>CM039315.1:170498069-171098069 GCA_022316695.1 Camellia oleifera
TGTGTTCTACTCAACATCAGTGGGCTGTGTGTTCGCTTCAAGTTTGGGACTGCGTGTTCTACTCAACATCAGTGGGCTGTGTGTTCGCTTCAAGTTTGGGACTGCGTGTTCTACTCAACATCAGTGAACTGTGTGTTCGCTTCAAGTTTGGGACTGCGTGTTCTACTCAACATCAGTGGACTGTGCGTTTGCTTCAAGTTTGGGACTGTGTGTTCTACTCAACATCAGTGGACTGTGTGTTCACTTCAAATTGGGACTGTGTGTTCTACTCAACGTCAGTGGGCTGTGTGTTCACTTCAAATCTAGGGCTGTGTGTTCGGTGCTTCAAGTTTAGGGCTGTGTGTTCAATTTCTAACTAAGGTGCACTGTGCGTTCACAATTATTCAATGCGCCAAGTGTTCATGAAATTCAAGTGGCTAA
The DNA here is from genome assembly GCA_022316695.1 of Camellia oleifera. NCBI lineage: Eukaryota > Viridiplantae > Streptophyta > Magnoliopsida > Ericales > Theaceae > Camellia > Camellia oleifera. Next base: position 170,498,490 of record CM039315.1, read on the forward strand.
GTCACATGCTCAAAATACAAGTACTGTGTCGTAAGCTAAACTCTGTGTCTAAGCATGGCAAAGGTACAGAATGCACGAAAGATGCGGATAATAAAATACCTCTGCATCATAGGAGAGGTGCTGCTCCGGCTCTCGTAAGAGAAGATCCCCGGGTGCTCGATCGTTAAAATCGGTAAAATGACGGAGAGTGGCTCGCGGAAGCCGATGAACCGCCGGAGCATATCGATCGGGAAAGAAAGGGCGAACCCCCGGCAGGGAATACCATAAAGTCAAAATCATCTCCGGCACCGGGAAAACCTCCGTCGTGAGGAAAATGACCTGCCATTGCGAGAAATCTGCAAAGAGGAGCAAAAATGAGCAAAATGGGCCAAAATTGGAAAAAGTCAACAAAAGTCAACTCTCGGGAAATGAAAAAGTCAACAAAAGTCAACCCCCCGGAAAATTTTCCAAATATTGAAACAAAATTACCTCAAGTGGTGAAAATGAGAAGAGAAGCCCCAAAGTCGAAATTTAGTCGCTTCAAAGTGCTTAAATCTGAAAGATTTCGCAAAAACAACTTGCGTGGGAGGCCGAGGGACGCGTATAAAATGCAGATCTGAGAGAGAAAGTGGCCTAGAGAGCAAGAGGAAGAAGTTTTGCAACTTTGGGTGTGATTTCGGAGGCAATGGAGGTGTGTATATATAGAAAATGCAAAAATGACCAAAATGCCCCCACTTTTGGGTAAGTGGCCGACCGGCCACCTAACCTGGCTGGCCGGCCACTCCCTTTTCCTCCCCTGGCTGATGGCCTCTCCTAGGGTGGAGACCTGGCCGACCATTTTCCCCACTCCCTCCCCTGCCTCTCTGCAAATTTTGAGGAAAATCGGAGCTCCCGGGACCCGAAAAAGTTGAAGAAAAGTACACTTTCTGGCGCGAATTGCTCCGCTGAAACTTTAATTGCAAATTCTGACATGTGTCTCATCATTACTCATCAAAGTCAGAGTGTATCCTTTTTAAACATGTTGTGACCTCTCCGGAATGTAAATCAGAGGCCGCGATCGAGCTGCCGTCGCCGAACGCGCGTTTTCCAGCTTGTTATTGTGCAACAACCGGGCATCCTGATTTGTGCTCATTTGTCATTATTTGGCTCCTAATTTGCATTCTCGTGATTCTTTTGCGTCGTTGTATGTGCTTTTTTCTTGATATACCGAACTTTCTGTGCTCGAGTATGCGTTGTCGCGCATTATCTTTTCTCGCGTTATGTTGCATTCGTTCACCGACACTGTGTGTGTCGAACTTTTGGAATCATAGGAATCATATTAAATATATGTTGTCGGCATATTGTTCTTGTTGCATTTCTCTATTTTGCAGGCACGATATTGTATGTACGGTTCATTTGAGGCTGGTGCGACCAGACGAATCGTGCAGGTATCGTATCTTCTCCGTGTGAGACGCGACGAGAATTGAATGATTCTCCGCATTCCTAACTGCATGAAATGTAGTTGTTTGCTTTGCATTCTTGCTTAAAACTGTTGCATCTATTTGTCAATACCTGCTTCATTACAGCTTGCTGCATTTGCATGATCATCTGGCTCCGCGCCTATCACTTTGCACTTTGCCCCCTGCCTGCGGGCACATATCTCTGTTTATCTCGTATTGTTTGTCTAAGTCTTCGGCCTTGTCAAAAATGGGTCGTCTCTGGGCTTTGACATTCACTCCCGTCACTTCTTGACTTCCGAGTTCTGTCAAAGAGGGGCAACTGTAGACACCCCATTTTTGACCGACCTTAAGACTCAGACGTCACCAGTTGAGCGCTCGGTGATATTGCATACTGTGCTTGTTCAGAAGTCCCAGGGTCACGGCCGCGTGCCCTGCCTCCGGACTTCCGAACCATCTTCTCTACCTTGTCTCGGTTTGCGAACCAGGCTCGGTTTTCTCTGTTTTCTCTCCTGAGGGAAGGGAGTGGTCCCGTAGACTATCTCCCGGTGGCCGTGAGCTACGTTTCGTGGCCGTAGGCCATTTTGCCCATTTCGGAGCCCGGTTCCCGGTTTTCGGAGCCGTCAGGCCGCGTGCCTCGGCTCGGGACCGCCCAACCATCTCCGAGTTCTCCGGTTTTTGGCATGTGCCTCTGTTTTAGTGTTCCGAGGGACCCTGGGGCCCCCGATGCCCACTTCGCAGCCGAACACCACTTCCGGTGCCCGGCGACCCATTTTCGGGACCCCAAACCGAGCGGTTTTGGTCCCGAGCATTCATTTTGCATCAGCCTTCTCCGGTTTTTGGCGGAGACCTCTGTTTTAGTGTTCCGAGGAACCCTGGGGCCCCCGATGCCCACTTCGCAGCCGAACACCACTTCCGGTGCCCGGCGACCCATTTTCGGGACCCCAAACCGAGCGGTTTTGGTCCCGAGCATTCATTTTGCATCAGCCTTCTCCGGTTTTTGGCGGAGACCTCTGTTTTAGTGTTCCGAGGAACCCTGGGGCCCCCGATGCCCACTTCTCAGCCGAACACCACTTCCGGTGCCCGGCGACCCATTTTCGGGACCCCAAACCGAGCGGTTTTGGTCCCGAGCATTCATTTTGCATCAGCCTTCTCCGGTTTTTGGCGGAGACCTCTGTTTTAATATTTCGAGGAACCCTGGGGCCCCCGATGCGCACTTCGTGGCCGTATGCCACTTTCGGTGCTCATAGCCGGTTTTCGGGACCCCAAATTGAGCGGTTTTGGTCTCAAGCATTCATTTCGCATCCATCTTCTCCGGTTTTTGGCAGGTACCTCTGTTTTGTCATTCCAGAGGACACTGGGGTCGCAGATACCCACTTCGCTGCCGAACACCACTTCCGGCACCCGCAGCCCATTTTCGGGATCCCGTTTTGCTCGGTTTTGGCCCCGAACGTTCATTTCTCATTAGTTTTTGTTCAAACTTGGCAGGTACCTCTGTTTCAACATCAGGAAGATCACTGGGGGGTGGGAGGCCAGCAATTATCCCAGATAACCAGTTTCGCTCCTCCGGAGCCCGTTTTGCTCACTTCCGGGCCAATGTTGAACACCTTGGGGGTATTTTCTTCCAACCAAAGTTACATATCTGTGATCAGGACACCTGGGAGGACCCTACCAACTACTGGTCGGCCAGAAACTGTGAGTTTCATTTTTGGGCCTCTCCTTCAAGCTCTATGTTGTGGCTCCTGGTTCAGTGTTGCCAAATTCCGACCTTGGAACCTTGTTCTACACATATGGGAGGACACTTTGGTATGGTGGTCGGCCAGAAATTGTGCCTTTCATTTTTGGGCCTCTCCTTCAAGCTCTATGTTGTGGCTCCTGGTTCAGTGTTGCCAAATTCCGACCCTGGGGCCTTATTCTACACACATGGGAGGACACTTGTGTATAGTGGTCGGCCAGAGATTTTACACTTCATTTTTTGGGGGTGGCCGGCCGGCCATGGTAGGTGGCTGGCCGACCAGGTGGGGTGGCTGGCCGGCCACCTCCCACAAATTTACCTGGCCGGCCAGATTCTTGCTTTACAGCCTGTCCCAGCTGTCCGGATATCTTCCAACATATCCCGGGGCATCCGGGGGATATTTCGGGAGGGAAAGATTGGGTGCTTTCCCTCCCCTTTTACACCCCATTTCTTGCCTATTTGAAGGCCCCTCCCCCTCCCTCTTCAAGGTTGGAAAAACTTGTCTCAAGATCACCCCTCCAAAATCCTCCATTTCCAAAGCTTTAAACTCCAAAAAAGCTTCAAGTGTCAAGGCCATTCCTTCATCAACACCTAGCCTCACCTTCCTTACTACCATTCCAGCAGCTAGGAAGTGAATTTCAGAGGTTGAGAAGCTACAAATCAGAGCCAAGAATCAAAGAAAGACAAGTCTTCAAGGGTAAGTCCTCAAAACCAACTTTTAGGGCTTTTTCTTGATTCATTTCTATACTCTATTTGGATGAGAATTAGAGCTCCGACCCCTACTGATTTTGTGCTTGTTTTGAGCCCCTCTACAACTTTGTAGAAGGGCTCAACTTCATTTGGTGTCTCCATGATACACTTCCTTCAATATCCATCTTGTATGTCACCAATTTGCATGCTAGTTTTAGCCTATTTGAATTTGTTTTTGGGGCTCCGACCCCTACTGGTTTTGTGCTTATTTTGAGCCCCTCTACAACATTGTAGAAGGGCTCAACCTCATTTGGCCATTCTATATACCACCTCTCTTGGAAATTCACTTTAGGCCCTAATTCTTGCATGCTTTGTTAGGCTTACTTGGCTCCGGATTTCAGCCTTCATCAGGCTTAGAAATAGTCTTGTTTTTGTCTCCTTTTCATGTTATGTTGAGGGCCTTAAGCCATTTGGTGTATATTTTTGGTACTTCCTTTGAAATCCATCAAATTTACCGTATTCTTGCATGTTTTGTAGCCTCTTGTGCTTTTGGTTTTGGCCTTTGGTCAGAACTGAAAGGGGTCTTATTTTGACCCCCTTTACATGTTTCATGAAGAAAAGTTTGCTGTTTGGTGCATGGTTTGGCAAGTCTCATGATATAGCCTATTTTGAGCCTATTTTGCATGGAATTTCTAGCATGTTTTTATTCTGATTTTGGGGTTTCCATAAACTGAATATGTGCATATTTTTGGCCCTTCTTTAAAGTTTTAGAACTGAGTTTTTGGGTTTGAGCATTGTAGATATCACTTGCTTTGTAATTCCCCCCTTTTACCGTATTTTTGCATGCTAATGTTGCCATATCTGTGCTATTAATTTGGCCATGTTTTGTACTGAAAAAATGCCATATTTGGGACTGCCTTGCTACTGTTCTTGCTTCCATGATCATATCTTGCATGCATAGCATGGCTATAGGCCATTTCGGGGCTTAATTTCACACTTTCGGGATGAATGCATGCTTCGGGTGTCATTTCGATTTGTTTCGGGGCTGTTTTCCCCTTTATTTAGGTGCTGAAATTCCATTACCATGCTTGCATATCATTTCCCGTGCCATTCGTATCATTTTTGCATTGCCTCGGTTTGCGTGCCAATGGGCACGCGCTCCGAGGCACCTCATTCTTATCATTCCGGCAGCCTATGTGAGTGTGGTTGAGGCCCTCTCATGTCGGCGTAAGCCCAGTTTGCATTTTCATGCTTCTACATCATTGCCTCGATTTGCGTGTCCGCGGGTGCGCGTTTCGAGGCAGCTTTATTTTTACCCGACGGCCTCCTATGTGAGTGAGCTGAGGCTCTCCCATGTTGGTGTAAGTCCATTTCAGCATTCCGTATGCCATTTCTTTGCACTTCATCATCGCCTCGGTTTGCGCGCCTGTGGGCACGCACTTCGAGGCACTTCGGTTTTATCCGATTTTCATCTTTCATCATCGTCTCGGTTTGCGCGCCTGTGGGCACGCACTTCGAGGCACTTCGGTTTTATCCGACTTTTCATCCTTCATCATCGCCTCGGTTTGCGCGCCTGTGGGCACGCACTTCAAGGCACTTCGGTTTTATCCGACTTTTCATCCTTCATCATCGCCTCGGTTTGCGCGCCTGTGGGCACGCACTTCGAGGCACTTCGGTTTTATCCGATTTTCATCTTTCATCATCGCCTCGGTTTGCACACCTGTGGGCACGCACTTCGAGGCACTTCGGTTTTATCCGACTTTTCATCTTTCATCATCGCCTCGGTTCGCGCGCCTGTGGGCACGCACTTCGAGGCACTTCGGTTTTATCCGATTTTCATCTTTCATCATCGCCTCGGTTTGCGCGCCTGTGGGCACGCACTTCGAGGCACTTCGGTTTTATCCGATTTTCATCTTTCATCATCGCCTCGGTTTGCGCGCCTGTGGGCACGCACTTCGAGGCACTTCGATTTTATCCGACTTTCCATCTTTCATCATCGCCTCGGTTTGTGCGCCTGTGGGCACGCACTTCGAGGCACTTCGGTTTTATCCGACCTTCATCTTTCAGCATCGCCTCGGTTTGCGCGCCTGTGGGCACGCACTTCGAGGCACTTCAGTTTTATCCGATTTTCATCTTTTATCATCGCCTCGGTTTGCGCGCCTATGGGCACGCACTTCGAGGCACTTCGGTTTTATCCGATTTTCATCTTTTATCATCGCCTCGGTTTGCGTGCCCGTGGGCACGCATTTCGAGGCATCCCATTTTTCGTAGCATTCATGTGTATTCATCCCAATATTGAGTTGTGCAAATCTGCTCCTCGGCCATCATGCATCGATATGCGTGATTGGTGGCGCGAGGATCGAGACATGCATATATTTGTGAAATACACTGCTATGCCCTTTTCCTGCTCTCCGTTGCAGCAAAAATGAAGAATTATCAGCTTTCCGGAATCTGGCACGCAATTCGAGGAAAACTGCAAACAGAGGCTAATCAGGGCATCCCAGTGGATTTCTGCGCCAAGCAGCCCAGCATATACTATTCACCAGAAGCGAGGCAGTCCCTGGCTTGCACGCCAGTTTCAATTCTTTTGTAATTAATTTGTTAATTAATTAGAATCTGTATTATTTCGGACTGTATATTCTTTTATTCGGGTCTGTATTATTATTTATTCGGACCCTCTGCGCGAGGGCAATGTTGTAATAAGGGTGTGTGAGTGCGATGTATGTCTTCCAACCTCCATTTCTTTCTCCCTTTTATTTACCCGCTTTGAATGGTTAGATATAGGGCATATTTCAATTAGCATACAGTATGACTGCATGTTTGCATCATTCATCTGTATTGCATGCATCGGGCTCGGCGCATCATACAAACTGCATTTGTATTTCAATTCTAAGTTGAATACATGTTAGCCGTTGCATTTCATATGCCATCTCTAGAATAGCCGAGCCTGCTATAGTTGCATTTTTGCATGTGTTGCATTAGGCATTCTGTATATTTTAGGATCATGCATGATTTCTAATAAGCTTTCTGTTTTGGCTTGGAGTACTCGGTAAGTGGTTATGCTTTAGCATCCTTGCATGCGTGTGAGTGTTGCTATGATAGCATGCTTGCCATGAGGCTAAATGCTTATGTGATATAACTGCCTTGAATGCCTGTGGGTGGAGGTTGGGTTATTTGAATTGGAGCAATTCATCAATTGTTTGTTAAGCCCACTAGATTGTGGCAAAATCTGTATTTTAAGCCTACCTGCGGGTAGCAAACCATCTTTCACAAACAAACATGAAATGTTTTGTTCCAATTCAACGGCCCAGTCTATACTTGTTTGCTGCGAGCATCACATAGTAATCCTAGGCTAATAATCGGAATAAGAGCATACAATGTTTTCAAAATCAGATATCATGGTTAGTAGAGGCCGGTCTTTGACCGGGCGAGAGGGGGTGCTCACGATGTGACCTTCCCTAATCGTACCCAAGTTCCCGAGCCAACTTTGGTGATGACGGACACGTGGCCTTTTGGCACCGAGTCAGGGTTTCCTAAATTTCCCATTTTAAAAATATTTAGGTGGCGACTCTGTTATCTGGCAAAGCAGTCCATGTTTGGCACTTCTTTTCAAAAAATCTGTTTTCCTTCAAAACGATTTGCCGGATTTGGACTCTTTGGTTCGAGATTGAGAACCGCAACACAAAAATCGAGTCCGAGCTGTGGCGAGGTCCCCCGCGGGCGTTGTTACAAATGCCATTTTGGATATCCATGAAATCGAAAGCACGTGTCCACCGTATGACCAAAACCATGACAGTGAGTACATTTTTTATCCTTCTTTGAGATGGTCGTTTTCCGAGAAGCCAATACAGCCCCCTCTTCTCCAATATTTCCTCCAAGTATAGCATCTTGCCGATTAGCTTCCGAACAAACCATAGTGTAAGCCGCCTATATATCAGGAAGTAGTTTTGTCAACAGTACACGACCTCGAACCCCATCTAAGTGAGGATCAAGACTAGCCAAAAACTTATACACGCGTTAGAAATTAACCTTCGTGGTGTATATAGCAATATCATTGGTACACTCCATAATACAGGCATCAATATCATTAAGCTCCTGTCATATTTTCTATAATTTTCCAAAATAAGAAATAACAGAACCTCCATTTTGGCAGATAAAAAATACCTCGCAACGAAGTTGATAAACTTTTGATGCATCCTGATCAACCGAATACGTATTTTTAACCGCATCCCATATCTCCTTTGCCGTAGATAATCAAAGAAAAAGAGACTGAATATCATTTGTCATCGCATCAAGAAGCCAAGATTTGACTAAGCAGTTTTCATCCTCCCATTCTTCATATTCTTCTGACTTTTTATTTAATGGAACAGCTTTGGTACCCGAAATATAACCCCAATGTTTTCTCCCACGGATTTTATTTCGGCATTCAAAGACCACTTGTCATGACCCGAACTCGCCCCCGTGGGTTAAGGGCATAACCGGCCAATAATCGTGAGATTATCTACGGCCTCAATCCAAACCATACGTATTATAACAGAGTTAATGGGGGCCAAACGGAAGCAATTTAAAAACTTTGTCCTTAGAGCTGTGCTTACATGGCACATCAAAACAAACCATATATATATGCTAATAACTCACAACTGAAATATAGTGCTATAAAATTCTGTTCAGACAGGATCATCCAAAACTAAGTCAACTCATGAAATTATATACAGACATATACAGAACTTTACCAACATGACAAAATATAAATACATGACAAAGGGGCGAAGATGGGTCTCGTGCGTGAGACACGAGGGCTGACTTTCCAAAACCTATGTTGATCTACTTAGGCTTTACTAGGGCTGGGTCTGGACCTCTCTTGGCTCACCTACAAACACATGAATGAACGTGAGCGAAAGCCCAGTGAATAATATCAAGTAAGGGAAATGCATTGGAGCATTATACAACAGACGGCCTTGGGCCCAATTCATTCATGTCAACTGACCTTTGGCCTTTTCAAACTTTCATATCAGATTGGCTCTTAGGCCTGTATATCAGACTGGCTCTTAGGCCTTTATATCAGACTGGCTCTTAGGCCTTTATATCAGACTGGCTCTTAGGCCGTTATATCAGACTGGCTCTTAGGCCTTTATATCAGACTGGCCCTTAGGCCCTTCAAACTTTTCAGATCAAACTGGCTCATATGCCTTTCAAACTTTCATATCAAACTGGCACATAGGCCTTTTAGACATTCAGATCAAACTGGTTCATAGGCCTTTCAGACTTCCATATCAAACTGGCACATAGGCCTTTCGAACATTCAGATCAAACTATGTCCACCATTCAAATTAATGAACTTTGCAAAGCTTACATAGAAGTAGCAGTTGGACAATAATACATGTCAGATATTACTCACTGTGATCAGCTTGTGGAGTTGCCCTGGAGCTTGACCCTACATATCACATAACACATATGGGTCACAAATAATTCAATCCGTTCTTTAATTCACATATTCCTCTTTAGGCTTCATTCTTATCTCTTTAATTTAATTACAATGCTCGATGTATGCCTAAGAGGGCTTAGAAATGAAAAGAGAACGGAAAACATAACACAAAATGCATTTTCAAAATTTCAGAAAACAGGATCCCCGCTCGAGCGGACCCTTGATGCCTGCAAAAGTACTGGATAGGTAAAATTTACGCTCGATCGTCCATTCTAGCGCTCGAGCGGAAGGCCTCTCAATATGGCTCCCCGCTCAAGCGTGAACTTACCAGCTCGAGCGGACGCTATGTCTGCAAAAAGTACTGGATGCATCATTTTTACGCTCGAGCGTGAAATCGGACGCTCGAGCGGAAGTTCATCCTACAAGATCCACGCTCGAGCGTGAACTTTCTCACTCAAGCGGACACCATGTCTGCAAGAAAAATACTAGGAGCTCGAAATCCCCGCTCGAGCGGCTATTCCCCCGCTCGAGCGGACATCAAAATTCTGGGTTTCTCAGATTGTGTTCTTGAGCTCTAATTTAACTTTCAAACAACATTTCTTGCATGCAATGGCTCAAATATCACATATTCACCTACTAATATGATACCAATACCAAATTATAACATTAGGAAGCTCAATTTCTTGATCTATCTACATGCATGCCCCAAAATATCTCAACTCATCACCAACATGCTCAAATTCAAACATTTAAGACTTATTCTCCCATGATATGTACATGCATGTGAGAGATGCCCATTATCCTCAACTTAATTGGTGAAGAGGTGGCCAAAACATGAGTTTCCATTAAAATCTCACATGGATTATACATATTTGTGCTCAATTATGCAAATTTTAAAGCAATTTCTTACATGCATGCACATATTGTCTCCCAATTCCACAAAACCAACTCACTACATACTCTAGACCACAAATAAATCTTCGACACACGAGATTAAACATTAAACTCATGAATTCAAGAATCAATGCTTACCTAGAAGCCCAATTCTTATTTCCATGGTCCAATTTAGAGTTGGACTTCAAATTTCCAAGCCTTCAAGATTAAACTTGTGCAATTCTCTCTCTCTCTATAGCCGGCTCTCCCTCTATTTTGAGCCTAAATTCAGTCAAATGAAGCAAGAAGAGAGAATAGAGATGTAGTACCTTTTCTTACATAAGTCCCCACTAAGCCATTAGTTTAATATTAGATAATGGGGTACTAAATTGATAATTCTGAATCTAATTATTTTGGCCCGAATCAATTTCCAATTAAATTTCACCGTAGGCTCTAAAAATTATGCCAATCACAATGGCGCAATCAATTTTGGGTTCGGTGGCCGATAGGGCCTTCAATTTAATTTCCAAAGCAGATAATCAAACAAATAATCCTATGGTGAACAGATAGAAATTCAAAACCACATATTTTCATATAATGACACACAAGATCATATCAAAACACATAATCACATTCGTATTAAGGACTAATTCACATATTACGGAACGGGGATATCACACCACTCCACATAATTGGTACCGTCAAGCCATTCCAGAGTGATAAGAGAGGAAGTTTCTGGCAAATGTAGACCAGACTCGGTCTTCGTTAGTGATTTAGCACCACCTACTTCAGTCATGATGGCACTAAAAGAAAATTTTTCAGCGAAATGATATGAACAAAAAAAACTAGAACAATTGTGAATACAAGACCTACTTCAATTCCTAAGGTTAAGAAAAGAATATTGAAGTAGGCTCTGATACCATATCAACAAACACAATTGTGGAATAATTTTTTGAGTATCAACCACCAAACGTCTCTCACACTTTCAGTACATCATAAAATTAAAAAAGAAAAAAAAATGATTTGTTTGGTTCTGATTTTCAAAAAATAACTTTCAAAAAATTCTATTTTTTTATTTTTAGTGTTTTAATATTTTTAATGAATTTTTTAAATATTTTAAGCAATTTATTTTAATTTTTAGATACATCTAACGTAAATATACTTAAAAAGTATAATATTTGTGAAAAAAAATCTTTAAAAAATATCCTAAATACCAAAAAATACAATAAAAAAATAAAAATTCAATATATTTTTCGTATTTTACTATTTAGATACATTTAAGTAAAGTGCATCTAAAAAAACTAAAAAATTGCTTAAAATTTAAAAAATATTCACGAAAAATCAAAAAAAATAAAAAACTCAATTTTTAGAAAACTGAATTCAGAAAACTAAAACTAAACACACTGAATACATTCTATGAGTTCATTTGGAAAGTAGGTTGGCTTTTTGGCTATTTTAATCTGAGGCTAAAAAGTTTCGTTTGGAAAGAGCTTTTTAATTTTTTTTTAATTTTTTGTGAGAGAAAGAATATAATAATTATAGATTGGATGTGATGTTTTATTTTATTAAGTTAAAAAGCCTATTTTATATTTTTGTGACTAAAATAACACTAAATCCAACCCAACCCAACTATTTTTCCCAAAGGAAGCCATATATTTTGAATTATTGAAACTCGTAAATAAAAGAGAGACTTTTGCTTGTGAAAGGACCTCAACTCTCGACTGCTACTGAAATGATGAACGACATCTCGGATAAAACCAAAAAGGGTAAATTACATTTACCTCCCCTGAGGTTTCTGACAAATACAGGGACCACCCCTGTGGTTTCAATAATTACAATAACCTCCCCTACTTTACCTGACAATATCAAGATTCCCCCAAAATTTAACAGCCGTTTATATACCTAACAGACCTTGCTGATGTCATCTAATGTAAGCACTAAAATACCCATAATGCCATCAAACCAGACGAAGAAGACATAGAGGAACAAAAGCTCCACAAACGTAGTTCAAAAGCCCCCACAAACCCAGCTCTACCAGCTCTGCAACCCCCCAAAAAGCCTTAATCCACAACTACTCAGTTGAGAAGTTGGATGGCCACCATCAACACCACCTCCCCAAAAAAATCAGTGCAAAATCAAACACAATAGAAATCAAAATCAAACTATAGCCATTATTAGCCAAAGAAATGAAGGTACTGAATTATAGTGCAACAATTGGATCTCTTTGAATCCCCCACCCCTTCCAGCCTCCTCCTCTCTTTCTCCCCATTTCTTCTCACTTTTACTTTTGTATTTATATTTTTTAGTAGATAGATAGATCTGTGTAAGGAATCACCATTTATACAGATCCAAATCCAATGATTTCATTGTCGCCTGATCTGGGTAACTAAAACTCTCATCTTCTCAGTAATTAAAGCCCTGTCTTCACTCTCTGTTTTACTCCAAACCCAAAACAAAACATGTCGACCCAACCACCTGATCACCCCTCCTCCTCTGCCACTTTCAAATGACAGCGACATGGAACCCAGATCAAATGACAGCGACAACAACAACAACAAATTGATTGGAGCAGATCTGAGTTCCATTAAAAATGCTTCTGAGAGGATCAACAAGTACGAAGAGCTTATCAAACGGGTTCAAGAAGTTCGAACAAAAGAGGGGAACTGCAGATGAGTACAGGGAATTGAAAAAAGTGGTGAACAAATTGAAGCAGCAGATCTCTTCCAAGCACAAGGATGATGACTCCGCTGCGGCTCGGAAACTATGGTCAATTGATTCTACAAACATTACTGGTGCCGACAGCAGAGGAGAGGGAGTGGAGGAAGACTTGTCGGTAGAGGGAGAAATAGAGGGAGGCGGTGGTGTGTCCTCGACGAAGACCTTCGTTTCGGCGTCGATGTCGGAGGAGAGGAGTGGCGGCGGAAGGGTTGTCGTCGTCGGAGAAGTTGATGTCGGTCTCCCATAAGAGTCAGTTGTTGCTGGAGAGGTCTTCGGGGAGCCAGACGGACTCGCAAGCTTTGTTCCACTCGTCGCCGCCGCTTTTGCCGGTGGTGGATAGTGGCGAGGGAGGTAGTAGTAGTGGAAGAGAATGATGGTTGTGATAGGATTGAAAATGGAGTTAAGAATATAGATATTGAAACAAGATATACACAGAAGTAACCCAAAAGAGGCACTGTTGGGTTGGGTTGGGTTAGAAGGGAAGGAGAGAGAGAGAGAGAGAGAGAAGAGAGAGAGAAGGGTGAGATTTCAAAAAGTAAAAAGGGATATTTTGTAGGGTTTTTTCGTCTTTTCACACTTAATTTAAAGGGTAATATGGTCATTCTGTATAGGTAAGTAACGTCGTTTGTGTAAAATTGACGGATTGGGGCAATCTTGATATTGTCAGTTAAAGTAGGGGAGGTTTCTGTAATTATTGAAACCACAGGGGAGGTCCCTGTATTTGTCAGAAACCTCAGGGGAGGTAAATGTAATTTACCCAAAGAAAAATCATGTTAGAAAAACCATGTTAGGGTAAATATTTTATATTGTAAATATTTATTTATTTATTTTAATGTGTTCTATATTTTATACATTTGTATGCTATATTTTTTAAATATTAAATTTTTTTTTTAAAAATTAGTTTTTTATTTTAAATATAATTTTTATTTTATTTTATAAATATATTTTTAAATATTTTGATTCTTTTGTTAAGTGTTTAGTTACGATTTGAGTGTGAAGTTTTAAAAGTAGCGTGGAAGTTCGAGTTATGTGTTTAGTTATGAGTTTTAAAAATAATTTTTGAATTGAATTTTGAGTTATGTGTTTAGTTACGATTTGAGTGTGGAATTGTGTTTTGAATTTAAAATATTAAAATTAAAATATTTACAAAATAAAATAAAATATTTAAATAAAAATTATATATTTAAAATAAAAAAAATTTCTCAAACATTTTTTAATATTTAAAAAAAATAAAATTCAAAAAATTTTAAAATCCAAAAACTTAAAACTTAAAATACAACTCAAAACTCAAAACACTTTTCAAAACTCATAACCAAACAGATTTTCTCTTTTCAAAATTCAATTTACAATTTCACAATTAAATCACAGTTCCACACTCAAATCATAATTTCAAAACTAAACCAAATAGAACCTTAAAATTTTTCCATCAATCCATAAAAAATTTTAAATTATGGGATTGAGGTGTAATTTTCCCATATTTTAGTCACACAAAACGTTAAGTTATATATATATATATATTTTCGTAAAATCTCAAGATATATGTAACACTCATACGTTAAATATTGTTGGAAAGGTAATCTCAAGGGAGACTGAAGAATAGAACTTTTCTTATTCTTTTTCTTCTTTGTTTTTGTATGAAATGGTTCAAGAAAGTAGTTAGAAAATTCGAAAATCTTCGAAAATCCTTGAAGAACAACTTCGAATTCTCTAGAAGATTATGAGAGGCTTAGATTCTTTAATAGTCTCAACTCAAGAACACAAGAGTAAAGGAGATGATGGAGATAAGAGATTGGGTGAAGAAGAAGGCAAAATGGCTAGAGAGAGAATAATGGCAAGGCTCTCCTATGGATCTCCCACTTTCACTCTCAAGGTTGATAATGGAGATGGAAAATTAGTTCTTTCCCAAGAGTCATCTCTCCAAAATCCATCCCTTGTAAAGCTATGGGTGGGTGCTATTTATAGACACCTCATGATGTAGGATGGAGCCCATGTGCAAGGCACATGGGGGATATTCTCTCTAACCATCTTGTCCGAGGAGGTGACCTCTCTGAGGAGGTGATTTCTTCGAGGAGGTGACTTCTCCGAGGATGAGAAAAACCCCAAAGAGGAGATCAACCCCTCGATGAACCCTTCTTCTTAGCTACACCTAACCAATGATCCCCAATCATCCCAAAGGGTCAGGGGTAGTCCTAGAGGACGTCCTGCCGCATCAGGGTCAGGGGTAGTTCAAGAGAACGCCCTGCCGCAAATATTGCCGAGCCTCAGGAACTCCCCGGGGTCGTGCCACCTCGACCCGGGTATAGGCTAGTTTAACCGAAGAGTGAATTTATCTCCACTCACCGTCCTCGGGATCGGGTCCTTTGTTCGAACTCCATTATGCCCATGGTTCTGGTGCGTAGATCCCAGAAAACTTCGAGCCCGCAAGTATTCTGGGACTCATTAACGGAGCGGCTTCTAGATTGCGTCTGAATCCGTTCGAAGCCAAGTACTTCGGACCTCTAGGTTCGTGGATCCGAACCCTTTCGAGTCCGAGTGCCTCGGATCTCTAGGCTTGTTTAATACCCTTTCGAGTCCGGGCCCGAGTAAGTCTCTAGGTTTGTGGATCCAAACCCTTTCGAGGCTTAGAGCCATTTAGCCCGTTTGACGGCGATAAATCTGGGCCCACCAATCTTGAACTTGCGATAAATTCGGGCCCACTAATCTTGGGCTATTGGGCCTAAATAATTTAGTGGACTCAAATTAGCCCCTCTTACAGTTATTATTTCTTGATAATACTTATGGGATTATGCTTATTGGATCATCCTCATATATCTTAAGTTATTGGTATGGCAAGATTACATGCTAATGACATTTTTTACTTAAATAATCCATACTTGAAAACTAGAAAAAAAATATATATAAAATAAAAATTCAATAAGGGCTAGAAAGCATGTAGGGAGAAGAGATATGTCAGACTAACGATCATCAATTATCGCATAAAACAAAAAGATATGTAATTCTTTTAATTAGGCGTGCCACTCAGTTCTCACAGCCGACATAATTATTTAAGAAAATTGTTTGGTGGCCCGGATTCTGTGGCTTGAATGGCTCGAATATGTTAAAATGATATTATTTTGGATGTTTCGAACTATTCGAGCCATATTTTTTCGAGTCACCTATCGTTGTTGATTATTTAAATATTACTCAAAGTTATTAGAGCTTATAAACTTTTATAAGTAGTTAATTTAAAAATTATAAAAAATTTATATAAGAGATCAATAATTTTTTTCAAGTAAAAATTTAATTTTTTTTTATTATTTAGAACCCATTCGGTAGCACCATAAATAAGAAACTTATATGCTTATTGAATTATTTGTGTCACATCACCTTTATATTTTTTTACATGTCTTTTCATAATAAATAAAAAAAAGTCAACTTATTAGTCATAATATGAGTTGATGCCGTCAAGTAGACATTTTTTTTTTTTTTTGCAATATTTTTTTAATAGGTACTTTACAATGAATTTTTAATACAGGACCCAATTCATTTATTTTATTTTATTTTAAAGTTATTACACGGTATTAATTAAATTTTGGAGACCATCCTTAGGCTTATGTACAGTAAAATGTTGAATGAACGTGGATTGAGTTATGAGTTTTTTTTGTTTTTGTTTTATTTTTTGTTCGAGTTAAGAGTTTATAACATGACATCTCGCATTTTTAAAAAGTAGATCTCATATAAAAATTGAATTTCAATTTTTTGAACCGTCTGACCCCTCTCTTGGCAAGTGGCTTTTAGGTTTTTATTGATTAAAATATAAGATGAAAAAAATTAATATATTTAAAAAGAATTTTTTTAATTTTTATCAAAAAATATAAAAATAATAATGTGAATAGAAAGTAACTAGTAGGCACACCAGTTACATATTGCCCTCCTTTGGCAGGTAAAAGTTAGGAGTTAAAAAGTTAAAATAGTTATAAAAAGATAAAGGGGAATTTTTTTTAGGTTCTATACTATTAAGATTTTGTAACATAAAAGATATTTAATATTTTTATAATGTCTAAGGTCCCTCAAATCAATCTAGAGAAACCATAGAAATTTTCTCCGATTTACTTATTATTTTCTTTAATTTGTCTATCATTTTCTCTGCGTTCAACAACAACAACCATATAGCTTTTAAGTAAATCCAAGTCCAATCTACCATCGTACTCTACATATATAGATGACAAGAAAAAATAAACTCTCTTTCTCTCTCTCTTTTTGTAGATGGAAATGGAAGGTGAATGGAAGTTACATTGATTCCCAGAGAAATTCCTAACTCAAACCTTTCCTAACTCAAACCTTCATCATCTTCTTTCTCCAGAGAAATCTTTGAGGAATTTATCTAGATTTCCCACTCTCTAGGGAAATTCTAGATTCCCAGAGAAATTCCTAACACAAACCTTCATCATCTTCTTTCTCTAGAGAAATTATGGGAGAAATTTCTCTGGATTTCTCACTGTAATAACCCACATTCATATCTTAGTCATGTTCATGTGCATTTCCACAACCATGCTTTTGTTAAGTTGCATTCATGAATCTTGCCTTGTTTTGTACGTATGTGATTTGCCTAAGTGTATATGTATGCTTTGTTCCTCCCTTGTATTGTTAAGCCTAGGTTGTGCCAAGCCGAGGTAATCCTAAGCCTTTAGCTATTTCGGAATCTCTTTGTTGACCTCCACCTTTGTCCTGGCATATTGGCCGAGATGATTATCATCTGGGCCGAGGTGTGTATCGCCAAGGCCGAGATGTGTATTATCTGGGCCGAGATGCTATCCTTGTACCGAAGTGATCTTGTCCTGGAATGGTGTGACCTAGACCGAGGTGTGGCATATCTAGGCCGAGGTGTGGCACAGCTTAGTCAAGTGTTGTCCTTCCTAGCCGAGATCATTATTACCTTAGTTGCCGAAGTCTTGACCTTAGCCGGAGTTCTGTCCTTAGCCGAGGTCATTGTCCTTTGTTTGCCGATGCCTTGTCCCTTGCCGATGTCATTCCTTACCGGAGTGTTTTGCTGTGTAGCTTGTTGAGTACGCTTTGTCAGAGTCAAGTCTTGTCAATCTGTCACCTTTTTGAGGAGAGCCAACCCGGTGACGCCACGTGTCCGAGCAGAGTGTTAAGTCAGCCGATAGAGAGAGAAACCTATCATTTGTTGTGTTTTGTTCTAAGAAGAAGAGAGAGAAGCTCTAGAAGAGGGAGAAGGAGTTCTAGAGAGGGAGTAGAGATCCAAGCTTGATTCCTAGAGATCAAACCGTTAGATTCGTGTTCTAAGGTTAGATTCTTGATCTACTCATGTCGTTCTTTATGTTTATGTTATTGCATTGCATGATTGAACACGATTTGTAAGCCATGCATTGTTTTGAAGTTCGGTTTTAGAGAGAGAAAATGATATTCAAGTGTTCTTCAAGAAAAGTCATGTTTTGATCCGAAAGCTCATGTCAAGTTATATGTTTTTGTGTTTGTTTTCATATGATCTTCGAGTATGGGTGCCCAGGTCCATGTTTTCGAACTCATGGCATGAAAACTCAGATTTTGTATAAGCAAGTTATGATTTTGGCATTCATCATATTCATGTTCTTCATGTTCTTCACGGGTGGAAACCCAGATTTCCAGACTTCACTTCCCGAAGTGTAGTCTTCGAGATCATTCTTACCTAGACCTTACACTTAGGCCAAGCATCGTATCTCACCTTGGCCTACTTTGCATGATCACTTGCATTTGTCTTGTTTGAACCTCGGCCTGCAGCCACACGCCGAAGCCGTGGTAACCACACCTCGGCCAGGAGGTGTGGGACCTCGGCATAGACCTGGTTGGTGCCCAGCATGTCTCATTGACATGTACAGCAGTGTTTTGACTTCCAGCATGTTTTCCGAGATCATTTGCATGTATGTGAGACTTGTTTGAGAAGTGTGTTCAGTAGACTTTGTCATGTGTTTGTAGGACTTGGACCTTTGTTGTGACCCCGACGTTCCAAGAACTAGGTGAGTGGTACCTTTAATAAAGTTATGTTCTAATGTTTTGATAAGCTTTGCTTTGTTTTGTCTTGAAAAGTATTGGATCAAGCATGAATGACTATCCCTATTTTATGTATCAAGTATAAGCTCTGATACCATTCTGTCACGACCCCAAACTGCCCCTAGTAGAATGGTGCCGTGATGGCCTTTGGTAATCTCGGATTACTGGCCATCACGGCACCATTCTACTAGGGGCAGTTTGGGGTCGTGACACTCACTCTCTAGAGAAATTCTAGACTTCCCAGAGAAATTTCTAACTCTGCAACTTCAACTGTTGCCTAAACCTGCTGATGAAATCATCAGCCTTCGTATCAACCTGTTCACTGTAACCCTCTTTCTTACCTTTCTCCATCACTTTCCTGAGAAAGAAAAAAGAAAAAAAATGGCAGAATGCAAGGAAAACATAGTGATGTTCCCGTTCATGGCACAAGGCCACTTAACACCCTTCTTAGCCTTAGCTCTGCAAATAGAGCAAAGAGGCTACAATGTAATATTTGTGAACACTACACTCAACATCATCAAACTTCGACAATTAATCCCACCTACTTCTTCCATCCGCCTTCTTGAAATCCCTTTCAACAGCTCCGACTATGGCCTTCCTTTCGGCTTCGAGAACACCGACGTCTTCCCTTACACCCTTGTTATCCAACTCCTCGAAGCCTCCACTTCTCTCAAACCTGCCTTTACATCCTTTCTCTTAGATCTTATCCACACCGGCTTTTCCCTTCTCTGCGTCGTCGTCGACATATTCTTCAGCTGGTCCGTGGAGGTCACACATGATTTGGGTTTGTTCCATGCCTTTTTCAACGGTACAAGTGGCTTCGGATTGGCTTGTTACTATTCACGTAATGATGGTAGACCTCATCCAGACTCCTTGAATCGTCTTTTGAGAAATGAGTTTGTTGAGAATTTTGATGGGTCTCTGATTTGGGGGATTCTGAATCTGGGTTTGGGTTTGGATTGAAGTCTTGAAGTGAGGTTTGGATTTAGAGAGAGAGAGAGAGAGAGAGAGAGAGAGAGAGAGAGAGATGAAATAGAGATGGTAGAGAGAGAGAGAGATGAGGTTTGATTTGAGAGAGTCAAATTTCTCTATGACATATGAGTGTAGAGTTGAGGGACTTTAGATATTATAAAATAATATTGTGAATCTCTTCTATTACAAAAAATGAGAGAGGGACCTTAGACTAATTTTTTCAAAGATAAAATAAGTTAAGAAATTAATAAAATAAAATGTCACATCTAAAATATAATTATTTTATTTTTCTTATAAAAATCAAAAAAATTAAATAAAATTTAACCTAAACGAGACTTTTTAACTCAAATTAACCAAAACCTCGGAAGGTGAACCAACTTCTCAAATGAAGCCATTGTTTCCAATTATAGTCTGACATCATCATTTCATCTTTGTAGCATACACTGCTGCTTTGCACCAAGCATAGCAGGTAACACTTGTTAGTATATTCTGTTTTTTGAGATGTTTATTGTAAAAATTTTCATAATTAACACTAGCACTACAAGAATTTTCACTTTTGGCAACTAAATTTTCAGTTGCCAAAAGTCAATTTTTAGTCATCAAAGGGCTTTAGCAACTAAATTATTTGGTCGCATAATTAGTAGTGGAAGAATTGTCGGAAAAGCTAATTGGCGACTAAAATTATTTTAGCCTCTAAATGTATTCAATTGCCGACTAAATTTTTAGTCGCCAAAAGATTGGAAATAAAATTAAATAGCACATTTTCGGCAACCAATTTTTTTGTCGCCAAAAGCTTCAATTATTGTTAACGACTAAACATTTAGTCGCGGAAAAAGTTTTTAGCTACTAAATATATTAGTCGCCTAAAGTAAATACTTGTATTTTGGCTACTAAAGATTTAGTCGCCTAATGTCCCACATTTTTGGCTACTAAAATTTTAGTCGGCAAATAGTTTTTGTTTTAGCTACTAAATATTTAGTCGCCTAAACTCCCACATTTTTTGCTACTAAATTTTTAGTCGGCAAAAGTGTTTTTATTCTTCATCCATAGGCTCAGTTGGTACAACATCAGTGTTTTCATCTTGTTCGAACATATCATCAGGTTGTGGCATATCCACCTCGGGCATATCCCAAATTCTTCGATGTTGAAACTTTTCTCCTACTCTCCAATTGGCACCTAATTTCGTGTCATGCACGTAGAAAACTTGTTGCACTTGACTTGGTAACACAAACGGGTTATCTTTATGCCATCGACTTCTTACATCAATAGTAGTCAAATGTGGTTCAATACGGAAAGTTCTGTTACTACCGGTGTTATACCATTCACATTGGAACAAAACAACACGATGCCTAAACAAATGTCATTTCCCAAACTTTGCAAATGTAGCCGTAGAACTTTATCAATTGACCTTCATGGTTCCCTTCCACTACTAATCCACTATTTTGAGTTTTACGACGGTTGTCACGGTCGTGAGCATGGAATCGGACGCCATTACAAATGCATTCCGAATATGTGTTCACTAAGCTATTAGGACCATTTGCCAGTGACCACATCTCATCGGTTGCTTCGGGTGACTTTTTGTACCACAATTGGTTCATCTACATTAAAAAAAAGTGTCATGTTATTTTTGACATAACTTAACTTCATGTGTAAACTACACTATAAGGAATTATAGCATACGCGATTTTTGAACCATTTAGGAAATTCTTTGTATTGTATATTGGCAATGTTGCATGCACTTCCGTGTTGTTGTTGTTGCAACAACATCTTGTGTTCCCTATGTAGGACAATGTTATTCATAAGTAATTTGAAGAATGATTACTAGAAAAAAGCATATAGGCCACATATAGTACGTCACAGGTTCAAGTCGTACTCTAGATATTCTTCCACTTCTAAGCTGTTGTGTAGGACAAACCAATGAGTCGTTTCACGGTCGACTACAGACACAGCAGTTTCCTTTGTTAGTAGACCAAACGGATGAACATTTTGAGTGAAAACTGCTAACCCCGGGCCATTGTCACCCCCGTCATAGTTCCTTTCTTCCTGATTAAACACCGTTTCAATGCCGTCTAAATACATTGAACAAAACGTCGTACACTCTTTTGAAATGTAAGCCTCTGCAATGGAACCTTCTGGCCAAGCTTTATTGCGAACAAATCCTTTCAGAAGTCCGAGCATTCTACATGGCAATATGATTTGAATGTTAATGTTTACAATATCTACTATATATGAATTGGGATGTTTGAGAACTCGTGGTATTACCTCTCAATGGGATACATTCGTCGATATTGCACAGGCCCTCCAAGCATAGCCTCGTGAGGCAAATGAATTGCCAAGTGGACCATGACATCAAAAAACGCAAAAGGAAAAATCTTCTCAAGCTTATAAAGTATAAGTACGACTTGTTCCTCTATTTTCTCCAAATCAGTCACCCTCAATGTCTTGGAGCACAAATGTTTGAATAAATTTCCTAACTCAAAAAGTGTGTTCCCAATCTCCTTGGAAAGGTATTCACGCATCCCAATTGGAAGTAGTCGTTGTAGAAGGACATGACAGTCATGAGTTTTGAAGCCAGATAATTTTCTACCATGAGGGGTGACACAGTTGGATATATTTGCTACATAGCAATCAGGGTACTTAATCGATTTCAAGAAATCACAAAAACCTTGTCTCTCTACCGGGGACAATGTGTACGATGCCGAAGGCTTCTCGAATGAGCCATTGGAACGCCTTTTCGAGTGTAACTCCTTTCGTATCCGCATGTCTTCTAGATCCAAGCGGGCTTTATCTGTGTCCTTGTTCTTGCCATCAATGCTCAGTAGTGTCCCAACCAAATTGTCACATATATTATTCTCTATGTGCATGACATCAAGGTTGTGTTGAAGATTCAGTGTTTTCCAATAGGGTAGGTCGAACATAATGCTTCTTTTTGTCCAATTGGAAGGTGGATTATCATTCTGTTGTCTTTTTCGGTTGTTTGGATGCTTACCATACGGCCTGTATGTCCCCGAATCAATTTATTGCAGTATTTGTTCTTCCGATAACTCCACAGGTTTGAACCGATGCTTATTTTGACCATCGAAGAGCTTACTTTTTCACCAAATACGGTTCTCGGGCAAGTAGCGACGGGCACCCATATACCCTATCTTACTTCGCAGATGCTGAGATGAAGCATCCATGTTACAATTAGGGCAAGCCAAGTAACCTTTTCTAGTCCAACCAGACATGGTACCATATGCGGGGAAGTCATTAATGGTCCGCATGACTGCTGCATGCATTTTAAATATTTGACCGTTTGAGGCATCATATGTTTACACACTATGCTCCCACAAATTCATTAACTCCTTCACTAATGGTTGCAAGTAAACATCGATGTCTTTTCCAAGGGCGGACGGACCGAGAATAAGCATTGACATCATTAGAAATGGCTCTTTCATACACTTCCACGGGGGAAGATTATAAGGCATTAAGAGTACAGGTCACATGCTGTACGATATGCTCATATTTCCAAACGGATTGAAACCATCCGTGGGAAGCCCTAACCTTACATGTCGGGGTTCCATAGAAAACGTAGGGTGATTCATATCAAAGTCCTTCCATGCCTGACCATCAGCTGGATGGCTTAAAATTCCACCATCTACACACTTCTCTTTGTGCCATCTCATATCTACGGCCGTTTTTTTAACATGTACAATCTTTTCAACCTCGGTGTCAAAGGAAAGTACCTCAATATTTTGTGAGGAATCTTTTTACCACTCTCATTGTTGAACTTGTATCTAGACTCCTTACATGTAGGGCAATTCTCCAACTTTGCATTGTCCTTCCAAAACAAAATACAATCATTCTTGCATGTATGAATGGCCTAATATCCCAAACCCAATTCACGTAAGAACTTTTTCGCTTCATAAAGGGTCCATGGAATAGTTTCATCACACTTTGAGAGAATCTCTTTGAAAACTTGCATAACCATATCGAAAGATTTGTTGTTCCATTTATTATACACCTTAATATGAAGCATCTTAATAACGAAGGACAACACGGAAAACTTTTCACACTCCAGGTACACTTTGCGTTGAGCATCATCAAACAACCTAATGAACTTCACTAAATTTTCTCTCTCCGAGCTATTAGGTTCTTCGTCGATATGATCATCCATGAGGCCACTCATGTAAATCTCTTCCAACATAGTAGGCAACTCGCCCAAATTATCGTCAATGTCAAAAATTGCAGCTCCATATCTTTCACCAACATCGTTTGACACACTAGGCTAATCATGACACAATGGAACATGTTCACCGTGGTGCACCCATGTTCTATAAGAACACGCGATTCCTTTTTGAATCAAGTGCAGCCATACAATTTGTCGACTATGTTTTGTGCCATTCAAGCAATCCACACACGGACAACGAATGTCATCGTGTGGGCCTAAATCCTTCGTGGCAAAGTCAATAAATGACTTAACACCTTGTTGGTACTGTTTACTTTTCAACCTATCTTTTATCATCAGCCAACTCTTGTCCATCTTTTGAACCCTACAAGTCAAGCAAAGATTAACGTAGGCATGGACATCAAATAAACAAAAATACTCAACAATGGAATTGCGTATCAACGAAAAAAGGGCACAAGGTTCTCCACCTCTTCTATATCTATTGTCTTTAAAATCCTCAAATCTTGTGAAATGGGAGTTTAAGGATTTAGAAAAATATAAACATGAGATGCAAACTCTCTAAAATAGATTTTGATCCTTCTTGGATTTAGAAAAATATTATTGGCCTTTTTTAAAAGAAAAATAAATAATTCTAACAAAATAATTTGTAATTTTGAAATTATTGACTCAATGCTCAAGAATATCAAATAAATTCTCTAAAAACGAAGTGTCAGACCTCTTGTGACACAATTGTTAATATGTGATTTCGTAATAATTGATGAAAGCATGAAATTTTATTGCTATCATTATGTACACAAATCTATGTTATTGTAAGGGAATTCAACAATCTAAAATTAGAGTTAGCAGGAACAAAAATTGGCTAAGTATTCAATTTAAATAATAAAAAAGAAAAAAGAACATAGGCTAAGTATGGATGTGTAATATCTTTTTTTAGGTACATCGGAAAGTAATCAAGATGTGTAATATCAAATGCATAACTCAAACATCTTGGGAGTATTGATAAGATGGAAAATGAAGCAGATGAAGTGGTAAGTGAGTTGTCTAATAATAAATTTGATTCACATATTTTAAATTTTAAAATATAAATTTTTTTTTAGTACACAAGGTAGGTATAATCATATTTATTAAGACCTTTCATGGCAAGTCACCATATCTAGATTTATTTATTTATATTTTTTTGGGGGAAAGAAAGTGCAAAAAGGATATGCTAAATAAATTGCAACATGTAAACTACACGAGGAATTCATGGATGAATTGTGTCCCACACATCAAAGAGCAATCAAATAATGGGAGTGAAGAAACACTGTATGTTGTTCTTTGTAGATACAAACACTTTTCAAGTCACTGGGCTTATTGATGGACTTGTGAATTTCATTGGGGAGACGAGAACTATCAAACATGATTTCTAGTTCCAAAATCAACCGGACAACTTTTCATGGTTTCCAGCTCATATGTTCTTTTTTGGCGTTATGGTTTGCCCTAGTTGTTAGATGCAAAACAAGTAATATGTCAAAGTTTTTCTGTTATAAAAAATTCCTGGCTCCCAATCACAAATACTCAACCATTAATTGGAATATTTGAGAATCTTAAAATGTAAAAATCTCTAAACAAATAGATTTGGAACAGAAGATACCGTACAGTACTAATTTTCAGAGTAATGGAAGTTGCCTAATTTGACACTTTCGCTGCCAAATTTACATCCAACTTTGAGATTAATTCACAAGTTTTTAAGTACATGGCCAAAGTTTAAGATTGGTATAATTTCCAAATTATGTATAAACATTTTGTAGAAATGGCAAGTTTGCAAACTTTTTTATTTTGTTTATTTTTTTTATGACAATGAATCTCTTTAAGGCACAATCCTTTGAACTTAATCTTACAAATTAATTTCAAATACTTGCATTTATCCATAAATAGCAGGCATTTGTTATGTCTAGAACACACCAATGAGAATTGAACCTGGACATTGGAGTTTATAACCATTTATCCGTCTATTATTACAAAAATAAGGGCTTGTCATATGTTTACAAGTTTCTTCATCTTAGCCTAATCTTATTAGTGTAGGTCTCTAAATTTTCACATTCTAATAATCAACGTGAGAGTTCATGTACGCCTAAGGGCTAGCCTAGTTGGTCAATGGGTTTGCACTCCACGTGCTCAACTTAGGGTTCAACCCCTCCTGCTGTTTGTATCAAATTTTCGTTAAGAGGTCTATCGATAAGCTAGTACATGAAAGATGGCAGTTGATCACAAATGACTCATGATTGTTTATGTAAAGGACACATGGCGAGTCAAGTCATGGGGGAAAGTGTGATAATTAAAGGCAATTATCAAATTAAAACACACTGTGAAACTGTAGAAAGACCAATCACATATTCTCATTACACCAACTCAACTATTTACAAAATATTTATGTACTCAACTAATACATCACTCACATGTGAGAATACATCACTCTGATTGAGATTATATTTAAACTGATGAGAATGCATACACAGATTATTTGTGTATGTATCAGTTTAGATTACCCAATCTCAAAGTACATATTAATTAAATTTAAACTGAATCTTCGCCACTATATCTAAACAGATTACCCAATCACAGATTACCCATTCAGTTTAATCCATTTAAATTTAAACTTATTCATGTGTTGTTAGGCTTAGTGTAAACCCAATCTGTAAACTGAAGATTCAATTTACAATTTAACTATAAACCCCATCTTCAGTTTAAATGTAAACTCAATCTGAAAATACATACACAAGTAATCTTAATCTCAGAATACATACACAGATCAGATAATCTGTGTATGTAAATTTCATACACAGATTTACATAAATAATGACGAGTAGAATACATGAGAGAGAAAATTTCAATGAAAATAATCATAATACATGAGATTAGATAGACAATCAATGGATTAGGGCTTTGAAACTAATGAGAGAGAAAGGAAAAATAGGAGGAAAGGTATCAAACCCTAAAATCAAACCCATTTACAACATCAAACCCATAAAACTCTGGTAATGAAACCACTTCAAACAAATCCATTTCAGAAATTAAGGAAAAACTAATCGGAATGGGTAGAATAAAAACCCTAGAGCAAGAGTTCACAATTGGGGAAATAGAAAAAGGGGTAGAGAGAGAGAGAGAGAGAGAGAGAGAGAGAGAGAGAGAGAGAGAGTGAGACCGAGACAGAGAGCGACAGAGCAAGAGAGCGAGAGGGAGCGAACCTGTTAGCGGCGATGGCTGTGGTGATTTCCGACATACGGGGAACGATAGTGGTGAGGTTGCGAAGTTGTAAGGTTTGCTGGTGATTTGTGCAGTGGAACGACAAAGCAAGAGATGTTCTATGGCTGTGTGTATACACAGAGAGGAAAAATGTGTGAGATAGGCCCGAAAATAATCTAAAACATTTAAAGCTTTAGCGACTTATGTTTTTGTTAGTTACCAAAACTGAATCATTGGCAATGTCTTCTTGAATATGATCTACTGCCAATTGGCGACTAACGATTATTTTGTCGATAAAAGGTATACAACACAGACTAAAAAACAATTTAGTAGCCTAAAATATATACTATTAGCGACTAAACATTTTTTAGTAGCCTATAATGGAATATTTAGCGACAAAAATATTGTTTGGTCGCCAATAAGCTATATTTCTCGATTAAAAAATTTAACAGCTATATTATTTGGTGACCAAAAATTGTTTTCGTCGACAATTGTTCAATAATTAGCGACTAAATAATAATTTAGTAGCCAATTGTGCCATTATTAGCGACTAAATTAATGTTAGTCGCCGATAAGCAAGATACACCGACTAAAAAACTTTAGTAGCTAAATCTTTTATTTTTGCTGACTAATAAAATATTTGGTCGCTAATTCCAACGCTTTTGGCAACTAAAAATTGTTTAGCCGCCAAATTTAGTCATGAAAAGTGTCATTTCTTGTAGTGTAGGATTATAAATTAACCAAAACCTCGGAATGTGAACCAACTTCTCAAATGAAGCCATTGTTTCCAATTACAATCTGACATCATCATTTCATCTTGTAGCATACACTGCTGCTTTGCACCAAGCACAGCAGGTAATACTTGTTAGCATATTTTGTTTTTTGAGATATTTATTGTAAAATTTTTCATAATTAAGACTAGGATTATAAATGAATCAAGTCAAGTTTTGCATGCTCGAACTCAACTCTTCTGTTTATTGAGTTGGAAAGTTTAGCTCGAGCTCGGCTTGATATTTAACTTTTACTTAGTTTAGTTTGGCTCATTAATATTAATCAATTCCAGCTTGACTCGAAATTCGATAATAATTTTTTTACTATTATCTATATAATATTCGATTATTTAAATAAATAATAAATGAGTCAAGGTTACTCAAACTTAAGTTCGAACTCAACTTATTTATTAAATGAGCTTAAAAAACTAGATCAAATTCTGAATCTATAACGAGCCATGCCAATTCAAACTCACAAACAGTGGATTTCATTTATATCCCTAAATGAAACACATTTAATGAAAAAAATATTTTTAACAAGAATAGTCTGTTGGGACCAACTCGAGTAACGGATTGACACCAACAACCATGTTGGTTTGATTTGTTCGGTTCACGCATAAACCAATTAAAATGATATATATATATATAAAGGGCTCGTTTGATAATTAATTATTTTAAGTAATTTTTTAGCTTTTTTTTAGAAGACGTTAAATGTTTGTGAATAAATTTAAATTTTTTTATTTAATACAAAAACATACATTTTTTTATTTATTTTTGTTGTATTTAGTGAGTTTTTATAGAATTTTTCACAAATATTTTACTTTTTAAGTTCATCTAAATGAGGTTGAAAAAGTTTTAAAAAATAAAAATAATTAAAATATGAAAAAAGTTAAATAAAGACCCAAAAAAAAAAAAACTAGTTTTTAGGTTTCAAAACCAAACATAGTTAATTCTCAAAAATTGAAAAAGCAGCCAAAATTTCTTCGTAAATAAATAAAAATAATTAAATCTGAATTTTGCAAAAAAAAAAAAAAAAAAAAAGAGAATAAATACCCCTCATTAGTAATTCTAGACTCAGTCAAATTAAAAAGAGAGCTAAACAATATTTCTCATTAGATTCAAAAAAAAAAAAAAAAAGAAGAAAAAGAAAAAAAAAAGTTTTTATCAATACTTTTATATTACAAAATAAAAGTTTCTTTGTCAAAATTATTTTACTAGTGAAGACTAGGGATATTTCTATGAATTTTAAATAAAAATTTATAGAATAAAAAAAATAAAATTTCACCAAAAAAAATTATAAAAGACCCAAGCTAAAAATTTTCAAACAGAAATCCTATTGTCTCATAAAAATTATTCCAGATTTTTTTGGGTAATGTATTTGATTGGTGAGAATTGAATTGGTGTAGCGTGAGATCTAAATATGAATAAATTTGAGGCATATATTGATATTTATGTATAAAATTCAAGGTAAAATTTCTAAATTTGTACTCTTTCCGTCCCAAAATATTAATCCCTTATTCTATTTTTTATTGTCCCAAAATATTAGTTTCTTTTCAAAAATCAAGAACTGAAACAATATGAATTTTCTATTTTGCCCTTCTTTTAAATTCATTAACAATACAAAAGTATAATTATGACAATTGATATTCCTAAAAAACTATACTATCAAAGGGTAATTTTGAAAAATAATTTTTTTTAAAATGCAATAATTATACAACCAAAAAAAAGTTAAATTTTCCAAAATAAGCTATTATTTTGAGACAGATGGAGTAATATGAATGTTTCTCAAATAAGATAGCTACCTCTGTGTTTACATGGACAAATGAAAGTGAAATGATTATAATTTACATGTAACATTTTATTTTATTAATTTATTGGGTTTTTTTATTAATAAATCTCATATAGAAGTGTTCTAATTCAAGAAGTCTATGAAGGAATTTTTTAACCCACTTAGTCCCATATCTTAGAAAGAGGATTTATCAAAAAAAAGCTCCCTAATTTATTTATTTTTATTTTTTATTTTTTTATTTTTTGTGTGTTTTTTTAATTCCAACCCACCTCTAACTCATCTGCCAAACGTCAGGTTAGTGACGAGAGCAAAATAGGAGTTAACTAGTTGTCATCAATATTTCAGTGTCTTTAGAATAAAGAAGGCTAACTATTTGGATAATCTATGGTGTAATTTGGATATTTCATCAACCTATAGTAATTTTTGTTTTGGTTGGCTGGTCATATGCATAGCTTTCAAAGGCCATAACTTGCGTTATTACACTAAAATGAGGACAAAAACCATAGGTTAATCAATCAATATCACATAGTACTGGTTGGTCGTTAATTATTGTAAAATTTAGCAAGAGGGTTCACATTCACATTGTATGATACGGTCCACAGTGGCTAAAATAAGACACGTCAGGTTGATGACAACTTTATGAGTTGTTATTCAGAGATATAAAATTATTGATTAAAAAAGTGGTAATAAAATGCAAAGGAAAAAAATAGAATTTTAACGTAATATATTTTAAAGCATGTTTACATGTTTTTATATATTTTAATGGTTAGGATTTGACCATTCTTATTTAAGTTTGGCGAGACACGAAATAACAAATAAGGAAGAAAAAACGAATTAAACAAATCACACACAATAATACAAGAATTTTACGCAGTTCACTTCAAAATAGGGTTACGTCCATAACTACTACAGTTTTCACTATGTTAAAAAAAAAAAAAAAACAACTCTCTCTTAACCTAAAAGAGGCACCTTATCATCTATTTATAGAATTAACCCCCCAAACCCCCCATTAGACCCAGTATTTGAGTGTACAGTAAGATTAAGTGAACAGTACTTATCAAAATCCACGAACCCAACATTAATACACCTTTTAGTATTTACCATCTAAACACAATTATTATAACCTCAAGAACTAAAAATGCACATCTATGTATATGTTCACGAACTACATGTTTTTCACCCAAAAGTTCTTGTGATGGTATTTCATGAACCTTTTGTGGATGGAGCAATGGTAAGGACTATCTCTTCGATTGCTTGACAGATGATATGTTTTTAAAAATAATTGTCTATATCAAGCGGTCAGGCTTCTATTTGGACTGGTTCATCTCTCACGCAACTGTGCTTTGTCTAGCCTCAATTTTTCAAAACCCCAGAAGTCCCATTTGAGATTTTTCCTACGGCTCCCATAAGTATTGATCCACCCCTAATCCCCTACTCTCACACAATAAACTTATCAATTCCTATCTTAAATTTTTTTTTTTAAATTGTGTGTATAATGTGTCAAAGAACTCCATCCAAGTTCATCCTCTGCCTCCAAAGTTCCAAAGCAAACTATTTGATGGTCGTTTTACACATCAAATATAAATATTAAATTATATCAATTTTTTTAGAATAATGGTAAGTTCAGGTATCGATTCACAGGGACAAACGGAAAATTAAACTAATTTAATTGTTAAATTCCTAAATTAATTTTGATCGAAGAGATAATTGATTTATAAACTAATCTAATAATAAATAAAATAAACTAAGAGATTAAACTATCAATTAAAAAAGAAATTGAGATTATTGATTGTTAGAAAAACCTAGGATAATAAATTCACCACTACTTATACATAAATAAGGTTTCAATTTGAAAATCAATTATGTTACAGTTCGAATCAATTAATACTTCGCAACTATAAGCTATCGAAGCATTGATCAAGAGAATTAACACGTTCAATGTATAGGCACGAACCATCTCAAGTAGTACGAGTCATTCGCTCTAAACTAGGGTAACAACACGACTCGTCCCTTATAGTATGGCTTATCTCTTGAACGTGAAAGAATAGAAAACCATTGCATGAAAAACATTTAATAATCACAGAAAGCATAATACTTAAAAAAAATAATGAAAAATATATTTGAAAACTTTTTGAATACCATACAATTGTTCAACCCATTACATAAAAGAAAACTAAAAAGAAAACTTTATTTATTTGGTTAGGGTTTCATCAAAACCCCAAAAGGAGCCTAACCACTCATGGAGGAGTGGGAAGATATAGAAGAAGTAGAAACCCTCATGAAAATTGTTCTTCAAGCTTGAGAATCCCTTTTTTCTAAACCCTAGCCCCTCCTCATTTTTGGAATTTTTCAGAACCCTAAGAGCAGCCTTTTTTCTCTCTTTTTATACCTCTACAATTTTCTCTACATTCAAAACATCAGGCACACTTCTTGAGGTACGGCTGCACGTGCGAAAAATTCCACCGCACGTACGGGAATGGGTCTCTCCGCACGTGTGATTTCCTTAGGCTTTGTTTGGCTGCGATGGATGGGCCGCACGTGCGGGAATGGTCCTCCGCACGTGCAGGAAGCATTTTCTCTAAAACTTCTGCATTTTTACTCATCTTATGCTTCCACTATATGTAATTTGATTGACATTAAACAGGCATAAAATATATAATTTGTGTGGGTGTTGATTTCTGACTATACTGCCAAACAGGTACTTAGCTGGAGAACACCGACAGAATAAATTGCGCCCGAACAACCTGTCACAGAAAGATAAGACTCCGACGGTGGTTCGTCCACCAAGAGGCACTCCGACGATCAAGTCAGTACTCAATTATCTGTCAAAGATAGCAAACAGTGCTTAACTCACTAGCCAGAATACAAAGAGCGTACCTTAGACCCACGAGGGTGTCTTACTTTTATAGCCAACACTAACCTAATCCTTGTAGAAGCCTAACTTCTCTTGTACTCTGGCTCAATGCTCATCTTGGACGTCTCAAACAGATAAACTCCCTAAAAGCTTTATCTTTATCCAGATTAAAGTCCTCTCCCATTTTAGGATTCTTGTCCCTTATTCATTCATCTTGGATTTCGGTATCTCCATAGATAACCGATCACCTCGGCGCCATAACCAAGACACGTGACACCTCGGTTGGCACTTCGGTACCACCCTGGTCATGTGTTGTCATTCAAAAAAATACGCCCCCACAATTTGACAAGCAAGTAAAGTTAAGAGATCTTAGTTATCGGCTTTAGTTTTGTACAATTTAACCTTAATCACTATTTTAAGTTTGTGGTTTTTTTTTTTTTTTGGTCTGTGTGTTTGATTTTTTTGACTATTTGAATAATTTTAAAAAAAAAAAATACTAATGTATTTAGTTTTTATTTTATAGGTAAAAAAATTGATGTGACATTTAATTTTTTTTTAATTGATAGCAAACAACTTAATGATTTTTTAATTTCTTTAGCTAAAAGTCGACTTTTTGTTTCATGTTTCAAATTGATAAACTCATTCTAGATTCGTTCTATTGTTTCTACCTAGATTTAGGATTCGTTTGAGAATTGGCTTTTTAAATAATATTTTGATTTTTTATTAAAAGATATATAAAAAAATAAAAATATTCAATATGTTTGGTTTTAGTTTTTTGAATATAATTTTTTAAAAATTGAATTTTTTTTATTTTTTTGTTTTTAGTGAATATTTTTAAAATTTTAAGCAATTTTTTACTTTTTAGATGTATTTTAGTTAGATATATCTAAATAGTAAAATATTTATGAAAACATATTTTCAAAAATTAATAAATATATAAAAATATGAAAAATATACAAAAATATGAAAAATGTACTAAATTTTCGTATTTTTTATATATTTTTTTATATTTAGTGTATTTTTTAAAGATTTTTTTCATAAATATTATACTTTTGAAGTATATTTATGTTAGGTGTGTCTAAAAATTAAAAAAAAAATACTTAAAATACTAAAAAATTTCATTGAAAACATTAAAATACAAAAAATAAAAAAATAGAATTTTTAAAAAATTGTTTTCTGAAAACCATAACCAAACAAGTTGATTGACTTTTTTTTTATATATATATATTAACTTTTTGACTAATATAACCTTTTCCCAAACACCCTAGTTAAAAACTTGACCTTGTTTAGTTTTGATTGATTTTCTAAAAATTTAAAAAAAAATTCATATGTTTTTTGTTTTAGTAAATTTTTTTAATATTTTAACTAAATTTTTTACTCTTTAGATGCACATAACCTAGATGCACTAAAAAAAATAAAATATTTTTAAAACTTAATAAATATACAAGAATACAAAAATGTATTGAATTTTTTTTTTTTTTGCATTTTTAGTATTTAATAAATTTTATAAATATTTTTTAATACATATTATACTCTTTAAGTGTATTTATATTAAGTATATTTAAAAATTAAAAAAATTTAATGAAAATAAAAAAAAATACCAAAAATAAAAAAATCAACTTTTAAAAATGAAAAATTATTTTTCCATAAGTAAAAATTGAATATGAAGATAATATCATGTTATCACGATAACTTGATATGACTATTCACTATCTAATAATAAGGTGATATCATTATACTATTTTTAAAGTGCTCATCATACCCCATATATATATATATATATATTTTGTTATTAAATATAATTATTACCACGGTAGATCACCACACTACTAAAAAAAACACTTTTTGCGACCGCCACAAGCCGTCGCAAATAATAAAAATACAGTCACAAAAGACTTTTTGCGACAGCCTATGCGACCGCACATGGGGGACGCAAATGTGAGGGTGGCAAATACTTTTTGCGACGGCAAAACAACGGTCGCAAATAATTTGTGACCGCCTAAACTACTTTTTGCGACAGCCATTTTGCCGTCGCAAAAAAGTTTTAAAAATTACTTTTAGCGACCATTGTTTTATTGTCGCAAATAATTATTTAATAAAAAAAATCATATATGGGTTTTGCTACAACGAAAAAAATCAATTACAACCACCAAACAATTTTTTGTAAATGAAAATAACAAAATTAACAAATTAATTAAATTTATAATATCCATTAACCATCCGTAAATACACTCTACTAAAAAATTCAAGTCTTCACAAAAAAAAAATTCCAATGGTTCTTCAGTGCGATCCCAGCAGCGTGTTGATCGGTCATGTGATCCCGTGACAACAAAATCACCACAGCTGCTGACTGAAAGACACCAAATTTTAGCATGATGACCTTCAAGAGTTAACAGCAACTCAAACTTGTCAGCATCCCAGTACTTCACAAGGCGATCTTTCCCGACACTAAACATGTAATGGGTGTTGCGCACAAATTGCACTACCATAACACTGCCCAAAAGAAAGCCCATGAGTATAACTTACTAAAAATTTCTCAACAATATCCATTACAAAAATTTGATAGTTTTTTATTTTTTAAGTTAAGCATACACAGCACAGGCAGCTTGTGACCATATAATGAAAGAAAAAATTTGAGTGAATCCATAAAGAAGACCTGAAAAGGTTTCATATAAATGCATAGATTAGAGACAATTGAAAGCCTTCAAAATCATATTGACAGGCTAGTAAATCGCCATGCAACTGACACCAATTCAGATTTGTGACAGAAGCTACAAGAAAAAGGAGCTAAAACATCAAGAAAGATAGCAAATCATTGCTCCATGACCCAAATTTAAGTCACAGAATCCTAGAAACTGAGTTTCTTCTTTTTTAGCAGAAATATACAACTTATATTAATCAAGGTTATCCACTAACATTAAATCAATCAGCTAATTCCAGTGAATCATCCCAACTTCATGGATCCAAAAACAAACAGGAACTACTATTCAAAAAATATATATTTAATTACAGCATGATGCTATTATCCCTCACCATTAAATTATACTTTCTTTTCTATATTCACAGTAGCCCCGTCATTTAATTCTCTAAACATGATTCAAATGTTGTGGTACATTCAGTTAAACTGCAGGAAGATGTTTAGTGCTAATCCATCTTAATGTGCACTCTTCCATTTCAATGTGCAAACATGGATTTTAGTAATTCACTTTGGATCAGGATGTCTTATTATCCTGCACTCTAGAATTGAAAAATAAAAAGAATCAAGATCTCAGAAAAAAAAAATTCCATCTTTACCTATGGAATTGCTATGAGATCACTAAGATCTGGAATCCTGAAGTATTTGTGCTTCCATAGAATCCTACGCTTTAGTATTTACTTAGTACTTTTCATGTGCCTTTTCAAAAAGTTGGACCTTTTGCCTATTCTATGTTATAAAACAAAGCTAATGACCTAAAAAAGTGCACTAAATAAATGTAGTGCTCCCAGAAGAAAATCTTGGAACTCTAAATTTTACTGTTCAACTCAAATATTCAACAACTCTAATCATGAAACTTCAATCCATGAGTTAATAGAGTAGCTGAAACTTATGGTTACAATACTACTATGCTACACATATGAAATTAGACAAAGAGAAGACTTCATACAGATCATATTCTAAAGAATTTTAAATTAACAAAGGAAATAGTACCTCATTTATCTATTTGTAAACAACGTAAATAAAATAATAATAGAAACAAAGATAACCAGCAAAAATGAAAGAATAAAGAAAGAACATTTAGCAGAAATGAAGAAACTCAACAGAGTATTCTAATCAGAAAACATTTAGAGAAGTTAATCTCACCTTCACAGTACAATCTAACAGGGCAACATCAATATATTTTGAATCAGGGCTAACAGCAACCACTAGAACATCATCATTCATTTTCATATTCCGTGCATAATAGTCCAACACATATTGTGCTCGGAAGATATATAGAAAGAGGGGGAGAAGCAGACTAAAGAGACATGCAAACTTAACATAAATGCATCCAGTTGATGTCTATACTGTCTATTCAAAAGCAAAACTATAAAAATATACAATGTTGAACACTTGAATGAACTCAATTATTTGAAGTAGCAAGACAGGACTCGAATCAATATTATCCAAAAATTTCAGTGAACTTAGCTCAAAAGCAATCTGCAGCCGCAGGGTTTAAAAAAAGTACGTCTACATTAGTCCCTATTAGATGGGGGTTTGGGAGGGATAAATTGGGTACAGACCTAATCTTTGGCATAATTTGTAGCCAGTGTATACTAAGAGAGTTTATTTTGATCCCAAAGTACAACACACAAGAATAATAAGTTCATGGTATAATATGGTGATAGAAGTTTCCGGTACAACAAGGCTTCTCAAGGTGAGAGAACTATACCAAAAACAGTAATTTGAAAAGAAAAGTGCTCAAAGAACAAGTAGAAAGCTCATGTAAAATTAATACTCTCCACGAATATTAGGAAACAGAGCTAGAAAAGTAAAACTTGTCCAAGAAACAACATATTTTTCAAAAAAAAAAAAAAAAAAGTGAAGTCATCATCATTCCATGGTATGATGAATAGTTCAAGTCTTTAACAACACACAAACAGGCAGAGAGAAAGAGTATAAAGAACACACTTCACCAGGTTTTTGCAAAGTTTGGTACTCCCAGAACTTGACATCATGATCAGTACTCCCAGTTACAAAACCATTTCCATCTGGAACAGCCACAATTGATTGGACAGAGCCACCATGAGCTTCCACTACTTCCACACAAGTACCACTACCAACATCAATAATTTCTAGAGTCCCAGCTTTTGTACCAAGAACTGCATACTTGTTACCAGGAACAAATAAACCACACAGCCCATACCTTGAATCAATAGTTCGAAGAAAAGAACCAGTACTTGGATTCCATATCTTCACTGCACTATGGCTAGTTGACATTAAAAGAGTATTATCTGAACTAAGCGTAACACTTCTGAATCCAGATAAAGACCTAATAAAATTATAAAAATAAAATAAAACACATGTATTAATTTCATGAAAATATTGCACTATAATTTCATGACCCGTCCCAACTTTGTTATCCATGTTCTATATAAAGGGCTTGGCCATAAGCAGGTTATAGAAAGATATACAGCATGTTGAATACAAAACATATAAACTAATGCTCGTCCAGAAAAGGCATAAAACATAAACTCAAGTATCTCTAACTCATCAAATTTGGGGTTTGCAGCAAACTGTAAGCCAGCTATGCTTCACACACAAAACTAATATGGAAATAAAAATAAAATTGAATATATTCAATTATAAGCTTCAGAAGACAAGCTTGCCTTAGCAATACTTGTCAAAAGATGGACTGAAAAAGGTAATACAAATGTCTAAAATGCAAAAGGTAAACCTGCTTACTGTTCTACAAAACATATGGATCTCATCCAAAAAGCAACAAAGGAGAACAGAAACATTTCCAGTTTATATGATCACTCATTTCATCTCCTAACACAACATTTTTATAGTTTCTACTTTCTACAAGTTTGAGATGATGAAAATCATTGGTGAAGTCAAGTTGTTGACAATGTATGAGCATAGAAATCAACTAGAAACATTGAATTTGCTGATAGCACATGCACACACACAACAATGATGCGTTGCTAATTTCTGACCTAGAATTGACCATATAATACCTGTAAAGATACTTTCTTAGGGAAAACTAGGCCCACATTTGGCAGTGTGAAGAAACTTCATGACACCATGTGGTGTCTCATTACTGAGCCCAACATATTTGATATAATAAAACATCTTCGACTATATTAGGAAAATTAGAAATGATTAAATATAGATCTAATAAAACATCTTCGACTACATTTAAGCTCATGATTAAATATAGATGATGGATCTGAAATCATTAACAGAAAAGCTCTGGGATCATTGCATTCAGAAATCATATGTTAAAATCAACATGACACAGTAAAAATAATTTGCACATCAATGAATGCAAAACGAAAGCAAATTCAAGGTTATGTTTTGTCTAGGTTTAGAGGTGAGCCTTAAAAGTGTACTTAATATGTCCATATGAATCTGAAGCAAACTTGTAGACATAGACATATGAATCTGACATGGCGGGGTGATTGAGGTTTGTGTTGGTTGATTCCTAAACAAATAAAAAAAATTACATGTAACGAACGATTCACGTCATTAAGGGTAAATTTTGGGGTAATGTTTTAGGAGTCCAAAAGAATTTTCCTTGTATATATTGGAATAAAATTTTGGGGTAATGTTTCATGTATATGATTTTTTTATTTTATTTTTTAATCTTTAAGTTCCCAATAAAAATGAGAGCATATTAGTAATCTTCCAGTACAAAGTTTACTTTATAAAAAAAATGGAAACAGTATCATTATATTATATGTTAGTGTGGAGGATTTTATTTGAGAAGCAATGGGGTTGCCTACATAAGAAATCCAGCATCAAATGCTTTACGCTCATCATATTCAAAAGAGGTGTTTTGTGGTGCACATAGTGATTGGCCATAGACATTTTAAACACCCACTGTTGATCCCTAGCAAAAATTACATGTAAAAAAACAACCAATAACTTTGTCCTGTTTTGAAATGTACATATTCCCACTTGTCACCATTTATCACCTAAATTTTACATGGACTTTCCTAATCACTGGATTTTGGAATATTCACAATCAATGCATCCTACAAAAGAAATCAACGACAATTCTAGTCTTTGTGCTTCTAGTACATATATAGGAATTTGAAATTTCTCTGCTATTGGGCAAAGATCAATCAACTGGAGTATTGTCTAATTCTTGCTGACGTTGAACAACTTTTGGGACCAGAAGAAAGAGATATTTTATAACAGAATGCAACTCCTAACCTGGGTAAAATATCAACAATAAGTGGTCAAAGTAGTGAACAACCTATTATTGAATAATTTTTTTTTTTCCATCTCCTCCATGGGTGTGACAGTGCCTCTCCTAGTAATTACCTGCTTCTTGGTTAGTATTATTAACTAGAGAGTACATTCATCTTATTTATTTGCTACATCGGCATTTTTCCTGTGAAAAAGGAATTGAAATGCACATTTTGTTGCTGATTAATAGGCTAATTAATCCTGTAAACTCTCGTGACTCTTTTATCTCAGGCGAAATGGAACCCTTTCCATTCTCTAGGGCTTGCGGGACAGATACATTACATGGACATGTTACTTGGAAATGGGCTTCACATTGACCTTGCTGATAAGGTAAGATTTGTCAATTTCTCAATTCCATGCTTTCAATATTAGAATTGGGGAAATATATATATTTACACGGAGCAAGTAATATTTAGCTAAACTAGTTTGCCTCAGATTCATATGTTTATGTATATACAATCAAAACAACCAAATATTCAGCTAAACTATTTGTTTAGGAATCAACCAACACAAACCTCAATTAATAACCAGCTAAACTAGTTTGCCTCAATTAATATCCAACTAAACAAGCTTGAATGGATTACAGTAAGAATGAATGATCGAATTACAGTGAGAATGAATTACAGCGATCGAATTACAGTGAGAAAGAGAGTTAGATTAAATGAATGATTTGAAGAGACTCATTGACGAGAGAGAGAGAGAGAGAGAGAGAGTTCATACCGTTGGTGATCTATAGAGCGAAATCGATCACAAGCAATCCCACAGTTCTTGAGAATCGATCACAACCAATTTCTTCAGACGATCGAGCGAGCGAAATCAGATTTCACGATCAAGCGAAATCGAATTCTTCATCACGACCATGGCCTCTTCTTCAGACGATCGAGCGAACGAAATCAGATTTGGGAGAAATGTCGGGAGTGAGAGAGTGAAAGGGTTAGGGTAGAGGTATAAGAAAAGGCCAAAATAAATAAAAGAGAAAATTATCAAGGGTGGTAGTGCAAATATTATTTTTTGCGACGGTCAAATAATCTGTCGCAAAAACTTAGTTGCAAAAAGCCACTTTCCTAGTAGTGCCATTTTATTTAAGTTTTTCTCTTATTTTATCAACCATCAAGTTCCATTTTTTAAAGAATAATTTTAATTTATTTATTATATTTTGGCCATTTATATAACTTTTACCACCACCCTAAAGTCATTGAAAACTAACTAAAAAGTATCAAAGAAGAAGATACTCGCTCGCCTTTACAAACAAACAAACAAACCAATTATTAATAATATTATTTTACACAAATTAAATTAAAATGAGAATGAGGGTCGTCAGCTGAGATGACATCACTTGGTTGATTTTGTCATGGTGACGACAAAAAGAAATATCAACGATAATACATCCCACTAATTTGAGAGTATTAATGGACAATTAATGAGGTGGAAATTGAAAAAAAAAAAAAAAAAAAGAGAAAAATTTAAGACCAAAACATCACATCAGTTAGTAAGATTCACTTTTTAAAATTCCTTTAGTGCTGGGAGCACTAATAGACAACTAATGAGGTGGAAATTGAAAAAAAAAAAAAATTTAAGGTCAAAATATCACATCAATCAATAAAATTCACTTTCTAAAATTCCTTTAGTGCTCTCAATTTAAAACTTCCAATCATTTTTCAAGAAATATTATCGACCCTCGTATGCATTCCTCGTATAGACGCACGCATACATTCATCAACCCTGAACTTGTCGCATCTGTACCGAAGTCAGAGTCACCGTGTGTCACGCTCCATTTTAACTTTTGTATTTTCTTTTCAGTATAGCACTAGTGTATCCATAATAGTATAAAATTATTCTTATCAATTTAGAATTTATTTTTTAAAAAAATTAATGACTTAGATTTATTTTATAGGTAAATCCCATATTTTATTAATTCAATCTTCATTACACAAATACATTCAAAATAAATTTAAAATTTGTAAAAGTGAGCTACCAACATTTTTCCTAATATATTAGGTGGTATTTTGGAGATCAGCCTCCTCTCCTCCATTCTTGCCTCTAGCCCTTTCTTGCAATTTATTTAAGATTGAGACACGCGACATCTGATAGATTCAGCCATTCCAAAATGAAACACGCAATGCACACCTCCTTGATAGAAAAAAACGATGTCGTTTGGGGTATAGTTTCTCACTCCTCTTCACTTCCAAAAACTAATTTTTAATTTTTTTAATAACTATGTATAAACATGTTCATATTTATTATTTTATTATAAAAATACAAAAATATATTTATTTACCAATTTAATAAATAAATGAGTTAAGTGGTTTATGTTTAGGCATAAACTAAGATAATTCTTTAATGATTAGGTTATGGTCAAGCTGAGATAAATGTTGAGTCAATTAGATTATGTCATTTTTAGTATCTAACATGACTATAATTCCTCAAGCCGACTCTTATATATTTTATTATAAAAAAAATACTAACATATATTTATCTATCTATTTAATAAATAAATGAGTTAAGCAGTTCATGCTTAGGTATAGATTAAAACAATTCTCTAATAATTAGGTCATGGCCAAGTTGACATAAATATTGATTTAATTAGATTATGTCACTTTTAGTATCTAACATAACTATAAATTCTTAATAATTTTAAATATAAATATAAAATTTTATCAAAATTTTAATTTTTTTAATAACTATGCATAAACATGTTCATATTTACTATTTTATTATAAAAAATACTAAAATATATTTATTCACCAATTTAATAAATAAATGAGTTAAGTGGTTTATGTTTAGGTATAGATTAAAACAATTCTCTAATGATTAGGTCATGGTCAAGTTGAGATAAATGTTAAGTCAATTAGATTATGTCACTTTTAGTGCCTAGCATAACTATAATTCCTCAAGCTGACTATTATATATTTTATTATAAAAAATACTAATATATATTTATTTATTAATTTAATAAATAAATGAGTTCAGTAGCTTATGTTTAGACATAGACTAAGACAATTATTTAATGATTAGGTTACGGCCAAGTTGAGATAAATATTGAGTCAATTAGATTATATCATTTTTAGTGTCTAACACAACTATAATTCCTCAAGCCGACTCTTATATATTTTATTATAAAAAATACTAACATATATTTATTTATCAATTTAATAAATAAATGAGTTAAATGGTTAATTCTCTAATAATTAGATAATGACTAAGTTCAAATAGATGTTGAGTCAATTAGATTATTTCATTTTTAGTGTCTAGCACAAATAAAAATTCTCAATAATTTAAATATAAATATAAAATTTTATCGAATTTTTTTTTTAATAATTATGCATAAGCATGTACATATTTATTATTTTATTATAAAAAAATATTAACATATATTTAATCGGTCCCTCCCCAAACGACATCGTTTTTTCTATCAAATGAGGTGTGCACTACGTGTTTCATTTTGGAATGGTTGGATCTATTAGATGTCACGTGTCTCAATCTTATGTAGAGTGCAGGAAAGGGCTGGAGGCAAGAGTGCAGGAGAGGAGACTGATCCGTATGTTGGAAAGATAGTGAAAAGTTGACTTTATAACTTTTTTTTAGCTATTTTATGTGAGTAGTGATATGACCCAAAATGAATAAAAAATTGACTTTTAACTTTTTTAGTGGGTTCCTAAAACACCCCAGGTTTGTACGAAGGCAAAAACTTTAGGCACATACAATAAATAAATAAAAATGAGGTGGACTGCCTTCGCTATAGATTTTAGATTGGAGTGCATTTTTTAGGTTTTTATTACTGGTTCTGTTTTAATAATTTGAATTGTTAATTTTATTCGATACTTTGTATATATCATTTATATAAAAATTTAAGTCAATCTAATAATCGTAACTTATTTAATTTATCGCATATCTCACTAAAAATAATCATGATAAATCAAA
The DNA here is from genome assembly GCA_022316695.1 of Camellia oleifera. Taxonomy (NCBI): domain Eukaryota; kingdom Viridiplantae; phylum Streptophyta; class Magnoliopsida; order Ericales; family Theaceae; genus Camellia; species Camellia oleifera. The sequence goes on from CM039315.1 coordinate 170,542,009, forward strand.
TAAATTACTATTATTGAATCAATTTAATTTTTTATATAAATAATATACACAAAATATCTAACAAAATTAAGAATTTAAATAATTAAAACAGAATCCATTATAAGCGCATGAATCCAAACCGTGCACGCCAATCTCAATTCTAGATTGGAAGCAATCCACATCCATTGAAAAATCCCATGAATTCACACACTGCACTCCAATCTAAATTCTAGGTTGGAAGCAATCCACATCCATTAAAAAATATCTTCATAACAAGTGTTTCAGAGACTCCTTATAAAAATGATAAAAGAAATTTAAAAACACGATATACTTTTAACTTATTTCTAACTATTTTGTATTAATTTTCACTACAATATATAAAAATTTAAAACTTTATTTGGTTATAGATTGGAGTAAGAATTTAAAAAAAAAAATAAAAAGATAATTAAATGTGAATAAAATATAATTACATTTTACTTATATCTTAGATACCTTTTCTCTGTCATTTTTTAAATATCTACTCAAATCCATGTTTCAAATACAATCCTAGTGATCAATTTTTTCTCTCGAAAAGTAAAATTTTATTGTAAAAAAAAATTTGAGAACTAATTTCCATAATTGCGACGGTTGTTGCTAAATATGGTCTCAAAGAGTTAAAAAAAAAAAAAAAAAACTTTTATCAACAAAATTTTTAAAATGTTGCTAATATGTATTTTGATAAATAAAATAATTTGAGGTAAAAAAAAAAGTACTTTTTGAGACAAAAAAATTTGTTTTACAAGGATAATAATTCATCATTAAATATCTAATTCTGTAGCTAAAAATATAAAATGACATTTTTGTCAATAAAAAATTTTATTCCTAAATTTTTATCTCTAAAATCTTAATTTATTATAGTGTTTATCTTTTCTAACCTATTTCACTTATTTTTGAAATATTTTTTTGCATCAATCTCAATATTAAACAATGTTTTAAGAACATTTATAAAATTTATAAATTAAAAGTAATATTTGATAGTACAGCTCGTCCTGGTGAATGGGCTAGATCGATCCGAGCTCCTCAAGCCCACTGGATAACCTGCAAGCAAGTTCAATCGGGGAACGGGGTAGTCCCCCGGCGAATCCTCCGGTGTATGAATTAGAGAAGGTGATGGACGGAAAAATATAGAGGGAGAGAGAGAGATGGAAAACTTAACTTTCTTCTTATCTTCGAGCTTTGCTTATATCTTTTGGTGATCATTTCGCTGTCTCAGCCGTTCTGACCTCCCCGCCGAAAGCTTACGCCATGGTTCGTCTTGTTCAGGGTGAGGGGGCGTCGTTCCGGCTAAGGGGTGTTGTCGCAATAAATGCTGTGATGGGTTGCATTAATGGTGATGTGCTGTGGTAATAACTTTGCAGATCTTTGTTTGTTGACATGGCCTGTCCTGCACCCGCCACGTGTCCGAGCATCATTGGCCTTTCCTGCTCAGTTGGCCTCCAGCTGTACCGGGTTTTACTGACCGGGTTGTGCAATGGGATCTAAATGGTGGGCTTGGGTTTACTCATGGTGGGCCGTGGTCCTTGTGGGCCTATCCCTGTCAGTAGTCCCCCATTTCCGAGTGCAGCTTTAGTCCAACGAAGGGAATAGTAATAAGGAAGATGAATCCGACCGGTAGGGGGAGACCGACTGTGAGAAGCCGAGCGTGAGGGCGGCCGAGCGGGGTGAGGCCGACCGCGAGGGTGACGGAGCAGGAGAGGCCGACCGTGAGGGTGACTGAGCGGGAGAGGCCGAGCGCGAGGAAGGCCGAGCGTGGGGGCGGCCGAGCGGGGTGAGGCCGACAGCGAAGGTGGCCATGCGGGAGAGGCCGATCGTGAGGGGGACCGAGCGGGAGAGGCCGAGCGCGAGGGAGGCCGAGCGCGAGGGAGGCCGAGCGTGGGGGCGGCCGAGCGGGGTGAGGCCGACCGCGAAGGTGGCCGAGCGAGAGAGGCCAACCGTGAGGGTGACCGAGCGGGAGAGGCCGAGCGGGGTGAGGGCGACCGTGAGGGCGACCGAGCAGGAGGTGCCGAGCGCAAGGGAGGCCGAGCGTGGGGGCGGCCGAGCGGGGTGAGGCCGACCGCGAAGGTGGCCGAGCGGGAGAGGCCGACCGTGAGGGGGACCGAGCCGGAGAGGCCGAGCGCGAGGGAGGCCGAGCGTGGGGACGGCCGAGCGGGGTGAGGCCGACCGCGAAGGTGGCCGAGCGGGAGAGGCCGACCGTGAGGGTGACCGAGCGGGAGAGGCCGAGCGGGGTGAGGCCGACCGTGAGGGCGACCGAGCAGGAGGGCGCGGGGCTCAAGAGGCGGCGTGTCACGTGATGGGTAAAGTGGAAAAGACAAGGTAAGGGCAGAAGTCAGCGCATCAGGACCATACACGTGGCGGGATTTCAGGGGAGGGGAAAGGTCAAGCGTTGGATCAGGAGTGAAGCGTCAGGGCATTATTATGGGCATTGATGATACAGTTTTGGCGGATGATTTGAAAATTTTTTCAAACTGGCGAAAATTAACTTGGACCCTTGGAATACGGGCAAACCGTGGGCTTTTGGCATCATACGATTCACCTACTTCTTTACAAAAACTCAAAACATTCCAAGTGTCAATTCCTTCGTTGCTCACGATACTCTGTTGAGACATTTCTTCGATTTTTTAGCCCCTGCAGCAGAAGCTATTCGCAAACACAGCTTAGAAATGGCCCAGGAAGAGACGGCGATTGTCAGGGTAGATCCACTGGGGGAGGATGATGCGGAGGAACTAGCGGTTCAGTACAGGTCCCATAGGGCAGGGGAGTCGGTGGCGCGATCCCATGTTTCCACCGCGATAGAAGCAGCACAGCCAATTAGCCAGGTGGAACCAGACCACTGGCACTCGAGGGCTGACAGGTCCATTATTACAGCGGCGGAGTTGGAGGCTATCCGCGAGAAGTACCAGATTCCGGTAGAAGTGGAATTGCGGGTGCCAAAATCGACGGAGAGACCGGCTGACGTCAGGGCAGGAGAGTTTTCCCTCTACGAGGAAGCTCTGAAAGGTGGACTGAGGTTGCCTCTGCTGCAAATCGTGGTAGATGTGCTCAACCACCTGGAGGTGGCACCAGGGCAGCTGATGCCCAACGCGTGGAAGATCCTGGTGGCCTGTGCAAGTGCATGGCCAAAGGCAAATGAGGGGGAGTCGATGGCGGTGGAGGAGTTCTTTGCTTGTTACAAGGCCTCAGGGCAACAGGAGACGTGGGTCATCCTGCAGGCGGTTGTGGGGAAGGGTTTGGTGGCTGGATTGCCTACGTCGATCAAGGGATGGCGGGCGCGGTGGTTCTACGTCTCTGCGAGCGGGGGGCCTGGGGTGCGCGCCATCTGGAAGGTGCCAATCAGAACGGTGGAGGCGAAATTGGGGCCGGCGGTAGGGGAAAGGGTGAAGAGGGTGAAATAGTGGAGGGAGAAGGAGAAGATGAGGTGGGACGACCTGGTGCAGCCCTCTGCACTGTTCGAGGCAGGGCTAGGTCCTCAGCCGATTGGTGGGATCTTGACCGAGCAGAGCTGGAGGCGAGGAGAGAGGCTCAGGAGGCTGAGGATCAGGCCCTTCTTGCCAAAGCCACCATGTTGAAGAAGGCACAAGACGATCGACCTTCGCAACCGATCGCGAAGGAAAGGATCAGGCCTCGCCCGAAGCCGTTGGGGGAGAAGGACTTAAGTAAGTTTGAACCACGAAAGCTCCCTGTGGATCCTGTGAAGGAGAGGGCCAGGGGTGGGGAGGAGGCTCTGAAGAAGAAGAGGAAGAAGAGAAGTGCTGGAGTAGAGGCTGCAGGGGAGCCTAGGCCCAAGAAGGTGAAGGGGGCCCCAGCCGTGGTGGAGACTCTTGTTGTGAAGGATGCCCCAGAAGTGGCAAGGGCAATCCCAGCACTGGAGGCGGTGGAGGTTGCCCCAGCAATTCAAGTTGCAGCGAGTGTAGGCAGTGTTGAGCCCAGTGGGGGGCAGCAGACCCAAAGGGGTCCTGCCCCCCAGGAAGGAGGAGAGGGTCTGAACACCGCCTTCTACCATGCTCATGCGGTGGCTGGAAGGGTGGAAGGGGAAGTGGGACCAGCTAAGGCAGGGGCTGACCGTCTGTTGAAGATTGTGGAGGGGTCAGACCTGCGCGCGGCCGCCAGATTCAATGAGGCTGACCTGCTGAGGGGGTTATGCTCCGCTTAGATGGAGGTAAGTGCCCTGGCGGGAGCACTTCTAAGGAAGGCGGGGGGAGCTAGGCTCAAGGCAGAGAAGGCTGAGGCACAGTTAGAAAAACTAAAGATAGAGAAGGCAAGTTGGACGAGTGCCCAGGCTGAGCTGCAAGCAGTCAAGCTAGAGCTGGAGGATACACGCCGCAGGGTTGTGTCACTCGAGTTCCAGCTGGTCGGCGAGCAGAGGAAGCTGGCAGAGTCCCAACGAGCCTGCGAAATCGCGAACGATCAGCATGAAGAGGCCATGAACAGCAACGAAGAGCTGGTGAAGCAGAAAGACGAGGCAGATGCCAAGGTCGAAGCTCTGCAAAAGGCGTTGGAGGATGAGCTGGCCAAGGCAGAGGAGGAGAAGGTGAAGCTGAGGAGGGAGTTGGAAGTAGAGGTTGAGAAGGCGAGGGCGGAGAGGGAGAGCCTAAGGAAGGAGGTGGATGAGGAGAGGGTCAAGTTGATTGCTGAGGGGGAGGCCTGGAAGAGGGAGTTGGAGGCTGAGAGGGCCAAGGCTGCAGCTGAGAAGGAGGCCCTACAAAAAGAGCTGAACGAAGAGAAGGCGAAAGCGGCCTCGGAAAGGGCAGCCTACCCTGATCTTTGTGTTGCAGCTGTTACTCAATTCAAAGGGTCTCCTGAGTTCCAGATGGCAATTGATGCAGCAGTTGCCAGCAGCTTGGCAAGGGAAGAGTCTGGGGGGGCTGGCCCATCACGGACGACGGCTGGAGGAAGACCTGAATCTGAAGTTATAGAGAGCTTCCAACGATCAGATTTTTATAAGCATGAAATGGCAGAGTTCTAGGACAGCGGCTGGAAAATGTTCAAGCGCAAGGCTGAAGAGCTGTTCCCAGAGCTTGACTTCAGCAGGGTGGTGGTTGAAGAGGATGATGTGGCCCAGACCCCCTTGGACGAGGGGATAGAAGAAGCAGATCTTATCTCCAGTGAGGGGGAGGAGTGATCTGAAGAATGGGTGTACTTGAAGAATTTTTGTTTCGTCCTCGTATACACATTTTTTGTTTTGTTTTGTTTTTGAAGTATTATGTCAAACTGATGTACACACTTTGCATATGAATAAAACCACATTTATGTCTTGTAATTGATTGTGTTTACTTGTTTGGTGGGTTTGAAATGGAGAGTGAAAAATTTGCTTGCATGACACAGTGAACTTATGAAAAACGAGTAGTGAACTTATGAAAAATTCAGCTCGGAATAAAAATGAGTAATGAACTTATGGAAAAATTCAACTTCATGACAGAATGAACTTGATAAAATTGGACCGATGAATTAAAGAGGGTGAACTTGTGAATCTGAATTTGAATTTGAACTTGTTAAATTAAGAATTCCATCATGCAGAGTAAGAGTTAAACTGATAAAATTCCTTTATGCAGAGTGAGATTGGACTGGTGTAAAAATTCGATGAATGAGGGTAGGAAAGTGGGTTTTAATTTAACTAAGTGGAGATGCTGTAAATTTTTGTGACCTGAACTTGTGACTAAGTGTTCTCCCAAGGCTATGCTAGCACTTGTTTCGCTGGGTCTTCTGATGTTCGAAAGTGCTCGGTCAGATGGAGGCTTTTGGAGATGCTCGGTCTGGCCAAGGCCTTTGTAAGTGCTCAGGTCGGACTGAGGCTTTTGAAAGTGCTCGGTCTGGCCGAGGCTTTTATAAGTGCTCAGGTCGGACTGAGGCTTTTGAAAGTGCTCGGTCTGGCCGAGGCTTTTGTAGGTGCCCAGGTCGGACTGAGGGTTTTGAAAGTGCTCGGTCTGGCCGAGGCTTTTGTAGGTGCTCAGGTCGGACTGAGGCTTTTGAAGGTGCTCGGTCTGGCCGAGGCTTTTGTAGGTGCTCAGATCGGACTGAGGCTATTGAAAGTGCTCGGTCTGGCCGAGGCTTTTGTAGGTGCTCAGGTCAAACTGAGGCTATTGAAAGTGCTCGGTCTGGCTGAGGCTTTTGTAGGTGCTCAGGTCGGACTGAGGCTTTTGAAAGTGCTCGGTCTGGCCGAGGCTTTTGTAGGTGCTCAGGTCGGACTGAGGCTTTTGAAAGTGGTGCTGCAAATAAAAGTTTCATGGAAGCGACATTCAGACAGTTGAATTATAGAGAGTTGGAACTCCAGTCGATATTTGTATTATGTATTGAAAAAGGAAAATACAACAATTTTGACAATACAAAAGTAAGGATTCATTGATAGTAACGCTTCAGATGTTCAGCATTCCAGGGATGGGGAAGGTCTCGGCCATCCATATCTTGAAGTCGGTAAGTGCCTGGCCGTGGGCGGGCCTTCACCACGTAGGGCCCCTCCCATTTGGCTGCCAATTTGCCCTCGGTTGGATTCTTTGTGGCAAGAGTTGCTTCTCTCAAGACAAGGTCGCCAGTAGAGAATTACCGTGGTCGGACTCTGCGGTTGTAGTGTGTTCTCATTTTCTGCTGGTACGAAGCCAATCTGACAGCAGTAGTCTCTCTGAGCTCTTCGATGAGATCCAGGTCTGCTTGACGGAGTTCTTCGGCTGAGGCGAGATCCGGATGTAAGACCCTGGGGGTAGGCAGACCGACTTCTACCGGAATGACCGCCTCAGCGCCATATGTTAAGCGAAAAGGGGTTTCCCCAGTAGGAGTCCGGGCAGTGGTTCGGTAAGCCCAGAGTACATGTGGTAATTCCTCAGCCCAGAGGCCTTTAGCAGCTTCGAGCTTAGTTTTGATGATCTTCAGGAGAGAGCGGTTGGTGACCTCAACTTGGCCATTTGCTTGGGGGTGACCGGGGGAAGAGAAGCATGGTTGAATTTGGAGATCTGCACAAAATTTCCTATATTTAGCATTGTCGAATTGTTTGCCGTTGTCGGAGACGATGGCCTGAGGGATGCCAAATCTGCAGACAATCGATTGCCAGATAAACTTGGTGGTGTTCTGCTCGGTGATTGTGGCGAGGGGTTCTGCCTCGACCCACTTGGTGAAGTAATCAATGGCAACAATTGCGAACTTGGTCTGGCCTCGACCAGTGGGAAGTGGACCAACCAAGTCGATCCCCCATTTGGCGAACGGGTAGGGGCTGCAGAGAGTGATTAGCTCAGTGGGAGGAGCATGGGGGATGTTGGCGAAGCGCTGGCACTTGTCGCATTTAAGCACGAAATCAGAGGCATCTTTGTTGAGGGTCGGCCAGAAGTAGCCCGTACGGAGTACTTTGTGTGCGAGAGACCTGCCACCCGAATGATTGCCATAGATTCCTTCATGTATCTCTTGCATTACATAGGTTGCTTGGGCGGGGCTGAGACATCGCAGGTACGGTCGTGAGAAACCGCGCTTGTAAAGGAGGCCGTCGACCATAATGTAGTTAGCTGACCGAGCTCTGACCTTGGCAGCCTGCTGTTGGTCATCTGGGAGTTCACCAGTGGTCAAGAAGAGGAAGATGTCAGATGCCCAAGGGATGGGTTCCGTCTGGAGGAATTGCACTTCTTGCAGGTCAGGTGAGATGGCCGGGTGAGTCAGGTATTCAAGGCCAACTCCATGGCTGAGGTCGGATTGGTCGGCGGAGGCCAGTTGGGCCATCTCATCTGCTTTGGAGTTTTCCGCCCTAGGTATGTGTCTGATCTGGAAAGTGTTGAAGAGACGAACAAGTGTGAGCGCCATGTCCTTGTAAGTCCGCATTGTGGTGTCCCTGGCATCGAATTCACCCGTGATCTGGCCAACGATAAGTTGGGAGTCACTGAACACGCGAATGTGGCTAACACCAATGTCTTTGGCTAGACGAAGTCCTGCTATCAATGCTTCGTATTCGGCCTCATTGTTGCTGGCCGCAAACAAGAGGCGGAGGGCACATTTGAAATAACCCCCTTCGGGGGATGTGAGGATGAGGCCAGCCTCGCTTCCTTCCCTGCGAGACGAGCCGTCAACATTGAGTGTCCAACAATGAGGGTCTTCTGGCTCTGGCGGAGTTGGTGGGGGTGGAGGGGTAGTGGTTGGGGCTGGATTGGTGAATTCCAAGATGAAGTCGGCTACGGCTTGCCCCTTGATTGCTGTCCGGGGACGATAAGAGATGTCGAACTGGCTTAGTTCTACTGACCACTGCATGAGTCTTCCTGAGAGTTCTGGTTGCTGCATGACCTTCTTCAGGGGCTAGTCGGTGAGAACCACTATGGAATGGGCTTGGAAGTAGGGACGGAGTCGTCTGGAGGCGGTGACCAAGGCCAGGGACAGCTTTTCTAATAGGGGGTAGTTCTGCTCCGCTCCCCTGAGAGCCCGACTGATGTAGTAGACCGGCCGTTGGACTGAGCCGTCCTCTCTGATGAGTGCTGCACTGATTGCGGTGCTTGATACTGCTAGGTAGAGGAAGAGGGGCTCGCCGGTAATTGCCTGTGAGAGAAGGGGAGGATTGGCCATGCACTGTTTTAACTGTTGAAAGGCTTCTTCTGATTCAGTTGTCCATTCAAAAGTCTGCCGCAGGACTTTGAAAAATGGTAGGCACTTATCCGTTGCGCGGGAGATGAAACGGTTGAGGGCTGCCACTCTGCCGGTGAGCCTTTGGACCTCTTTAACGGTTTTTGGTGACTGCATCTCAATCAAGGCCTTGATCTTCTCAGGGTTGGCCTCAATGCCGCGCTGGCTGACCATGAAACCCAGGAACTTGCCAGATCCTACGCCAAAGGCGCACTTTTCTAGGTTGAGCTTCATCTGATATTTGCGAAGGGTGGCAAAAGTCTCTCGTAGGTCGGTGAGGTGGTCAGTGGAGAGTTTTCTCTTGACCAGCATGTCATCCACATACACTTCCATGTTCCGTCCGATCTGATGGTGGAAGACTGTATTGACTAAACGTTGGTAGGTGGCCCCAGCATTCTTTAGTCCGAACGGCATGACACGGTAGTGGTAGGTGCCCCGGTCGGTGATGAAAGATGTGTGTTCCTGGTCGGATGAGTGCATCACGATTTGGTTGTACCCTGAAAAAGCATCCATGAAGCTGAGCATTTGATGACCGGCCGTGGCGTCGACCAGTAGATCAATGCGGGGGAGAGGATAGCTATCTTTGGGACAAGCTTCAAGTCGGAGTAGTCAACGCAGAGACGCCACTTGCCATTGTTTTTGCGAACCAGGACCACGTTGGACAGCCACTTAGGATAATCCACATTTCGGATAAACTGGGCCTCGAGAAGTTTGTCAACCTCTGCGGCTATAAGATTGTTGCGCTCTGGATGGAAAATACGCTGCCTTTGTCGGTAAGGTCGGAAATGAGGCTCGATACTGAGGCGGTGGGTTATGAAAGAGGGGTCGATGCCTGGCATGTCTGCATGAGTCCAGGCGAAGATGTCTCTGTGTTCGGTCAGGAGAGCGGTGAGGTCGGCCTTTGCTTGGAAGGCAGTTGGCTGCCGATTTTAGCAGTTTTGAGTGGGTTGGTGGGATCGATGTTAACTTCGACGAGTTCCTCCACAGGTTCGCCTCTGATCAGTTCGTCCTCATCTCGGACATCAAGTCCTTCAATGATCATTGCCTCCTTCAGTTTGACCTCTTTAAGTGAGGCCACATAACATTCTCTAGCAACGGTCTATTCTCCTCTCACCGTTCCGACCCCGAAATCGGTAGGGAACTTGAGGGCAAGGTGGTAGGTGGACGTGATGGCTTGGAAGGCATTGAGGGCGGTGCGGCCGAGGATGATGTTGTAAGCAGAGGGGCAATCGACAACAAGGAAAGTAAGCAACTTCGTAGTCTGCCGTGGGTACTCTCCAATGGTGATGGGGAGATCAATGGAGCCGATAGAGGTCACCCGGTCGCCGGTGAAACCAACCAGAAGAGTTTGGAGTGGGGACAGGCTTTCTTCCCCGATCTTCAGTTGGCGGAAGCAGTTGAGGAAAATGATGTCCGACGAGCTGCCATTGTCAATGAGGACTCGTCTGACCTTATAATTGGAGAGGACAGTGGAGATGACAAGGGGATCATCGTGAGGATAACGGATGCCTGCACAGTCGGCGTCCGTGAAGGTAATGGGCTCTGTCCACTGCTTGGGTTGCTTGGGGGGTCTGTCGACCATGGCAACTGTCTTGTCTGAGCCCTGTCGTATCTTTCTAAGCTCTGCCCTCTGAGCTGAGCGAGATGGTCCCCCACAAGCAAGACCACCTGAAATAACTCTGATTTCACCAACTGGAGGAGGTGGATTACCTTGAGGCCGAGGTTGTTGGGGGGGTCGATCATGCCCCTAGTCTGGTTGAGCTGGTCGCCGTGGATGGGTATGCCTGTGATTGTCTCTGTAGGGCTCGGTCCTTTGCCTCTGTTGAGGCGGGTGTCTGTGAATCGGCTCAGGCGCCCCTGGCGAATGAGGGTCTCCACTTGATCTTTGAGGCTGATACAGTCGTCGGTGTTATGGCCATGATCCTGGTGGAAACGACAATATTTGGACTGGTCTTTACGGATGGAAGGGTTCCGCGGAGGAAGAGGCCACTTGAGGGGGTAGTCCCCTTGGATCTGGTTAAGAACTTGTTCCATGGGAGTATTGAGGGGTGTATATCGCTCGAACCGACCAGGGGGTCTGACTGGTGCCGACCGGTCGGCGCGAGAAGGTCGGTCGGCATAGCGGGATGTTTGATTATGATGTCGGGTGTTACTGGGTTCTTGGTCTTTTCTCTTTTCTCTAGGGTCAGATACTTAGGTGTTGAGTCCTGCCGAGCGGCTAGAGAATCCTCGGCGTTCATGTACTTTTGGGCTTTGGAGAGCAAGGCTGCCATGGATGTCGGGGGGTTCTTGGAGAGGGAGAAGAGGAAATCGGATGACCGCAGACCAGCCATGAAGGCTGTGAGGATGACTTTATCGTCATTTTCGGCAACTTGTAAGGCTTCGGTATTGAAGCGAGTGACAAAGCTACGCAGTGATTCCCCCTCGGTCTGACGGATGTTGAGGAGTTGGGTCGCCGGACGTCGTTGGCGTTGGGCCCCGATGAAGTGGCTCAGGAAGGAGTCACTGAGGTGTTGAAATGTGGAGACCGAATCTGGTGGCAACTGGCTGAACCATAGCCGAGCCGATCCCTTCAGGGTCACGGGAAAGGCTCGGCACATGATTTCGTCGGGGAAAGCATGGAGGATCATGAGTGTACGGTAGGTCTCCAGGTGGTCGACGGGGTCGGTTGTTCCGTCGAAGGGGTCGATGGTAGGCATTTTGAACTTGGGGGGTAGGGGTTTGTCTCGGATGGAAGCGACAAACGGGGAGTTTGCTGTAGTGGAGGGCTTATGTTGGATGTTCTACATGACCCCTTGGAGTTGGAGTTTCATGGCTCGGAGTTCAGCGTCCCAAAGGGAAATGTTGTCGCCACCAGAGGGAGACAGATGTTGGACGCTGCTAGCTTCACCTTCGGGAGTTGGAGCTATGATTGACGGGCGTGGAGGTGGATGTATATGTGGGTGAGGGGGTTGCAGGCCCCCCGAGTTGGGAGGATTGGGCTGTGGGACAGTATGGCCCGGAACTTGTTCTGGATGGGGTGGAATATCTGGGGGTGGTGGAGGAATAGGGAGGTTCCGTTGGAGCAGAGCATTGATTAAGGCCTGGTTTTGTTTGGCCATACGGTTGATACTGTTGGTGAGCTCGATGAAGTACTGTGGTGGGTTGTTTGGATTGGGAGGGTCGGTCTGGTGACCGGCAGCATTATGGTGGGAAGCCATGGATCTGGTCGTTACCATGCACGTGACGGATGAGGTGAAAAAGGTTGCTGGAAAAGGGTCTCCGGCGGCAATGAATACAACTGGCGCACGGACAAACCGATTTCCCACAGACGGCGCCAGCTGATAGTACAGCTCGTCCTGGTGAATGGGCTAGACCGATCCGAGCTCCTCAAGCCCACTGGATAACCTGCAAGCAAGTTCAATCGGGGAACGGGGTAGTCCCTCGGCGAACCCTCCGGTGTATGAATTAGAGAAGGTGATGGACGAAAAAATATAGAGGGAGAGAGAGAGATGGAAAACTTAACTTTCTTCTTGTCTTCGAGCTGTGCTTATATCCTTTGGTGATCATTTCGCTGTCTCAGCCGTTCTGACCTCCCCGCCGAAAGCTTACGCCGTGGTTCGTCTTGTTCAGGGTGAGGGGGCGCCGTTTCGGCTGAGGGGTGTTGTCGCAATAAATGCTGTGATGGGTTGCATTAATGGTGATGTGCTGTGGCAATAACTTTGCAGATCTTTGTCTGTTGACATGGCCTGTTCTGCACCCGCCACGTGTCCGAGCATCATTGGCCTTTCCTGCTCAGTTGGCCTCCAGCTGTACCGGGTTTTACTGACCGGGTTGTGCAATGGGATCTAAATGGTGGGCTTGGGTTTACTCATGGTGGGCCGTGGTCCTTGTAGGCCTATCCCTGTCAATATTAATGGACAATATTTTTAATAGCGGACTCTCTCCTTTTGATAAAACTTTACCCACCAAAAATAATAATCATAATTTTAAATCACAATTTATTTGTAATTTCAAGCCTCACAACTATCGCAGTCTACAAAATATCTACAAAATATTCCTTTTAGACCGAGTCTCTCAAAGGTAATTAAAAAGAAGGTATAGCGATCCCGGTTCTTTCTCCTTTGGTTGGTGTATCCGGACTTATGTTCCGTGGATTTCGTTGCCATTTTGTTGTCGTTGTTGTCCTTTGATTCCTTGTTCCTTGGTTATAGGATGTTTTGGGCAGGTTGATTGCAGGTTGGTTGGGTTTAGAAACCAACTCTTGATGTTCAGTTTTTGGCTTGGTCGCTCGAGCGAGCTTATCTTCGCTCGAGCGAGGTCCTTCTTTTTGGTTCGTCGCTCGAGCGAGCCTTTCTTGGATCGAGCGAGGGTTGCGTCCAGTGCTAGACCTGATCGCAGTGGTTGTTGGCTCGAGCGAGCTTCCCTTCGCTCGAGCGAGCTGGTTTGTTTTTGGCTCGAGCGAGCTTATTTTCGCTCGAGCGAGGCCTTCTTGTGTCTGGTCGCTCGAGCGACCAGGTCTTCGCTCGAGCGAGCCTGTCGTATTTCAGTAGGCAGCAGCGGGAAAAATAGCATTTTTCTCCTTCTTTCTTTCTTGAAACCCTAGCAGCCGAGACTCTCTCTCTCTAAACATACTCTCTCTCTAAGAATTTTTCTCCTTCTTTCTTTCTTGAAACCCTAGCAGCCGAGACTCTCTCTCTCTAAACATACTCTCTCTCTAAGAATTGATCTACCTAGGGTCACTTCCTACCCTTTGTCCTTTGTTAAAAAGATAGAGGAGGTCGAGGGCTTCGCTTTAATCGGAACAATAGTGGATTTGGAGCACTTTGGTTTCGGGTCATCATCTCTATTTGAGCTCTTCTTTGAGGTAGGGATTCTCCTTGTTCTCTTTTCAATACTCCTACTATAGATAGACATGTGGGTATTTTTGTATTGCATGAAAACTACATCATGTTGGAATTTTATATAAATTCATGAGGTTGAACTTTGGGTTGGTTGTTGGTCTTAGATCTTTGATTATTAGATGTGCTTTGGGCTAATTGGGTGGTTAATTGGCGAGTTGTTGTTGAAAGGAGAGGAAACCCTAATATTTATTGATTTAATAATTTAATAGAGGGGTTTGATCTTTGGGTAAATACTTGGGTATTTTGGGTTTTAAATGAAACCATTGTTGGCTATTGTAGTTTATTAAAATGGGTTAGGGCTTATTGTCCTTGAAGTTGCTTTTGTGAAAATAAAAGGAAGCAGGATTGGCTTTGTGGAATGGGAATGGTACTTTGAAATAAGTATGAATGTTGGACTGTTGTATCTTATACTACTATGTTAGTATTAGTGTTAAGTTGATAATTTCATGTCAATTGGGTAAGTTTATAGATGTACAACATACCTGCATCTAGAGGTTTTGTCCTTGGTCATCGGTGGAGGATGATACGGTTGTATTGAATTGTTGTGTATGCTTTACACGTATGTGTTCATCTATTTTAACACATTGCTGTTATCTTGGAAGTTTATGTATATGCATTATACATGTTGGATATGCCTTGTGTGCATGAGGGTTGTTGGCGTTATATGCCGCGCTTATAATCAGAGGTACCGTTACCTTCCAGCTAGCGCCTGGAGAACTGTATGCGCTTATAATCTGAGGTGCCACACCCTTCCAGCTAGCGCCTGGTAAAATGGTGTGTTGCTGTGAAAAGTGCAGTGTGGCTTACTATGCATATAGCTAGTAGAGCGAAGTTGATAGTAGTTATTGCAGTATATCCTTGGCTTACTGAGCGCATAGCTAGTAGAGCAAGGTGGAATTATGGTAGTTTTGTTGTAACTAAAAGTATCATGGATTTGATTGGTTACAGTTCAGAGAAACAAGTTACTCCGTGATTGTTTATATACGTGTTGGTGGGTTGTAAATCTATGTTTGACAAGGTTGTGCATGTATAGGTATGAGTGCAGTGGAAACGGACCAAAATGTCTATTGTCTTTTGGAAAGGGTGAAGGAAAATGAATGTTTTAAAAATAAACATGTTGAAAGGATACATATGTAGTACGTATGGGAAATGGATGAGAGTATCTGGCTTAGTGATTATTTTCCTAAGTAATTGTTAATATTAAGAAGGAATGGAAATTGGGATGAATGAGAGGAATATGGAAAGATGAATCACTCGTAGCGTTGAATGAAACGGTTGTTTTCAAAAGGAAAGTTCATACATATATATTTTTGTATAAACTGTCACATTACTATTCTAGTACAAGAATGAGTATTCATGATCATAGCTATCTGTACTGTTGTTATTGTTGAGGATCATGTTGAGATCCCTACTGGACTATATGTTCATCCCACGTTGTTGAATCTTTTTTTCAGGTGTTTAGCAGGATGTGCTACAAGATTTGGATCTACTTATTTGTTGGCCACGGGGCCTCTTTGTTGTTGGCGGAATGCCATATGTGTAAAAGGGTTACACCCTTCATTTGTTTATTTAAAGGTTGTAAGCCCAAGGGCAATTTCTTATGTATGTTCATGTAATATTTACTTTGCATACGAATGAGAGTATTGTTAATCACTTCTGTGGACTGAATATATGAGTTTATTTCCGCATGTTAACTCTGAAATTGAATTAAGTTAATGAATTTGGTAATGACTTCGAGTAATAAAAAGTGGGGCGTGACAACTTGGTATCAGAGCTTACCGGGTTTGAATACCTTGAGCTCGTGGGAAGTGGTTTTTTTTTTTCCACAGTGGGTTTACTACGTGTAGTGAGGACGTTGCATATAGATGCCATGAGAATTAAGACTTATGTGTTGCATTTATGTGAGCATGGGATTCAGTCTCCTGGATAGTATTCATAGCCGGTGAACTTGCTTTGAGGTCCTTTTGGAAACACGCCTGATCAACGTGGTTTCTGATAGGAATTCCTTGAGAGTTCCGGGATGAGTGGCTATCTTTGTGGACTTGATTCGATTATGTGTTTATATGTTTTGACGTTTATATGCAGTAGAGATGTAAATTTTGGAACTAAGTGTGTCTTGTGACTTAACAGTAGTGGAGTGTGCCTCGGAGAAAGCTATTGTGTGTTCGCTAAGTGTAATTTACTTTGTGCTTTATAGGATGTCTACACGAGGGAGTAGAGGACGGTTGAGTAGTAGGAGCGCCGGGAGAGGCACACCAGTTCCTTTAGCACCCGCTGTAGCAGCATCGGCTGTCGGCGAGGATGTCGCACGGGAGATTGTGAGAGCAGTGCAAGACGCCCTAGCTCGTACTGAGGGCGGCAGCGGGCATGCTCTCAAGCTTACTAAGGAGTTCTTTCGCTCCGGTCCACCTGAGTTTGTGGGGGAGGCTAAACCGTTGGAAGCAGAGAGTTGGTTGGAACAGATTACCAAGACTCTTGATATGCTCAGAGTCGAAGATGAGGAGTTGAGAGTTTCTTTGGCTACCTTTCAGTTGAAGAGTGATGCAAGTTATTGGTGGAAGAATGCTAAGAATAATGTAGGTAGCACGTGGGTTGCTTTTACCGAGGCCTTTTGGGCTAAGTATTTCCCTCCTTCTGCTCGGGAAAGGTTGAGGGGACAGTTTTTGGAGTTGCGTCAGGATGACACTCCTGTGGCACAGTTTGAGATGCGGTTTGATAGTTTGTCGAGGTTTGCTCCAGAGTTGGTGACAACAGAGGAGCGTCGTTGTTTTGAGTTCGAAAGGCGTTTGTGTTTCGATATTCGGGAGAAGGTAGCTGGATCCTTGTGGAAGGATTACTATACTTTAGTTGAGGCAGCGGCCCATGTGGAGGCCCTGATTGCTAGTGGTGATGGGGTTAAGGAGGAGACCATCTCGGTCAGTCTTGTGGTTCCTAAACATTCTAGGTTCAGTAAGGGGTGGAGGCGGAAACATGCTCAGTCGGGAGCTGGTTCCTTTTCTTCGCCAGGGGTTTCGGATCCTTCTGTTGGGGTTTCCGGGGCGGTGCAGGTTTCAGACCAGTCTCGGAGTAGAGGGTCTGGTGGTTGTTTTGTTTGTGGTCAGTTGGGCCATGGTAGACGTTCTTGTCCTTTGCGTGCAAATTCTTCGGGGTTACTAAAACCTAGTCAGACTCAGTCGTACCCGTCCAATCGGGGGCGTTATCGGTATCAGAAACGGGCAGGCCAGGCTTTGAGAGCCTCGCGAGGGGCGACTTATTAGTTAGCCCTATAGTGTTACCCTGGAGAGGGGCTTTTTGTAATATTGACCGGTGGTGTATCATGTTTATTGATTTTGTTGCTGACCGGTGTACTGTTGGACGTTGAGGCACCATGTTTATGTATTACAGTTTTATGCATAGTATTGTTTGGTTAATCCTCATGTGTTGGGGAGTATGTATGGAATTTCGAACTCTCTATTTTATTTTGAGAAGTTGTTAATGGGGTCAATGATCCTAGTATTGTTGCTTGCTTAGTACTGTATTTTGAGCTAGTCTTGTGACGGCCTGTGGGCCTTGTTCATTTTAGAGATTATGGGTTGAGAATGGGAATCCGTGGGTGGATGTGATTGATGTGATGGTTTCGAGAGTTGTGCGGTATTAGCAAGGTTATGTGAGATGTGTATCTCAGGTTGATAGGAATGGTATCTGTTTGTTGGTTTGTGTTTTGGGCTTGCTAGTTAGTGAGTCTGGGGTGACCCTAATGGTTGTATAGGGGTAGTGTTTGTTTTGTGATTGGTTATCAATTGTTGGGTATGGTTTGGGAGTGAATGCTAGCAGCATTCTTTAGTGGAAGAACAGTTTGTGTTCTAGAGTAATGAGAATAGCGTTGGTCGAATTATCCTTCTTGATTGGGTAGTTGTAATTGCGGTTGACCATGTCGGTCTTCGGTCGAGGAGATGAGTAGGCTTGCTATGCAGCCATGGGGAGGGAAATGGTGATACCCTTAGACGCAGTGTTGATGCGGTTTAATTTAAGGAGATCCAGTGAGATTCCAAAATTGGGGATTTGTGTAGAGAACTCCGTGTTAGGGGTTAGTCATATGAGTGGCACATCAGTGTGTGGAGTTTGTTGAGTTGATTAATCAGCTTATTGGTATTGTGTTTTGGGTTGACATTGATCACCTTGAGGATAGTCTTGATTGTTGTAGACCTTGCGAGTGGCTTAGGTATAACTGAAATTAAGTCATTTATGTTGACTGTTGAATTAATACAGAACATTACTTGTATTGATTATGTGTTGTATATGGCAAGTATTGATTATGTTGCATATGCATTTGGTATTGGGAGGAGAAAGGGGATGGACTCCATTAGCATCACTTCTGTGTATGCTCATTGATAATAGAAATATTTCTATTCGTTGTTAATATGATATAGCTAATATGCTTATCTGTGGTGAAGTGAAAAATGTTTTATATGAGTTACTATCTCATTTAACTGTTTGGCCAGGTTCTGAGCCAGGTGTATGTTATTAAATGGGTTAAGTAAAAGGAGGCGGAGTGAAATTGCAAAACCATGATTTTCTTATCCTTTGTGTATTGATAGTATTGTAGTTATTTCTAGTAACTATCATTATAGAAATGTTATGCTTGTGTTGGTTTTGGTATCACTGTTTGAGTGATGATTGTTGCTAGTAGTATGTTGAAAAGATTTGGAAAACAAAATTTTTCCTAAGTATTTGGGCCACCTAAGGGTGTTGTTGAGAAATTGAGTTAATTCAAGGGTTTTGCGAAATTCCAAATGAATCTTTTTGGTAAATAAACTGTGGGTGATTTTTATGTTTTGGATAACACCGTGTTTGTAAAAAAAAAAAAATGTTTACAAAACTGTTGAGTTCCGCATGGAAAATGAAGGATTTATTTTGGAAAGTTAGCATTGAAAACTTTGACTATCTTTGAGAAATGTCGCTTGAACACGAAAATGTTTTCTTATTGTTTACTCATAAGATTTGCTTGGGTTGGCTTTCGGGAATCTTGTTGTTGAGTAGTGGCTTAGCTTGAAGCGCTAGTCAGTTGTTGGTAATTGTTTCAGGAAAGGTTTGGTCTGTTAAGGCTTTCGCACCTAAGTGTTGTCGTTTGGAACATATTCCCTTAGTGAGTTTCTTCCTTGGTAAGAGTGGCTTGACGGTTTGTAGTGAGAACGGTTTCACTCCTAGTATTGGGGGGGTGTTGGTGCTGTGTAATCAGTTGGCCTTTTGTTTTTGGCGCATCCTTAATTTCGGGGACGAAATTCTTTAAGGGGGGAAGGTTATAGCGATCCCGGTTCTTTCTCCTTTGGTTGGTGTATCCGGACTTATGTTCCGTGGATTTCGTTGCCATTTTGTTGTCGTTGTTGTCCTTTGATTCCTTGTTCCTTGGTTATAGGATGTTTTGGGCAGGTTGATTGCAGGTTGGTTGGGTTTAGAAACCAACTCTTGATGTTCAGTTTTTGGCTTGGTCGCTCGAGCGAGCTTATCTTCGCTCGAGCGAGGTCCTTCTTTTTGGTTCGTCGCTCGAGCGAGCCTTTCTTGGATCGAGCGAGGGTTGCGTCCAGTGCTAGACCTGATCGCAGTGGTTGTTGGCTCGAGCGAGCTTCCCTTCGCTCGAGCGAGCTGGTTTGTTTTTGGCTCGAGCGAGCTTATTTTCGCTCGAGCGAGTCCTTCTTGTGTCTGGTCGCTCGAGCGACCAGGTCTTCGCTCGAGCGAGCCTGTCGTATTTCAGTAGGCAGCAGCGGGAAAAATAGCATTTTTCTCCTTCTTTCTTTCTTGAAACCCTAGCAGCCGAGACTCTCTCTCTCTAAACATACTCTCTCTCTAAGAATTTTTCTCCTTCTTTCTTTCTTGAAACCCTAGCAGCCGAGACTCTCTCTCTCTAAACATACTCTCTCTCTAAGAATTGATCTACCTAGGGTCACTTCCTACCCTTTGTCCTTTGTTAAAAAGATAGAGGAGGTCGAGGGCTTCGCTTTAATCGGAACAATAGTGGATTTGGAGCACTTTGGTTTCGGGTCATCATCTCTATTTGAGCTCTTCTTTGAGGTAGGGATTCTCCTTGTTCTCTTTTCAATACTCCTACTATAGATAGACATGTGGGTATTTTTGTATTGCATGAAAACTACATCATGTTGGAATTTTATATAAATTCATGAGGTTGAACTTTGGGTTGGTTGTTGGTCTTAGATCTTTGATTATTAGATGTGCTTTGGGCTAATTGGGTGGTTAATTGGCGAGTTGTTGTTGAAAGGAGAGGAAACCCTAATATTTATTGATTTAATAATTTAATAGAGGGGTTTGATCTTTGGGTAAATACTTGGGTATTTTGGGTTTTAAATGAAACCATTGTTGGCTATTGTAGTTTATTAAAATGGGTTAGGGCTTATTGTCCTTGAAGTTGCTTTTGTGAAAATAAAAGGAAGCAGGATTGGCTTTGTGGAATGGGAATGGTACTTTGAAATAAGTATGAATGTTGGACTGTTGTATCTTATACTACTATGTTAGTATTAGTGTTAAGTTGATAATTTCATGTCAATTGGGTAAGTTTATAGATGTACAACATACCTGCATCTAGAGGTTTTGTCCTTGGTCATCGGTGGAGGATGATACGGTTGTATTGAATTGTTGTGTATGCTTTACACGTATGTGTTCATCTATTTTAACACATTGCTGTTATCTTGGAAGTTTATGTATATGCATTATACATGTTGGATATGCCTTGTGTGCATGAGGGTTGTTGGCGTTATATGCCGCGCTTATAATCAGAGGTACCGTTACCTTCCAGCTAGCGCCTGGAGAACTGTATGCGCTTATAATCTGAGGTGCCACACCCTTCCAGCTAGCGCCTGGTAAAATGGTGTGTTGCTGTGAAAAGTGCAGTGTGGCTTACTATGCATATAGCTAGTAGAGCGAAGTTGATAGTAGTTATTGCAGTATATCCTTGGCTTACTGAGCGCATAGCTAGTAGAGCAAGGTGGAATTATGGTAGTTTTGTTGTAACTAAAAGTATCATGGATTTGATTGGTTACAGTTCAGAGAAACAAGTTACTCCGTGATTGTTTATATACGTGTTGGTGGGTTGTAAATCTATGTTTGACAAGGTTGTGCATGTATAGGTATGAGTGCAGTGGAAACGGACCAAAATGTCTATTGTCTTTTGGAAAGGGTGAAGGAAAATGAATGTTTTAAAAATAAACATGTTGAAAGGATACATATGTAGTACGTATGGGAAATGGATGAGAGTATCTGGCTTAGTGATTATTTTCCTAAGTAATTGTTAATATTAAGAAGGAATGGAAATTGGGATGAATGAGAGGAATATGGAAAGATGAATCACTCGTAGCGTTGAATGAAACGGTTGTTTTCAAAAGGAAAGTTCATACATATATATTTTTGTATAAACTGTCACATTACTATTCTAGTACAAGAATGAGTATTCATGATCATAGCTATCTGTACTGTTGTTATTGTTGAGGATCATGTTGAGATCCCTACTGGACTATATGTTCATCCCACGTTGTTGAATCTTTTTTTCAGGTGTTTAGCAGGATGTGCTACAAGATTTGGATCTACTTATTTGTTGGCCACGGGGCCTCTTTGTTGTTGGCGGAATGCCATATGTGTAAAAGGGTTACACCCTTCATTTGTTTATTTAAAGGTTGTAAGCCCAAGGGCAATTTCTTATGTATGTTCATGTAATATTTACTTTGCATACGAATGAGAGTATTGTTAATCACTTCTGTGGACTGAATATATGAGTTTATTTCCGCATGTTAACTCTGAAATTGAATTAAGTTAATGAATTTGGTAATGACTTCGAGTAATAAAAAGTGGGGCGTGACAGAAGGGGCTTAGGTGGATTTATTATTTAATAAATTTTATGATAATTAATAATATTTTTTATTAAATATTATTAAAAAAACGGTGTTAATTATTAATTTTCAATGATAGTTTAAAAATTAAAAAAATTAGTAAAATATCACTCTTTAACTTTGTGTAATAGGAGAAGTCCAACATATATTTTTTTTATTAGCTAAGGTCCCTCAACATTTTCACAGAGAAAATTTGACTTAGAGAAATTTCACTTGACTCAAAGAAATTTCGGCTCCAATTCGGAAAAATTTCAATTTTTAGAGAAATTTCAAAATTTTTCTGTGAAAATGTTGAGGGACTTTAACTATTATAAAAATATTGTATGTCTTTTATCTTATACAATCTTAATATCAGGGAGTTTTAAAAAAATTCCCTTCGAAAATTTTGTTACAAAAAATTATATAAATTATAAGTTTTAGCGACTATTTAAAAAATATCACTAATTTTTAATTTTTAGCGATGGTTAAAAAAATTTGTCACAAAAAAAGATCACCAATTGTAAATTTTAATTACAATTTATAAAAAGCATGACAAAAAGAAAGTCTTTAATTATCAATTTTTAGTGATATGTGTAAAAAATTATCATAAAAAATTATTTTTAAATAGAACTTATTTTTAACAAAATTTGATAAAAATTATGTCAAATTATTAAGAAATATTGATAATTTATCTAAAAAGAAATATACAAGAGCTTTGCTAAGCCTATTAGAACCGGCGCCGGAAAATTATTCTCAATGGGAAATTATATAAAACTAACAACTTTATAGAGCATCCAGTTGGTTATCCCAATTAGATGGCGGTGTCGGACTTTTTCGTTCATAAAATTGACTTTATTAATATAAGTCGTTTATTTTTTTCAGTTATAAAATTGACTTTACTAATTTATAATGTTTATTTTTTTAGGAAAAATTATTTATAAGTTTTATTAAGGAGTCTTATGCTACATATCGTCTTACTAAAAAACTTATATTCCTATAAGTCCTGTAGAAAGTTTGTTGACACATTTACCTTCAATATTAGTTGTTAATATCATAAATAATAGTAAAATCATATATAGGAAATTAAATGTTACCATAGATCATATCTGTATAAACGTAACGTAACGTGACACCCATACGTAACGTGACACCTATGATCTATGGTAACATACAATTTGCTATAAGAAATTACATGTTATCATAGATCATATATACATAAACGTAATGTAACGTGACACTTATAATCTATGGTAACATTCAATTTTCTAGGATAAAGAAATTGAATGTTACCGTAGATCATATTTATATGAAACGTAACGTGACACCAACATAAACTAGCAACATTTTCACATTCAATTTAAAAAAATGAAAACTCATTAAGTTTGCGAGACGTAATAGGACACGTTACGTTACGTTTATGTAACTGTCACGTTACGTTTATGGAAGTGTCACGTTACGTTACGTTACGTTTATATACGTGTCATGTTACGTTACGTTTATGTTACGTTTATGTAGGATCTTGTGGAATATATTCCTATCTGAATAGGACTTGAGACTCTATAAGAAATTACATAGGACTTAGCCTATCATAAGTGTCTGAAAAAAGACTTATAAATATCTCTCCCATTTTTTATAATCATTTGCACAAATTATTTAAAAAAAATAAAATAAAATAAAATAGTTCATCAAAGGAGATGTGATTAAAGCCTATTACATAAGAGTCATTATAATGGTAACCTTACTTATATAACTGGAGATCCCAAGAACTAAGTTCAAAGGGAAGTTATGTGTGGCTTACTAGAAATCACCAAGAGATTTAAAAATTCCCTACCCATTCCTATGGTGAGAGTGATATCTGCAACAAGTGTTGTATGCAGGGGTTTAAGAATAAGTTTTGATTTTAATGATTACTTATATCTTGATTTAGGCATAAAAATCAAGACGAGTATAAGAGATACTCACAATAAGAATCACCTATATGAGTGTCGAGCTGGGGCTGGTTCTATGAGAATGAAGAGGCTAAAATCTCTAAAAGCACTCATGAATAACCAGGAGCGTTCAAGACCAAAATGAATACAACCGTGAGAACTGCGATGTGTCAAAAGATATTTTGTGTGAATTCTATTGTCTTGGCTTACACAAATGGTTGAACAATTTAAGGCATTGCGTCCATTAGTTAGGTAGTAAAGTCCGATAGGTTATCACTAGGGAAGGTTCAACGCCGAAAACTACCTATCCTGATGCAAGATATTTTTAATTTATACTCTTTCGACAAATTCTGTGTATTGTTACATTTCTGTTATCATCAAATTCCATTCACGTGGAGGATTGTTAGAAATGGTTTTGGAAAATCGAATTTTTCTTAAATTTTGGTCTATTTTTTAGGTGGGACCCATGTGCCAAATTTGGCGGGTCTAAGTGGTAACGTGTTCTATGCCACGTTGTGATTCACGTAGTATATTTGGTTGCTCAAAACTATTATCGGGTGAATGAGAAATTGAAGTCAAAGTGAGCTCCATGAAAATAGAGTTTTGATGGAAATTCCCTAAAGGTTTTAATTAAGGCTTGTTCTACATTGGTTTGGTGGGCAAATTTTGTGGGTTTATAAGACATGGATTTGCAACTTGGAGAGGGTCCCAAGGGGTACCCAAGTTTTGTGAAATGGTGGGGTTATGGGCAAAGTGGGTTAAACCCATTGGACCTAAAATAAACACACACGCGCGCGCCGCCGCCGCCTCCGTTTGGGCGGGCGGGCGGGCTGTCTGGACTGGGGCGCGGGTGCATAGTTGGGTTGGGCTTGTCCGGCCCAATACTTATCTTTTTGGGCCAAAAATATTTGAATTTAATTTTATTTTTTGGTAAAATAAAATCTGTCCAATTTAATTTCAAATTTTGGTTGGAAAAATTCAAAATTGTTTGCACGTCTTCAATATTTCTGTCTAGCTTTCATATCTGTATGCACAAATTTAAATCTGTTTGAATTTAAACCCAATAGGTTTCTATCTGTTCCAAAACCGAATAGATTCAACAAATTCAAACAAAACAGGTTTGATTCAAAACCGAACAGTTCTTATACCTGTTCATTCAAATCTGAACAACCACGAATTCGTCTATAAATAAGACAAGCCCTCATTTAGATTTTTCATTCACAAATTTCGTTCTTCTCTGCTGTTTCAATCTCTGCATTTTGCTGCATTAATTTTTTGTGAGAAAGAGTGTAAACACAAATTGTGTTCGTTGTGCGAATAATTTGTAGTGTTGTTATTATTCGTAGTTGATTATTTTATCCTGAAAAATAGACGTCCACAATCTGAAAGCACTGTGGAGAGGACGAATCTATTTTAAAGACACAGTGTTAAACATTGGACTTGATCAGAATTTTGTTCAATAAATACATAAGATTAATAATTAATTTACTTTATGTTTTATTTATTTATTTTTATCAGATTCTGATTTTGATTTTGTAACAAAATAAGAATCTATTGTTTTATTTTATTTTCTTTACTGGTTTGATTTTTGTAATCAAAGTATCTCTCTTCTTCTTTATTTCTTCTGTTTGTTGTTAAGTACACAAACATTTTATTCTTAATATAGTAAAGATTGTCGGACATTGTTTCTCTCTATTTCAATTAGTTTGTCTCTGTAAAGATTGTCTTAATTCTGATTATGGTTTTTTTTTTTTTTTATTCCTTTTCGTTTTCTTGTTAATGAATTCAACAAAGAACAACAATATACCAACAACAAATAAGTTGGAGGACAATTTTGTCATTTGACTTTTGAGAACATCATTTTTAATGTAAAAAAAAAAAATCAAACTAAAAAATTAAATAAATAAAAAAGTCTCAGACTATAAAAAAAAGTTAAAAAAATTAAAAAATCAATTAAAAAAATTATTTCCAAACCAAGGCTTACCCAAATGAGGTAAACTTGGCGTCAACAGTAACTTCGACTTTTGCACCAATTTTAAGTTTGACTTGCGTTAAGTACTGACAGTATCTTGGAAGATTCCAAGTTGTTAACGCTTTGAGTTGTTTTAAAGAATAGGTGAAAAGTTAATTTTTTTATTTTATTTTTATTTTTTTAAAAATATATATAAAAAAAGTAAAGAGGTAATCTAATTTATAAAATTAAAAAAAATTACTTTTAGTCAAATTGTCAAAACAAGCTATTATTTGTTTGGTTTATTTCTTTATTTCTTTTTTTTTTTTAATTGTGTTTGTTATTTTAATAAAATGTGAATTCTTTTTTTACATTAAAATCTTATCAATGTCATTGTACTATGACAACGCCTATCACCACTACCTCTCCCTTGCCTCTTCTCCTATTACTACCAATATAAGCATTAAAACATTTATTTTAAGAATACAATTAAACATAATTTTTTAAACGGAACAAAAAAATTGTCTTCATTGTGACCACTAGGCTGGGTTTTTTTTTAAAATTTTTTATTTTGGATTTATTTTTATTTTATGATAAACACAAAATTTGTTGACAAATTATTTTCAAAAATTATTATGAGATAATTTTTGTTTTGAAACGAAAACACACCAAACGGACTCTTAGCCAGCAAGGGAAAGAACTCTTCTTAATATTTATATATATATATATATATAAATTGGAGGGTTAGTTTGGCCAGGGGTTTTTGGACTAAAAAAAATAAAAGACAAAATAGTCTAAAAAAATTAATAAAACAAAATGCTACATTAAAATTATAATTATTTCACTTTTTCTTCATAAAAGTCAACAAAAACCAACCTAAACAAATTTTTTAATCCTAAACTAAAAAAATTTCAACTCAAAAAAATCAATTAATTTTTTTTTTTTGGTCAAACGACAATACCTTATTAAAGTTAAGTTAAAGCCGTCCTACACTCTTGCCTACATTACATGATTTTAATGGACCAAAGAATTAATATTAGTAATAATAATTAAGATGATGCCACTCTCTGGCTAAAATAAAATTTTAAAAAAATAAACTACTAATAGATCTTAATAATTTGCCTTAATTCTCATTAAGTTCTATTAAAAATAAATCTTAATAAAATAGTCACTAAAAATAATTTTTTTATGACAATTTTTTACATATGTCGTTAAAAATTGACAACCAGCTATTTTTTTTTATCACGATTTTTATAAATTATTTCTAAAACTTACAATTAGTGACTTTTCGGTGATGAATTTTTCAAACTGTCGCTGAAAATTAAAAATTACTGACTTTTTTTGAGATGATTTTTTTAACTCATCACTAAAACTTATAATTAGTGACATTTTTTGTGATAAAATTTTTAAATCGTCACTGAAAATTAACAATTAGTGATACTTTTTTATAATGTTGGATAAAAATACCATTAACTATCCTATGATATATTAAATAATAAATTCACTTAAGTTCTTCCAATTAAAAAAACCCTTTTACTATTAGATTTGGGTTCCTTACCCAAAAATAAATAAAGAAATAAATAAAAAATTTAATTTAACCAGCTTGTCAAAAGGTTTTGGATTTTGCTCGAGATTTTCTTCATGACTGCTTTTCCGTCAACATCACGATGGTGTGTCATTGGAGAAAAAGATGAACAATTGCAAAACAAATTACACAGCTTTTAAACATGTGTTTCAGGCTCCAATTTTTCTTCTCAACCGTGTTCACCTGGAAAAATAAAATAAAAATAAAAAATTTAAAATTTAAAAAAATTCTACAATGGGGAATTGTCAAAATAAAATGCTAAAATCAAATTTGGATAATGTTTACATTGCTAAATATCAAAAAATTGATAATCTTGATCAAATGGTGCAAATATCTTTTTTTTCTTTCCAATTTTGTCAATGAAATTTGACACAACTTTTTGCCGTTGTCAAAATTTGGCAAGTCTTTTGGCAATCCATTAAAGAGCCCGCAATTCTATAGTTCTATTAAAAATTTAGCTTTAAGAGTCATTTAGTTATTGCAACGAACACACTTTGAAATATAGCTTTATCAGCTTCATATTGTTGGATCCAGCTCATAAGGAGGAAGAAGCTTCTCCTCATGTGAATGCATTGCCCAGCTTGTCCAGGAAAGCGGCTGCAAGCCGCAAAGGTGGACGGATCACCACCGAAATGAAGATTGCAAGCTGGTTGGGTTTCACCTACTACCATTTATAGGTATATATATATGGAGAGGCTGAGAGGAGAATATAACAACAACAATCTGTGAGCAAGAGAGCAAACACAGAGAGAATTGAGAGAGTGAGAGTGTATGTGAGAAAGTGTTCTGTAATCATTTTTCTCCGGATAATACATTACTCTCCGTGGACGTAGGCAATTGCCGAACCACGTAAATATTGTTGTGTTCTTGTGTGGTCTTGATTTCTGGTATCCGATAGGCCTAACAAGTGGTATCAGAGCCATTTCGGTTGCGTTTCGGAGCAAAAATTCGAAACTGCCCAGAAATCAAGTTGCTCGAAATTCAGTTTTGAGCATACCAGCAGGAAGAACTCGAGGAGTGGAGTCCAGAACTGTAAAGCCGAGCTCAAGAAGAGTTCCAACGCGCTCTCACGCGCCACCCAAAGGAAGCGCGTGAAAATCACGCACCACACGCGCCGTCACGCGCCGATTAGTCACCGGCGCGTCACTTTCAGACAACTCACGCGCCTTCACGCGCGCCCAGGGAGGAAGACGAGTCCAGTCAGCCTCCACGTCAGCGACACGTCATCCTCCACGTCTGCGCCACGTCATCGGCGTTGACCAAGCCGTGGACCGAGCGGTTGAGCCGAGCCGCGCCGCCGTTGACCTGAGCCGCCGAGCCGCGTTGACCTGAGCCGCCGAGCCGCGTTGACCGAGCCGCCGAGCTGTTGACTGAGCCGTTGACCGCGCCGTTGACTGGGAGATCATCCGGTGCTCCGCAGGCGCACCTGATTCCGCAGATCAGAACCGTCGAAACTGTTTTGGCTCGATCTGAGTCATTCTGAGTCTGATTTGGGCAATCCAATAGTGGTTTTCAACTATTTGGACTATTTCGGACACATCCGTACGGTCAGATTTTGCATTTGAAATTTTCTGTAAAAAGACATAACACGATGGAGGCTTCCACATCCACTTCAGATTCTATGTTCAAGTTAACTCCTTCCAATTATGCAATTTGGAGGCCACGGATGGAAGACATCCTATTTTTAAAAGACTTGCATGATCCCATTTTTATAAAGGGGGTTAAACCTGAAGGAGTAAAAGATGATGACTGGATAAAGATGAACCGCAAGACTATCGCTTGTATCAGACAATGGATAGACCACAGTGTGTTTCATCATATTGCCGAAGAGACAGATGCCTATACTCTTTGGACAATGTTAAGCGACATGTACCAGTCAAAGACCGCCCGAAACAAAGCCTTGGTGATGAGAAGGCTAGTAAATCTGAAGTTGAGGAATGGTGTGTCAATTGCTGAGCACACCAGTGAATTCAAAAATCTGGTGAATCAGCTTGCAACCGTCAAGATGCGATTGGATGATGAAATGCAAGCCGTATTACTGCTCAGTTCTTTACCGGACAGCTGGGAGACGTTGGTGGTTTCTCTCAGCACCTCTGCACCAGAAGGGAAGCTGACCATGAGTATGGTCACAGACGCCATGTACAATGAAGAGACAAGAAGAAAAGACATGGGAGGTAACCAGTCCCATAATCAGTCCCATGCTCTTGTCACAGAAGATAGAGGTAGAGACAGAGGTAAAGGAAGAGGTAGAGGAAGAAGCAAGAGTAGAGGCAGATGGAACAGCAGGAGTAAATCCAGAGACAACAAAGGTCGAGGTAACTCCAGCTTCACTTGCTATCACTGTGGCCAGGAGGGTCACATAAAGAGAAATTGCCCAAGCCGGAAAGATAAAGGCCAAAGCAGTAACTCAAAAGGAGATGAGAACACAACAGCCACAACAACTGTTGAAATACTTCTTGCAGTTGGTGAAGAGGAAGATTGCCTTCACGTGGTTGACCACAGCTACACAGAATGGGTGATAGACACAGCTGCATCCTATCACGCCACTTCCCACAGAGAACTCTTCAGCTCGTACAACGCTGGAGATTTTGGCACTGTTCGAATGGGGAATTCTAGTTATTCGAAGATTGTGGGTATTGGAGACATTAGTATTCAAACTAATGTCGGGAACAAGCTGGTTCTCAAAGATGTGAGGCATGTTCCAGATTTGCGCCTCAATCTTATCTCCGGAAGCGCCCTGGACCGACAGGGCTATACAAGTACATTCGGAAATGGTCGTTGGAAGCTGACAGGAGGAGCTTTGACAATCGCCAGAGGAGAGATGTCTTCAACACTGTATAAGACTCAAACGAAGATCTGTCTGGACAGTCTTAATGCAGCAGAAGACAAGGAGTCACCGGACTTATGGCACAGAAGACTGGCTCACATGAGTGAGAAGGGATTGCATCTATTGGCAAAGCAATCCAGGATACCCTTATCCAAAGAGAGTGTCTTAAAGCCTTGTGATCATTGCCTTTATGGCAAGCAACGTCGAGTATCATTCAGTTCAACGAGCAAGAGGAAAACAGAAGTGCTCAATATGGTATACTCGGATGTTTGTGGCCCAATCGAAGTGGAGTCATATGGCGGCCGCAAGTATTTTCTGACTTTCATTGATGATGCATCAAGGAAGTTGTGGGTGTATTTCCTGAAGACAAAAGATGAGGTATTTCAGCACTTTCAGGAGTTCCATGCAATGGTGGAAAGAGAGACTGGGAAGAAGTTGAAGTGTCTTCGCACAGACAATGGAGGCGAGTACACTTCAAATGCTTTTGCAGCATATTGTGCCAGCAGAGGTATCCGGCACGAGACAACAGTTCCCGGCACCCCACAACACAATGGTGTGGCAGAAAGGATGAACCGCACTATTATGGAAAGAGTCAGATGTATGCTCAAAATGGCAAAGTTGCCAAAGTCATTTTGGGCTGAAGCCGCCAGTACAGCCTGTTACCTCATCAACAGGTCGCCTTCAGTCCCGTTGAATTTTGCGATACCTCAGGAAGTCTGGTCCAGAAGAAAGGTATCATATTCTCACTTGAGAGTCTTCGGGTGTAAGGCATTTGCACACATCTCCAAGGAAAACAGACAGAAGCTTGATGACAAGTCCACTCCATGCATATTTGTGGGCTATTCAGATGCAGCATTTGGTTACAAGATGTGGGACCCAGTGAATAAGAAAATATTCAGAAGCAGAGATGTTGTGTTCCAAGAAAACCAGACAGTAGTAGATTTTGAGAAATCTGCAAAGTCTAGAGATGTCATCACTCCAGACTTGTTTCCATCTCCCAAGCCACCACAAAATGCTAGATGTGATGATGTGCAACAAGAAGTGCCAGAGTTGCAGGATCCTATGCCAGAAATTGAGGATCAGGAGGAAAGAGATGAAGACCCGGATGAAGAGGGTATTGAGCAAGGGGAGCAACCCCCTCAAACAGAGGCAACTGGGCCTCAGTTGCGGAGATCTGGAAGAGCTGTCGTACCATCAACCCAATATCCCGCTTCTCAGTATATTCTGATTACTGATGAGGGGGAGCCCGAGAGTTTTTCAGAAGCCAAGAGTCATACAGAGAAAGACTGTTGGATGCAAGCCATGAAGGAGGAGATGAGTTCTTTGCAGAAGAACCACACTTATGAGCTTGTTCCACTTCCAAGAGACAGGAGAGCTTTGAAGAACAAATGGGTGTATAAGTTGAAGAAAGATGGAAACGGTAAACTATTACAGTATAAAGCTCGTTTGGTGGTCAAAGGTTTTGAGCAGAAGAAAGGAATTGATTTTGATGAGATCTTCTCCCCAGTTGTGAAGATGACTTCTATTCGAGTAGCTCTGGGATTAGCAGCTAGCTTGAATCTGGAAGTAGAACAAATGGATGTCAAGACTGCCTTTCTCCATGGTGAGTTGGAGGAAGAGATCTACATGGAGCAACCAGAAGGATTTGAAGTTCAAGGAAAACAGAAACTCGTCTGCAAACTGAAGAAGAGTCTCTACGGCCTGAAACAGGCGCCGAGACAATGGTACAAGAAGTTTGATTCATTTATGGTGGATCACGAGTACACAAGAACGGTGGCAGACCAATGTGTATATTTCCGCAGGTTTTCGGATGGAAACTTCATTATCCTACTGTTGTATGTCGATGATATGCTGATCATCGGACAGGATACTACTATGATCAACAAGTTGAAAAAGGACTTGTCGCAGTATTTTGATATGAAGAATTTAGGCCCAGCACAGCAAATTTTGGGCATGAAGATTGTTCGTGACAGAAAAGCCAAGAAGATATGGCTATCACAGGAGAAATATGTTGAACGGGTGATTAAAAGGTTCAACATGAAAGATGCCAAGCCAGTCAGCACACCACTGGCCAACCATTTCAATGTGTCAAAGCGTTTGTGTCCCACAACCAGCACTGAAAGGAAAGAAATGGAGGCAATCCCTTATTCTTCCGCAGTAGGAAGTCTGATGTATGCAATGGTGTGTACCCGGCCAGATATAGCTCACGCAGTTGGCGTTGTGAGCAGATTCCTCGCCAATCCAGGAAAAGAGCATTGGGAGGCGGTCAAATGGATTCTTCGGTACTTGAAGGGAACTTCAAGGATGTGTTTATGTTTCGGGGGAGCTGAACCAATGTTGGAGGGTTTTACAGATGCCGATATGGCAGGTGATCTTGATGGTAGAAAGTCTACATCAGGATTTCTATTCACCTTTGCAGGGGGAGCTGTTTCATGGCAGTCCAAACTACAAAAGTGTGTTGCTTTATCTACAACAGAGGCAGAGTACATTGCTGCCGCCGATGCTGGAAAGGAAATGTTGTGGTTAAAGCGGTTTCTCCAAGAATTGGGTCTACAACAAGAAAATTACAAGGTACATTGTGATAGTCAAAGTGCAATTGACTTGAGCAAGAATTCCATGTACCATTCGCGTACAAAACACATTGATGTCCGGTATCATTGGATACGAGAAGTGATGGAAAAGCAGCTGATGAAGCTAGTAAAGATTCACACAGACAAGAATCCTTCTGACATGATGACCAAAAGTGTCACTAGAGACAAACTGGAAGTTTGCAAAATTCTGACCGGGATGGACTTCAAGTGAGAAGTCAGCTATCCTTATGGGCGTGGAGGGGGAGAATTGTTGGATCCAGCTCATAAGGAGGAAGAAGCTTCTCCTCATGTGAATGCATTGCCCAGCTTGTCCAGGAAAGCGGCTGCAAGCCGCAAAGGTGGACGGATCACCACCGAAATGAAGATTGCAAGCTGGTTGGGTTTCACCTACTACCATTTATAGGTATATATATATGGAGAGGCTGAGAGGAGAATATAACAACAACAATCTGTGAGCAAGAGAGCAAACACAGAGAGAATTGAGAGAGTGAGAGTGTATGTGAGAAAGTGTTCTGTAATCATTTTTCTCCGGATAATACATTACTCTCCGTGGACGTAGGCAATTGCCGAACCACGTAAATATTGTTGTGTTCTTGTGTGGTCTTGATTTCTGGTATCCGATAGGCCTAACACATATTTGGTAAATACTAGAAAATAAAGTTACATCACTCAACAGTAAGATTTGAATTTAAATTGACTGCTGACTCGAACATCACTATGGTCAATGGAAGTGACTCACCCACGGGCCAACCATTGGTCTTTAATTGACATACTTTGAAGTGAAAATTTATGTGGAACCTTCGAATATTCATAAGGTTTTATGTATATTGAATTACAGAATGTGTTTGTCTTATTCTAACTTTGGGATTCAAAAGTATGTGTAAGTAGGACAACGATAATGTTAGCTCCTTCTGTGCATTTTCATTTTGAAAAATTAATGTATGGGAATTAACCATACCAACTTAACAATAAAAAAATACCAAAAGATTGACCTAATATATGAATTTGAACTGCTTATTTATTAGGCAAGATATCTGAGTTCGAATCTTACTGCTGCGCTATGCAATTTTTCCTTCCCCTATTCTATCCTAATGGATAAAGTGTTCATTTACCAGTCGATCGAGATACTCAAGCTCGAGTCTTTCTTGCCTATTGCTAAAATAAAATTGAAAAAAAAAATCACCTAAGCATGAAGTGTGTCTGAATCGAGGAATTATCCTCTCTTCCAAGAATTCAAACTAAGCTATGTGCATTTTCAATTCTATTGGTTGATTTTATGTAATACATAGGGAAAAAAAAAAAAAAAGTACATAACCAATAAAATTATAAGAGTATATCACATAAAATATGAAATGGACCTATATGATAATTTTTGTCTCAATCAGTCCAACCATGACAACACTATTCCTTCCTGGAAAATAGGCTTTCATTTCTCTAAAGGAGGCTTGCTTGTTTGGACCTCAGATCATGCCCCAGCCATCTTTTCCCTCTAAAATCACACTTTTATAACTTTATATTACATTAATTGGGAAAAAGGACACATATATTAATTGGGAAAATGGACACATATAGATGGTAGCATGAGGGGGAGAAATAATAAGAAATAGAATTTTCTCTTGTATTTTTTTACAAATTAGATGAGAAAATGTAAGAATTGAGAAGAAAAAGAACTTTCCTATTATGCTAATTTCATTTCTCATAAAAATTTGTGAGATTTTATGTGAAACAAAATTGATTAATTGTGTATTCCTTATAATACAAAGATTACCCATTCAAATATAAAGCCAAAAAGAAGAAGGAAAAAAAAAAAATTCATGTCTTTACTTCACATGTTTTATTTTCTTATTTGTCTAAATATAATAGTGAAACTTTTCTTTTCTTTTTTTGTGGGTAAATTATGCAAAATAGTCCCTATAGTTTACACGATGTGTGAATTTGGTCCATGTAGTTTCAATTTGCTCGATTTTGTTTCTTAATTTAACGAATTGTATCATTTTAGTCTAATAAAAAATGATTGTTAAGTTAATTTAACGGAAGGTCAAACAATGTGTCAATTTGGTCCCTATAGTTTCAATTTTTTCTATTTTGACAGGGACGAAATTGACATATTGTGAAAAATACGGGGACTAAATTGACAAATTGTTTGACTTTCCGTTAAATTAACTTAACAACCGTTATTTATTGGACTAAAATGACACAATCTATTAAATTAAAAAGCAAAATCGAACAAATTGAAACTACAGGGACTAAATTGACACATTGTGTAGACTACATGGACTATTTGCATAATTTTTTTTTTAATCACCTAATATGACAAATTTATTGAGTGAAATGTAAGATTTCTGACCACTTCATTTTGGTATACACATACGTAAGAAAATTATGATGTGATGAGTGCCCAAAGTTTTTTAGTATATAATTGTAAAAACTGTAGCACAGAGCAAATAATTGTAGTTTTTCCTTTTAACTATTTTGTCTCTTTGTATTTACTTTTTTGAAGACTTTTCATAAAGCCTATGACTAGGCTTTCCTTAGGTGTTAGAAATTTTGCAACACTTGGCCGTAAAAGTTAGATATGTTAGATATGTATTAAGTTGTATTTTTGTTTGTATATACCCTCTTGTAATCTATATATTGGCCTTTATGCCAATATAATGATGTATGTAAATTCTCTCCATATCCTCTCCATCTTTGAACTTCTTTCTTTCTCTATCATAATTCCTTATTCCATAACTCCACCATAATTCCATAAGAAAAATATTAAAAAGCTCCTTTCCTTTTTTTGTTTTGTAATTGGTATCAGAGCTTGGTGAAGAGCTTTTGAAAGCAAGATCAAGCTATGTAAGTATTTTTATCTATGTATAAATTATATATATATATATATATATGTGTGTGTGTGTGTATGGTGTGTTTTGTGTTAAAAAAAAAAATTAAAAATTTTCGTCTAAGTTTTTTGTGTATCTTTTGTATTTTATATCTTCATAATTAGTTATTTCATTTATAGTTGTTGTAAAACTTATATGCTTGGTGTATGTCAAAACTCATATACTTATTAAGATCTTTTGACTATTTACCAAAATTAAGTCTTTACGATCATAAAAGAGAGGTTTTAGACACCAGATAACACACTAGAAAGGTCTTAGGTACCAACAACAATTTAAAATGACAATTAATTCTGACGATATAATATGCTTTGGAAATACAAAAATAATGTTAATAATAAATATGATCATAATTTACATATTACTAAAGAATCTGCAAATATAAACAGTGTGTGTTCTAGTTTAAA
Organism: Camellia oleifera; assembly: GCA_022316695.1. Classification (NCBI taxonomy): domain Eukaryota; kingdom Viridiplantae; phylum Streptophyta; class Magnoliopsida; order Ericales; family Theaceae; genus Camellia; species Camellia oleifera. Next base: position 170,577,517 of record CM039315.1, read on the forward strand.
TAATATTACTGATATTATGTGTTCTTGGTTTTCTAAATTAGATACAAATCAAAAAATAAATCAAAATTATCTAGAGACCAAAGATGAGTCTATAGAATCTAAAATAGACAATTTGGGTTCTATAATAAATATTGACTTAAATAAAGAAGCAAAAAACCAAATAAACAATTTGGTGACAAAATTAGAAACTATATCCTTCATAAACAATGATGGAATGAATAGTCCAGGAGATAGTTACATCCTTAGGCTATTTTATGGTACAGAAGATATTATGGTACTTCAAACCAATACCTATAATAGAACTGAATATGAAAATATTGTTGAAATATTGGATTATTGGAGAAAATTATATAAAGACCCAGGTTTAGGTATTGATGAAAGAAATAGGCTAGTAGATCAGATAAGAGAAACTTATCTAAAAAATGAAGCCATTTTACAACATTTAATTATGATATTAATATGTCAACTAATGATGATGACAGCCAATCATCCTCATCTGAAGAATTAATAGATCAAGATATTTCATCAGAAATAAATAAAGGAAAAAGAAAAACAGAAGAGCCAATTGATCCCGAATTATTTGGCACATGGGGAGATGGAGAAAATTTTGACTTTATTCAAATAAATGAAGTTAAAAATGATACTAACATTGGAAGTATCTCCAATCCTACACCTGAGTCAGTAATATCTAGAAAAGATAATAATCATAAGTATCCAATAGCTCAAAATGGTACTTATTTAGATTTGTCTCATGTTCTATTTAAGGATCTACCACAAGCAATAGATGATTGGGCACAATCCTTGTCCATCATTATTACCAATTATAAAAATAGTTGGTCAAAGGAAAAATTCCTTGATTATATTGCAGCAACCCTCCAGAGAGATGTGTTGCAATGGTTAAGATAGTGGGAAAAATCTGAAATTGGAAAAAGTTAAAAAACAGCTTTGTTAACAAATTTTCTCGCACTTGACACAATTTTAGCTGAATTTGCAAAAATCATAAAAGAAAATTTATGTGATTTTGCAGGAGATAGTAATTTGCAAGCAGATGCAAATTATATTTTGACTAAATTAGAATTATGTAATATTTGTCTTTTTGAAGACAATGTTCAAACTTTTAAAAAATATTATTATCTTATTAATCCACCAGCAAATCAACCCTGGTTAGATCAATTTTTTCATAAACTCCTTAATCCTTGGGATGAGTTATGTATTAAAAACTATCCTGATTTTCTCAAAAAAATAGGGAAGGAAGAATATGATAATCTTGGTTTTCACATTAATTATGTTCTAAGACTGATAGCAGATCGGTGTCTAGAAGCAAAGCGAAAAAAACAAATAAAAAATCAAATTTCTAGCTCACCATATGGTCAAAAATATTGTGATAAAATTTTAAAAGAAAATTAGAAAATTAGTTGTAATACATTTCCTAAAAGAAAAGGATTTTCTAAAAAACGTAGAAAATATAAATGGAAATCTTGGAAAAAGAACAAAACTTTTGAAAAAAGAAAAAGTATATTCGAAAAAAGAAACCAACAAGTGTTTCAAAAAAGAAAACTTGTAAATGTTACATTTGTAACGAAGAATGTCACTATGCACCCGAATGCCCAAAAAGGGGAAAAAGTGCAAATAAAATGATCAAAATCCTTGAAAAATAAGATTTTGAAATAATATATGGAGAAGAAATTTCTGATGAAGAAGAAAACTTATATGAAATTTCTAGTGATGAAGAAAGTTTAGATGAAGAATTAATCTTCATGATGACTAATAATAGACAAGAAATATCTCAAGAAACAGATAGTATATCTCAAGAAGAATTACAAGCAATTCGACTTGGAGATGTAATCGGAGAAGAAAAAACTTTTATCGACGAAGAATTAGCAAAATTCAAAAAAATGCAAAAAGTTGTTGTTCCAGAAATTTACAAACTTTCAAAATTTAACTTCTTTTCAGCAAGAGTATTTGAACAATACAGTGGTAACACTCAAGCAAAATGGTCAGAAGAATGAAATATTGATATTCTTTTTTTTTGATAAGAAAAAGGTTGTAAGATGGAAAAAGAAATATCCTGAAATTCAATATATTCATATTAGATTAATTCAAGTAACCATAACAGCCTTATTTCACCAAGGGATAGATACTCCTATTTTGGCAGTAATTTTTGATAAAAGATTTTTCCGACCCAATGAAAGCAATCATTGGAGGAATTCAGTCTAATTTGGCTAATGGAGTAGTTTGGTTTAATGTAAGACCAAATTTCTTTATTTCCATACATGATCCTAATCTTGAAGATACAATCAGAATAAGAATTAAAACACAAGGATTAGGAATGAAATCAAATTCTCATGATTTGGCTATTCGTTGGAAAACAATTCACAAATTAACCAAATTTCCTGAAACAAAAACAAGATCAAATGATAATAAAATCGTTGAAATCTTTGAACCAAGACCATTTGACATGGTAATACAACCTCGTCTAATGAATTGGAGTGATTTAGAAGTCCATCGACAATGGTTAATCCAAGACCTAGTGGGACAAGGAGAATCTTCTAAAACAAAAAAACCTGCACAATTACAAATGCAGGCATCAGGTAAAAATTTATATATTGAAAATACAATTCCAAAAATTGAATGATCAACTTCTGTATTTGAAAAAGATTTTCCTAACAAATCATTTTCAAAGTTAAGCATTGGAGAACCAAGTAATAATTCTAATCAAGAATCTATTACTTCAAACAATGTTCAGATTCCTATTTTTCCAAGAACAAGAAAACTTGAACATATTAAGTCTGCATACATGTATCATTTTCAAACAAAAAATGATGACATTATCTTTTCTCCTAGCCAGGGAAAAAGAAGATATACATATGTATTGGGAACATTTAATTTTGCAGGTTATAAACCCTATAGTCTCAGTGTTCTCATAGACACAGGAGCTACAGTTAGCTCATGTAAATGGAATGCCATACCAAAGAAAAAATGGACATTAATGAAACATCCAATTTTGGTTACTGGAATTGATGGCAACCATACTTCCATACAATTCAAGGCTAAAAATATCGCTATTTGGTTAAATGATAGCAAATTCATTATACCAAAAATTTTATGTTTTCCGTATATGCATGGAGATTTTCTTCTTGGAAATAATTTTATATATAAATATCTTCCAATGCAAATACAGGAAAGAGCTATTTCATTAAGCATAAATAATGTCTTAATTCATATTTCCTTGTTAGAACAACATAAATATATTTATGATAAAGAGTTTGCGTCCGTGCCGCGTGGTGATTTAACTCCCATCATTAAAACTATCAATGAATCACATTAGATTTATAAAATTTTAGAAGAAAATTTTAGTGAACATCTATTAAAACTATGGCAACGTAGTCCACGTTATTGTAGTTTAAAATTGAAAGACCCTAATGTTATCATTAGAGTAAGACCAATGATCTATACTAGACAAGATATAGATGAATTTGATATTCAACTCCAGGAACTTTTAGACAAAAAATTAATTAAAGAAACTAAAAGCACTCACTCTAGTCCAGCTTTTATGGTAAGAAATCATGTTGAAATTAAAAGAGGAAAAGCCCGAATGGTAGTCAACTATAAACGGCTAAATGAAAATTTAGAATTTGATGAATATTTTATTCCATGAAAAGATGTTTTGATTAACTTAACCAAAGGGTCAAAAATCTTTAGCAAATTTGATTGTAAAAGTGGATTTTGGCAAATTCAATTAACTAAAGAGTCAAAAAAATTGACAGCTTTCAGTACACCTAGAAGACATTATCACTGGAATGTTATGCCTTTTGGATTAAATATTGCACCACAAGTATTTCAACGGTGGATGGATACAATTTTTAAAGATCTTAAAGATTGTTGTGTAGTTTATATTGATGATATACTTATCTTCTCTAAAACCAAGGAGGAGCATAAGAAACATTTAAAATTACTTTGTAAAAAATTTCAAAAATATGGAATTATTTTGTCTCCAAAAAAGATTGAACTAGAAAAAGAATCAATTGAATTTTTGGGAATAATTTTAGACCAAAAAGGTTTAAAATTACAAGAACATATTTTGTCCAAAGTACGAGATTTTCCTGATACTTTCGAAAATATAACACAATTATAGAGTTTATTAGGCATTTTAAATTATGGATGAAATTTTATCAAAAATCTTTCAAAAATAGAAATTCTTTGGTTAACCAAATTAAGGAAAAATGTTATTTTTGAATGGACAGCAGAAGATGTTGCTTTAATTAAACAAATTAAAAAAAATGTTAAAACTTTACCAGACGTTTATCTTCCTAAAACAGGTGATAAATTAATTTTAGAAACAGATGCCTCAGAAGCATGCTGGGGATGTGTTCTTAAAGCAATACCAAGTAATTTATGGTATGATAAAGAAATACCTTTATCAGAAAATGGGATTAGACCAAGAAAAAATCTAATACCCATAAAATTACAAAAAGAAGAATTAATTTGTGGACATAATTCTGGAACATTTAAACCAAATGAACAAAAATATATTATTTTTGAAAAAGAATTACTTGCAATAAAATTGGCAATAAAAAGTTTTCATATTTATTTAGCCTTAGAAAATTTTATTGTACGCACTGATAATAAGGCAGTAAGAGATTTCTTGATCAATAAAAAACCTATTGAGCAAGGAAGACGATTAGCCTGGTATAATAAAATTTCTGAATATACCTTTGAAGTAGAACATCTTAAAGGTACTAATAATTTTCTTGCAGATTTTCTTAGCAGAAATTGTTTCAGAAAATTAAATTCCTAAACAAGTAAATTTAATTTTTGCAGAAGACCTTTAGACCAAGAGGAAACAATAGATAAGGGTAAACAACCCACTCAAGGAGATTGGGTGACAATTGTTAAAAAAGCAATCCCTAGAGAAGAAAAAGTTTATGTTGTGTTTTCAAGAAAACAATCTGGAATTTACACAGACTGGAACGAAGCCAATCTGCAAGTTTGTGGATATTCTGGAGCAAGCTTTAAGGCATATGATAGCATGACCAAAGCTAAAAAAGCTTTTTACAATGCACCAGCTATGCCCATTTATCAAAGGAATCAAATGAGAATTAACCTAGTTCCAACTAATATTTAGACATCTAAACCAGATGAATATGAGATAAATGATTTTTTCAACCCTGGTATATCTAGAGAAATTTATACAAAACTCAATGGGGTTTGGAAAACTCACATTGTAGACAACAAAGTGAAATTTTGAAAACACATGGGAGTTCTGGCCAACAAATTAGCTGAGCAAATAGCTAAATTAAAAGATTTGCAAAATCTTTGTTTCAATATTCTTAAACAAATGAATTGGAATGAAGATTTTAATTTTGAAAAAATAAACAATTTTCTTCAGCTATCAGACCTCATATCAGATGAGTTTTCTGATCCGATTTTTGAACAAGTAAAAAGAATTTGTCTTTTTGAAAAAGCAAGAATTTTGCTTCCAAAAGAAATTTTTATGTTAATCAAAAATCGAGTTGAAGATCATCATGATAAGATTAGACAAATCTTAGAACGATCTTATGATAAATTAAATTTGAAAGATGGAATTCCCAAAATAACCATCATGGCAAACCATGACATGTGGTTTTTTGAGGATATAGATTGGGGAATAACTAATCAAGTTATTTTTCAAATTTTAGATCCAATCCAATGGATAGATTATCCAATGACCATCAAAGCAATGCTCTCATGGATAGTAAAAGGCTTTCAATGGAACAAATATTTTACTTTATGGATCTCCAGTACTGTTGGTTGGCGAGAATGAGAACATTTTTTCTAACCATACCAGATTTGGTATCTTAAAGAAACTGAAGATTTTGAATTTGAAGATGATTATTTAGATGAAGATCACCGGAGAGAGCGATTAGAAAATATCCAAAAACTTTCTTTGACAGAATATTGGATAGACAGTCTAATATTTGTTTCACAAGCAGCGTCCAACATCCATGGCTCAGCAAAATTGTCATTCATGGTTACAGATGGAAGAATATTATAGATGGAAGAATATTATTTGTAACCTATTTTCCCATGGCATATCAAAGGTCTCCTACACAAATTAATGAGGCTCTTGACATGTTAATAAATCTCAAAAGGAGAAATAATTTGGATCTTCCGCTGGAACTAGCCATGACCGCGGATGATGTTGAACATTTTCGGAATGAGCAATACAGTGATTGCCCTCCATCAGAGACTGATGAAGAATATCACAATCTCATCAACATGATGGAAGCATAGTGGACCCTACTATCAAATGCAGCTGTCTCCTGATCGACTCCAACTTTATCCAGGACACGTGGAGCAACCTGCATTATTAGGCGGAAAGTGATCAGCCACATCCTTTCAGCCGACGCTACACGACAAAGCAGCTCAGCCAAAGCTTATCTACACTAGTCTATCTCTTTGAAAACCAGGGAGGGTAGACAGTGTATCAGTGTATATAATTGTAAAAACTGTAGCACAGAGCAAATAATTCTAGTTTTTCCTTTAACTATTTTGTCTCTTTGTATTTACTTTTTTGAAGACTTTTCATAAAGCCTATGACTACGCTTACTTTAGGTGTTAGAAATTTTGCAACACTTGGCCGTAAAAGTTAGATATGTTAGATATGCATTATGTTGTATTCTTGTTTGTATACACCCTTTTGTAGTCTATATATTGGCCTTTATGCCAATATAATGATGTATGTAAATTCTCTCTATATTCTCTCCATCTTTGAACTTCTTTCTTTCTCTGTCATAATTCCTTATTCCATAACTCTACCATAATTCCATAAAAAAAATATTAAAAAGCTCCTTGCCCTATCCTTGGGAACCAAATCTTATGATTCCATATCCTTGGATCACCACTACAAGGGTATGCGTTTGTTTTTTTTTTTTTTTTTTTTTTTTTTTTTTTTTTTTTTTTTTTTTTAAGGAGGTATCTGGATTGTTTTGTATTTACCCACACTTTCATCTCATTATATCCAAATAAAATCATTTAAAATTTTAATTTCTCTTTTTACACTTTTCAATATTCAAAATCTATTATAGTATATTCTCTTTACAACCATCATCTTCTTCTTTCTTATCTCTTTCTCTTGGATCTAAGGTTTGATAGTAGCGAAAAAAGGAAAGATGCTACAAAGGTAAATGGGGGAAAGGCGGAAGGAAGGACAAGGGCTAAGAGGTGGCAATAGTGGTTGGCGAAGTAGAGAAAGGAACAGTTGATGAGTTAAGAAAGGGTAGTAATGGTAGCAGCCACAACGATAACTTCTGTCCAGTCCCTTAACCACTGCAACTAACCTTCTCCAACCCCCCATTACTGAGATCCAACCCTTTTTTTTTTACCTTCCACCACTATGAACCTACCCTTCTCCAACCCTCACTGATATCCCATGAGAGAGAGATAGATCTAGAAATTTCAAATTTAGAAGAGAGAGAGAGAGAGATGGAAGTGGAGATGAAAGTGAAGATGGTAGATTTGGAGAAAGGATGATGGAGAAGAAGGTGAGAGGCTATGAAGTGGTACAAGAAGGGATGGTGGTTGAGATGGGGGTGGCGCAACTAAAAAGGGAGGCGCTAGTGGGTGGATGGTTGTAAAGGGATGAGTAGATAAAGAAAATAAGGTTTTAAAATTTTAGGCAAGCTTCACTTTACCCTCTGTGGTTTGGGTCGGGTGCAAATTACCTCCATGACATTCGAATATCACCACATAACCCCTCTGCGGTTAATGGATTGAAGTGCACAGTTAGCATTTCCATCTAACATAACAGTTCATGTATAACACGCGCCTAATGTGCAAATGGGCATGAAAATATAATTTTTTCTCCAAATTATATGACTAAAATGCCCTCATCTTCATCATCAATTTCCAAAGCCTACTCTCATTTTCATCATCAATGTCCAGATCTGGAAATGTGATGATTTAGGAAATGTGTAATATTATTTTGTGATGTGAAATTGCAAGTTCATCAATTTACAGTGATGATATTATAATTTAGGAAATGTGATGAAAATAATATATTTTGTGATAATTTAGAAAATGTGATAATTTACACAGAATCATCTCAGAGACGACTTTGTTAGAGGAGATGTGTGTGTGTGTGTGTGTGTGTGTGAGGAAATGTGATGATTTACAGTAATGATGATATAATTTACACAAAATTATCACATTTCCAGTCACAAAATAAATCATCACGTTTATAGTGATGAAAATAATATTTCACATCACAAAATCATCAATTTACAGTCTGCCCTCATCTTCATCATCAATTTACAATTTCATCAATATCCAGATCTGGAGAACTTCATCTGTAACCCCAGCCACTTCATTGCCATTGTTTTCATCGTTCTTATCCTCGTCCTCATCACCCCCTTCAACCTCATTAGCTTGGATGGCCTTAAACTGCAACAAATTGAAGGCCAATCGAAAGATCTCAGAGACGGCTTTGTTGGAGGAGAGGAGAGAGAGAGAGAGGACTTGAAACTATCGTCGATCTCGACTAGATTGTTCCTTATGCCGACGAGTGTCTGAGAAGAGGAATCGGGCGGTGGTTGAGGAGGAGGAGGGGCAAGGAAGGCGGCGACGCCGTGGAGTTGACGGCCGATGGTCTGGCTGAGGACGAAGAGGTCTTCTTTGACGTCGACAGTGGTACCGTGATCGTCTGAAGAAGGCGTAGAAGGTTGGGATGGAGGAGAGGGGTTTTGATCGTTGGATTTGAAGGGGTTAAAACTCTAGGTTCTCTCACACAACCTTTACTTTTCTCAAATGCACAACTGTTGAATGAGAAATGATAAACAGGGGTTATATATATAAGGACAAAATAGTTTTTTTACTTCTACTGTTAATGGTGTTAACTGTGCACTTCAATCTATTAACCACAGTGAGGTTATGTGGTGATATTCAAATGTTAGGGGGGTAATCTACACCTGACCCAAACCACAGGGGGTAAAATGAAGTTTGCCCTAAAAGTTTTTAGAGAAATTTATGCAAAGATAAAATTATAATAAATAACAAATTAGGAGGGCAAAGAGATGTTTAGTGGCATAAATAGAAGTTATCACGTGTGGTTGGAGTCGTCTAGGATGTGGGTTTGAGACTAATTTAGTTGATAAAGACAAAACAGAATATTTTAGTAAACAAGATAAAACGTCACGTTCGAATCATATTTATTTTATTTTTTCTCTCATAACTATCAAATCAATTGCAAAAAAAGAAAAAAGAAAAAAAGAAGCCAATTATCATCCCAAACATAATTTGTTCAATTAAGTTAAAATAATCAAAAAAAAAGAAAAAAAGAAAAAAGAAAAAAAAGACATACTAAAAAAGTTTCATCACAAGCAAAGGTTATGTGTTCATAGTGAAAATTGGTACCAAGTCATTTGGAGAACAATATACATAATAGCAACATGACAATTAGAGATCATTTGGGAAGAAAAATTTTGGAGTTTTTTGGCTAAAATAGTCACAAAAAAATAAAATAGAATAAAAAGTTAATAAGACAAAATATCACATCTAAATTATAATCATTTTATTTTTTCTCTCATAAAAGTCAAAAAAATTAAAATATTCATCTTAAACAAAATTTCTTAGCCTTAAATTAAAAAAATTAAAAAGTTAAAACACCAACCCACATCGCAAGAGAACCCTAAGAAATATTAATAGAAAGTTGACTTTTGACTTCTCAAACTCAACTGATTTAATGTATAACTCTCTCTTTGGTTCATATTGTACTTGGGAAATTTGTGAAGACAAAGACTTAATTCAAAGCATTTTTCAGAGCTAGTGTGGCCGACAATCTCTTCAATTTTTTAGGATAAATTATGTAAATGATTCCTATAATTTACACGATGTGTCAATTTAGTACTTGTTTTAATTTATTTGATTTTGTTAATTAATTTAACAGATTGTGTCATTTTAGTCCAATAAATAACGATTATTAAGTTTGGTGGACGGAAAATCTATACAATGTGTCAATTTGGTTCTTGTAGTTTACACAATATGTCAATTTAGTCCATGTAGTTCTAATTTGTTTGATTTTAACAGGGATCAAATTGACACATTGTGTAAACTACATGGACTAAATTGACGCATTGTTTGACTTTCCGTTCATCAAACTTAACAGCCATTATTTATTAGACTAAAATGACACAATCTGTTAAATTAAGGAATAAAATTAAACAAATTAAAATAATAAAGATCAAATTAACATATCATATAAACTATAGAAAATATTTATATAATTTATTTATTTTTTAATTATTAACACGTCCTTGCTACACCTCATTGTTTGTTTGTTTGTGATTATTCTTACTAGAATAATAATAATAATAATAATAATAATAGAAGTTGGCGACAACAAATTTTTTGTCGAAGTTAATTGAACATGGGAAAGGAGGAAAGACTGATACATATAATAATAATATTTTGGCATATACACCCGTCTGAAAATCATCCTCTGATGTGGGTTTTCACAATTTTTGTTAAGATTGAACATATTTAAATCACATATTCGTAAAAACGAATTTGTGATTCTATATCCTTGGATCACCATTAAAAGGGTGTATACTTTTTTTATTTTTTATTTTTTTACTTTTTGGTAAGGAAGTATCTAGAGAACTTCTATTTACACAATAGTTTTATCTCATTAAATCTATGTTATCATTACACTCAATTCAAAATTATAAAAAATAAAAAAATTATTCTCTTTTTTTACACTTCCTAATATTCCAAATATCCGCTTGAAACTTTTCTTTACATCCATTCTGTCCTTCCCCTCAATGTTTTCAAAACCGGACCGGTGGGTGAACCGGAAAAAGGACTGGATGGATGGGTCACCGGTTCAACCGCCGGGTCAAAGCGGTTGAACCGTGACGTCATAATTAATATTATATAATTAAAAAATATAATTATAAATTATAAATAAATAAAAAAATATATAAATAATCAAATAAAAATAAAAATTGTTGCATAATATTTATTAATAATGTTTTATAAAGTCTTAATTGATAAAAAAAGTCACTTATTTTAAAGAAATTAAATTTTTTAAACATTCTCTCCAAATAAATTGATTGAATGCTAAATTTAATTTTGGAGGGAAATGAAATTTTCAACTCTCCCTCCAATCAATATGTTTCAAATTATTTGATTGAATCCCACATAGAATTTTCTAGGTTCTCTTTGAAAAATCTTTTCCTATAAATAGGAATAGACTTTCATATTATTCTCAAGCTTTCAATGAGACTCTTCCTTATGAAAAGAGACTCTTGAAATAAGAATTTTTAGTCAATTTTGAAATATATATATATGTATATATAAATATAAATATATAAGAAAGAAAGAAAGAAAGGAAAGAAAGAGAATTAAAAAAAAAAAACTGAAAAAAAAAAAAAACCTGACCAGTTTTGGCCGATTCAACCACTGGGTCATCGGTTTTACCGATTTGACCAGTGGGTCGCCTGGTTTTCTCGATTCTGGCCCCAATCCGGTTTCAAGGGGTTGACCGGACCGGAACTAGGCCCGGTTCCCGGTTTGACCGGCCGGTCCGGTCTGGGTTTGAAAACATTGCTTCCTCTCTCTCTCTGTATCTCTTTCTTTCAAATTTAGGATTTGATAGTGGCAAAGAAAGGAAGAATGCTGCAGAGGTGAAGGAGGGATGGCTGGAGAGGAAATGTAAGGAGTAAGAGGTGGCAATGATGGTTGGGGAAGTAGTGAGAGGAGCAGTGGACGAGGTAGGAAAGTGTAGTAATGGTGGCGGCCAATGGGTGGTAATAGTAAAGGCTGGTGAGCAACAATGGTGGTGGGTGCTGGTTGAGAAAGAAATGGGATAGAGAGAAATTGCCTTAATTTTTAAGATTTTTATTCTAAATAGTACTTTTTTTAATATATAGAACTCTAATTTATTTTTATTTTTTAAAAAAGGGTTAGAAATACCTGGTGTAAAGAGAGAAAATTGTGGTGGAAATAGAATCACTTGGTATCTAAGGTTGTGTGTCTAACAATCTCCACCGTGTACGTGCAATTCCACAACTCACATATACCAAATAATAAGTAAAGTACAAACTTTGGGAATAACTCCAAGGTTTGATCGAGGAGTTCTAAGAGTTATTTTTTTAGGCAATGGTATTGTAGGTAAGTGAGGAAAATATTCTTGGCATAGAAACAGAAAGAGACTTGGCGAGGCGTTTTGTAGTGTTAAACAGTGAACTCATACCAGTCGTACAAGGCCTCCCTATTAGTTAAAAAACCTGGTGTGAATGGTGTGAGTGGTGTAATTGGGGAGGCGCTATATTAATATTACCAGCCCCCCCCGACGATGATCTGGGCCGTCCATTGCTGTACTTATGGACACGTGTATCGATGTAGTTAAAAGAAAGTCACACCCGAGCCTAGGTGCGAGTGGTGTGAGTACTTTTGATTCGTTTGCCAGATTGTGCTATACACGTGTTATTTTTGTAGTGGTTTGCGTGGTTGTAAAGTAAAGATATTTTCAGAATGATTAACATAAAGCAAAGGCGGGAAAATAAATGTGTTTGAATTATTTTGAATAGGGAATCTTCGTACTCACTCACGGGCCAAGATGCTTATTTATTTGGTATCAGAAACATTTGATGGTATAGAGGAATATGCTTTTGCAGTGGGATAACTATTATGGTGAAGTTGTATTCTGGTATTTTGTTTCGTCCCTCCTTTTCAGTCTTTCTTTTTTTGTTGATTGTATTGGTATATAATGTTGTATTCCTTAGAAGAGTATCCCGAGAATTACGGGCAGTTCATTCAAATGTGTGTAGATAGTTTTTTGATGTGGCGAATTGGACTTTGGGAAGAGAGGCGGCGGTTAGCTTCGGCGAAGTTTGTTTGTGGATACGAGGAGCAGAGGGAAAAAATATCAAAGCTAAGATATCTGAATAGAAGGGTTAGCAGAGGTAAGAGAATCTGCAGAATTTGTAGAATAAAAGATTTGGAGTGTTTTACAAAAAATAGAAGTAGTAATGAGCAGCCAGTATTGAACTCCCCTTGCGTACCGGAGATCAAGGACACCGGCGGCCAGTGGATATAAGCGTAGTCACCATGGTAGTGCACCGTTTAAGGCGGTGTATGTTCGGAGACGGTACATTTAGAAATGGTACATTCAGAATATTCCTTGATATATTAAGAAAACTAAGAGGGGAGTGAGGAAGTTGCAACTGTACGATGAACAATTAAGGGACGTCAAATTTGATAATAATGGTGTGGCGAGATTATTTAATCGTATTGAGTTGGGTAATAAAAGATGTGACCGTCAATCAGACAAGATCATGGTTAAGGGTATAAAATTAATTGGGAATGTTCAATTGGGACAAGATAATAAAGACGAAGCTGTGGTCCCTCACGTATTGTTTTTTGTCATAAGTGATAATAGTCCATTTGATTCTATTCCCACACCTGACAAGATATTTATTGGAGTTGGTGAGGGTAATCCTAAGACCTGGATTGTTGATCCTGACTAGTCCGACAGGTTTCAGATACTAAAGAAAATGAGATTCAAGGTTATTGGTGGCAATGACAAAGAGTACATTCGGCACAGAATAGAGGTTGTGGACCGGTTCTTCCTAGTTGATGTTTGGACAGACTACAAAGATACACTGTTGGGAAATGTTAGAAGTATTCAGAATGGTGCCATATATTTAGTGGCTGCTACTGTTAGTGGAAAAGAATGTAAAATTACATTAAGAAGTCAAATGTACTTTAAAATGGTTTAGAATTATAAATTTCTGTATTTTTATTTGTAACTTTCAGGTGAATAGAGGTGGACGATATAAAAATTGGCGTTGTTGAAGGTGTTTCAACAAGTGATTTGGGTTGTATTGAACTTGCGTTGCCTAATTTATTTTCTCAGTTGAGGTTGAGATACAAACAAAAGAGTATTAAGTTTGATAAAATATTGATAAAATATTCCCCCCTTTGAGCACCCAATGCCAGTGGGTTGGTCAGAGTAAATGTGTATGATCAGAGGTTAGATGGTAATAACAGTCTGTAGGCGTATTTTATTTTCCCCGTGGATTGTCAATGCAAGTTAGTTTATTATGGGAATGGTTATTGTTCAATTAACGACAAACAAGTGTCATGGATGGTGAAGTATCGACTTGAAAATTTGAATATTAAAAGGGAGATTACATATTATAAAATGAAGGGGTATTTGAAATATTCTACGAGTGACATGCCAGAAGATGTGCAAATGAGGGTCCCATCTATTGTTGTGTTATCTAAAAAATATCCTAATGATAATGTTGATGTTTGGCACTGTGCTCCAACTAAGGCTATTCCGATTCTGATACGGACTATGTCTGTGGATTTATCGGAGAGGCAAAGAGATTTGTTATTAGGAGGTTTTGGGAATAGTGGTTCAGTTATTTATGAACGTAGAGGTTGTCTAAGTTTATCTAAGATTGATGTATGCAGAGGTGGTGATGGTGTTAGTGATGTTGATCCTGGATCATCGATTTTGGAGGTTGGTGTTAGAAAAGAGGAAGTTGATCGGAGAGGATCAGTTGTTATGGACCTTGCAGAATTTTCTGATGTTTTACAAAATGTAATAATGAGTGTAAAAAATAGTGATGAGACTAAAGATGTAATAGTTGATGATAAGGGAAATGTTGTAACTAAATAAAAAGTTTGAGTGGTTTCATAAATAAAATTAATTTTTTTTATTTATTAATTATGACAGTGGTTACATTTACATCAAACCATTCTCTCATTTTTGCGGACATTGCATTTAACCAACTACTATCCCCATTAGTTAATATAATACAAGGAATTCCTCCTCTAATGGTGAGATATGGTTGAAATTTAAGAAATACGTGGAAGTCTTTTTGACATCTAACTAGATTCTTCATTAGTTCAGTCAGGATTGTTGAATATTTGATGTCGTCTATGATATTGTAGACGGTGTCTTGATCGTAGTCCTTCAAGCTAATTTTGTCAGAGAAGTAGTTGTGTTATTCGAGACTTCTAGCCCAGGTGGTTTTTCCTTTTCTTAAGGGTCCTTCGAGGTAGAGGGAGATTAGACGGATGGGCCACTGTTCCGGATCCTGTTGTTAGAGGAGAAGGATAGTTCTTCGTCAGTATATAAATTGTTGATATTATTTTTGTATATCCCTAATCTAATCCAATTGTCTTCCATCCAAACGGAGAGACAACAATTTTGACATAATTCGTATTGTAAAAAATTTCAACTTACAAACAAAATATTATTTTCTGCCCATTTTTTTACTTCTTCATTTAGAAAAGGAAATGAATTAAAGGGGCTAGTATATGGGGGCATATGTTGTTTGTAATGATCTCTCGAAAATATTTTTAATTGGGGGTATTTTGTGACGTAATCGTTTGGAGATCTTTCTTTGCAGAGTGCAAAGAATTGTTCCTCCAATTCTGCTTCTGCAAGTATTCCTTGCCAAAGTTCATCTTTGTTCTTGGAAGGACTTTTCCCTTTAGATAAAAATTCTCCCCATTCCACGAAGTTGCCCCCTTTCTGTATATACTGTCAAATTGCTGTTGGAGAATGAAGTTTTTCTATATTTGGATGATAGATTCTATCGTTGGTTCCACTGAGATAAAAAAATCTCTGGTCGGAGGTTTGGATTTTCTTAGTGCATTGAACCATGGCATGAAGGTGAGGGTTTCCATCTTCGTGGAGCTCTCTTGCGACAAGTATGTATTATGGCTGACAGGCAAGTTGGAGAAGGGATTGGAGGAGTTTTAAGAGTTGTTCTTTTGGGCAAGGGCATTGTGGGTAAGTGATGAAAACATTCTTGGCATAAAAACAGAAAGAGGCTTGGCGAGTCATTTTGTAGTGTTAAACAGTGAACTCACACCAACCGTACAAGGCTTCCCTATTAGTTAAAAAATTAGGTGTGAGTGGTGCGACTGGGAGGGGGGGGGGGAGGGGCGCTATATTAATATTACTAGCACCCCACTCCTCGCGCTGATCTGGGCTGTCCATTGATGTACTTATGGACACGTGTATGGATGTAGTAAAAAGGAAGTCACACATAGGCCTTGGTGTGAGTGGTGTGAGTGGTATGAGTACTTTTGATTCCTTTGTTGGATAGTGCTATACACGTGTCATGTTTGTGGTGGTTTACGTGGTTGTAAAGTAAAGAAATTTTAAGAATGATTGACATAAAGCAAAAGCGGAGGTAAGGATGTTGCAATTGCACGATGAAGAATTAAGGGACGTTAAATTTGACAATAAAGGTGTGGCGAGATTGCTTAATGGTATTGAGTTGGGTAATTGTCATGACCCGAACCCGCCCCCATGGGTTAAGGACATAACCGGCCAGTAATCTTGAGATTACCTACGGCCTCAAACCAAACCAAACATAACTCATCAGAGTAAAGGGGCTAAACGGAAGCAAAATTTAAAACTTTGTTCATAGAGCTGTGTTTACATGGCACATTATAACAAACCATACATATACATATTAATAACTCACATCAGAAAATACAGTAACATAAAGTTCTGTACAGACAAGATCATTCAAGTCTAGGTCAGCCAATCAAAACTATATACAATCACGAACCAAAATCCTCGCCAATATGACAAAATAAAACTAAATGGCAAAAGGGCGAAGACGAGTCTCGTGCGTGAGACGTAAGGTTGACTCTTCAAAACCTTGGTCGTTCCGCACAAACTTCATTGAGGCTGGGTTTGGACCTCCCTTGGCTCACCTATAGACACATGAATGAGCGTGAGCAAAAGCTCAGTGAATAATATCAAATAAAGAAGACACATTGGAACAATATACATCAGACAGTCTTGGGCCCAATTCATATTTCTATCTAATACATACTTATATACATATGTAGGTCAAGTAACTGCGGTTCCAAACACATCAGACGGCCTCGGGCCCAATCCATTCATGTCAAACTGGCCTTTGGCCCATTTATCTTTCATTCGTGTCAAGTTGGCCTTTGGCCCATTCGTACTTTCATGTCAAACTGGCCTTTGGTCCATTTATCTTTCATTCGTGTCAAGCTGGCCTTTGGCCCATTCGTACTTTCATGTCAAACTAGCCTTTGGCCCATTCATACTTTCATTCATGTCGGATTGGTCTCTGGCCCATTCATTCAATCGTTCATGTCAGACTGGCCTCTGACCCATTCATTCTTTCATTCATGTCAGACTGGCCTCTGGTCCATTCATTCTTTCGTCCAGGTCAGACTGGCCTCTGGCCCATTCATTTGGCATAGCAAACATTGTCCACTATTCAAATTATCGAACTTATAAGACTTACATAGAAGTAAGCAATTGGACAAACAACATATTTCAAATATCTTTGTTTAGATATTACTCACCGTGATCGGCTGGATGATTTGCCTTGGATCTCGACCCTACACATTCCATGAACACAAGGGGTCACAAACAGTTCAATCCGTTCTTAATTCACATATTCCTCTTTAGGCTTCATTCTTATCCTTTTAACTCATTTACAATGCTCAATGCATACCTAAGGGTGCTTAGAAGTGAAAGAGAACGGAAAACGAAACATAGAATGCATGTAGAAAATTTTAGAAACAGGGGTCCCCGCTTGAGTGTGGACTTCCCCGCTTGAGCGGACCCATGAGGTCTACAAAAGTACTGGTTATATCATTTTCATGCTCGAGCATGAACTCGGACGCTTGAGCGGAAGGTCAACCTACATAGCTCCCCGCTCGAGCTTGAACTTCCCCACTCGAACGGACACCATGTCTGCAAAAAGTTCTGGGAGCTCGTATTTCCCACTCGGACGGCGGTTCCCACGCTCGAGCGGACATCACAAATTCTGGAAAATCCAGAATTGTTCTTGAGCTCAAATTCAACATTTAAACCAACACATCTTGCATATTCTTGCACATTGTGGCTCAAACTTCACATATACATGTACTAACATGATCCAACACCAAATTCATTACATTATGAAGCTCAATTTCATGAATCAATTACATGCATGACTCAAATTGTCCCAAACTCATCACCAACATGCTAAATTCAAACATTCAAGACTTACACCTCCATGATTTGTACTTGCATGTGGTATATACACAATATTCTCAATTTAGTTGGTGAAGAGATGATCAAATACATGGACTGCAATCAAAATTCAACATGGATTACACACTTTATGCTCAAACATGGAAATTCATAGCAATTTCTTACATGCATGTGTTCTATGACTTTCAATTCTTCAAGACCAACTCATTTTATGTTCTTTATCATCATTCAACTTTGAATTCACAAGGTTACAAGTTAATATTCATAAATTCACTCACCTAGGAGCTTCAAATACCCAAGCTCTAGCCAATTCTTGAGTTTAATCTACAAGATTTCCAAGCCTTGAGCCAAAATTGCACAATTCTTCTCTTGCTTTCTCTCTAGTTGACCCCCTCTCTCTTTCCTTAGGATAATTCCAGCCAAAATGTATGAGGAGAGAGAGGTTGAGTGCTTAGTGCCCCTTTATATACAACTCCCTTTAATTACAATTATCAATATTACATATTTGAGCACTATTAAATCTATTTAATTTGATCCAAATCAATTTTCAATTAAATTTCATTGTAGGCTCTAAAAATTACGCTAATCACAATGGCGTAATCAATTTCGGGTTTCGTGGTGGAAAAGGCCTTCAATTTAAATTCCAAACCAGATAATCAAACAGATATTCCTACGGTGAACAGATAGAAATTCAAAACCACATATATTTACATAAATGGCACACAAAATCATATTAGACACATAATCACATTCATAATAAGGACCGATTTGTATATTATGGAACAGGGTTATCATAGTAATAAAAGATGTGACCGTCAATCAGACAAGATCGTGGTTAAGGGTATAAAATTAATTGAGAATGTTCAATTGGGACAAGATGTTAAAGACGAAGCTGTGGTCCACCATGTATTGTTTTTTGTCATAAGTGATAATAGTCCGTCAAATTACGTCCCCACACAAGACCAGATATTTATTGGAGTTAGTGAGGATAATCCTAAGACCTGGATTGTCGATCTTGACCAATCCGATAGGTTTCAGATGCTAAACAAAATGAGATTTAAGCCCGTTAGTGGCAAGGACAAAGAGTACGTTCGGTATGGAATAAAGGTTGTGGACCAGTTCTTCCCAGTTGATGTTTGGACGGACTACAAGGATACATTGTTGGGAAATGTTGGAAGTATTCAGAAGAGTGCCATATATTTAGTCGCTGCTACTAATAGTGGAAAAGAATGTAAAATTTCATTAAAGAGTCAAATGTACATTAAAACGGTTTAGAATTCTAAATTTATGTACTTTTATTTGTAATGTTTTGGTGAATGGAGGTAGACGATATACAAACTGGTGTTGTTAAAGGTGTTTCAGTAAGTGATTTTAGTTGTATTGAGCTTGTTTTGCCTAATTTATTTTCGCAGTTGAGATTGAGATACAAACAAAAGAGTATTAAGGTTGATGAAATATTGATAAAATATTCCCCTCTTTACGCACCCAATGCTAGTGGGTTGGTCAGAGTAAACGTGTATGATCGGAGGTTAGATGATAATGATAGTCTGCAGGCGTATTTTATTTTCCCTGGAGGATTGTCAATGCGAGTTAGTTTATTACAGAAATGGTTATTATTTAATTAATGACAAACAAGTGCTATGGATGGTGAAGTATCGATTTAAAAGTTTGAATATTAAAAGGGGGATTACGTATTGTAAAATGAAGGGGTATTTGAAGTATTCTACGAGTGACATGTCAAAAGATGTGCAAATGAGGGCCCCAACTATTATTTTGTTATCTAAAAAATATCCTAATGACAATATTGATGTTTGGCACTGTGCTTCAACCAAGGCTATTCCGATTCTGATACAGACTATATTTGTGGGTTTACCGGAGAGGCGAAAAGATTTGTTGTTAAGAGGTTTTGGGAAAAATGGTTCAGTTATTCATGAACGCAGAGGTCGTCTGAGTTTATCTGAGATTGATGTACGCAGAGGTGGTGATGGTGTTAGTGATTTTGATCCTGGACCACCGATTTCGGAGCACTACAACAAAACTGACTTTTTACGACACCACATCAACGACATACAGTAAATGCACGCCGTAGTTTCTCACTTTTATGACTTACTTTTTTTGCACGTCGTAAATACTTTTCCAACACGGCGTGTCTATTGCGTAGGCCGTGAATGGTAATAACGATGATTTTTTTACGGCTTGCAATGTACGTTGTAAATAATAAAACTTTCTACGACGTGCATATGGTATGTCGTTAATATATCAATTATACACGACGCACATATGTCAGCCGTAAAAAGTGAATACTTTTCACGGCATACACAACGCCTGCCGTTAAAAGTATTACCTTTTTACGATGCACAATGCATGTCATGAATTGTATGATTAAAAAAGAAAAAAAAATGCTTAAATGAAATTTGGGGCGCTAATCACCCCAAAAAAAATATCAAAAATGCTTCACACCCCCACTGGGGGTTGACACCCAGTGAGGTGTAGGCCTATGATTGGGCAGGAAAAAAATTGTTTTTTTTTTTTTTTGGTCTTCAGCCAGTGGGGGCGCGCCACGTCACTGGGGGCGCGACCCCCACTGGGGGTATGCAGCAAGACTCAAAAAATATATATATTAGAATTTTTTTTTGAATAATGTTTTTGTGCCCGAATTTCTCTACCCCGAATGCCCCCCATGCCCAAAATGTCGTTTTGGGCATTAGTTTTTTTTTTTTTTTTTTTCGTCTTCTTCTTCCATTTTCGGACTAAACCAGAGAGGGAGAGGGAGAAGGGAGAGGGAGAGAGAGAAGAGAGGAGGAGAGAGGTAGAAAGAGAGAGGAGGAGAGGAGAGCACCGCGATCGTCGATCGTCGAGCACCGCGATCGTCGCCTCCGGCCCCTCCTCGCCTCGGCCTTGCCTTCGCCCGGTTGATATGGCCCCCTCCAGTGCAGTTCTTCTCTTCTCCTCCTCCTCCTCCTCCTCCTCCTCCTCCCTCCACCGTCTTCTTCTCTCTCCTTCTGCTGAAAAAAAAAAAAAAAAAACATTAGGTGGGCTCCCAATCAAAACTCTTTTTTTTTTTTCCCCAAAATAACTATTTTGCCTTCGAACATCACAAGGATTTCAATCTCTCTCTCTATCTCCTCTCTCGTTGCAGCCTTTACTCTATGTTTTTTGGGGTAACTGCACGCTTCACTCTCTCTCACTCACTCTCTCGTTCTTTCATCTCTCTCTCTCTCTAGCAATCGGTGATCGGCCAATGAGACAACTGGTGGTGATCGAATCAGGTTCGCCTTTGCAAGACATTCAGTTAATCCAATTAATTCCAGATCAAGATTGTACGACCTCGCTCTCAAATTTGATCCGCCCAATTTCAAAGGTAATTTTACAGTTTTTTTTTCTTTTTTGGGTTTGATCTTGCAAAAGCTGGACCTTAAATCAGCAGAATATCGATCTTCATCAGTATATTTATGGGTTTTCAATTATTAGGTGGAAAATAATTTATTTCCTTATAATTTTTTTTATAGGGCTTGTGATTGTTTTTTAATTTATGCTATTCCTGTTATTTTTGGGTAAATATTTAGGTTTTTTTTTTTTTTTTTTTATTATTATAAATTTCGGCTTTAATTTTTTTTTTTTTTAATCTGCATGTTGACATTGATTTTGTTTTAGAATGGGAACAATTTTCAATTTTTTTCGACATACTAAAGTTATAAACAATTGGCTTTAAGAATTGCAAAAGACTAAGTATGAAATCTCTTTGCTGAGAATTTTTTGGGGGCATCGCCTCGTTTGCTGGGAATTTTTCTAAGTTATCTATATTGATATGAAATCTCTTATTGGTTAGCATGTGGCCACAAACAGTGATTAACAAGGGTTTTAGGTGCTTTATGAGGTGCATCAAAATTTTTTTTTTTGGGGTCACTATATGGCGGTCCAATGCAATGTGGCATCAAAGTGCTTGGACTTGAATTGTTAGTTTTATTAAACTATACATCTTATTCCCATCATCATGTATAGGGGAAGAGCATGTGTTCAGAGTCAGACCTCCACAAATGAGAGTTGTTGAAGCTTAGAGTTATTGAAGTTTAGTTCCTTAAGGGAATTTTTGATCTCAAAATGTAAATAACTATCATATATAAATGCAGCAACCTTCTGGTTGTTAGACTATGTTGACACAATTCTTAAAATTAAAGATTTAAATTGTTCAAATTAAAACTAGGGACTAAATTGAAGCCGACGAAAACCATATAGAGGGTAAAACTATAAACAAAATGTTTTGCATTGCTATTTTGCGCTCTTTTCTTTTGTTTTTTTGACTTTATTTAGAACAGATGTGGATTTGAGGGCAAAGGTGAGATTTGGGTTGAAGACATTCTTAATCTTGGTGTTTTGTGAGTATTCTTTTCTGTTGTTAATTTATTTGATGTTATACAACTGTTATTATATTATGCCATGCCATACCAGAAAATAAATAGAAGAATTCTGTGTTATGTTTTTCTTTCTCACAATGTGACTTTCAGTTCAAGGACTATTTCCTTGCCCAGAGAATGAAGTATCTTTTAGAAATTAATATTGACTTATATGAACTCCCAAAGTGTGCCCTCACCAGTTATCTATATATGCATACCTATTTTTCTACACCTGATGTTTCTCCAGTTAGACTTTAGGCTTTAGTTAAGCATGAATGTGTGATTATATATTTCTTTTAATCAAGTATGTGGGGATGAAAGAATGGGAAACAAGAAGGGAAAAGACCATTGAGCCTTAATATCATGCAAATAGCACATGCACTTTGCTAAACTTCCATGAAGTTGAGTTTTAGTAGTTCATGCTTTGTTTTGTTTTATATTATTAATTTTATTCTATTACTTACTGTGACATGTTATGTATTTGTATATATTTGATCAAAGAACTAATCAGTCTTGCAATGATTTAATGAGAGGAAAATTAGGCCTTGCTTTTGTAACTTAATGCATCATTATGATTTGTTTCTTTCTCTGTTATTATAGGCCTGCAAAGCTTATAGAGGCCATGAAAAAACCTTTTGATTCCCTTGGTGGAATCATCTTTGAGGGTTGCAGTGTGTCTAGCATATGCATATACAAGGATACAACAGTAAGATCTCCAACGCTGAAGAAGTAAAATTATGGCACTTGGTTTTGTTGTTTCACCCAAGAAAAAAAAATCCCACAATGGTTCAGTTTGTATGTCAATTATTGTGGTGATTGAGTATAGAAGCACCCATCTAAAAAAAGATGTAAGTTGAATCTGGTGCCAACCTCCGATTTAAAAGCCAATAAAGGAATATGGAAGTACCAATTGAGAAGCCAAACAAAGATAAAGAAGAGCATTAACAGTTCTTAGAGGAAGATATGAGTTTGAGAAATTTAAAGCTGTTGAATTGACAACGATATAATCCGGTTATATTTTGGAAATGTTGTTTATACTCATAGAATTTGTGATTCTACTTGTTTATTTCTGTATATCTGTGAAATTATTTTTATTTTTTTTGATGGGGCTGTTTATTTGTGAAGTTGTGTACTATTTCATTCTAAATAAGGCTATTTTGTTCTTTTCTTTCCTTCTTTTTAAACCACAAGCTCTTCTTCTATTTTTTTCCCCTGCCTGTATTAAAATGTCCAGGCTCAGTTTTTAAACTTGAAACATTAAGAAAACTAACTCTGTGTGTGTGTGTGTGTGTTTGTGTGTGTGTTTACAGGGAGTCTCCCTTGACGATCTGGAGATTTTGAGAGTTATATTTGGAATCTTTCCTACATATTGTGATAGGTAAAGATGCAAACATCACATGAGCTATATTCAAAATTCTTGTTGGTTCTGTTAAATAGATTAATTATCTTTTAATAATCAATATGTGAAAAGCTTGGTAATGCATTAGCAAACGCCTATATTTTCTCTATGTGGAACGTGTTAAATAATGCTGTGGGTAATTTGTGTTCCCAATGTGCTCACATATATTCAATTTGCATGCTCTTAGAGATTGTTGATACTCTTGGGAGCTTCTGATGGCTTTTTGACTTCTAGATCAAACTAAAGGCAGGTTTTCTAGCCTAAAAAGCATTCACTGAATGAAAAATGGCATCCTACATTTAAGGTTGTTCTTCTTTGAATACTGTCAATTTATTCATCAATCGAGAGTAAACTCACTTTTGTTGGCTTGGTTGGGCTAAGGGTGAGTTTGCCATGCCAATCTTTGGCACTCAGCAACTTGCTTATTGGCTTAAAATAAGACCACAATATTGTTTAAATAAACTGATTTGTTTGGCATATTCGTAACTTTTTTTTTTCCTTTTTTTTTTTGTGACTTTTCTATTGAATTTTTGAAGTGTTTAAAATTGACATTTGGAGGGAAATAAGCATGGCAACAACCTAAATTTTTTTTATGAAATTTTTATAGAAAAATGGACTTATAATCCTAGCCAAACAAAGCCAATTCTGCTTCATTTTATACCCTTTAGAAGATTTTGAGAGAACTATTGTGATTGTTGTTTAAAACCTTCATAGGATCCTCCTTGAAAAGAGGTTTATGGAGCAATTCAGGACTGTAAGGTGGCTGGCATCCGTGTTATGGTTATCACGGGAGATAATAAGAAAACAACAGAAGCCATATGTCGCGAAATAGGTGTGTTTGGACCCAAAGAAGACATTAGTTTGAAAAGCTTAACAGGGAAAGAGTTCATGGTGCTTCATGATTAGAAAGTCCACCTAAGACAAAGTGATGGTCTTTTGTTCTCTAGGGCCGAGCCACGACATAAACAAGAGATTGTGAAGTTGCTTAAAGAAGATGGAGAGGTGGTTGCCATGACTGGTGATGAAGTGAATGATGCACCGGCTTTGAAACTAGTTGATATTCGAATAGCTATGGGAATTGCTGGGATAGAGGTGTGTTTTTTCTTCATTTTCTTTAGGTTAGCATTGTTTGAAACTTGAAATTAATTTCTCTTCTCTTCCCAGGTTGCTAAGGAAGCTTCTGATATGGTGCTGGCTGACGATATGCTCATCAATCCTTGGACTTTATTCCACTATCTGGTAAAAAGTTTGGAAAAACTGATTTCACATTGCAAAAACTGATTTCCATGAGATTGAAGTCTAATAATCTGTATAATTAACAAATGGATTATGTGCAGGTGATTGGGCTATATGTTGGAATGGTAACTGTTGGTGTATTCATCATTTGGTACACACATGGCTCATTCTTAGGTATTGACCTTAGTGGTGATGGGCACACATTGGTCACATACTCTTAGCTTGCAAATTGGGGCCAATGCTCATCTTGGGAAAATTTCACAGTTTCACCATTCACAGCTGGGAATCATTTATCTTTAAATGATTTGGTTTTGAGAGTAGTTCAATATTTTTGTGTTCTGACTAAAGTTTACTTTATTACTTAGTTGTCACTGCTACTGAGAGGGACAGTTGTTGCACCCCCAGATAAATTTGGTAAATCATCATGATGTTGTTTTTCTATGGATAGTCTTAGCAGATGGTAGAAACTGTTTTATGGTGGTTTCAAAAATTTTTTTTTTTGGCTATACATTTCTCGCCAAAAAACATTCATTTATATTATAAATATGTATTGTTTTTAGGATTTATTTTCCGAATTTTATCTAGGTTGCCTTGTTAGAATATCATTAGCTTTGGTATTTTATGATTACAGGGGAAGCAGTACAAGATGAGAGGATTAATGGAGAGGCATTCATAGGCACTGATGGTCTTCAATTTCCACACAAGCTAATACTTGTAAGCTTTAATCTCACCATGTCATTGATGTTTGTCTAAGCTAGATTTACTTGATGCCTGTGCATGTCTTGTGCATTCCACATTGTATGAACTATGGTACCTAGAAAATAATTTAGAACATTTCTTCTTATCTTCATTTCTTTAATTATTGTTATTATTGTTCTTATTCATTATACTTTCATTCAACATAACATGTTTTTTGTAAAAAAAATAAAAAAAATAAAACATGTTTGCTTCTCTCGTGGCTTATTTGTTGATATTTTTCTTGCCAACTGATCTATAGATAAACTACAAATAATAATCTCATGTATTTGCTATAGTTCCTATAGTTCCTTATCTTATATATTTGCTACTAAGTACTCAGGTAGAATTATATCACATTGTCCCAAAAAGCGCCTAAAGCTACTAAAACTTACCTAAATTTATTCTATAATGGATTGCAAGTTTGTTTTTAAACTTTTAAATAATATAGACTCTAATTTGACTAGGACTCTTTATTTTGGAACTTACAATGGTAATGGATAAGACCTATACAAACCTAAACCTCATACATAGAGATTCTTTACCATAATTATGCAAGTCCCAAGTAGGTGCTGCATTGAAGTAGATTAATTCCACCTCTTCCTCTTTTTAAATTCAAATTTTCTCTTGAGCTTCTTATGGCTTGGATTTAGTAGCAAATTATATTTTCTTGTACAAACTTAATGGCTTGTTTGAAGATTCTTACTCATTTCCCTCTAGAAACGTTGCAACAAAAGAGGTAACTTCATTTTAGGTATGAAAAAAAAGGTTTTTCTTTATGTGGATTTTATTTGCATATATGTTGAGACTATTGAGATTTTGAATTTTTGCTAATTTTTCATTATGACATTACTTTTATGGGGCCATTGAATTATTTTATTAATTTTGAAAATGTTTTGTTGATGTTTTAAATTTTTTTGATCATTTCTTAATACCTCAAGAAATATTTTTGTCCTTGAGTCGTTGGTTTTTGTACTTATGTGAAGTTTCCTTTGTCATGCAGACAAGAAATACAACAGGGTTAGTTGCTCTAGCTATTGGGCACCCTCGTCCCTGTGAGCAAGTGGATTTGCTACAGCTGCAGCTGCAACTGCTATAGGAATTGTTGTCGGTAGTTTTAGATAATCTCTTAATAGTTGTCGATATGTTTAGAAAGTAAGATATGCATAAATTTTTTGTACAGTTTAGAACTTAAGGATATAATTTTCGAATATTTGGAATGTATAGACAATTGTTGAATGTTTATAATTTATGGATATAGTTTTTTTTTGATGTTTTAAACAATATTCTGGTGGTTGATTGATGTTTTGTGATGCTTGTTTTTAATATTTGTTAGTGTAGACGTCCCCGAACGCATCCCGGGGGAAGGGAGTGCGAGTCCCCCCCGTTTTGGTTCGATATTGGGTCACTACAGTTCGAAGGACTCAAATGTCACGGTTCTTAATCTTGAACCGAAGAGTCCAAATCCGGCAAATCGTTTTTGAAAACAGATTTTTTTGAAAGAAGTGCCAAACATGGACTGCTTCGCCAGATACAGAGTCGCAACCTAAATATTTTAAAATGGGAAATTTAGGAAACCCTGACTCGGTGCCAAAGGCCACGTGTCCGTCATCACCAAAGTTGCCTCGGCTCGGGAACTTGGGTACGATTGGGGAAGGTCACTTCGTGAGCACCCCCGCTCGCCCGGTCAAAGACCGGCCTCTACTAACCATGATATCTATTTTTGAAAAGATTGTGAGTTCTTATTCCGGTTATTAGCCTAGGTTACTATGTGATGCGCACAGCATACAAGTATAGACTGAATCGCCTGAATTGGAACAAAACATTTCATGTTTGTTTGTTTGAAAATGGTTTGATGGTGCTACCCGCAAGTAGGCTAAGACGCGGATTTGCCACCCTCAGGTGGGCTTAGAAAACATGATTTTGCCACTATCTAGTGGGCTGAAAACAAACAGTCAGTGATTTGTTCCACTTCAAGTAACTCAACCTCCACCCACAGGCATTCAAGCCAGTTATATCACATAAGCATGTAGCCTCATGGTAAGCATGCTATTCATGGCAATACTCACACGCATGCAAGGATGCTAAAGCATAAAACTTACCTAGTACTCCAAGCCAAAACAAAAGCCGATTAGAAATCCGTGCATGATCCTAAGAATATAGCAATGCCTAATGCAACACATGCAAAAATGCAACTATAGCAGGCTCGGCTATTCTAAACGTGGTATGTGAAATGCAACAACTAACATGTATTCAATTTGGAATTGAAATACAAATGCAGTTTGTATGATGTGCCGAGCCCGGTGCGTGCATAACAGATGAATGATGCAAACATGCTGTCATACTGTATGCTAATTGAAATATGCCCTATATCTAACCATCGTAAGCAGGTAAATAAAAGGGAAGAAAGACGTGGGGTTGGAAGACATACATCACACTCACACACCCTTATTACAATTATGCCCTCGCGCAGAGGGTCCGAATAAATATACAGTCCGAAATAAAAGAATAATACAGTCCAAAATATTACAGTCCGAAATAAATACAAATTCCTAATTAATTTACAAATTAACTAAGAAAGCTGTAAACTGGCGCGCAGGCCAGGGGCTGCCTTGACTCTGCTCCGGATAATGAAATGATGCATGTTGGGCTGCCTTGCGCGAAAATCCACTGGGATGCCCCAATTAGCCTCTGTTTGCACTTTTTCTCGAAATGCGTGCCAGACTCCGGAAAGTTGCCAATTCTTCATTTTGCTGCAACAGAGAGCAGGAAAGGGGCATAGCAATGTATTTCACAAATATATGCATGCCTCGATCCTCGTGCCACCAATCACGCATCTCGATGCATGATGGCCGAGGAGCCGGATTGCACAACTCAATATGGAATGAATGCACATGAATGCTACAACAAAACCTAACTCCATCATGGGTAATTCGGAGTATCGGTGACTTGGAAATTGAGACCCGTTCCGTCACTCGGAGTACGAAACGTGCCTCGTTTCCCGTGCCCGGGCTAACTCCTATCCCGAACATGATGCAATATGCATGACATGTAATCCTAACACACATAATGCTATGAAAATGAGATGTCTCGAAATGCGTGCACGCGGGCACGCAAACCGAGGCGATGATCCTAAGGCGTGAAATGGCACATGCAATGCAAATTGGACTTACACTAACACGAGAGAGCCTCAGCCACACTCACATAAAAGGCCGAGAGAAAAGTGAAGTGCCTCGAAATGCGTGCACACGGGCACGCAAACCGAGGCAATGGCATAAAGGCATGAAGTGACATGAAATATGATATACAATGAGACTAAAATGAGGTGTCTCGAAATGCGTGCCCACGGGCATACAAACCGAGACGATGGCATACGGAATACAACAGGACTAAAATGAGATATGCGATGCAATATGGGCTTACACCAACATGAGAGGACCTCAGTCATACTCACATAGAAGGCCATCGGATAAAAGTGAAGTGCCTCAAAATGCGTGCATACTGGCACGCAAACCGAGGCAACAGCATATGGAATGCAATGATGCTAAAATGAGGTGCCTCGAAATGCGTGCACATAGGCACGCAAACCGAGGCAATGACATACACAATGCGATGAGACTAAAATGGCATACAGGATGCAAAATGGACTTACACTAACATGAGTGAGCCTCAGCCACACTCACGTAAGAGGCCGATGGATGAAAATGAAGTGCCTCGAAATGCGTGCACACGGGCATGCAAACCGAGGCAATGGCATACGGAATGCAATGAGACTAAAATGGCATACAGGATGCAAATTGGACTTACACTAACATGAGAGGACCTCAGCCATAGTCACGTAAGAGGTCGACGGATGAAAATGAGATGCCTCGAAATGCGTGCACGCGGGCACGCAAACCGAGGCAATGGCCCTAAGGCATGAAATGACATGGAAAATGATATGCAAACATGCAAATGGAATTTCAGCACTCACAAATGATGTAAAACAGTCCCGAAAGGTGGGGAAATGACACCAAATGCACGAAATGGTCCCGAAATGAGATATTAAGCACCCGAAATGGCCTACAGCCATACTAAATATGCATAATTGGTACATGACATGCAAAACAGTAGCAAGGCAGCCCCAAAATAGCATTTTTTACAGTACAAGACATGGCGAAATAGTAAGCATAGATAGGACAACAATGGCATGCAAAAATTGGGGCCAAGAGAGGGGTATTGAAACAAGTGATGTATGCAATGCTCAAACTGAAAATTTTCATTCTACAACACTGATGAGGGACTAAAAATATGCACATTTACAGTTTATGACAACCCTCAAATCAGTACGCAAACTTGCTAAAAATGTCATGCAAGAATGAAGCCAACAAAGGCTAGAACATGAGGTATGCCAAACATTCATCAAACAGCCTTGGACCCTTAACAAAAGATGACAAGAAGGCCAAAATGTGACTCTTTCCAGACCTGATCATGGCCGAAAACAGAAGAAAAATAGGCCTAACAAAGCATGCAAAATGAGGGACAAAGAGGGGTATAATGACAAGTATAACATGGAGACCCCCAATGAAGTTGATCCCTTATACAATGTTGTAGAGGGACATAAAATAAGCCTACTCACAGTTCATGACATGCTCCAAAACATATCACACAGAGGCTAAACAAATCATGAAAATTTACGGTAAATATGAGAGATTATGAAACAAGTGCATGATAGAGAGGCCAAAAAGGGTTGAGCCCTTCTTAAATGTTGAAGAGGGGATCAAAATAGGCCCACTCACAGTTTATATCAGGCTCAGAAATATATCACACATGAACTAAAAAAAGCATGCAAGATATTGACATACAAAATGATATTGAAGCAAGTGCATCATAGAGGGCTCAAACAGGGTTGAGCCCTTAAACAAACATGTAGAATAGCTCAAAATAAGGCCCCTTTCAGTTAGGGCCGGAGTCCAAAACAGAGATCAAGTAGGGTAGAGGAATGGTGCAAAAAAAAGTGCCAAAAGAGGGTGATTGATACTTACCCTTGAAGATCACACTCTTGTTGCTTCTTGGCTCAAGTTTGCTGCTCCTAAGCCTCTGAAAAACCCTTCCTTGCAGCTGGAATGGAGTGGTGGTAGTAGAGCTTGAAGATGATGAAGAAATGGAGCCTAAACTTGAAGATAATGGAGTTGTATCTATGTGTATGCTCCAACCAAAGCTTGTATTGTCTTCTCTTGAGTTGGAAGGACACCAATGTGGGCAAGAGGGGGAGAGAAGAGTCAAGGCAAAAGTGGAGGGAAATGAGCTCTTATTTCCCTCCAAAGGGGTCCCCCGGAGAAGATATTTTTGGGGGAAAACCAAAGCACAGCTGGAATGCACACATCCCAAGGAATACGGCCGACTAGGCACTTTTACTGGAGGTGGCCGGCCGGCCACCCCCTATGGCCGGCCAGCCAAGGGAAAAAATGGAAAGTTGAATTAATGGCCGAGCTCTACTTTTTAGGGTCCTCCCATGTGTGTACAACAAGACCCTATGGTTGAAAATTGGCAACTCTGAGCCAGGAGAAACAACAAGCCACCTTTAGGAGAGGGTCAAAAATGAAAACAAGAATTACTAGCCGAGCTCTATTTTTTAGGGTTCTCCCATGTGTGTACAACAAGACCCTATGGTTGGAAATTGGCAACTCTGAGCCAGGAGAAACAACAAGCCACCTTTAGGAGAGGGTCAAAAATGAAAACAAGAATTACTAGCCGAGCTCTATTTTTTAGGGTCCTCCCATGTGTGTACAACACAAATATGTGGTTTTGGCTCGAAGAAAATGGCCCTAGGGTGTTCAACATTAGCCCGGAAGTGAGAAAAACGGGCGCCGGGGAGCGCCGGAGGAGCATAACTGGTTGCTGCTGGCCTCCCACCCTCCAGTGATCTTCCTGGTGATAAAACAGAGGTACCTGCCAAAATGAACAAAAATCGATGCAAAACGAATGCTCGGGGGCCAAAACACACAGTTCGGGGTCCCGAAAACCGGCCGTTAAGTACCGAAAGTGGTGTTTGGCCACGAAGTGGGTATCTAAGACCCCAGTGTCCCTCGAAAGGGAGTAAATGAGATGCATGCCAAAAACCGGAGGAATCGGAGATGGTTGGGTGGTCCCAAACCGAGGTACACGACCTGACGGCTCCGAAAACCGGGAACCGGGCTCCGAAATGGGCAAAATGGCCTACGGCCACGAAATGTAGCCCGCGGCCACTGAGAGATGGTCTACGGGACCTCCCCCTCCCCTCAGGAAAGAAAATAGAGAAAACCGAGCCTGGTTCGCGAACCGAGGCAAAGTACAGAAAAGGGTTCGGAAGTCCGGAGGCAGGGCTCACGGCCGAGACTCTGAGACTTCTGAACGAGCACAAAATGCAACATCACCGAGCGCTCAATCGGTGACGTCTGAGTCGTAAGGTCGGTCAAAAATGGGGTGTCTACAGTTGCCCCTCTTTGACAGAACTCGGAAGTCACAAGTGACGGGAGTGAATGTCAAAGCCCAGAGACGACCCATTTTTGACAAGGCCGAAGAATTAGACAATCATACAAGATAAACAGAGATGTGCCCGCAGGCGTGCCCACAGGCAAAGGGGGCAAAATGCAAAATGATATGCACAGGATCAGATGTAACTCAATGATCATGTAAATGCAGCAAGCTGTAATGAAGCAAGTATTCGCAAATAGATGCAACAGTTTTAAGCAAGAATGCAAAGCAACAACTACATTTCATGCAGTTAGGAATGCGGATAATTATTCAATTCTCATCGCGTCTCACACGGAGAAGATACGATACCTGCGCGATTCGTCTGGTCGCACCAGCCTCAAATGAACCGTACATACAATATCATGCCTGCAAAAGAGAGAAATTCAACAAGAACAATATGCTAACAACATATATTCAATGCGATTCTAAAAGTTTGGCACACGCGGTGTCAGCGGGTGAATGCATAAAGCAGTGTGATACAGGTAAGGTGCGCAAAATAGCGCGATGCAATGCACTAACAAGTGCAGGTGAGATGCGCAAGATGGCACGATAAAATGCATGCACAACGCAAGTAATGTGCACAAAATAGTGCGATGCGCAAAATAGCGCGAGTGAAATGTAATGCACTAACAAGTACAGGTGAGACGCGCAAGATAGCGCAAATGATACAATGCACAAAATAGTGCGATAAGTTAAACAGCGTGAGTGATTTGAAATGCACAAAATAGTGCGATGTGACATGCAAAGCACAGGACAGTGCGATTGAGTTGCGCAAAATAGCGCGATGAATGCAATGCACAAGATAGTGCGATGGAGGTGCGCAAAATAGCGCGAAGGTAAACTGCACAAAACAGTGCGATTGTGGAGGTGCGCAAGATAGCGCGAATGATGTAATGCACAAGACAGTGCGATGCGCAAAATAGCGCGAATGCAAACTGCACAAAATAGTGCGATGCGCAAAATAGCGCGAATGTAAACTGCACAAAATAGTGCGATGCGCAAAATAGCGCGAATGTAAACTGCACAAAATAGTGCGATGCGCAAAATAGCGCGAATGTGAACTGCACAAAATAGTGTGATGCGCAAAATAGCGCGAATGTGAACTGCACAAAATAGTGCGATTGAGGTGCGCAAAATAGCGCGAATGATAAACTGCACAAAACAGTGCGATGGTGGTGCGCGAAATAGCGCGAATGATAAACTGCACAAAACAGTGCGATTGAGGTGCGCAAAATAGCGCGAATGATGTAATGCACAAGACAGTGCGATGCGCAAAATAGCGCGAATGCAAACTGCACAAAATAGTGCGATGCGCAAAATAGCGCGAATGATTTGAAATGCACAAGATAGTGCGATACGCTAAACAGCGCGAGTGAGTTGAAATGCACAAAACAGTGCGATACGCTAAACAGCGCGAGTGATTTGAAATGCACGAGATAGTGCGAGTGAGATACAAAGTGTAAGTGCACAAGACAGTGCGAGCGAGATAAAATGCACAAGAAAGTGCGATAAAATGCATCTTCTATGCAAGTATGGGGTCATTTTTTATGCAAGTATGAAAGCACATTCTATGCAATATTGAAAGCAAGCATATTCTATGCATGAATCATAACGATGTGCGGCATGCATGCAACCACAGTGTATATGAAAGTCCACATTCTATGTAATAGAGGAGCATCAAATATGTACTCTGGTGCCTTTGATTTGCTTCTTAGAGGACTTCACAACATACTCAGCTCAAAAGGGCACACCCTATTCAAATTGGCGAGAGATAACACCTGCATGTGAAACCCTCTGGATGTTGCTTGGACTGTCATTCTGACTTGAAGCAGGCTTACACTTGTGGTAGAGGCGCACTCACACTTCGGTAGTATTAATCAAGGCCTGAAGAGGTACATCCGGGATACAATCACGGAACTTGCTGAAGGTGAAACTCACTCAGATGCTTCGATTTTCCTTCTTTTCTTTTGCTTTGTAGTCCGGAACCTAAAAAAGCTTCAGATAGGCCCTTGTTCTACTGTTCACACTTATCGGGGGTGGATCCCGCGACTTTTTCAAAGAACCAATCCTGTTTTGCACAAATGTGGAGAACGGCACGGCACTTGGAGCACAAAACGATTTTATTTTTGAAATTGAGAGATGAGTTTTCGACCAGGTATTGAGCCTATGACTGAACACAGCAAAACGACTCAACAAGGAAATAAAAGGCACACAACCTAGACACATCGAGTAACACTCGAAATGAGCCAAAACAAAATCGAGATAAAACAAAAAGACACGACACTCAGACGTGCACAGGGAGCCTGTTTCACCGGGTAGTGTTTCCCACCCTTTCTTATTTGTGATTCTCACATCACTCGGCCCTCAAGCTCTATTTTTCTGAAAAAGCCCTTTTCTCACTTTTTCTCTCATCGCACATCTCTCTATTCTTCAATCTCTCATTTTTCATCCCTCCCCTAGGTGGTTGACGGATAAACAAAAAGTTGTGGGCTCTTGCCCTAAGCATTCGGCTAGATTCTGCTCTTCTGCACGCAGCTAGTGAATTCCTCCCACAGAGGGGTTGCGCTACAACTGGGTGTGTAGCAAATCTGCAGCTAGCATCGGTTGATGATGCTTTGCTGGGGAGTTTGGACGTGATAAGATCTATCCAGATGATGGAGTGGAATATCTTGCCTCATTCCAGTTCGTGCTTCGCACTTGGCTCGATACCTCGCTGCTTGGAGGATGAGAGAGCTTTCAGCCCCTTGTCGTTAACTTCAATTGCGCCCTTTTCCGGCAGGTAGAGTGCCCTTCTTGGCAAGCGCGTTGATAAAGGGAAAAGACAGAAAACCTGACTCAACTGTACCCCTAGTTCATCATTTTGACCATTTTTTGTTTTTGCTTTCTACTAAAACAATTTTGACCAACATGAGAGTTAGATTAACATGCTTGTTCGATTTTTGATTTCAAATCACGCAAGTCAGGCTATGAGCACTGAAAATTTTCCTTTTTTGGGTCCAAGAAATGGTCCAGTTTTAGAAAAATGGGATAATTTTCGAGAGAATTAGTCAACCTCAGTAAAAATCCTCAAAAACTATTTTTGCAAACAGCCATTGCTCAACGAGCATGAAACCTACTCTTGAGATGCACAACCTCGGATCCAAGGGAAAACTGCCCCGTGCTTGAAGAGAGCTGCATGGCAACGGAAAGTTGCCCCTTGTTTGAATGGCGCCGCAGCATACTGAATGGCAACGAAGAATTGCCCCTTGTTTGAATGGCGCCGCAGTATACTGAATGGCAACGAAGAGTTGCCCCTTGTTTGAATGGTACTGCAGCGCATTGAATGGCAACGAAGAGTTGCCCCTTGTTTGAATGGTACTGCGGCGCGTTGAATGGCAACGGAAAGTTGCCCCTTGTTTGAACGGCACTGGAGCGCATTTGCAGTCAGTCCTCAGAGCAACGAACACAAACAGACTCTCGGATACAGAGAAGGCAGAGATGATCAAAACCATTACATGGACACAATCGAATTTGAATTTTTTTACGGCTGGACTTCGGGATGAAGTTGCCTACGTATCCCAAACATGGGAATCAAGCCTTACGTAGTTCGGGGTTAAGGTACACTCGGGTATTTAACCTCTCCTTTTTATGCTCTAACTTTTGCCAAGGCGCCTGTTGCAGGTTTTCGACCTTGCGAGCTTTGTTTTTCTTTCTTTTCTTTTTTTTTTCTATTCTTTTTCTTTTTTCTCTTCTTTTTTTTTTTCATTTTTCTTTTCTTTTCTTTTTTTGCATTTTTTGTATCTTCGCATTTTTTTCTTTTTGCATTTTTGTATATATATTTTTCTTGTCTCGCTCTAACTTTTGCCTGGGTTGCCCTTTCGGGTTTTCGGCCCAACGAGCCTCTCAAAGGGTAAAAATGTAACCAGTCCATGCCAAATGGTTCTGAGATTGAAGCCCTCTATATCTAGGAGAGTGGCTGTTGTATTGACTTGCAGAAAGATCCACCTTTGGCTCTTCGAGCACATCGGATATTTTTTGCCCCTAGTTCGAGGGGTGCTTCTGCTCTAACCTTGCAAGCTTCTTCTGATGAGATCTGACCTTCTTGATCTGACTTTGGTGCCTCTTGTTCGAGGGCTGCTTCAAATCTGGCCACACAGGCCTCACATTGTGGTCGACCGTTGACCATTCTGAATGCCAGTTCAAGGTTTGGAAGCAAAAGGGGTTGAGTCTCGAGGCTGAGAGCGATCCTAGGCTGCACAATCTCAAGAGCGATTCCACACAGGTCTTCGCAGGACCGCGCAAAACATTTTGTTTTTGAAAATTTTTAAGAAAACGACAAATCACTCGTGCTGAAGATAGTGTGAAACCAGTCTGGATCAAGCCAGGGTCCTTCTCAGTACTTACGCTAACGAGCATGATTTCATTCATTAAGGGCTTAGCACGCCTCTCTTTCTCTCAATTGATCAAAGTTTTGCAAATCCCGAGGAATTCCTTCCTCTTCGTTTTCACTGCAGTGTTTAAAAAAAGTTTTGAAAAACTTAGGTCAATACAATGACTTCAAGGCACAGAAAAGACAGAGTTCTTAGTCAAATACTGCCATCTCATTCAGAACTTCCGATATAACTAGCACAAGGCAGAAGCAAACGCGAGAGCGTGAAAATCACTGCTGTTTCATTCAAAATCTGTTGGCATAACTGGCTCCCTGGCAGAAACAGACTCAAAACAAAACAAAAAGACAAACACGAAACAAAATGGTGACGCTCGAGGTAACACCCCCGGAATCACCCGACTCCTATATAACAGGACTGACTCGATACAACAAGACAGACCCAAAACAAAAGCGACTGACTCAAAACAAAAAGACAGACTCAAAACAAAACAAAAGACTGACCCAATACCCAAGTCAGAAAGCACAAAAACTGGTATTTGCACATTGCTCAGAACAGTGCGTGCCATTCCCACGGCTGGAGTAATCTGAGCGCCATCCGTAGGTGGTTCATCTCTCGATCACATAACATTATCCCCCAAGTTCACTGACCCAGTGCCGATAGACTTTGCTGAGCTCGGCAGAAGGATGACCCCGTTGTCAAATAGATCCTGTACTTCATGGCGAAGACAGAAGCAATTGTTGGTAGCATGGCCAGTTTGCTGATGGTATGCGCAGTACTGGGTAGCATCATGTGTAGTCGGAAGAGGGTTCGGGAGAGGCCGAGGCTCAAGGGGTTTGAGATGGCCTTGTCCAACAAGGATTTGGAAAGCTTTGGATAAAGGCATGTGGAGGGCATGGAAGACCCTCTGACCTCGGGGTTGGTACTTCTGGGTTTGTGGATTTTTGCTGGGCGCACCAGCAAAGGGATTGGCAGGTGCTGGCCTGGTTTGTTGATCTCTTCCAAGCACGGGATTAGAGTTGAAAGGAATATTCTTGGTACAACGGCCCTTCTCCCGGCTTGCCCCTTGAGTCAAACTGCCCCCAACTTGAGTAGCGAAAGTGTCATTCACAGCTTTTGCGACAACCGCGAGCACTTGTTCTTTATTCAGTCCCTCGGATTTCAAAGTCTTAACAGCCAACAGAAGATGTTCATGGGGATCCATGTCCGCCCCTACCTTGTTCTTTCCATTCGCTTCCACTTTGCCAAGGGATTGGCCTTCCTCAAAGGCAGCCCGTCCCAAGACTGGGGAGCCTTTTGACATGAACTCCCTGGTAGGCGATGTGGTTGATGATGGAGCCAAAACTCCAAAGGCTAAATCCGCCATTGTTCTTTGAAGATCTTCAATCATCCTCATCAGCTCGGAAGTAGTGGGTTCATGGGTTTGAGATGATTGGGGTTCAGGTGCACCCATCATGCATAAGTCCGTGCTTTCTGGGATAAACACCTCAGGCTTGGGTAGATGGGCCGGGGTGATGTATATGCTGGGGTCATAGGTGGATGGCAGTGTATGGATGAGATTGAGGTAGGTGGGAAATGTTTGGTCATTGGGGTCTGAAGGTGGAGCTATCGTCCGGTTATCGATGAGATTTTGGACCTCATGACGAAGGCGGTAGCAACGGTCGATGCCATGACCGCGCTGCTGATGGTACATACAGTACTTGGCAGGGTTATGTCTGGCTGGGAGTGGGTTGGGAAGAGGTTGAGGATCGAGGGGTTTGAGATGCCCTCTTTCCATCAGGACTTTTAGTGCGCTAGTCAGGCTCATATGGAGAGGGGTGAAAGTTTTGCCCTGAGCTCGGGCTGGGTCGGCTGTTTGTAGGCTTGGATTGGCAAAAGGGTTGGCTGTGGCGACTGTATTGATTTCAGTGGGTTCGGGAATAGTGCTACTTCCGGCATTGGTGCTCCCTGCAATCGCCTTCCTTGTCGGTTCACTTGTTCTGGGAATGATCCCGCTGTTGAACGCATTCTCGACCTGAATCCCCAGTTCATGCAAACTTTTGAAAGTGAATAGCGGAGCGACTATCAACTTTTGCAACATATCATGCTCGAGGTTCCGCACCATCATCTGCACTTGATCCCTCTCAGAAGGGCGGCGATCTGTCATCTGTGCGGCCTTTGCTCTCCACCTTGTAACAAATTCCACAAAAGGCTCTTTTGGGTTTTGGCGGGTTGCTTCAAGCTCTTGGATGGTCATCTCAACTTGGGTATTGTAGGAATACTGATCGACAAAGGCTTCAGCCAATTCTTCCCAGTTTTGCTTCACTTTGTCCTCCAACTTAGCGTACCAAGTGGCTGCTACACCGGACAGAGTTCTTCCATACAGAGAGAGTTTCTGTGGCTTAGTCAGACCCATCGGCTTTAGGACATCCAAGAAAAGTCGGATATGTACCATTGGATCCCCAGACCCGTCGAAACGGTCAATATGTGGCATTTTGAATCTGTTTGGGAGCCGGACGGCAGACTCAGTGCGCCCATCCTCAATATCGGGAATGGAGTTAAGGCCCTGTGCCTTTCTAAATTGCTTCTCCAGGTTCGCAATTTTCACTGTGGTCAGATCAAGGTCATTAGCATCAAGGGGATAACGCCTCTCATTAGGCTGCACCAGGGGTCTGAAAACTTGGGCTTGAGCCAGCCCTTCTCGAGGACTCGGACACAGCAAATCTTCAACTGGCGGAAGTGGGTCAAAGTTCGGCTGGGGTCCCAAAGCTGGATGTGAGGCAGATGCCCCAGATGGGCGCTGCATTTCAATACTGGTCTCAGCCTGCATGGCAGTTTCCTGATTCAACGCTGCTATCACGGCTACAAATTCTTCCGAACCCTGTGCCATCATGGGCTACTGATTCTGAACAAAGGTGATGTGACTGGTGACTGACGGATCAGATGAACCGGTGAGCCCTGACTGGCCTTTCTTTGCCTTGCCTCAGCGAAAGAACACTGGTTGCCCTTGAATTGAATTTCTGACCTAACAAAGTCTATCAGCACTAGTCCAATGTACCCGGGGGATATCGGAGCCTTCTGAAGCTATGGTTCCAAGACTACCCTAGCAAAAGAGAAAACATGCAGCATCTCAGCCTGATTTCACCAAAACAGATACAAAGCATAACAGGATGACTGTGCCCTCTACTGAATTCCGCCCCCAAAATTCTGCCGCAAATCTGATACCCTCGGGTAAAACTGATTCCCAAAACACTGAACCGGTGTCCGCAGGCCTGATGTCCAAACTCAACTGATACATACATTCCCTGTAGAGACGCACTCTAACAAGCACATAGCAGATAAGTGAGAGCCAAAACACCCCTATGTTGGGGTAGGGTTTCCCTGTCCTATTTTGTCAGGAGCTAGGGTTCACTACGCACGCAGTGGCTTCAAACAACCTATAAACGGGTAAGCAACCTGTCCTAGTTTGGAATGGTCACTATGGATCCGAATATGCACTAGGTCGAATGGTCAAAAAGGGTGCCCCGGTAAAACCGGGGTTTGTGTTCCCATACTGGCAGAGCCCGTAACCGGTCAGCCTTATGGACATGCCTTGACAAGACAAGCCTCCGGCAAACCGCTCAGGAATAGCAGATGGAAAACACGGTGTCCTAGGCGCACCAATGCAAATGCAATGCAAAGAAACACACAAGTGTAGTAAAAAATCAGATATCATGAGTTCGAGTCAAGTTCTCTAAATCCCCAGCAGAGTCGCCAGAAACTGTAGACGTCCCCGAACGCATCCCGGGGGAAGGGAGTGCGAGTCCCCCCTGTTCTGGTTCGATATTGGGTCACTACAGTTCGAAGGACTCAAATGTCACGGTTCTTAATCTTGAACCGAAGAGTCCAAATCCGGCAAATCGTTTTTGAAAACAGATTTTTTTGAAAGAAGTGCCAAACATGGACTGCTTCGCCAGATACAGAGTCGCCACCTAAATATTTTAAAATGGGAAATTTAGGAAACCCTGACTCGGTGCCAAAGGCCACGTGTCCGTCATCACCAAAGTTGCCTCGGCTCGGGAACTTGGGTACGATTGGGGAAGGTCACTTCGTGAGCACCCCCGCTCGCCCGGTCAAAGACCGGCCTCTACTAACCATGATATCTATTTTTGAAAAGATTGTGAGTTCTTATTCCGGTTATTAGCCTAGGTTACTATGTGATGCACACAGCATACAAGTATAGACTGAATCGCCTGAATTGGAACAAAACATTTCATGTTTGTTTGTTTGAAAATGGTTTGATGGTACTACCCGCAAGTAGGCTAAGACGCGGATTTGCCACCCTCAGGTGGGCTTAGAAAACATGATTTTGCCACTATCTAGTGGGCTTAAAACAAACAGTCAGTGATTTGTTCCACTTCAAGTAACTCAACCTCCACCTACAGGCATTCAAGGCAGTTATATCACATAAGCATGTAGCCTCATGGTAAGCAGGCTATTCATGGCAACACTCACACGCATGCAAGGATGCTAAAGCATAAAACTTACCTAGTACTCCAAGCCAAAACAAAAGCCGATTAAAAATCCATGCATGATCCTAAGCATATAGCAATGCCTAATGCAACACATGCAAAAATGCAACTATAGCAGGCTCGGCTATTCTAAACGTGGTATGTGAAATGCAACAACTAACATGTATTCAATTTGGAATTGAAATACAAATGCAGTTTGTATGATGTGCCGAGCCCGGTGCGTGCAAAACAGATGAATGATGCAAACATGCTGTCATACTGTATGCTAATTGAAATATGCCCTATATCTAACCATCGTAAGCGGGTAAATAAAAGGGAAGAAAGACGTGGGGTTGGAAGACATACATCACACTCACACACCCTTATTACAATTATGCCCTCGCGCAGAGGGTCCGAATAAATATACAGTCCGAAATAAAAGAATAATACAGTCCAAAATATTACAGTCCGAAATAAATACAAATTCCTAATTAATTTACAAATTAACTAAGAAAGCTGTAAACTGGCGCGCAGGCCAGGGGCTGCCTTGACTCTGCTCCGGATAATGAAATGATGCATGTTGGGCTGCCTTGCGCGAAAATCCACTGGGATGCCCCAATTAGCCTCTGTTTGCACTTTTTCTCGAAATGCGTGCCAGACTCCGAAAAGTTGCCAATTCTTCATTTTGCTGCAACAGAGAGCATGAAAGGGGCATAGCAATGTATTTCACAAATATATGCATGCCTCGATCCTTGTGCCACCAATCACGCATCTCGATGCATGATGGCCGAGGAGCCGGATTGCACAACTCAACATGGAATGAATGCATATGAATGCTACAACAAAACCTAACTCCATCATGGGTAATTCGGAGTATCGGTGACTTGGAAATTGAGACCCGTTCCGTCACTCGGAGTACGAAACGTGCCTCGTTTCTCGTGCCCGGGCTAACTCCTATCCCGAACATGATGCAATATGCATGACATGCAATCCTAACACACATAATGCTATGAAAATGAGATGCCTCGAAATGCGTGCACGCGGGCACGCAAACCGAGGCGATGATCTTAAGGCGTGAAATGGCACATGCAATGCAAATTGGACTTACACTAACACGAGAGAGCCTCAGCCACACTCACATAAGAGGCCGAGAGAAAAGTGAAGTGCCTCGAAATGCGTGCACACGGGTACGCAAACTGAGGCAATGGCATAAAGGCATGAAGTGACATGAAATATGATATACAATGAGACTAAAATGAGGTGTCTCAAAATGCGTGCCCACGGGCACGCAAACCGAGACGATGGCATACGGAATGCAGCAGGACTAAAATG
The DNA here is from genome assembly GCA_022316695.1 of Camellia oleifera. Taxonomy (NCBI): domain Eukaryota; kingdom Viridiplantae; phylum Streptophyta; class Magnoliopsida; order Ericales; family Theaceae; genus Camellia; species Camellia oleifera. The sequence continues at coordinate 170,619,972 of CM039315.1, forward strand.
AGATATGCGATGCAATATGGGCTTACACCAACATGAGAGGACCTCAGTCATACTCACATAGAAGGCCATCGGATAAAAGTGAAGTGCCTCAAAATGCGTGCACACTGGCACACAAACCGAGGCAACAGCATATGGAATGCAATGATGCTAAAATGAGGTGCCTCGAAATGCGTGCACACAGGCACGCAAACCGAGGCAATGGCATACACAATGCGATGAGACTAAAATGGCATACAGGATGCAAAATGGACTTACACTAACATGAGTGAGCCTCAGTCACACTCACGTAAGAGGCCGATGGATGAAAATGAAGTGCCTCGAAATGCGTGCACACGGGCACGCAAACCGAGGCAATGACATACAGAATGCAATGAGACTAAAATGGCATAGAGGATGCAAATTGGACTTACACTAACATGAGTGAGCCTCAGCCACACTCACGTAAGAGGCCGACAGATGAAAATGAGATGCCTCGAAATGCGTGCACGCGGGCACGCAAATCGAGGCAATGGCCCTAAGGCATGAAATGACATGGAAAATGATATGCAAACATGCAAATGGAATTTCAGCACTCACAAATGATGTAAAACAGTCCCGAAAGGTGAGGAAATGACACCAAATGCACGAAATGGTCCCGAAATGCGATATTAAGCACCCGAAATGGCCTACAGCCATACTAAATATGCATAATTGGTACATGACATGCAAAACAGTAGCAAGGCAGCCCCAAAATAGCATTTTTTACAGTACAAGACATGGCGAAATAGTAAGCATAGATAGGACAACAATGGCATGCAAAAATTGGGGCCAAGAGAGGGGTATTGAAACAAGTGATGTATGCAATGCTCAAACTGAAAAATTTCCTTCTACAACACTGATGAGGGACTAAAAATATGCACATTTACAGTTTATGACAACCCTCAAATCAGTATGAAAACTTGCTAAAAATGTCATGCAAGAATGAAGCCAACAAAGGCTAGAACATGAGGAATGCCAAACATTCATCAAACAGCCTTGGACCCTTAAAAAAAGATGACAAGAAGGCCAAAATGTGACTCTTTCCAGACCTGATCACGGCCGAAAACAGAACAAAAAATAGGCCTAACAAAGCATGCAAAATGAGGGCCAAAGAGGGATATAATGACAAGTATAACATGGAGACCCCCAATGGAGACCCCCCATGGCCGGCCAGCCAAGGGCAAAAATGGAAAGTTGAATTAATGGCCGAGCTCTACTTTTTAGGGTCCTTCCATGTGTGTACAACAAGACCCTATGGTTGGAAATTGGCAACTCTGAGCCAGGAGAAACAACAAGCCACCTTTAGGAGAGGGTCAAAAATGAAAACAAGAATTACTAGCCGAGCTCTATTTTTTAGGGTCCTCCCATGTGTGTACAACAAGACCCTATGGTTGGAAATTGGCAACTCTGAGCCAGGAGAAACAACAAGCCACCTTTAGGAGAGGGTCAAAAATGAAAACAAGAATTACTAGCCGAGCTCTATTTTTTTGGGTCCTCCCATGTGTGTACAACACAAATATGTGGTTTTGGCTCGAAGAAAATGGCCCTAGGGTGTTCAACATTAGCCCGGAAGTGAGAAAAACGGGCGCCGGGGAGCGCCAGAGGAGCATGACTGGTTGCTGCTGGCCTCCCACCCTCCAGTGATCTTCCTGGTGATAAAACAGAGGTACCTGCCAAAAATGAACAAAAATCGATGCAAAACGAATGCTCGGGGGCCAAAACATACAGTTCGGGGTCCCGAAAACCGGCCGTTAAGTACCGAAAGTGGTGTTTGGCCACGAAGTGGGTATCTAAGACCCCAGTGTCCCTCGAAAGGGAGTAAATGAGATGCATGCCAAAAACCAGAGGAATCGGAGATGGTTGGGTGGTCCCGAACCGAGGCATATGACCTGACGGCTCCGAAAACCGGGAACCGGGCTCCGAAATGGGCAAAATGGCCTACGGCCACGAAATATAGCCCGCGGCCACTGAGAGATGGTCTACGGGACCTCTCCCTCTCCTCAGGAAAGAAAACAAAGAAAACCGAGCTTGGTTCGCGAACCGAGGCAAAGTACAGAAAAGGGTTCGGAAGTCCGGAGGCAGGGCTCACGGCCGAGACTCTGAGACTTCTGAACGAGCACAAAATGCAACATCACCGAGCGCTCAATCGGTGACGTCTGAGTCTTAAGGTAGGTCAAAAATGGGGTGTCTACAGTTAGATTGTACAGAATTGGTCAAATAGTACTTGTCGAATTTAAAAATAAAAATAAAAACTGCATATTTTACGGCAGGCCTAATAAGTCGTAATATTACATATTTTACGGTGCGCAAACAGCGTCATTATTTGTCTCACTAATTAACGGCGTGCAAAAGTAGTTGTAGAAAAAGCAACAATGACGCACATAATTTGCCGTTAAATAGTTTTTAACGGCGTACGAAGCATGTCGTTCAAAGTGAATTACTTTCCATGACTGGTCATAATATGAAGCACGCTGCATGCCGTAGAAGGGTTTTTACGGCATGCATTGCGTGCCGTAATAACCTTTTTTTGTTGTAGTGGAGGTTGGTGTTAGAAAAGAGGAAGTTGATTAGAGAGGATCAGTTGTTATGGACCTCGCAGAATTTTCTGATGTTTTATGAAATGTAATAATGAGTGTAAAAAATAGTGAAGAGACTAAAGATGTAATAGTTGATGATAAGGGAAATATTATAACTAAATAAAAAGTTTGAGTTGTTTCATAAATAAAATTATTATTTTTTCATTAATCATGACAGTGGTTACATTTACTTCAAACTATTCTCTCATTTTTGAGGACATTGCTTCTAACCAACTACTGTTCCCATTAGTTAATATAATACAAGGAATTCCTTCTCCAATGGTGTGATCCAGTTGAAATTTAATAAATACATGGAAGTCTCTCTAGCAACCTACTAAATTCTTCATTAATTCGGTAGGGACTGTCGAGTATTTGATGTCGTCTATGATGTTGTAGACGGCGTCTTGATCGTAGTCGTTGAAACTTATTTTGTAGGAGAAGTAGTTGTGTCGTCCAAGACTTTTGGCCAAGGTGGTTTTTCCTGTTCTTCAGGGTCCTTCGAGATAGAGGGAGATTGGGCGGATGGGCCGTTGTTCTGGATCCTATTGTTAGAGGAGGAGGAGAGTTCTTCATCAGTATATAAATTGTTGATATTATTTTTGTATATCTCTAATCTAATCCAGTCGTCTTCCGTCTAAACAGAGAGAGAACAATATTGACATAACTCGTATTGTACAAAATTTCGACTTACAAACAAAATATTATTTTCTGCCCATTTTTTTATTTCTTCATTTAGAAAATGAAATGAATTTAACGGGCTAGTATATGGGGGCATATGTCGTTTGTAATGATCCTTGAAAAATGTTTTTAATTAGGGGTATTTTGTGACGTAATCGGTTGGACATCTTTCTTTGCAGAGTGTAAATAATTGTTCCTTCAATTCTGCTTCTGCAAGTATTCTCTGCCAGAGTTCATCTCTGTTCTTGGAAGGACTTTTCCCCTTAGATGAAAATTCTTTCCATTCCATGAAGTCACCCATTTTCTGTATATACTGTTGACTTATTGTTGGTGAATGAAGTTTTTCTATATTTGGATGATAGATTCTACCGTTGGTTCCATTAAGATCAAAAAATCTCTGGTTAGAGGTTTGGATTTTCTTGGTGCATTGAACCATGGCATGAAGGTGAGGTTTTCCATCTTCGTGGAGCTCCTTTGCGACATGTATATAGTATGGCTGACAGGCTAGTTAGAGAAGGGATTGGAAGAGTTCTAAGAGTTGTTCTTTTGGGCAAGGGCATTGTGGGTAGGTGAGAAGAACATTCTTGGCATAGAAACAGAAAGAGGCTTGGCGAGCATTTTGTAGTGGTAAATAGTGAACTCACACCACCCGTACAGGGCCTCCCTATTAGTTAAAAAACCCGGTGTGAATGATGTAAGTGGTGTGACTAGGGGGGCGCTGTATTAATATTACCAGCGCCCTACCCCCCGCGCTAATTTGGGCCTTCCATTGATGTACTTATGGACATGTGTATGGATGTAGTCAAAAGGAAGTCACACCCGGGCCCAGGTGTGAGTGGTGTGAGTACTTTTGATTTCTTTATCGGATAGTGCTATATACGTGTCATGTTTGTGGTGGTTTGTGTGGTTGTAAAATAAAGATATTTTCAGAATGATTGACATATAGCAAAGGCGGGAAAATAAATGTATTTAAATTATTTTTAATGAGGAATCTTCGTACTCCCTCACGGGCCAAGATTCCTATTTATTTGTTACCAGAAAACGTTTGATGGTATAGAGGAATATGCTTTTGCAGTGGGATAGCTATTGTGATGAAGTTGTTTTCTGGTACCTTGTTTCGTCCCTCAATTTTAGTCTTTCTTTTTTGTTGATTGTATTGGTATACAATTTTGTACTTCTTAGAAGAGTATCTCAAGAATTATGGGCAGTTCACTCAAATGTGTGTAGACCATTTTTTGACGTGGCAAATAGGACTTTGGAAAGAGAGTCGGTGGTCAGCTCCGGTGAAGTTTGTTTGTGGATTCGAGGAGCAGAGGGAAAAAATATCAAAGCTAAGGTGTCTGAACAGAAGGGTTAGCAGAGGTAAGAGAATCTGTAGAATTTGTAGGATAAAAAATTTAGAGTGTTTTATAAAAAATAGAAGGAGTAATGAATAGCCAGTATTGGACTGCCCTTGCATACCGGAGACTAAGGGCACCGGCGGCCAGTGGATATAAGCGTAGTTACCATGGTCGTGCACCTTTTAAGTCGGCGCTAGTAATATTAATACAGTTCCCCTCCAATCACACCACTCACACCATTCACATTGGGTTTTTTAACTAATAGGGAGGCCTTGTACTGTTGGTGTGAGTTCACTGTTTAACACTACAAAATGCCTCGCCAAGCCTCTTTCCATTTCTATGCCAAGAATGTTTTCCTCATTTACCCACAATGCCCTTGCCCAAAAGAACAACTCTTAGAACTCCTCCAATCCCTTCTCCAACTAGCCTGTTAGCCATATTACATACTTGTCGTAAGGGAGCTCCACAAAGATGGAAACCCTCACCTTCATGCCATGGTTCAATGCACCAAGAAAATCCAAACATCTAACCAGAGATTTTTCAATCTCAGTGGAACCAACGACAGAATCTATTATCTAAATATAGAAAAACTCTATTCTCCAATAGCAATTCGACAGTATATACAGAAAGGGGGTGACTTCGTGGAATGGGGATAATTTTCATCTAAGGGGAAAAGTCCTTCCAAGAACAGAGATGAACTTTGGCGGGGAATACTTGTAGAAGCAAAATTGGAGGAACAATTCTTTGCATTCTGCAAAGAAAGATGTCCATCCGATTACGTCACAAAATACCCCAAATGAAAAACATTTTTGACGGATCATTACAAACAACATATGGCCCCCATATACTAGTCCCTTTGATTCATTTCATTTTCTAAATGAAGAAGTAAAAAATTGGACAGAAAATAATTTGTTTGTAAGTCAAAATTTTGTACAATACGAGTTATGTCAAAATTGTTGTCTCTCCATTTAGACAGAAGACCATTGGATTAGATTAGGGATATACAAAAATAATATCAATAATTTATATATTGACGAAGAACTCTCCTCTTCCTCTGACAACAGGATCCAAAACAGCGACCCATCTGCCCAATCTCTCTCTACCTCGAAGGACCCTCAAGAACAGGAAAAACCGCTTGAGGTTGAAGTCTCGGACGACACAATTACTTCTCCTGCAGAATAAGCTTGAAGGACTATGATCAAGACGCCGTCTACAATGTCACAGACGACATCAAATATTCGATAGTCCCGACCGAACTAATGAAGAATTTAGTAGGTTGCCAGAGAGATTTCCACGTATTTGTTAAATTTCAACCAGATCTCACCATCAGAGGAGGAATTCCTTGTATTATATTAACTAATGGGGACAGTAGTTGGTTAGATGCAATGTCCCCAAAAATGAGAGAATGGTTTGATGTAAATGTAACCACTGTTATGATTAATGAAAAAATTTATTAATTTTATTTATGAAACCACTCAAACTTTTTATTTAGTTACAACATTTCCCTTATCATCAACTATTACATCTTGAGTTTCATCATTCTTTTTTACACTCATTATTACTTTCTAACACCATCACCTTGAAGCTAGGTAGTAGTTTTTGTGTTCAAAGTGTTGAAAAACTCTCTTATCAATCATTTTAGAAACATGGAAATGGATGTCTCATCCTTGTTCCATAAATATGTGTGTTTAAGCTTTGATTGATAACTTGCTTCTTGATTCTTTCCCTTACTTGCTTTGTTGCTCATAGAGAGCTCTTTATCGAGAAGTGTTGAAAACTCTCTCCTAGTTCCACTTTGAAGCATGGAAATGGATGTTTCATTCTTATTCCATGAGTACGGAGAGGAGTTGACAATAATTTTTGAGTTGCTATTATTTTTCATTTTAGTTGCTCTATAATCATCACATATTATCTTGTGATGTTTGATGATTTGTGAAGCATATCTAAATTCATGATAGGAAGGAGGTAAGAAGAATGGCTTTTTTTGTGTTTAGCTAAGTCTTCTCCTATTGCTTTTAAGATCATCATAAAACAAACTTGCGATGGTTGATGATTTGGGAAGCAAACCTATTCCCTCTTTGAAAATCTTCATGACAGGAGGGAGTAGGAAGGATGAACATCTTTTATAAACACTTTGTCTTTTCTCTGTTCCAGTTCTGTTGTAGCAGGGTTTCCTCATAAACACTGGCCAGCCGACCATTATTCTGTACGGTCGACCACCTGATCAGGCCGGCCGGCCAAGCATGTTGTACGGTAGTGGTGATTTTTCGGCAAAATAGAGCAGATCTTGAGGCCAAAACATAACTGTTTTCTGACTGCAAACAGGGCAATTTTTGGCAGCAAACAGAGAGGTTTCCAGAGGATGTTCTTACTTATGCGCACGCGATTTCTCGCCACTCATTCAATGCCTTTTGCTTAGTCGCTTTGAGATTTGCATTTGTAATATTTAGTTAATTAATTAATTCATTTATGTGTTGTAATAATTAGTTAATTATGACATTCGGGCCTTCTTGTATAAGGGAAAATTTATAACACTTGATGTATATCTTCTAACCCTTATTTCTTTCTTCTTTTTATTTACATACTTACTATGGTTTGAGATAGCATCTTATTTTCTTTATCACTACCATGCTTTTATGCTACCATGTCGAGCATACTACCATGAGGCTACTCGCTTATTTGAAATATCTCTATAAATGCCTGTGGATGGAGGCTATTTTGCTTAGATTGGAATGACTTTGATTATTGGACATATGAGCTTGCTTTTCCTTGGAGTTGCACATATTCAAAAACTCTTTCAAAATCGCATAAAATCAAAGCATTCCAAAGTAAGTGACGTGGTTTATACTTGTTTGCTTCACATAGTAATGTTAGCATTATTAATAATAAGAATATTAGCATATGATGTCTATAAGATTCACATCATGATTTAGTAGAGGCCAATCTTTGATCTAGTGAGTGGGGTGCTCAATTCATGACCTTCCTATCTCATACCTAAGTTCCCGAACCAAGACACTTTGGTTATAACTGACAAGTGGCCTTTGGCACGAGTCACGGGTTTCCTAATTTTCCTAAAATTATTAGGTGGTGACTTTGAGATCTGGCAATGCAGTCCATTTTTTGGTATCTTTGGTGATTAATGGATTTTCTAAAATTTCTCAGACCTAAACTCTCATTCGTTTTTCTGTTTCACATTGCACTTGTGAAACCAAATTCAGAACCACGAGAGTCTGAATTGTAGGGAATTGCATCTAAGGAGACTAAATATCTCCGAGAAGCACGAAGAACCAGCTACAGTCATTTATGAACATTCATTTATATAGCGATCCAAGTTTTTCCCCGACTTTCATTGTGTCTGGACTCGGGTTTAGTGGTTGTATGTTGTTGTCTGTGTCTTGTTTCTATCCTTTAATTCCTTATATTTGAGTTTTGGGATGTGTTGGGCGAGTCTGGAATAGGTTGGTTGTGAGTTGGTGCAAGGGGTTGCTGTCCAGGTTTTGGTTTCTTTGCTCGAGCAAGCCTTGTTTGGTGTGCCTCGTCGCTCGAGCGAGTGAGAACTCTTGCACTCGAGCGTGCGTCTGCGTCTCTGTAAGACTTGAGAGTTGGTATTCTTCGCTCGAGCGAGCATTCTTACGCTCGAGTGAGCCCTGTGTTATTAGTTCCTTCGCTCGAGCGAGAACTCTTGTGCTCGAGCATGCGTCTGTGTTGGTTGCAGACCTAAAGCTTCTCATTGTTCGCTCGAGCAAGGCTTCTTGCGCTCGAGCGAGGTCCTTTGTTGTGTCTGGTCACTCGAGCGGCAACTCCTTCGCTCGAGCGAGTCTCGTATATATCAGTTTGCAGCAGCGTGTTTTTACACAATTTTTTGAACCTCTTCTTCTTCCAAAACCCTAAATCGACAGCCTCTCTCTCTAAAATATCCCTTCTCTTTACAAATACTCTTGATCGAGGGTCATTCTACCCTACTCCCTTTGTTAAAAAGCTAGAGCATCGCGTGGGCTATCTTTTGATCCGAAAAAGTTTGGATTTGGAGCACTTTCAAGTTTCTCCTTCTTCTCCTTTGAGCTTCTCCATTTGAGGTAGGGATAATGTACTCCTTAATATGAGTTTTGACATAAATATTGGTCATTTTGTATAAATGGTGGAATTTGGGAAGTTTGGGTGAAGTCAGGGTTTGAGTATGAAATCATGAAAGATGGGTTTTCTAATTTGGGGTTCATTGTGTATGTGAGGTCTTGAGTTTGGGCTCTCTTATATATAATTGATGAAATTTGGCCTTGGGTACAATTTTTGAGAAAGGGGAAAAATGCCCTAATTGGGATTAAATAAATTATTAGTTTAAATAATGAAATCAACCGTGGAAATGTGAAATTAGTTTGAGAATAATGAAATTGGAGGAAATTATGATTAAATGGTGTAGTTGGATTGATAAGTCACTCACTTGTGGAAAATATGATAATTTATTTGTTTGATAAATTTATTTATCTATTTAGAAATATCTGTTTTGGGTTATCGGTAGAGGATAGCCATGATTATTGTAAAAATTGCACGATGATTAGATGAATTGAAACTAATCAATTGGAATATGTCATTGAATATGACGGTTGGATATAAACATTGAAGATCTGATTAAATTGGTGATTGTATATATCAACGTATTTAAATACATTGTATATGTATCTTTGTTTGGGAGGAGATAGGGGATGTACTTCATTATTTGGGAGGAGATAGGGGATGGACTCCATTGATAATTAAGTTGGTTGAAGTATCTAGGGTGAAAGTCCCGAAATCTTACATATGTTTGGGTGCCGGTTCCCTCGGATGTAGTTCCGTAAAATGGCAAGATAATGGAAGTGTATGAATGATGTTCATGATTGAAGTGTTAATAATATGAGTCGTAGTCTCATTTTGAAAGGTTTCGATATCAATGAACTAAGTCAATGAATTGATTTGGATGAATAAATGGAAGTGGAATGAAATATGGATGTCAATGTTGATTTGTCGTGGAAAGGATGTACGTTAGTTCACAAGTGTAAAACATTTATCAGATGCTAATGTTTTAGTTAATTCTCATATACTGTTTAACATATCTCTACTGGGCATTGGCTCACCCTACTTGGGACACCATTTTTCAGGTACAGCGGATATGTTGCCTCCAAGGTCTTAGCTTGGGAGGTTTAGGAGTTGAAGACTCTGTTTTGTTATTTGTATTTTGTGTTAAATGTAAATCCAATGCCGAGGGCTTTATATGTAAAGAGTTAGAACTCTTCTTTTGTTGTAACCAAGTTATTACTTGGAAAGATGTAAGCCTGTAGGGCATTCATTTTGTTGCTAACATGTACTATTGTTTGTAAAGAAGACTCTGATTAATGGAAATATAATATTTCTTCTATGTTCATGGATTATATGAATGGTTGTCTTATACTTTATTTTGAGGGTGTTACAACTTGGTATTAGAGCGTACTGGGTTTGAATACTTTCGGTACGTGGGAAGTGGTTAGTACCACAATGGGTTTTTCTCGCTTGTTAGAGACTTAAATGAAATGTTATGTGCTTATATGATAACATGTTTACGTGACTATATGGGTATGAGATTTAGTTTCTAGGATGTTGATCGGGTCTATGGGTTTCTGGGAGTCCTGTTGGAAAGGCACTTGATCACTGCCGTTTTTAACTGGAACTCTAGCAATGCCACGGGACTATCATTATCCGGAAATGAAATTCGTAGGTGTTTATGTGATTATGTGCTTAAGTGGAGTGAATTACTATTGTCCATCGTATTAGGACGAAAGTGAAATAGCTTCGGCACATTTATGAATGTGCTAATGTCTTTGTTACCTTTATTAGGATGTTAGGATGAGGTCGTGGTGGTAGGCGTAGTAGACCTAGAAGGCAGGAGATGCCTATACCGGATGAGATTCCGGCGCAGGACGAAGGAGTTGGTCAGGCCAATGTGGCCGAACCAGTAGGTCAACAGGCCGTGAAATGGCCGGAGCATTAAGGGAATCTATGGACATTCTTAGGGCTGATAATCAAGTCCAGGCCCAAGTAACTGAGGTAGGGCCATCTTTTCTGAAGAGGGAGTTCTTCTGGTCGAATCTGGACGAGTTTTTGGGAGATCCTAAAGAGCCACTAAAGGATGACGAGTGGCTGGAGCAGATGACGAAGACGTTTGAGATGCTTGGCATCGAAGACGGAGGTTGCAAGTGACCTTGGCGTCTTTCCAGCTGAAGAGAGATGCGGGTCAGTGGTGGAAGTATGCGCGGGGGTGCATCGGAGGGACTTGGGAGGCCTTTGTTGAAGCTTTCCAGGACAAGTACTTACCTATAACGGTGAGGGAGAAGTTGAGGAATCAATTCTCCAAGTTGGTGCAGCTGAACACCCCAACAGCAGAGTTCGAAGCCACTTTTACTAGCTCGTCTAGGTTTGCACCGGAGTTGGTGGCGACCGAGGAGCGTAGACGTTTGGAGTTTGAGAAGAGGTTGCAGACCGGACTCATGTTTAGAGTTGCCGGTTCCATGATTAGAGATTATGGGCGCCTTGTGGAGGCTGCTGCCCATCTTGAGACCATTATGCATGCAGATGAGGAGAGGATGAGGGGCTCCAGGAGGAGTTAGGATGGTCAGGGGGACGGTAAGAGGCAGAGGAGTTCTAACCCTCAACAGTCCCAAGGAGTGCATTTGAGATCTACCTTTCCAGTACTGAGTTTGGGTTCTGGGAGAGGCGGTCAAGAAGACATCACTTGTTACAAATGTGGTCAGTTGGGCCACAAGTCTCTAGCTTACCTGCAGAGAGGAGGAGGGCAGTGTGCAGTATCTTTTTCGGCTCATTTTCAAGGCCAGAGTCAGGGTAGAGGCCAGTCGTTCACTGGTTATCAGTGTGGGCAGGCGGGGCACTTGAAGAGGTTTTGCCCACAATTAGGTGGCACACCTGGTGCATCTGGTTCGAGGCAGACACAGAGTCACCAGCCAGCCCAGTCAGTTCAGGCCTTGAGGGCCAATCAGGGAGACTCTTCGGCTCAGTATGTGCAACAGTCTTTTTGCTCTGAGAGGTGAGCAGGTAGATCAGAGACCAACAGGGTGTGTTTATGCTGTTACAGCGCTAGATCTTGTACCGGCTCCATCTGTTGTGAGAGGTACCTTTTTGTTTTGTAACTCAGTTGCTAATGTGTTAATTGATATGGGTGCATCCTATTCCTTTATATCTTCTGCATTTGTATCTATTTTGGGATTGGAGTTGGCATAGTTAGCATCTCCTATTTGTGTGGTATCACCTATTGGGGGTGAGATGGTTTTGAAACAAAGGTGTTGTGGCTATGATATAGAGGTCGCCGAACGTCGGTTTCCGTTTTCTTTGTATTGATGGATATGTTTGGGTTTGATGTGATTTTGGCTATGGACTGGTTATTGTCATACCAGCCTATTATAGATTGCTACCGTCAGAGGGTTACTGTATGTACCTTGAGCAGAGATTGCTTTCATTTCTTGGGAGATCGGGTTGGTAGAGTCTTACCCCCGGTGTATGATCCACGAGGGCGGAGTGAGCTTAGTTGTCTTATTGCTAGCTTTATGAGTAGTGAGTGTGATGAGACCCGGACTGAGTTGCCAAGAGTGGTTAGTGAGTACTCGGACGTCTTTCCCGAGGATATTATTAGTTTACCACCACATCGAGAGATCGAGTTCTCTATTGACATAGTGCCTGGCACGGCACCGATTTCCATGGCATCGTATCGTTTTGCCCCAACCGAGTTGAGTGAGTTGAAGATTCAACTCCAAGAGTTATTAGATAAGGGTTTTATTCGCCCTAGTACCTCACATTGGAGAGCACCGAACTTCTTTGCTAAAAAGAAAGTTGAGGCTTTGAGGCTTTACATTGATTACCGAAAGTTGAACTGGGTTACGGTTAAGAACAAGTACCCTATGCCTTGTATAGACGATCTGTTTGACCAGTTGAAAGGATCCCGTTGTTTCTCTAAGATAGACTTGAGATCGGGTTACCATCAGTTGAGGGTCAGGGAGGAGGATATCTTGAAGGCGGCATTCCGTACGCGGTATGGCCATTACGAGTTTATGGTAATGCCTTTTGGGCTTATCAATGCACCGACTGTGTTCATGGACTTGATGAACCGGATTTTCTGAGAGTTCTTAGACCGCTTCGTAGTCGTCTTTGTGGACGACATTTTGATTTATTCACCTTTTGAGGAGGAGCACGAGGAACACTTGCGAGTGGTGCTTGAGTTGCTTAGAGCCCATAAGCTATATGCTAAGCTTGGGAAGTGTGAGTTCTGGCTAAGAGAGGTTAAATTCTTAGGCCACGTGGTATCCGGAGAAGGGGTGACTGTAGATTCATCCAAGATAGAGGCAGTGCAAGATTGGGTACAACCTAAGCATGTCTTTGAGATTCCGTAGTTTCTTGGGGTTGGCCAGGTATTACCGTCGGTTTGTAAAGGATTTCTCCAGGCTAGCTTTGCCTTTGACTAGATTGACGCGAAAAAGGGTCAAGTTTGTGTGGAGTGAGACTTGTGAAAAGTCGTTCCAAGAGCTTAAAGTTAGACTTACCACCACTCTAGTCTTGATTATTTCAGAGAGGGATTTGGGTTATGCAGTGTATTGTGATGCCTCACGAGAGGGTTTAGGTTATGTATTGATGCAAGAAGGGAAAGTACTAGCCTATGGCTCACGTCAGTTGAAAACACACAAGAAAAACTATCCTACTCACGACCTAGAGTTAACAGCTGTGATATTTGCCTTGAAGATCTGGAGGCAATATCTGTATGGTGAGAGATTCGAGGTGTTTTCAGATCATAAGAGTCTGAAGTACCTGTTTACACAGAAGGACTTGAATTTGAGGCAGAGAAGGTGGATGGAGTTCATAGAAGATTATGACTTTAAGTTGCATTATCATCTGGGAAAGGCCAATGTTGTGGCCGATGCCCTAAGTAGGAAGTCCATTAGTGATGTAGCTTGTATTGCTATCCGAGAATGGGAGATGTTGGGTGCTCTTGGTGAGTTTGACTTACATCTGGGTGAGTCTGTTGAGTTTGCAGCCTTGTTTTCTGTAGTTGTACAACCAACACTTGTGAATTGGGTGTTAGAGGCACAGAAGGGTGACTTTGAGGTAGAATCTCTCCGGGAGAAGATCTCCAATGGGAAGATAGAGAAGGGTTTGACTGTGTATCCCGACCTGAGTGTGAGGTACCAAGATTGCTTGTTTGTGTCGGAGTCTTGCCGAGAGGAAGTACTCCGAGAGTTTCACCATTCACAGCTTGCGGTGCATCCGAGAGGCACAAAGATGTATCATGATTTGAGTCGCCAGTTTTGGTGGAGGGGCATGAAGAAAGATCTGCCGGTGTTTGTGTCAAAGTGCCTTACTTGTCAACAAGTGAGAGCCGAGCATCAGAGGCTAGCGGGTTTGTTACAAACCTTGCCTATAGCTGAGTGGAAATGGGAGCACATCACGTTAGATTTTGTCGTGGGTCTTCCGAGGACTCAACGGGGTAGTGATGCCATATGAATGGTAGTTGACCGGTTGACTAAGGCAGTGCACTTTATTCCTATGCGTGTAAGAGATTCGGTGGATTATCTTGTCGACTTATATATTCGGGACATAGTGAGGTTTCATGGGGTCCTAGTGTCGATTGTCCTAGATAGAGATCCACGTTTTACTGCTAGGTTGTGGTAGAGTTTGCAGAGTGCCTTGGGCACTAGATTGACTTTTAGCACGGCTTACCATCCTCAGACTGACGGGTAGTCCGAGCGTACTATCTAGATCCTTGAGGATGTGCTTCGAAGCTGTGTCCTTGACTTTAAGGGGTCGTGGGAGAGACACTTACCCTTAGTGGAGTTTGCCTACAACAACAGTTTCCAATCGAGTATTGGCATGGCACCGTTTGAGGCCTTGTATGGCCGACCGTGTAGGTCTTCGGTGTGTTGGGCCGAGGTGGGTGATGCACCTTTGTTAGGTCCAGAGTTGGTGTGGAAAACGACGAAGAAAGTAGCACTTATCCGTAAGAGGTTAGTTATGGCCCAGAGTCACTAGAAGAGTTATGCCAACCGTAGGAGGAGGCCTTTGTTGTTCGAGGTGGATGATCACGTCTTTCTGAAAATATCACCTAGGCGGGGTTTGATGAGGTTTGGGAAGAGTGGGAAGTTGTCCCCTCAGTTTATTGGCCATTTCGAGATACTTGAGCGGATTGGGGAGGTTGCATACCGTTTAGCATTGCTGCCGCAACTTTCCGGAGTGCATGACGTGTTTCATGTTAGTATGCTTTGGAAATATGAGCCAAATCCATTGCATGTGTTAGATTGGACCGACTTAGAGGTAGATGAGGATGCCTCGTATGAGGAGAGATCCGTAAGAGTATTGGATACACGGGACCAAATCTTGCGAGGCAAGACAATTCCCTTGGTCAAAGTATTGTGGAAACATCACGGCGTTGAGGAAGCCACTTGGGAACGTGAGTTGGAGGTCCGAGAGAAATATCCGGACCTGTTTGTTAATATTTGATTATATGTTGGAAATATTGTGTTTATTGATGAACTCTAAAGACATTGTATATGTTTTGGACTATGGAAATATTGTAATTGTTGAATATGTCTCAGAAATGTGAGTTACTTTACCATTGTATATGTTGAATATGTTTTAGAAATGCAAATATGTTATGGAGTTATGGAATATGTGTATTGAAATTAGTTAAATTTCGAAAGAATGCATGTTGATAATGTATATTGAGCTATATGTAAATTGTTCTCTTGAGAAGAGATGAGGTGACCGGTGGATGGGTCATGGTGTTGGGTGTTGGATTAATTATAATCATGTTGAGAATTGAATAATCACAATTTTGAAACTTGTATAAAAATTTTGGGGACGAAATTCTTTAAAGGGGGAAGGTTATAGCGATTTAGGTATTTCCCCGACTTTCATTGTGTCTAGACTCAGGTTTAGTGGTTGCATGTTGTTGTCTGTGTCTTGTTTCCATCCTTTAACTCCTTGTATTTGAGTTTTGGGTGAGTTTGGAACAAGTTGGTCGTAAGTTGGTGCAAGGGGTTGCTGTCCAGGTTTTGGTCTTTTCGCTCGAGCGAGCCTTGTTTGCTGTGTCTCTTCGCTCGAGTGAGAACTCTTGCCCTCGAGCGTGCGTCTATGTCTTTGTAAGACTTGTGGGTTGGTATTCTTCGCTCGAGCAAGCCTTATGTTATTGGTTCCTTCGCTTGAGCGAGAACTCTTGCGCTTGAGTGTGCGTCTGCGTTGGTTGCAGACTTGAAGCTTCTCATTGTTCGCTCGAGCGAGGCTTCTTTCGCTGAGCGAGGTCCTTTGTTGTGTTTGGTTACTCGAGCAACAACTCCTTTGCTCAAGCGAGCCTCGCATATATCAGTTCGCAGCAGCGTGTTTTTATACAATTTTTTGAACCTCTTCTTCTTCCAAAACCCTAAATTGACAGCCTCTCTCTCTAAAATACCCCTTCTTTCTACAAATACTCTTGATCTAGGGTCATTCTACCCTACTCCCTTTGTTAAAAAGCTAGAGTATCGTGTGGGCTATCTTTTGATCCGAAAAAGTTTGGATTTGGAGCACTTTCAAGTTTCTCCTTCTTCTCCTTTGAGCTTCTCCATTTGAGGTAGGGATAATCTACTCCTTAATATGAGTTTTGATATAAATATTGGTCATTTTGTATAAATGGTGGAATTTGGAAAGTTTGGGTGAAGTCAGGGTTTGAGTTTGAAATCATGAAAGATGGGTTTTCTAATTTGGGGTTCATTGTGTATGTGAGGTCTTGAGTTTGGGCTCTCTTATATATAAATGATGAAATTTGGCCTTGGGTACAATTTTTGAGAAAGGGGAAAAATGCCCTAATTGGGATTAAATAAATTATTAGTTTAAATAATGAAATCAACCGTGGAAATGTGAAATTAGTTTGAGAATCATGAAATTGGAGGAAATTATGATTAAATGGTGTAGTTGGATTGATAAGTCATTCACTTGTGGAAAATATGATAATTTATTTGTTTGATAAATTTATTTATCTATTTAGAAATATTTGTTTTGGGCTATCGGTGGAGGATTGCCATGATTGTTGTAGAAATTGAATGATGATTAGATGAATTAAAACTAATCAATTGGAATATGTCATTGAATATGACGGTTGGATATAAACATTGAAGATGTGATTAAATTGGTCATTGTATATGTCAATGTGTTTAAATACATTGTATATGTATCTTTGTTTGGAAGGAGATAGGGGATATACTCCATTGCTTGGGAGGAGATAGGGGATGGACTCCATTGATAATTAAGTTGGCTGAAGTGTCCATGATGAAAGTCCCGAAATCTTATATATGTTTGGGTGCCGGTTCCCTCGGACGTAATTTCGTAAAATGGCAAGATAATGAAAGTGTATGAATGATGTTCATGATTGAATTGTTAATAATATGAGTTGTAGTCTCATTTTGGAAGGTTTCGATATCAATGAACTAAGTCAATGAATTGATTTGGATGAATAAATAGAAGTGGAATGAAATATTTATGTCAATGTTGATTTGTCGTAGAAAGGATGTACGTTAGTTCACAAGTGTTAAACATTTATCAGATGCTAATGTTTTAGTTAATTCTCATATACTGTTTAGCATATCTGTACTTGGCATTGGCTCACCCTACTAGGGAAAATGGCCATTATCACCCCTATGGGGTTGTTCTATTACAAGGTGATGTCATTTGGATTAAAGAATGCTGGGGTAACGTACCAACGACTGGTTATGAAGATGTTCCATGATATGATCGGCCGAAACCTCATTGTATATATCGATGACATGGTGATCAAGTCACAGTGGGGTGAGGACCACCTAACGAATCTTCGAAAAACATTTGAGATGCTTCGAAAATTTAGGATGAAGCTAAACGCAACAAAGTATGTCTTTGGGGATAGTTCGGGGAAGTTTCTTGGCTACATAGTCACTCACTGCAAAATAGAAGTAATTTCGAACAGATTCGAGCGTTGCTTGACATAACCCCACCTACGTCGGTAAAAGGCATTTAGGCACGTACAGGAATGACTGTCACGCTTAATAGATTCATTAGCTGATCTTCGGATTGCTGCCAACCATTCTCTCAGTTTGTAAGGAAGAAAGCTCAATTCTCATGGACTCTAGATGTCACGACCCAAACTTACCCCTAAAGTTTGGACATGACTGGCCTTCTTAAGCCTCAAAACAAAACAAAATAATTAATAAACACTTATACAATATCGGGGCCTAAAACGGAAGCAATTACAATGACAAAGAGAAAACTTCCATTGAGCAGTGTCTAGATGCTAGGATCTAAGTACACATCACATATACATTTAATTAATTTACGTATTCAATTCATTAAGTGACAAAACCACGACAAGTCATTCTAAACAAAAAGGCAATGTTCCATGATTTACACATATATCTGTAGCAAAATGGAATATATAACAGAAACCCCAAAAATAAAACAAAAGGGTTTAACTTGGGAGGTTTGACATATTGGACCAACAAGACACTCCTAGAACGGACCTAGGGCTGGTCTTTGGGTTGACCACCTACAAAACATACATGAATATGAAATGAGTCAAGCTCGGTGAATAATAATAATGTACTAAAGCATGTAAATGAGCGTGTGACTTGCAAAATGTAAATAATGTATGTAACTCATGTATGTCTTCTTTGATTAACAAAATGGCCTCGGGCCTAATAGTAGCAGAATGGTCTCAAGCCCAAATATAGCAAAACAGCCTCAGGCCCAATGACAACAGAACGGCTTCGGGCCTAATGACAACAGAACGGCCTCAGGCCCAATCACAACAGAATAGCCTCAGGCCCAATCACAATAGAACGGCCTCAGGCCCAATAATAACAGAACGGCCTCAGGCCTAATAGTAACGTCATAGATAAGTCTCTTCTCATATCCATATTCTATTTCCATTTCCTGTAACTCGTTTATTCAAATAACATCATTCAGATAACATAATTTCAGAAAAAACCATGCTTAATGTATCAAAATAAATATAAGTGATTTTACACTACTATTACTCACAGTGATCCGATCGTGCAGTGGTCCTTTCTGGTGGGTGACCTACACATCCCACACAAGACTAATAAGTAGTGCATCCTTTTTCTTAGTTTCTTGTCTTTTATCTTTATTCCTTGTTGTTCACTTCCCTTACCAATTTCTCTTTCTATTCAATAGCTGAATCGCTAATTCGTGTTAAGTGGTAAGTATTTTAGAAGGATCAAATGTACATATTAGTAATTTTAGAAGGCCAAATAGAGGCAAGAAAGTTAACAGAAATTTTTCCCATGTGCCGTACGTGCGGGAGTCTCCCACCGCATGTGCGGCCCACACGTGCTTTTATTGCAGTAAGCTCCAGTCTGCCTCCCATGGTTTCTGCAGTTGCGGTTGTGCATCCCGCACGTGCGGCCATGGGCCCCGTATGTGCGGTATTGGCTCTATTCTGGGTAGTTTGAAAATTCACTCATTTCAGCTTTTAAGAGACAATTTAAGGCCCTAATCCAAGCAATTACATATCACAAATATAATATAGAATTCCAATAATTATAAATCTCAAATCCAAGTAGTTTATAACTCATCTCAATTGCATATTTACAAATCAAATTCCACATTTTATTCATTTCTTCATCTTCTTATGATTAAGCAAAATAGGGCATATAAAAGCCAAAGGATGCAAAAGCAAACATGAGAAGATAGTTCCTTCAAACTAAATCAAAATAGGCTTTCAATACAAGAATCAACTCCAAAAGTAAACAAAGATAATGAGTTTTAATGATTTTCATGAATATTTTCTCCCACAAGATCTTTATGGCAAAATCCTAACTTATAAAGTTTGGATCTCATCAATTATTGAAAAGATTTAAGGTATTAGAGTTGATTTACACTTACCTTGAGTGAATCCTTGAACTAATCTTCAAGTTTCTTCAATCTTCTACTTAGGTTGATCTCTCTTCTCTTCTACTCCAGGAGGTGTTCTTTTTTGATCAATTCTTCTCTCTAACTCATAGTCTCATATATATATATATAACTAAGACTTATACTTATTTGAGGCCACAAAGTGAGTCTATCTATAGTTAGTCCAATTAACTTAATTTAATTTGTTACGAATCAAATTTTTACAAAACTGCATATAATATCTTAAAAATCATGCTAATCATAACGGTAAAGTCAATTTCGGGTTATCGTGCCTCTAAGGCTTTCAATTTCTAGTCCAAATGTCTTAATTTCAACAAATTTTTTTCTCATAACCGACAGATATGATTTCATAACCATATAATTCAAATAATTAAACACAATTTCGTACGGAATTTCACCCCAAGCATATAATTATACTTAAAATTAAGAACTTAAAGCATGTGAGAGGGTTGGGTTATTACACTAGAATGCAGACAAGTGTTGCAAGAGTTGAAGGAATACTTAGCAAAACCTCCCCTACTTACCAGCTTTGAACAAAGGAAAAAGCTGTATGTTTATTTGGCCATTTCAGATCATGACATAAGTTCGGCACTCATTAGAGAATCAGCAAAGGGGCAATCCCCTGTGTTCTATGTAAGTAAAACTCTGCTTGACACAGAAACAAGGTATCTGCCAGTAAAAAAACTTGCTTTAGCACTTGCGATCACCTCTAGGAAATTGATGCATTATTTCTTGACCCATTCCATCATTGTCTACGCCGAACACCTACTCAAGAGGATTCTTCACAAACTAGATATATCATGAAGAATCTCGAAATGGGCAGTTGAGGTCGAACAATACGACATTTAATTCAAGTTGTGGATGCCTGTCAAAGGATAGGTCTTGTTAGATTTCATTACAGAGTTCTTGCCTAGGGAAAAGATGAAAGTTAAAAGCAGTCGTTCATCAGGGGCATCATAGATTTTCTAGTGTGATGGTGCCTCAAATAGCAGAGTTGCAGGGGTAGGATTCATGTTGATAACCCCCGACAAAAAAGTCCTGGAATTTTCTATTCGGTTGGAATTTTCAGCCACCAATAATGAATGTGAATATGATCCCCTCATCAATGGGCTAAAAACCGCAAGAATAGTAGGGGCAGATTCCATCCACGTACTATGTGACTCTCAACTGGTGACAAAATAAATGATCGGGGAGTATGTTGCCTGCGATAAAAGAATGGCAAAGTACCTAGCTGCAACCAAGGCAATAGCTAACCAGCTCTCTTTATGTAACATTCAACAACTAGGTTGAGATCAAAATAGTCACGCAGATGCATTGGTTAGCTTGGCCTCGACCATTGGTCAAACAAGAAGTCAGAAGATAGAGATCGACACTATTGTCGTATCCAATATCACATCAGCTAAAGTTCTGAATGTCCAAACAAATGAATGCTAGATGACTCCCATAGTTAGTTATCTATCCAATGGATTACTACCAGTCGACAAGAACGAAACACATCGACTTTGACAACAAGCCACGTGTTTTGGGTTGAACAATGAGAACCAACCATTTAGGAAATCACATTCTAGTCCCAACCTCAGGTGTGTCCACCTAGAAAAAATAAGAGGGCTATTAGAAGAAATCCACGAGGGATCATGCAGAGTGCATGCAGAAGGAAGATCATTGGCACATCGAACACTTACCCAAGGTTATTGGTGGTCATACATACAAAAAGATGCCCAGTAGTTCGTCCAATGATGTGAAGCGTGTCAAAGGTACGCGTTGATCATACACCAACCATGCAAAGAACTCAACCTAGCCGCAAGCCTTTGGCCATTCGCACAATGGGGGCTGGATCTGATCAAATCTATGCCTAGGGTACCTGGTAATAAGAGATGGCTAATCGTAGCCACAAATTACTTCACAAAATAAACAGAGATAGAGCTGCTGGACAATATTAGAGACATGGACATCCAAAAGTTTGTATGAAAGTGTGGCGCCCCAAAAATCGGGAACATCAGATAATATATTAACAATGAAATATAGGGTTTATCTAAGGTTACAAGAGTAGGAAATGTCACTAATGAGTCCTTTGGCTAATAACCAAGCAAGATTCCAGGAAGGTCGGAGGAGTTAAAATAGCCTCCCTTCTATGTCCAACCAGCTTAGATAGCAAAGCTACCTTTTTTACAGATATTGACAAGGTATTAGCACAAGGCCTACATGAGTTGATGGAGTATAAGGATAGGTTACAAATGTTATATATAATAATTACAAAATCATGTCTTCAAATGCAACAAGCGATTAATCACTTACAATCTCATAATCGTGTTTACAAAACTAGTTCCTAACTCTCACAGGATAGCTATACGTCTTCAAATACTTCAGTTTTGCCTTCGACTGGTCTAATAGTCCTCAATACCTGGCATGAAATGCCATGAGCTTTGAATGCCCAGTAAACACACACACACTTCATCCCTTTTTCCCAATCCAATACACCATCACAATTATAACAAGCAAGTAATGAAGCATGATAATCATTCAATATTAAAGGATTACAAGGTTAGATGTTAGTAAAATAGAAATCCCTCAAAGATATTTTATCCTCCCAACCACAAGAATCGGACGCGGATTATTTGGTATGCCCTCCCTCTTTTGTTGCTTTGTTGTAGAACTAACCTCGGCTGCCTACCAACGGTTATCTACCGTGTAGCGCCAACCACAGGGTCTCAAAAGAGACGGTAATAATGGGCCTTGCCCATAACCTTCTCCAACCTTATCCACCATAAACACCTAGGGTCCTAATACAACCGCTCCATTCAAGGGTTCCGAAACAACTGCTTGCGCAAGACTTTACTTTCAAGGGGAACACGTCCTGCTAATCAATTCAATTGGAACATAATTTTATCTCATAAAAGTACTCATGTGATCGAAACCTAATTAGCCATCCCATTGAGTTTTCCGTTAAGATTAACGTTTTAATTAGTTATTACAAGCGAGAAGGAAAATAAGTTTGCATAAGCGTGAGCATCATCAAAGGACAAAAAAAAAAAAAATACATAACCATGTGTAGACACCCCATTTTTGACCGTCCTCAAGACTTGGACGTCATCGTTTAAATACTCGATGATCATCCATGCTCGTGTTCGTTTTGAGTTTCTGAAGGTCTCGGCTACGCGCCTTGCCTTGGAGCCTCTCAACCTGTTTGTTTTGTGCTTGGTTGTGGACCAAGAGCTTGTGGTTTTATTTCTGAGGGAAGGAAGTGGCTTGTTGGCCAGCCCCACAACCTATTGGCCAGGCCCTGTGCCTATCGACCATGCCCTCTCTTCATCGGCCATTAGTGTTGGCCAGTCGACACTATTTTTGGCCGGTCGGCACTCTTTTTGGTCGATCGGCCATTTTTTTGGCCGAGACCTCTTTTTCTACTTTTGCAGATATTTTCCTTCTAGCTGGTGCCAGTTGTTGGTCACTTGGTGTATCCTCCATACATGTGTATGGATGGATTCAAACAAGTCCTAGCTTGTTCAAGAAGCTTGGGACTTGGTTTTCTATAAGAAGGGAGGCCCCTCTCTCTTTCCAGAGGTTCTGAAAATTGGTTTAGAGTGATACATATCTCTCTCTATATTGGCCCTTGTTTATGCCTTAAAGTGAGTGTTCTTCACACATTTTGCCTAGAACCCCTTAGCCAAACCTCTTGACCTTGGAGATGAGGTTCCATAGGACTTGTTTTAACATCCTAAGGTTGGTTTTGGCTCAGAAAAGCTGCTGGTTTTGTTGTTCTTCAAGGGTGAGTCCCATATCCTCTTTTAAGCTTTGTGTTGCTCGAGTACTTAGCCATCTTTGCATGCTTCTTTTGGCTTTCTTTTCAACTGTAAAAAGCTTCTTTTTTAAGTGCTTAACATGTTTGTTTAAGGCCTCTTTGGTGTTGGGAGTGGTCTACCCCCTTTAGAGCCTTGTTTGGCCTTGTTTTGAACCATCACTTTGGGCCTTTGTTTTAACCTTTATTTGGCCTCTTCACCACTGAATTATAGAGGAATTTCAGTGGTGGAAAGTGTGTTTTGAGGTCTTAAATAGGAGGGGGTTGTCCTCCCTCCTCTTCTCTTGTATGCTTGTGTTGATGGCTCATCAAAGTAGCATATTCTTCCACCTCTTTGTGGCTCCATTTCAGCACATCTTAGGCTTTGTTTTTCCATGATATAACACTGTTTTGTCTTGGTTTGATCACATTATGCATGGTCCTTGCACTTGTAGTGCAAATCCTCTCATTAGCCTAATATGCATCATGCTTTTGACCATCGTTCTAGCATGCTTTTGGCACTACTCAAAGAAGCTTTTACTCTTGTTTTACCATGCTTAAGCTCTGATTCATGTTGTCTTGGTCATGCATGCATTGCTTTGTATAGCCATAATGCATTCTTGCTTACTAGCTTTGTGTATTGAGTCCACTAGCATGCATTGCTTGGGCTATTTGCATGATTTGGCGTCATTTGTTATGTGATTTTAGTACATGTAGTATGGCCATACACTCACATGTGTCACTCTTTTAATGCCTTGGAGGGGTTGTGCTTTATGCCTTAAATATGAGCCTATATGCATGCCTTATTGCCTAAGCTTTTGGGCTGCCATATCAATGCATTTTCGGTGTTATTTTGACATGCCATAACTCTGATTTTAGTTGATGAAGTCATCTCATGCTTGGTTTTGGGGGGTGTAGTGTAATCCTGTTTGTTGGCCTTGTAAGCATCATGTTTTGTGCTCACCATGCTAGCTTGTTTTGGCCTCATTCCATGCATGTTTTGGCCTTATTTTGACCTGCCTTGGGACTATTTTGAGTCACCTTGGCCCTTTGGGGCTTTCTTGATATGGCCATGGTGTAAGTCCCTTGGCTAGCTTTAAGCTTTGAGCCCACTAGCATGCTTTGTTTGTCATATGTGCATGATTTAGCATCCTTTGGAATGTGATTTCAGAGCCTATTTCATTGCCACACTCTTACTTTTTTCACTTCTTCAATGTGCTTGAGAGTTGGTCCCTTCATGCCTTGCTTGTGAACCAATTGGCATGCATGCTTGTATATACTTTCGGACTTCATTTTCAGCATGCTTTGGCCATTGTCTTGGCATGCATGAGGCTTGCTTGAGTTTGGTTTGGTCCATTAAGTGTTGCATTACATAGCCCTTGCCATTGCATTGTTGTTTGCATGTTGTCGCATACTCATGTTGTTTGCATGTTGTCACATTTGCATGTTGTTGCATACTCATGTTGTTTGTATGTTGCATGTTGCATTATGTTTGCATGTTTGTTGCATTGCATTGTGTTTGGATTGGATGTTGATCTAAACACGAGGAACGAGGGGCATTTCATACTTGAAGTGATAAAACGCACCTCATTCCTTCGGTCACCGACACCTTTGATCATGCATGATAAGGTGGAGGTTCATTGAGTCTTCTGTGGTATTTGTGTGCATTCATTTGACATTGATTTGTGCAACTCGGCCTCTTTGGCCATCATGCATTGAGATGCATGATTGATGGCTCGAGAGCCGAGCGCTACACTCTTTTGAGCTTTAGACATGATAAGGAGTGTGGTTGCACACACATTTTTTTGCAAATACACTCCCATGCCTCTATTAGTGCTCTGTTGCAGCAAAAGGGAGAATTTGCAGGAAGCAGTGGTCGATCGACCACTTAGTCTGCCAATCGGCTATCAAATTTGGCCGATGGCCACTCCTCTTGGCCGATCACCTCTTGGAATGTCCATAAGGTGGATCAGAAGTATCTTGGAGTTTGGCACAATTTTTAGAGGTCTAAAACAGTGCAAACAGAGGCATCACGAGGCACGGTAGTGGATTTTCGGGAGGACGTGACCGAGCATGCATCTTTCGTTGTTCAAGGCGGAGCTGTGACAGGCTAATTTAGATGCTTTTCATACTTAGTTGGTTGTGTAACTTAATTAATTTGATTAATTAGTTGGCTTGTAATTAATTAGCTTAGCGTAGCTAGTTAGTTGATTTATTCGGACCCTCTGCTGAGAGGGCACAACTTTTGTAATAAGTATGCGTGTGTGTGATGCATGTCTTCCAACCACCATTTCTTTCTCCCTTTTACTTATCAGCTTTTGATGGTTAGTTTAGGGTCATATTTCAATTAGCATCCTTATGCTAGCATGTTTGCATCCATTCATCTATCTTGCATGTACCGGGCTCGGCGCATCATGCTAACTGCATTGTATTTCAATTCCAATTTGAATACATGTATCAATTGTTGCATTTCACATGGCATCTTAGAATAGCCGAGCCTATCTTAGTTGCATTTTGCATGTGTTGCATTAGACATTGTTGATATAGCTAGGATCATGCATTGATTACTAACTAGCTTCTTTTTTTGGCTCGGAGTACACTATGAGTGTTTATGCTTTAGCATTTTGCATGTGTGTAAGTGTTGCCATGATAGCATGCTTGCCATGAGGCTAACTACTTAAGTGATTAACTGCTTGAATGCTTGTGGGTGGAGGCTTGATTGCCTGGATTGGAACAATTCGATGATTGTGAGTTTTTTTAAGCCCACTTGAAGTGGCAAAATCATGTTTTTCTAAGCCCACTTGAGGGTGGCAAATCCGCGTCTTAGCCTACTTGCGAGTAGCATCTTCAAACCATTTTCAAAAAACAAACATGAGTTGTTTTGTTCCAATCCGCGTGATTGAGTCTATACTTGTATGCTGTGTGCATCACATAGTAAACTAGCTAACAAATCGGAATAAGAACGCATGTGTTTTCAAAAACAACATATCATGTTAGTAAAGGCCGATCTTTGATCAAGCGAGCGGGGGTGCTCATTGCATGACCTTCCCCTCTCGTACCCAAGTTCCCGAGCCGAGGCAACTTTGGTGATGACAGACACGTGGCCTTAGGCACGAGTCAGGGTTTCCTAAATTTCCCAAAATAAAATATTTAGGTGGCGATTCTGAAATCTGGCAAAAGCAGTCCATGTTTGGCGCTTTTTGTTTAAAATCGATTTTCCAAAACGATTTGCCGGATTTGGACTCTTTGGTGATTTATCAGTCTTACATTGTACTTTGTGAGATTAGATTCAAAACCGTGACATGAGTCCGAACTGTAGTAGCTAAAAACAACGATTCGCGCCCTCGCGCGTGGAGCGGAGTTCCAGGGCGGTCTACACCATGACATATATAATATCATACCAAGATATGATTATATATAAGTAAGCACATTCGTAAAGTCAAGAGCACAAAACATTAATGTAAACATAATTTCCAGATTTAGAGTCACTTAAAGATCAAGATTAAAAGAACTATTTTAGATTTTTCGCAAATTCGGCCTTCCCATGGTTCATAGAGAATTTTATCTAGTTTTTTAAAAAAAAATTCATAAATGGAATAGCTTTTCCAGATTTTTAGTTATTTTAGAAATACTCCAGCTCTGTCCAGATTTGTCGACCGTTACGAAAATCGAATTTTCTCACAAACTTCTTACTCGTTTCCAATGAAACTAATTGTCCTGGAAATATAACTCCTTAAGGAAGATTTTGATATAAAATTGAGGTCCAGAAGATTTTTATACTATTTTCTAGAATTTTTGAAAGTTGGTTGTAAAACTAATTTTGCATGCACAATACTCAAAATAAGAAGATTTGTGAGAAAGGAGGCCAACTAAGGAAAAATTTCCACTTCTTTTGCGATGAAAACATGCTTAATAGTATATATTAAACCTATAAATTTATATTGAAGGCGTGCCTTTGGAAATTTTGAGAGATCGGTATAGAAAAAGATAGTTTTGTATCGATTAAGGGAAATACAAGAATGGGAGAGCAAGGCTCAACTCCTTTTCATTTGTAACACAAAAACACCATTAGAACACATCTAAAAATACCATTTTTTAAAAATTCTAGTAACATGTATTTGAAAGAGGAAAATGAAAGAGAGAGTTGTGTTGTGGCTTACTTGATTGCTTAGTGAAATGTTTGCACAATTTCTTCTTTTTTTCCTTTCCTCTACCACCAAAACTCTCTTCCTCTCTTTTTTCTCTCAGCTGAAAATAATGTGTATGTGTGTGCTCTTGCATGTAAAATGCTATGGGAGGGTTTGTTTTTATAATGAATTTGGTGCAAAAGGTCATAAATGACCATTGGTTGGAATTGGATTGGATAGTTTGGATTTAGTTTGAATTCAATGGAATAGTGAAGGATTAGAGGCCTTAATTAGGTTCCTAAACATGATCTAGTTAGGGTTTCCTTCTAATCAAACCAACCTAGTTGCATATATATATATATATATAAGTTTGTATCAAGTCAAAGATTTTCTTCCTTAAATCATGCAAAATTGTCTCAAAGTACACTCATTACACCTACAATGGTGATGGATGGCTAGTGATGGTGAATTGACGGACTTGTTATATATAGATATGTATATTTTTTATGTACAATTGTTGGAATTTGTAAAATATAATGTTTAAAAAAAAGATTTTAAGGTAGAAGTGCATATATAAATATATAATGGTACTTGTTTGGGGTCAATTTGTGAATTTATAAAAATGTGAGGGCTTTGGGTTTAATTTATGAGTTGGAACATTTATTTTAGTGTAGAATTAAATTAAATTAGGATTAGAGAGTATAATTCGGTTTGGATTTCTTGTTTCGAATAAAAAGGCAATCAACCGACGAATGTGATAAAGACCGAAAAAGCCTAGGGTTTTTGAGTGGTAATTCCATATTTAGGGAGTCAATTAATCGGTATTAGAATATTATAAATGATTCTTAAGTTACTGAAATCGATTAGGGTTTGCGAGTTTTCAGTTAGCGCATATATTTTGATCCTAGGGTTAAAATTGCAATTAATTAAGAAATTGAGGGACTTCAAGGAAATAATTTAAAAGTAAGGGACTTTTAAGAAAATAAAATTTTCAAGGGCCTCACAGAAAGAACTTATCACCAGGTTTGGCATTCCCAGAGCCTTTATATCTGACAACAGTACACAATTTGATTGTGGCTTGTATAAGGAATTTTGTGAATAATATGGGATCAAAACCTATTACTCCGTACCAGCATATCCCCAAAGCAATGGACATGCCGAGGCATCAAACAAGACTTTCTTGAATGGGTTGAAGAAACGGTCGCTAAAGAGAGGTGGGCCAAAGAGCTTCCAACAATACTTTGAGCATATCGAACTATCCCAAGGCGTGCAACGGACAAGACCTCGTTCTCTCTTACATTTGGTTGGAAGTCGTAATTCCACAAGTTGAACTCCCTACGAAAAAAGCCGAATTAGTAGAGAATGGGATAAATGAGAGCCTGATCTTAAAGGACCTAGATTTGCGAAGAAAAACGAGAGCAATATTCTCTTCGTTTGATGCGGTATCAGTAAGAAATAGCTTGGGCATATAATAAAATAGTGCTACCTCGGCGATATGTGATTGGTAATTTGAACTTGAAAAAGATTCTGCCAAGCGACCGTAAGGCGATTGACGAGAAAGGGATTATGAGATTGCTGACGTTTAATGAAATGTGCTTCCTAAGCCTTAGAATGCTATGCACTTAAAAAAAAGTATTATCATTAATCTTGTAATTATGATGTAATACTGCTTAAACTAAAAGCATAATGAATAAATGCAAGGTTTAAAGATTTTACTTAGATAAGTGTGTTTTTTTCATTTCATTAAAACTTTACAAAGAAGTGTGATCAACAATCCATAAAAGCAAAATAAATACACTCAATCAAAAGAAAAACAGAAAAAACAAGAGGGAAGGTTTTTATAGGTTTTTCAGTTCAGCTGGAAAGGGAACATCTGGATTTGGGAGAGGAATCTGGGGTACAATGGAGAGGACTCAACTATTCCAGCACGTTTCAGGGCAGCACTCCACCTCTCTCTAAAGAAAAAAATTCTCTAGTTTATTCAATTGGCCGAGGTAGAGAATGCTGACTTCATTTCAGGTGGATTCAGTATTGTCTTTTACATCAGCCGTTCGCCGAGCTCTCACTTCTTCTAAAGTGGCCTTGAGTGCCTTATGCCCCACTCTAAGACGATCAAGCTGTCAGGTGGCGGTTTCAAAGTTCTCTCCTGCCATTATTTGACCAAACTCCCCTACAGTAACTCTACTATCAGCCCAAACAACGTCCTCCTTGATTTTCTTCCTTTTACTCGCCATTTGCCTCCTCTCATCATCGATCTTACTTTTCTTTTCATCATGGTAATCCCTATCGCTGGTCAATCTGATTCTTGATTCTATGAGCACACATTTCAATTTCAGCAAAAATGAGGAGGAGTCTTATGACAAAACATGTCACTTTAGCAAATTAGTAACCTTATCATCACCAGATTTTGGATATCTTGTCATAACATTTGTTGGTTAGGCTGTCATTCCAGACGACAGATGTCTTCGAGGATGCTTATGCCTTGAGCCATCGCCAGAGTAATGCCTACATCTGAGAAAATAGAATCAGCGAGCGATCCCCTATCATTGGTTGAAAAACGTACTAGATTGGCCCTTTAGTTGTGGTCACTGCTTGCCTTTTACCTGATTGGAGGTGGCGACAACATGACATGGGTAGATGTTTCGTCGACCTGCGTGAACTCTCCTTACTTGCTTCTCGACTTGATGTAAAGGGCAAATCAAATTACCTAGAAAGATGACATTACTTTGCCATAGCTGAAGGAGATGAATCTAACGACTCAATAGGTATATGAATGGCCTCCTGGGCTCACTCACTATCAAACCGGTTGATCGGACTCTTGAACAGCAGCAGTAGCAATGATCCTTCCTCCTAAGGCATTTCAGAAGCCTCAATAGTAAGAATGGGGATAGAAGGGACTGGAACATTAGTAACTTGATGGAGGAATTGATCTATCAAAACTTCTACTAATCGGAAGGCAACACCTTTGAACTTCCAGACAGTTTGAAAGGCTGGCAAATTTGTACCCCATGACTCGTTTTGATGATCATTGTTAACCAACCGATGAATGAAAAATGATAAGAATAAATCAGTTACTTAGCATAGCCGAAGGAACAAAATAGAAATTTTGTTACAAAAATTAATCACCTGCACCCAGCATTCGGAGTACAGTGGCAACACCACTTACAAAGAGAGGGGGCACAAACTCCTAGTTCCCCAAAACCTTAATGTCTTTTTCCTCTACTGAAAAAGACTTAGGAAGTACTCGAACAAGAGATCGATCTTGGTCTTGATTCTTGGACGCTAAGAAAGCCCTAGTTTGGGATTGATAAATGTTATAACAATACTAGAGGTCTTTCAAACCTAAGTCAATATTCAATAGGTTGTTTAAAGAAAGTACCCCATTACGATCTTGAAAAATTCCGTATTAAGAAGAAAGGGTGGGACCCTATGAGGCCCCTAACTTTTCTAATCCCATTTAGACCCTTACTTTTGAATTACTTCAATGAAAGCCCTTGAATTCTTGTTTGAAAATGTGTCCCGATCAAAACACACACCCAACAACATAGGAATCATTTTCAAAACCCTTATACTAATTAATTAACTCTCTTGTGGAGAAATGGTTTGGAAATACTCTTCTGATCCTGGGGGACGCTCGTGATCCTCAGCTCGCCACCTGAAATGGAATGAACACACCGGTCGGGGGTGCTGGAATTAACACTCCGACGGGCATGTCAGTTTCTACTCTCTGGATTACTTGTATTTTAAGTTAAGCGTAATGGTTCTCACATACCTTTCTCTGACTGATGATCCTGTATTTATATTATTCTCTTCAATTGACCAGGATCAATATCGAATAAATATTATGTCCCGGACTGGACTCGTCCATTCGTCCATATTGATCTAATGAAATTCGGCTCCCACAATTGCTCTCCAAACACCTTACTAGCATCAGTTAGTCGGCGTGTTTGGCTTCGAGTATGGAAAGTCAAAAATTTGACAGTTAGTCCTCCTCCCAATGCGTGTCAGAATGCGTACATGTTTTTTGCTCATTATAATGATTTCCCGCCCCTTCGTACACTGCCTCCATTTAATGTGATTTAAAATTGTCTCTTCGAATGTATGTTTTGAATACTCAAAAATATCTAGTTCGCCTCCTAGTGCAACTCCTTCACTTCGCGGCTTCTGCAGTTCCTTGTTTCTCGTTTTCCCCTTCATCTCCTATAAGTTTTCTTCTCCTTCACTTCCGATCCCACTTCCTTGTTTGCTTTTAGTTTCCTATAATCCTTGCGCTGGCCGGGATGGCAAAACATTTGAAGGAGCTCCTTTCAGCGGATCGTATCTCCGGCTTTTGACGCCATTTTTCCATCCCCAATGACGTCCATCTGTCACTTTTGGCAGACAGCACCATTGATATGGAGAGGGATGATGAGAGCACAATCGTCTTTCCTCTCCTGTCAATTACTGAGGGTGGAGTTCACTTTCCTCTTCACCCATTTTTGAGGGTCGTTCTTCGATACTGGGGTCTAATCCCTTCCCAACCCAACGTGAATTTTTTCTGCATCATAATGGGGATTGTAGAGCTAAACCGGCGTCTTAGGATTAATTTAGGTATACCCGCCGTTCGGCATTGTTATGTCCTAGCCAAATCTACTGGCCGACTAAGACACTACTTTCTTAGAGCCAAGGATACTGATCATCACTTAGTGACTATGCTTGCCAGCTCTGGCAAGCGTGTCGATGATGTGATAGTTGTTGTTTGAGGCAATTGGGAATTCAACGAGGGTGAAGATCGGCTAGACCCCGTGCCAAGGCGAAAAGGCGAACCAGGTGGCTGATTAGATCACTTTTGTTTCTGTTATTACAATAACTGTATTCGGCACTATATACATCTAATTGCTTTGTTTATGCAGGTAGCGACTTGAAGAGAGTATTGGTTTCAGACGACGATGCTGTGCTTGTAGAAATTAAAACCGCGCTACAGTTCGTCGGCCGTCTAAACCTTTAAAAACAAGGGAGGGCGGCCCACATTCTCCTGCGGTACGAGCAGACTTACACGACATTTTCAGCGGCAGACAACATTTCAATCTCACGAGGCGACAACCATCTTACAGCCCTTATCTTCCGCAGCTTCAAGAACTTAAGGCAGATTGGTTTAGAAGCATCCGATTCGGAACACGGAGAAGAACAAGCGGCTGAACCAATCGCCGAGGACTCGGACCAGTTGGCAGTGGAGGTTGATGAAGCTCTTAACTCGGCCTTTGAGGAAGCCGGACTCAACTCGTCCAACCCTCCATCCACATCAGGCCGAGGGGATGCCTCCTTCAAAGATATTTTTACAAATTTGGGAGACCTTCCCGGCGCTTATTCTGAGGGTATGGCTGGGGAAAGTCTCACGCAGTTGGCACGAAAGAAAAATGCCGAACGCATGGCCGCCCGACGGAAAGCCGAGGCCATCCGTTCTGGACCTGCCCCGACTGAATCCTTTGAACCTATTATTGTAGAAGAAACGGCTCAAGTTCATGTGGCCGAGACGGAGAAGGATGCCGAACGGTCGATTCTAGAAGAACGGTTGATTCTAGAAGATCGGGGAGAAAAACGTACCGCCGAGAGCGAGGCCGGCTTCGAGGAGAACCCCGTTGATAAATGGCCACGCTTAGAGGAGTCGGGTGTGGTTTCTCATTTTATTGTTGAACCAAAAATAAAAAGCATGCCGATCTCCTCTGAAGCGTCGACCTTGAAAGATCCAGCTGTGGCATTAAGCTTGGCTGCCTCGGTCTCATTGCCGGCTGACAAGGCAACCTTTTGTGTCGAGCCGGATTGGGTAGCAATAGCATTAGCTGCCTAGTCGGCCTTTCTAGTATGTGACTTGATCCTAACTCCTTGTTTTGGTTTGGTTTGCAGACGGTATTTCTTGGTATGTGACGATCCCAACTCCTTGTTTTGCGGACGGTTGGAAGGATAGCCAAAATAGGCCACCGCCAGCATGATGCCATTGAAAGAATTGGCCATTTGAAGTCGGAAGTCGAGGGTGAGAGGAGCAGAGCCGAGTTCGAGGCAGCGAGAGCCACAATGGAAAGTGCACGAGCCGAAGCTGAGAAGGAGAGGGTACGGACTGCTGACCAGCTCAGATCCGACGCTGAGGAGAGGGCAAACACGAGCGAGGAATCACTCAACTTAGCCAAGGAGGCGCTTGCCAAGCTAGAGGTCAAATTGGAAGAGTCGAAGAAGGCTAAGGAAAAAGCTGACTCCGAGGCTTCCGCGGCGTTCGAAGCTGGAAAGAGCGCCGCCCTTGAAAACTATGTAGAAGAAGTCCCCAAATTCGAGAATCGGGGATTCAAACACGGTTGACTCAAAGCCCTTTCTACCGTTGGAGTGACATTGGCCATGCCAATTCCATACGAGCAAGTGGTCGTTGAGCCGCTTGAGTTTGATCCCGAGGATTGATTTGGGAGACATTTTAGTTTTGTTAGGAATTTTCAATGTATGTTCTTGTAAACATGTTTTGTTTTCTTCATAGACATCTATTTGCTTGGGGTAATCTTCATGTGTAAAATGATGACTATGCTGTATTCAATTTATGAGTGAATATTTCCATTGCCTTGCATTATTTCCTGTATTTAATTGTGGTTATCAATGAAGTTTACTGTTTTGTTTTTGGTATTTTGGGTAAAACTATTACTGCCTGTCGCGCGGTAGATAAACGTTCGTGTACACTTGTCGATTAGATAACTAAGGGTTAATAAATGTGATTAGATTAATAAATGTGATTTTGCCGAATATCATTAGTTTATGGGGCTTAGGTTTTTTGCCGATCAGATTAATAAATCTGCCCTTCCCCCAGCCAATGTATGAACTACGAAAGCCGAATATCATTAGCTCATGGAGTGGCTGTGGCACAAATCGATTGGCATCAGGCTTAGGTATTTGGCCGATCAAATTAATAAATCTGCCCTTGCCCCAGCCAATGTATGAACTCTTAAAGCCGAATCTAATTAGTTCATGGAGTGGCTGTGGCACAAATCGATCGGCATCAGGCTTAGGTATTTGGCCGATCAGATTAATAAATCTGCCCTTGCCCCAGCCAATGTATGGACTCCGAAAGCCGAATATCATTAGTTCATGGAGTGGCTGCGGCACAAATCGATCGGCATCGGGCTTATGTATTTGGCCGATCAGATTAATAAATCTGCCCTTGCCCAGCAAATGAATGAACTCCGAAAGCCGAATTTAATTAGTTTATGGAGTGGCTGTGGCACAAATCGATCGGTATCGGGCTTAGGTATTTGGCCAATCAGATTAATAAATCTGCCCTTGCCCTAGCCAATGTATGGACTCCGAAAACCGAATATCATTAGTTCATGGAGTGGCTACGGCACAAATTGATCGGCATCGGGCTTAGGTATTTGGCTGATCAGATTAATAAATCTACCCTTGCCCCAGCCAATGTATGAACTTCGAAAGCCGAATCTAATTAGTTCATGGAGTGGCTGCGGCACAAATCGATCGGCATCGGGCTTAGGTATTTGGCCGATCAGATTAATAAATCTGCCCTTGCTCCAGGCAATGTATGGACTCCGAAAGTCGAATATATCTTCTAGATTGGAATGAATCAACGATGCCGAATATTGGTGGTTGCAGGAGTGCGCGCATTGATGATGTTGCCTCGGGAGTGGGGTGCACTCCTGAGAGATTAAAAAGGGGGTGAGAGATTTCATTGAGTTTCATAAAGCGACTCGATTCTGCTCTTCCTTCGTGGCCGGAAAAGTGTGAATGTCAACCAGACTTTTCTTTAATAGTAAGGGAGAGGGCAGGACTCTGGCGGAGCTGGACTCATCAATGAATCGAGGTGGCGAGCCTCCCCGTACGGGAGGTAGGGCATCTGTAGAGCACGAGAGGCGCCACTCTCCGCGTCGACGAAGCAAGTCACCGAGGAAGGAGAAGCACCAGCGGGGGAGCTCCCATCGTTTGCGAAGTGAGGCCAGTGGACTACCACGCCTATTGAGCTTTTATGTTTTTGTTGGTAACAAACAGATGACAGAGGCAGATTCCATCATCTGTGACCCGAACGTGGCGGTCAAATTTGCACGACAGATCTTTCCGCCAGAAGTCCAGCAATCAATGGTCGGTCAACCTGACTTTGAGGTGTTTCGAGAGGGCGTTCATGGGGCGGTGAAAGGGTTGTACGGCGCCTATGAAATCGGCATGCACCTTCGTGCTGCATGACGAGAAATAGAGAAGAAAGATGAATGCATTCGAAATTTGGAAGCTCACGTGGAAGTGGCTGAGTGCGAGCTAAGAAAGGTCAAGGCCGGTCAGACACAACCAGCCGGACAAGCTAACCCAGCTGTGGAAGAAAGGGTAACCCAGCGCCTTATCAGTAATGCAATTGTCGATCATGATACGGCGAGCATGTTTGCCGTAGAGTCCGCGAAGGGGAGGGCTTATGAAAAAGGCTTCCATGAAGGCCGAAAAGTAGGGATAGGGAAGACCAGGGAAAAGCTTGCCAAGGAAGTTTGCCGATGTGAAAATCGTGGATTTAAGCACGGTTGGATCAAGGCACTTCAAGCCGCGGAGGCTCTCCGAGCAGCGAGCGTTGATTCGGTGTTACCGCTTTACCAACGTGATCACTTCCCCTTTTCCGCCTTCGAAGTTAAGAAGAGTGACGATGAGGGAGATGCCAGATAAAAGTAGACATTGTAATGCTCAAAGTAGACATTGTAGACATTGCAATGCAAAATTATGTAATTATCGGCTAATTGAATAATAGTACATTTTTTACTTCAAGTGTTTTCAAGTGTTAGTGTACTTTCTAATTATATTAGTACACTGCATGCCAATCGATTAATCTAAGGACACATTTTATTTTGAATGTTCGCATGTTTCAGCCTACGTTTATACGACATGTTTCACTACGCGTTTATATGGCTTTCCCCATTTCTTTTTGAATGTTTACATGTTTTAGCCTTCGATTATACGGCTTGCCCTATTTTTTTTTGAATGCCAATCATGCACTAATGGGGATCTGAATCCGAAGACT
Organism: Camellia oleifera; assembly: GCA_022316695.1. Taxonomy (NCBI): domain Eukaryota; kingdom Viridiplantae; phylum Streptophyta; class Magnoliopsida; order Ericales; family Theaceae; genus Camellia; species Camellia oleifera. The sequence goes on from CM039315.1 coordinate 170,656,442, forward strand.
TGGCCAATCGTCAGATACATGAAGGGCACTCCGAATCCGGAGGCTTGATCAGCCCAAAAGCGTCATGCGCCAATGGGGCTCCGAATCCGGAGACTATTTGGTCAATCGTGATATCCACGATGGGCGCTCCGAATCCGGAGGCTTATTCGGCCCAAAGGCGTCATGCGCCGATGGGGCTCCAAATCTGGAGACTGGCCAATCGTGATATCCACGAAGGACACTCCGATTCCGGAGGCTTTTTCGGCCCAAAAGTGTCATGCGCCGATGGGGCTCTGAATCCGGAGACTTTGGCCAATCGTGATATCCACGAAGGGCGCTCCGAACCCGGAGGCTTTTTCGGCCCAAAGGCGTCTTGCGCGGATAGGGCTTCGAATTTGGAGATTGGCCAATTGTGATATCCACGAAGGGTGCTCCGAGTTCGGAGGCTTTTTCGGCCCAAAGGAGTCATGCGCTGATGGGGCTTCGAATTCGGAGACTTTGACCAATCGTGATATCCACGAAGGGCGCTCCGAATCCGAAGGCTTTATTTGGCCAATTGTGAGATCCACGAAGGGCGCTCCGAATCCGGAGGCTTAATCAGCCCAAAAGCATCATGCGCCGATGGGGCCCCAAATCCAGAGGCTTTATTTGGCCAATCATGATATCCACGAAGGGCGCTTCAAATCCGGAGGCTTTATTGGAACACTTTTGAACTAAATTTCGCAGTGAGTAAACGGGAATCTTTGCATTACAAAAGTGGAATGTGTACATGGTGAACCATTCAAAACTAGTATCATTCCCCACAGGTCTGGTTCAATGATAGAATTTACGCAAGTGTGTTGAGTTCCAAGCCCATGGCAGACTCCTTCTAGACATGTCTTTGAGCCGATATGCCCCTACTCCTGCAATGGAATCGACCTGATAGGGGCCGTCCCAGTTAGGACCCAATTTTCCGTCAGCCGGTTTCCTAGCAGCTGGAAGTACTTTCTTCAGGACCAACTCTCCTGGTGTGTAGCGGCGCAGCCGAACACGTTAATTGTACGACTTAGCAAGCTGTTGTTGGTATTGTGCCATGGACGCAAGGGCACGGTCCCTTCATTCTTCGATTAGAATCAAATCCAAAGCCAGCATCATGTCGTTTCGGCCCGAATAAAAAACTTGTGATTTCAAGGTTGGGTGGCCGATCTCTAGGGGTATGATCGCTTGGGTTCCAAAGCATAAAGCAAACGGCGTTTCCCTAGTGGATCGCCTCGGCGTAGTTCGATGAGCCCACAATACGCTCGGCAATTCTTCGACCCATTTGCCTTTAGCTTTCTCTAGCCTCTTCTTGATGCCGTCCAAGATGGATTTGTTAGAGGCTTTGGCTTGACCATTGCTTTGTGGGTAAGCCAGCGTGAAAAAGTAGGGCCGGATACCATACTTGCTGCACAACTCTCGGTAGACGCCACAATCAAACTGGGTGCCGTTGTTTGAGATAAGTGCTCTTGGAATGTCGAATCGTGTTATGATATATCTCCATACAAAGTGCTTAACATCAGCATCTCGAATGTGCGTTAATGCCTCCGCTTCGACCCATTTTGTGAAATAATTTGTCGCGACGATCAAGTATCGCTTGTTCCCTGGGGCCCTCGGCCAGGGAACAAGTCCCCACTGGGCAAACGGCCAGAGACTGGTGATAGAGCTTAACTCTTCAATTGGTAGATGGGTTAACGGGGAGAACTTCTAGCACTGTTCACATTTTTTCACATAACATTCGGCATCAGTTCTCATTGTCGGCCAATAATACCCCTTGTGTTATAGCTCGATGGGCCAAAGAGCGCCTGCCAGAATGGGTGCCACAACTTCCTTCATGTATTTCAGTAAGAAGCTCTTCGACTTTCTCCGAATGTACGCATTCCAGGTATGGGCCAGAAAGGGATTTTTTTATAATGCTTTCCTTGCGGATCCAAGTAGTATCGCAAGGCTTTGTTTCGCAGCTTGTGCGCTTCTTTCTTGTCCGCTGGGAGTTGTTCGGAAGACAGGAATGCAGCAATGAGGTCCATCCAACTCGGTCCTGATTCTATGACATTGACCTAGACTTCCTCCGAAGGGCCAATGCTTGGCTCCGGGATGAAACCTACTTTGATGGTCCGTTTAATCTCTGAGTTAATGGTAAAGGCTAGGCAAGCCAGGGCATCTGCATGTGTGTTTTGATCTCGTGTTATTTGATTCAATTCATGATGGTCAAATTTTGCCAGCAATGAGTTAGCCGATTTCATGTAAGCCGCCATACGGTCATTTTTGGCCACGTACTTCCCCTTTAGCTGATTGATCACCAGTTTTGAGTCGCAAAATACAAGCAAACGCCAAGCACCTAGAAAATGTGCATTCCGCAAACTGGCTAGAAGGGCTTCGTATTCAGCCTTCTTATTTGATGCTTCGAAGCCGAGTTTGACGACCTGCTCAATTATTGCGCCGTCGGGGGCCATGATTACTACTTCGGCTCCACTTCTCCGTTGATTGGATGATCCATCATAGTACAACTACCAAATGTTCCCAACATAAATTCTTCAGTTTGGCTTAGGTTGAATTTCATCAGTCTTGAAGTCGGCGAGGCCCTCAGTGAATTCGGCCACAAAATCGGCAAGCACCTGTCCCTTGATTGAAGTTCTAGGCAGAAACTGAATATCGTACTGGCCGAGTTCAAGTGCCCACTTTGAAACGTGCCCTGATGCTTCTATACTATGGAGTACCGACCAGAGGGGGTGGTCCATTAGTACCCCGATGCTCTGCCCCCTGAAAGTAATGCATCAACTTTCTCGCTGCCATGACAAGGGCTGGAATGAGTTTTTCCAACGGTAGGTTGCGTGTTTCGACGTTAACCATTTCCTTGCTCACATAATACACTGGCCGCTGCTCCCCTAGCTCTTCCTTTATCAGTACGGCACTGATGGCCCGATCGAAAACTGCCAGATACAAAATTAACGGGTCGCCTGCCGAAGGTGTTGTCAAGAGTGGAACTGATCAAAGGTAGGTCTTGAGGCCGTTGAAAGCGTCTTCACACTCGGTGGACCATTCAAAAGCCTTGCCCTGTCGTAGTGTATGAAAGAATTGTCGGTAGCGATTTGTGGACCGACTGATGAACCTGTTGAGTGCGGGGGCCATCCCCATCAACTTTTGAACCTCTTTCACTGAACGAGGGGAGCCGAGCTCCAAGATTGCTATGATTTGCCTCGGGTTGGCTTCGATTCCTCGGTGGTTGACAGTGTAACTTAAGAATTTGCTAGAGCTGATCCCAAACGCACATTTGGAAGCGTTTAACTTCATTTTGTATTTGCGTAAAATGTCGAATGTCTCTTCCAGATCGGCTAGATGAGTTTTCTCTTCTTTGGACTTGACCACCATATCGTCAATGTACACTTCCATAGTGTAGCCAAGTTGCTCCTTGAACATGGGAGTGACCAGTCTTTGGTAAGTTGTCCCTGTATTCTTCAGCCCAAAAGGCATAACCTTATAGCAATAAATTCCTCTTGGGGTGAGGAATGCAGTTTTGTCTTGGTCCTCCGGATGCATGGCAATTTGATGATAGCGTCTGTAAGCATCGAGGAAGCTCATGCGTTGATGGTGTGCCGTTGCATCTACGAGTTGATCTATTCTAGGGAGGGTAAAACAATCCTTGGGGCAGGCTTTGTTTAGGTCCATGAAATCAACGCACACTCGCCAAGTCCCATTTTTCTTCTTTACAACCACAGTATTCGCAAGCCATGTAGGGTAGGTCACTTCCATGATTACCCCGGCGTCAAGCAACCGGTCAACCTCTTCAACAACGGCGGCAGTGTGCTCTGTTGCTGACCGCCGGCTTTTCTAAATAATGGGCCTGCATTTAGGGTCAACATTTAAACGGTGCTGCAAAACAGACGGATCTACACCTGACATCTTATATGGCGTCCACACAAATACATCAAGGTTGCCGAGCAGGAAGGAAATTAGTTGCTGTCTGTTGGCTTGATTCAGGGAGGCACTGACCATGAAGAACCTGTCTGGGTTTCCGTTGATTTCAACTCGATCTAGGGCTTCTGTGGCCTTTTCACTTGGGAGCCGCCCAACATCGTCGAGGCTCACCCGATCCATCACCTCAATAGAGTTCACATGCAACTCTTTTGGAGTATTTTCAGTAAGGAGATAACATGCATGTGCTGATTTCTGGGAGCCATAGATTTCCTCAATGCCGCGTTCTGTTGGGAAGCGTAGTAGCTGATGATAGGTGCTTGGCATGGCCTGCATGGTATGCAATCAAGATCGCCCCATGATGAGATTATATGGAGATGGTAGCTTGACGACCAAGAAGTCCACATCCACTGTTCAAGAGCCCGCTCGAATGGGTAGTGTGATTTTCCCTAACGGGTATTCTGGATTGGCATTGAAGCTGAATAGTGGATAAGGAGCCGGAGATAGATCTGATTCGGAGAAGCCGAGTTTGGTGAATGTCTTGTAATATATAACTTCTGACGTGCTCCCTGAGTCAATAAGTATGCGCTCAACGGTGAATCGGTTTACGCGTAACTCGATTACCAAGGGATCAATGTGGGGAAGTGTCACTCCGGCCAAATTTGAATCATTAAAAGCAATGCTTGCAGGTTCATGGGGCCGTTTAGCTGGAGTGAGTTGATTTTGAGTGTCGGATTCGACTGAATCATATGCACTGCGGATGATATTGGCAGGCTGTATATCATATGGATTACGCCGAGTGGGGGTGAATCCTGTTTTAAGGCCATTGCTTTGGTTGAGTTGCCTTTTCAGACGTACTGTTGTAGCCGACCATCTTGTACCAATTCCTCTAGGTGGTCCTTCAATACATAACAACTCTCAGTATCATGACCATGATCCTTGTGATACTCGCACCGCCTATCCCGTCTTCGCGTGTCGGGAGGTCCCACCATTTTCGACGGCCATTTGAAGAACGGAAGGTGTTGGATTTTGGACATAACCGCGCTGATCGGCTCTGACAACTCCGTATATTTCTTGTCGGCGCGCCTGCTATCGACTTACAGTTGTTCATTTGCTCGGTGGGAGCATTGGTCGCTTGATCGGTGAGAATCCCGTCTCTTGTCTCGTTTAGCCTGATGCCGTGGTTCAGGGCTCTGAAGTGGTACAGATTTTAACGGCTGAGCAAGTTCAGAAGGAGCCGTCTTGTTGGCCACGTTTCCGGCTTTAACCCGTAAGGCATCATCTTCCACTTTATAGTATTCCTCAACTTTCTTTATCAACGACCAGACTGTTTTAGGGGGCCGTCTGGTCAAGGAGTTGCAGAGGGTACTGTTGGGATGTAGCCCCATCTTGAAAGCGGTGATGGCCATGGAGTCATTGCAAGCATCATCTACCAGATTAAAACACTTCCAATACTGCGCCGAATATACACGAAGGGTTTCCCCCGACTGAATCTGCATTGCCTGGAGGGAATCAGCTTGCTTTGGCTGGACCTCATTAGTGGTAAACCTTGCTTTGAAGGATTTTTGGAGTTGGTGGAAGCTCTTGATCGAGGCTGGCTCCAGTTTATAATAGCACCTGACAGTCAGTGGTCCCAAAATTGCTCGGAAATATTCTGCACATGAGAGCCTTGTCGTCTGCATGCAACGTCATGGCTTGCTTGTAATGGCGGATATGATCGGTGGGTTTGATTTACCATCGTACAAGGTGAATGACAGTGCTTTGAATTTCTTGGGTAGCACTGCCCTTGCAATTTTTCGTACAAAGGGATCATGCCGGTCTTCTTCATTTGAACTATTTCTTCTTCGCTTATGCCTTATACATAGACTCTCTTCAGAGGAACTAGTAGTTTCGGGTCATCCCTTCTTCTTGGGCTCCGAGGATAGTGAGTCGAAGTCGCTATTGGTGTCATGTTGTCGGGCTCAAGGTCATCGACCACCTGCCCTCAGAGGTCGTTTCAGATCTTGGCGTATAGCTTGTTTGGACTTCGCCACTTCCAAGGCCAAATCCTGCCGGAGACATTCGTTCTCAATGATCATGTTCTCCAACCTCTATTCATTTTGCTTTGCTTGTTCCATGATCGCTTGCATTGTCTCATGCGCTGATGTCGAGGGTAAGGCGAAGTTCAAGGCGTGTCTTGCGACGATAGTCTCCGGTCCAAGCATGTTTGTTGGAGTGAGGTCGTCTCTCTGTGTGGTTTCGTCAGTGACTACAGGAGGGTCTTTCGTTACGCCCGCCATGGATGTATTTGAGTATTCCCACAGACGGCGCCAATTGTGGAGAAGTGGTTTGGAAATACTCTTCTAATCTTGGAGGACGCTCGTTATCCTTAGCTAGCCACCTGAAAAGGAATGAACACTCCGACGGGCAAGTCAGTCTCTACTCTCTGGATTACTTGTATTTTAAGTTAAGCGTAATGGTTCTCACATACCTTTCTCTAACTGATGATCCTGTATTTATATTATTCTCTTTAGGCCCTAGGGCCAGACCCATTTTCGATCCTTTACATGTACTTATACTCGGCCTTTGTTCTACTGATTGGAAAGCCAATTATTTTATTCGGCTCTTCAATTGACCAGGATCAATGCCGAATAAATATTATGTCCCGGATTGGACTCGTCCATTCGTCCCTATTGATCCAATGAAATTCGGCTCCCACATCTCTAATTAAGGATTGGTCACTCAAAATCTTAGATTTTCGATTCTCATTTCGTTCGCCATTTAATTCAAAACGAAGAAAATTTAACCAAATTGAATTCTCAAACCCTAATTGAATTAAACACTAAACTTAAATAAATGTTCTAATTAATAAATTAAGGCCTTAGCCGTCACATTTTACTTGAATTACAAATTAACCCCAAGTTAGTACCATTATATATATATACTTATACAATTTTTTCTTAAACAAATAATTTTGCACCTAAAATATCTTTATATATATGGAATTTGTACCAAAAAAAAAAAAGAAGAAGAAGAAGAAAAGAAAATCCCTCAAAATCAAGTGCATTGATCGGCCATGGCTTGAGTAGATATAGGTACTGTCCTTTCGGAGGCAAATTTATGATTCTAGGAAAAAGTTTGGCCTAGTACCAATTATATATGGATGTATATATGCATTGTACTTGTAACTAGGATAGTTCAATTGAGAGAAAAACCTAGCTAGATCATGTTTAAGTACATAATTAAGGTTCCTAATCATCCACCGTTCCATTTCATCCCAACTAAATTAAAAAATATTCAATGAATTAGAACCAAGGGCATATTAGACTTTTCACCTTTTTTTTTTTTTTTGTGGTAAATACACCACTCCTCTCCTCTTTTTTGAAGCGCATACACACTCACACACACTATACACGACTGAGAGGGGGAGGAAAGAAAAAAGGGCAAACTTCACTTTACTCCCTTGTAGTTTGGCCAATGTACGGATCACCCCCATATCATTTAGAAATAACCACATAATCCCCTTTTGGTTTGTGGATCAAAGTGCACAGTTAGTTTTTCCATCCAAATAAACAGATTATGATAACCACATGTCCAGATGTAGAATATCATTTTTTTAAAGACTGATATACCCCTTATACTATTTCAAATTAAAAAAATAATGTCATTGTAGCTTGACTTTCCGCAATCCTTTCGGAAGGTGAATAACCTTACAGTTCGGACTCTACTTGTGGTTTTGAATCTGATTTCACAAGTATAATGTGAAATACTGAAAACACAAAAAGAGTCAAAATCTGACAAATCTTTTAGAAAATTGATTTGAATAAAAATGTCAAAAATGGACTGCTTTGCCAGATTACAGAGTCGCCACCTAAATATTTATTTTGGAAAAATTAGGAAACCCGTGACTCGTGCTAAAGGCCACTTATCTGTCATCACCAAAGTGTCTTGGCTCGAGAACTTAGGTACAAGAGAGAAAGGTCATGAATTGAGCACCCCACTCGCTCGATCAAAGATCGGCCTCTACTAATCATGATGTGATTTTTATTTACATTATATGCTCTTGTTCGATTATTTAATAAATCCTAAAATTTATTATGTGAAGTATACAAGCATAGACTATGCCATTCATTTTGGAATAACTTGATTTTATGTGTTTTGAAAAAGTTTTGAAGATGTACACAACCCAAATAAATTGAGTTACAAACATAAAAAATCAACATCATTCCAAATTAAGCGACACAACCTCTATCCACTGGCATTCATACAGTTATATCAAGTAAGCAAGTAGCCACATGGCAGGATGCTTAAACATAATAAGAAAAACACACACTATCGGGATGCTAAAGCATAAAAACTCACATATTTACCGATGTCCCGCAAACAGCTACAAAACAAAGTTAGTAAAATATGCATGATCTTATATACAAAATCTTAATGCAATTCACTCATGAGATGTAACTAAAGATTCGACTTTTAAGATATGACATGTGAATCATCTCAAAAACATAAGGTAGCGCAACTAATCACATAGGAATTGATTAAATCCACAAATGCAAACTTAGCTGAATCAAGATGCATGGAACATGGATGCAAAGCATGGATATAATGAAAAACAAAATATGATTCATATTCACAAATAAAGAAAGAAAGTAAAAAAACGGGATGGAAAGAAGTGGGGCGGGGAATTATTACAACATTTTAAATATTACAAATCCGAAGGAGATGAATAAATAATACAACACAATATAAAAATGCTCACAAACATTCAAAATAAAATAAACATAAGAAAATGGTGGAGGTTGATCTTCTTAACATCGGAAGGCTGCCCGGTTTTGCCTAGAGGTTGCAGGCACGGTCATGATGGTTGCAGGCGTGATGGTGTACTTTTAGGTGGCTACCCGACCACCTAACGGGCTGGGTAGCCTGGTAAGCTTGGCCAAACTTTGTTTTCTTAGATTTCAACAATAAAAACATAATGAAAAACAATATCTATGGGAGTCTCAACTCACCACTTTTAGTTAGATTATAACAATATATAATATAACAAGAAATCAAAGCAAAAAAGCAAAATAAGTAAGAAAGACAATGGGTTCAATATAATGTTTGATTGAACCCAACTCAATTTTATTATCTGTGCCTCTTTTAGTCCAATTTAATTAGCCATTTTTATTACCTTTCCATTCTTTAATCATTTTGTCCAAAAGTGATAATTACGTCCACTAATGACAAGAAGCATCAAACAAGAAGTTTGTTCTTGGCATGAGAGAGAGATGTAATGCCCTGGTAATGAATCTTCGATGAGTTTAAACCATTTAGCATGGAAGGTCTCTTTCTTATGCTTAAAACAAAACTAAAAACAACATATATGAGACTCTCAATTCACCACTTTTCATTAGATTACAACAATATACAATATAACAATAAATCAAAACAAAAGAGCAAAATAAGTAAGAAATGCAAGAAAATGAAAGGTTTGTGAAATTCACCTTCCAAGGAAAGGATGAACTCCTTAGTTCACAAACTCCCTTTTGATCACTCTCAAGCGTAGGAAGTGTGTTCTCAAATCCTCAATTCAAAATTATGGAGTTTATGGTATGGAAAGTGGCTAACTCTTTAGTTTTTTTCACTTTCAATCACTAAACACTCTTCCTTATGATCAAGGCAATTGATCTTTGGCTATATCAGAATTTTTGGAGTGGTTTTGGTGTATGGAAATGAGGAATTTCAGTAGCTATGGAAGGTTGGAAGTGTTTTGGAAGATAGGAGTGTGTTTAGCTTAAAAACTCAACTTTTCTCTCTTTTCTTCTTCTTTTCTCTAGCTCAAATGTTTTCTCCTTAATCTATCCTCTTGCTTGTCTCAACAATCTGATCTATATATATAGGCTAAGCAAGGCTAAGCAAGTAGAGAAATGGTGGAAGACAAGGTGGAAGACAAAAGGAAGATATTGAAGCTAAATGAGTACTAATAGAGCTAATAGGAGACAAAAGTGGACCATTATCTCTAATGGATCAAGCCTTAGATAATGAAGGTTGAGTGTATATATATTTGGTGATGAATATATCAGAAATTGAGTTAATGAGGTGTCCCAATCGAACCAAAACCAAAAAAAATGGGTTTGATGCTATTTCAGGCAGGTTCAACAAAATCTGCTCTTAAAGTCCAACTTCAAATGGGCATATCTCCCTTATCCGGACTCAGTTTTAGGTGATTCTTGGGTCTAAATTGAAGCTCCAGAAGTCTACTTTTTAATTCTAGTTGTCTCACATTTAAATTCCAAGCGTACAAAGAGATATGCCTAATTTAGTGAAGGCTATTCATTTCCAGGTCAATAAAATCTGCTCTTAAGCCCAACTTCAAACGGGCATATCTCCATTATCCGAACTTGGTTTGTTGGAAAATTTATAAAGAGGTAGTTGTGAATTGAAATAGACTCCATTTTCAATGAAATGGTGTAACTTTCATGGTGTCTTTTTGTTTTAAAGGAAGGGTCAAACCTCTATTTGAATGAAAGGGTGCAAACCTTTCATAGTGTCTTTTTATTTTAAAGGAAGAGTTATGTCCCTTCTTCAAACCTTTTCTATTCAAATTGAATAGGTGCCAACAAAGCCTATATAAAGGCAGCCCCATTCCAATTTTGATTGATTTTCCTAAAATTCATTTTTCTTACCTTCATTTTGCTCTCTTGCGTTTTTTATTGTTCATATTAGATTTAGAATAAATTTCAGAGAGTTATAGAACACAAGGTTCTAGTTTGCCGGAAAAATTTGTTTGAAGTGCTACTACAAATTTGTGAAGACCATTGTATCCTGGGAGATAGACGCCACTTAACCGTAAGCACCGTAGCGGGGCGAATTTGTCTTAAGGACAGAGTGTCACACACTCGACTTGGTCTTTGAATTATTTATTCGGTTCTACAAAATAAATACTGTAAGTTTTATTTTATTTTGTTTGAATTGTTTCAAATTATTTTATTTACACAAAAGATTGTTCTAACAATCTTAAGATAGATTCGAATTATTCTGTTTACAGAATTTTTCATTTGTTTCCTTTTCTCTTTCTACTTTTAAGAAAAATTATTTTCTGTGGATTTACAAAATAATATTCTGGTTGGAAAAATAAATAGTGATTATATGCTATTTGACATATAGTAGTAATATACTGTCTATTTTCTTTGACAACTAGTAGTACGACGCTAGTGTCATTAACAATTCAGAATATATTTTTGTGGAATTTTTTCAGAAATTAATTTTGAGTTTTAGAAATTATTTTCTGTGTTTTCATTACTTAAAATTCTATTTTAGTATTTTAATTATTGAAGCGTTACAGAAATTAATTTTCTGTGTGGAATTAATTTGGTTAAATAAAATTTCATTTTATTTCCAAATTAATTGAAAAAAAAATTAAAAGTTATTTTTTTATGTCTTTTTTTTTTTTACAGAATTTAAATTTTTGTGTGGAATTAATTTGGTTAAATAAAATTTTATTTTATTTCCAAATTAATTGGAAAATAAAAGTTATTTTCTTATTTCTTTTATTTTACAGAAATTTAATTTTCTATGTGGAATTAATTTGGTTAAATAACATTTTATTTCCAAATTAATTGAAAAATAAAAGTTACATTCTTGTTTCTTTTATTTTTACAGAATTTAATTCTGTGAATTTGGATTAATTTTCTGTGTAGTATAAATTCTAATTATAATTTTGTTTTATAAATGAGAATTGATGGCTACTGAAGCTAATACCCAAACAAGTACTACTGTGGTGGCTACAATAACGCCAACCCCTCCTAATGTTGTAACAGTACCGGTAAATCACGGTGAAAAGGCAGAGAAGTTCTTAGGAACTGACTTTAAAAGATGGCAACGAAAAATGTTGTTTTATCTTACAACTCTGAACCTGGCTCGTTTCCTCCGTGAGGATGCTTCTATTTTGAAAGAGGATGAAACCGACTGGCAAGTGGTTGCTGCGATTGATGCCTGGAAACATGCTGATTTCCTTTGCCGGAACTACATTTTGAACGGACTTGACAGCACATTATACAACGTCTACAATCCTATCGAGACAGCAAAGGGACTTTGGGAGTCTTTGGAGAAAAAATACAAAACAGAAGATGCCGGCTCAAAGAAATTTGTAATTAGTAGATTCCTGGATTTTGTAATGGTTGATTCAAAATCTGTGATCAGCCAAGTTCAAGATTTCCAACTCATTCTGCATGACATTCATGCAGAAGGCATGTCTCTCAGTAAATCCTTCCAAGTTACAGCCTTAATTGAAAAATTACCAAAAGGCTGGAAGGAATTTAAGAACTACCTCAAACACAAGCGCAATGAAATTTCTATGGAAGAATTAATTGTGCGTTTGAGGATTGAGGAGGACAACCGCAATTCTGAAAAGCGAGCTGGTAAGCTTCCTATGGAGTCTAAGGCAAATGTCGTGGAACATGCTTTAAAAACCAAGAAAACGAAAGTCTTCTGGAGAAAGTTCATCACAAGGCTCTAAAAGGGGGGAAAATAAAAAGTACAAGTTTAATGGAAAATGTTACATCTATGACAAAGAGGGACATCGTGCCAAAGATTGCCGTAGCAAAGGCAAAAGCAAAAGCAAAAGAAGAACAAGCAAGAAGCCTGCTCAAGCCCATATGACCGAAGTGGACAATATTTCCAATGGTATAGATGATATCAATCTTTCTGTAGTTGTTTCCGAGACAAATCTTGTCGAAAATCCTAAAGAATGGTGGGTGGACACTGGTGCTACTCACCATATTTGTGCCGACAAAAAGACATTCACATCTTATTCTACAGTAGACAATGGTGAACAACTTTTTATGGGCAACTCCTTAACTTCCAAAGTTGAAGGACAAGGAAAGATTGTACTCAAGATGACATCTGGAAAGAAACTCACTCTCAACAATGTGCTGCATGTACCGGACATTCGCAAGAATCTTGTTTCCGGATCTTTGTTGAGTAAGAATGGGTTCAGGCTAGTATTTGAAAGTGATAAATTTGTACTTACTAAGAATGAGATGTATGTAGGAAAAGGTTACATGTCTGATGGCCTTTTCAAGTTAAATGTAATGACCGTTGTACCCTCAGTTATTAATAATAATACATCTTCTTCTTACTTGTTTGAGTCTTCAAATTTATGGCATGGTAGACTAGGACATGTTAATTATGGATCTTTGCATAGATTAATTAATATGGAATATTTTCCTAAATTTGACATTGATTCAAATCATAAATGTGAAATTTGTGTTGAGGCAAAATTATCTAAAACTCCTTTTCATTCAATTGAAAGAAGTACGGAATCACTTGAATTAATTCATAGTGACATTTGTGATTTTAAATCAATTCAAACTAGAGGGGGGAAAAAATATTTTATCACTTTTATAGATGATTATACTAGATATAGTTATATTTATTTAATTCAAACCAAGGACAAAGCCTTGGAAATTTTCATTCAATATAAGAATGAAGTTGAAAATCAACTTGGTAAGAAAATCAAGAAACTTAGAAGTGATAGAGGTAGTGAATATGAATCACCTTTGGGTGAATTTTATAAAGAACATGGAATAATTCATCAAACCACTACTCCTTACTCACCTCAGCAAAATGGAATTGTTGAAAGAAAAAATAGGACTTTGAAAGAAATGATGAATGCCATGTTAATAAGTTCTGGATTACCTCAGAACTTGTGGGGGGAAACAATACTTTTTGCTAATTATATACTTAATAAAGTACCCCGAAAGAAAGTGAATCAAACACTTTATGAATTGTGGCATGGAAGAGTACCATCCTACAAATACTTAAAAGTGTGGGGGTGTTTGGCTAAAGTGGCTATTCCTAGTCCTAAAAAGACTAAGATAGGTCCTAAGACCATTGATTGCATTTTCATTGGTTATGTTATGAATAATAGTGCATATCGATTTTTGATTCATAAATCATAACATACCAAAATGCATGTAAATACTATTATTGAGTCTCGGAATGCATCATTCTTTGAACATGTATTTCCAAATAAGACTAGACAAGAGACTAGTAACAATAAGAGATCTCATAACGCTATTACTAGTCAGGATCAAGAACATGATCAAGAACAAGAGCCAGATCAAAATGAGGAAGAGGAACCTAGGCGTAGTAAACGTGCTAGAACCCCAAAATCTTTTGGTCCAGATTTTCTAACATATTTGTTAGAAAATGAACCTTTAACTTTTAAAGAGGCTATGTCCAGTCCTGAAGCTCCTTTATGGAAAGAAGTTGTCAACAGTGAAGTTGAATCCATCTTGCAAAATCACACTTGGGAATTAGTGGACTTGCCATCAGGTTGTAAACCTCTTGGGTACAAGTGGATTTTCAAAAGGAAAATGAAAGCGGATGGATCAATTGACAAATACAAGGCAAGACTTGTGGTCAAGGTTTTAGACAAAAAGAAGGTCTTGATTACTTTGACACATACTCACCGGTTACTAGAATAACATCCATTAGAATGCTAATTGCCATTGCATCTCTATACAATCTAGAAATTCATCAAATGGATGTGAAAACCACGTTCTTAAATGGTGAGTTAAATGAAGAAATTTACATGGAACAACCAGAAGGTTTTTCTGTTACAGGAAAAGAAAAGAAAGTGTGTAAATTGGTTAAATCATTATATGGTTTAAAACAAGTCCAAAGCAATGGCATGAGAAATTTGACAAAGCAATGATGTGAAATGGATTTAAAATTAATGATTGTGACAAATGTGTTTCTATTAAAAACACAGAAAAAGGTTATGTCATTGTATGTCTTTATGTGAATGATATGGTCATCATAGGTAGTAATAATGATATGATTAAAATTACTAAGAAAATGTTGAATAAACATTTTGACATGAAGAACATGGGCATTGCTGATGTAATTCTTTGTATGAAAATTACCAAAACATCAAAAGGATATGCTTTGTCACAATCTCATTACATTGAGAAAATACTTGACAAATTCAGCAAAGATGATGATCATCTTGCTAGAACACCTACAGATGTTAATTTGTTTCTATCTAAGAATGTACAAGAAAGTATTTCTCAATTAGAGTATGCCCAAATTAAGCTTAACGTACTTGATGAACTGCACTCGCCTGGATATAGCTTATGCACTAAGTAAATTAAGTAGATATATGAGTAACCTGGGAGTAGAACACTGGAAAGCAATTATAAGGGTTCTAAGATATCTTCAATTTACTCGTAACATTGGGCTTAATTATACTAGATATCCAGCAGTACTTGAAGGATACTGTGATGCAAATTGGATATCGGATACTAGAGACTCAAAGTTCACCAGTGGGTATGTCTTTACTCTTGGTGGTGTGGCTGTATCTTGGAAATCTTCCAAACAGACTTGTATTGTTAGGTCTACTATGAAATCAGAATTCATAGCTTTAGACAAAGCAGGGGAAGAGGCAGAATGGCTTCGCCACTTCCTTGAAGATATTCTAATATGTCCAAAACTGGTGCTTGCTATATGCATACATTGCGATAGTCAATCTGCAATAGGTAGGGCACAGAGTCATATGTATAACGGTAAGTCTCGACATATTCGTCGTCGACATAATACCATAAGACAACTACTCTCTAATGGAATTATTTCCATTGATTATGTGAAGTCTAAAGACAACATAGCGGATCCACTAACCAAAAGGTTAGCAAGAGAGTTAGTTGAGAATTCATCGAGGGAAATGGGACTAAAGCCTATTAAATAAGAGTTACCACAACGGCAACCCAACCTAGTTGACTGGAGATCTCAAGATCTAGGTTCAAAGGGACAACCGAGTTGTGTATGACTCAGAAGGATCACTGGGGAGTTAAACTCCTACCTATTTCTATGATGAAATAGTGATGACTGCAGAGTTTTAGGTTAAGTAATACTTTTAATGATTCTTATATCTAGGTATACCTAGTGGAGTATGACAGGATACTCTTCATAAGAATCACCTATGTGAGTGTGAACTGGGCCGGTTCTATGAGATTTGTGAAGGGCTACAATTCTCTAGAGCACTCATGAAAGACCAGGTTGTTCAGGGCCAAAATGAACACAATAGTGAGAACTAAACTGTGTCTGGGGATATACTGTGTGAGTTCTATTGTCTTGGTTTACACAAATGGCTGAACAGTTCAAGACATCATGTTCACTGGTTAGCTAGTAAATCCAATAGTGTCTCACAAGGGAAGGTTCAAAGCCAAAAGCTACCTATCCTTTGCAGAATATTTCCAATTTCTGTACTCTCTGTATTTACATCATGTTGTTGCATTTTCTCTCTGTCAATTTCATTCATGTGGGGGATTGTTGGAAAATTTATAAAGAGGTAGTTGTGAATTGAAATAGACTCAATTTTGAATGAAATGGTGTAACCTTTCATGGTGTCTTTTTGTTTTAAAGGAAGGGTCAAACCTCCATTTGAATGAAAGAGTGCAAACCTTTCATGGTGTCTCTTTATTTTAAAGGAAGAGTTATGTCCCTTCTTCATACCTTTTCTATTCAAGTTGAATAGGTGCCAACAAAGCCTATATAACGTTAGCCCCATTCCAATTTTGATTGATTTTCCTAAAATTCATTTTTCTTACCTTCATTTTGCTCTCTTGCGTCCTTTATTCTTCATATTAGATTTAGAATAAATTTCAGAGAGTTATAGAACACAAGGTTCTAGTTCGCCGGACAAATTTGTTTGAAGTGCTACCACAAATTTGTGAAGATCATTGTATCCTGGGAGATAGACGCCACATAACCGTAAGCACCGTAGTGGGGCGAATCTGTCTTAAGGATAGAGTGTCACACACTCGACTTGGTCTTTGAATTATTTATTCGGTTCTACAAAATAAATACTGTAAGTTTTATTTTATTTTGTTTGAATTGTTTCAAATTATTTTATTTACACAGAAGATTGTTCCAACATGGTTTTAGGTGATTATTGGATCTAAATTGAAGTCCCAGAAGTTTACTTTTCAATGGTGGTGGTCTCACATTTAAATTCCAAGTGTACAAAGAGATATGCCTAATTTATTAAAGGTTGTTCATTTCCTTCGTAATGATTTGATACTCATTCTTTTCCTAAACTAGTTTTCTTTCATCCCCTCCTATTTCCTTCAAATACAAACCTATAAAGAAGATGTTTTTAAATATTTTTTGAAAGAGTTCACATCCCTTCCATTTATTTCCACTTTGTCCTTACTCAGTTTACTAAAAAGTGTAATATTTTAAACGAAATGGGAGCCTCGGAACATTGTAGAAACATTTGGAAAAATATTTTGAAAAGAGGGTTTTAGGTCTAAAATAGTTTGGCCAAAAATGTGTGCAGGTTGGGATTAAAGCTGAAATTTCATCTCTCTTACTGAGGATTCTTTGAGAAACATATTCTAATTGTCAACATCGGGTAATCAAAAGAAAGTGCCCAAGTCTTAGGGCCAGTCAAAATAGGGTGTCTACAGTCATTTATTCTTCCTCCTCTCTCTCTGTTATTTCTCTCTATACTATATCTATTTCTAATCTTTCATTACCACCCAAAACCATGGTTATCTCTATTGTCTGACACAATTCTATCTTTGTTGCTAATCTTGATGTAGTTTGTATCTTGATGTAAACCCTATTGAATTTCAAATTACTGGTGACATAACCCAAATGAAGAAACCAGGCAGAAGAAGAAGAAGAAGAAGAAGAAGAAGAAGAAAAAAGATTGATCAGAAACTGTCATGGTGCAAGAAACAGTTAAAAAGCCTAGGTGTTGCCTAATATATACATATATATATATATATATATATAACATGTACATCAATTAGTGTTTGATTAATTTTGTTGAGTACATTGTTAATTGATAAAGCCTTAGCCCATTTGAAATCATTAACACAAATTGATAATTTGAAATTCTTCTCCCCAAAACATGTGTTGTTTGATGGTAAGTGTTTGGTCTAAAAAGGCATAATCGGAATGGAACCAATTCATTGATTTCTAAGAGACCAATGCAAATATGTATGATAGTGTGTATATATATATATATGTATCAATTCATACAAATTGGTGATGTTGAAATGGAAATCGCTAGGATGATTTGGGTGCGGTTGAAGTAGGGTAAAGATGGGGCTCTAGTGACAGGAAGGTGCTGACGGTAGGTGTGTAAGAAAGAGAGAGCACCAAACTGGCTTTCTACACCTTCCTTCTTGCTCCCAGTTGTCTTTGTTATGTGAACCATGGTGGTTATAGTATTAAGAAGAATTTAAGCTACTTTTGAAGAAGACGATAGGAAAAAAGTCAGCAAATAAAAAAAAATGTAGCAATATAGAGGTAAAATAGTCTTTTTCTTATTTCCGTCAATGGTGTTAATGGTGTGTTTTGTTCCACAAACCATAAGGGTGTTATGTGGTTATTTCTAAATGGTAAGGGGGTGATCCACACATGGACCAAACTACAAGGGGATAAAATGAAGTTTGCCCAAGAAAAAAGAAAGAGAGGTTAGTGGTGGGGAAGAGAAAAAGAGAAGAAAATTGTGCAAGCATCTCAACTAGGCACCAAGTAAGCCACAATACCACACCTCCTTCTATTTTTCTTTCAAATACATGTTCTTTGAAGTTTTAAGTATTATTTTCAAATGTGTTTTAATATTGATTCTTGTGTTAAAGAGAAAAGAGTTGAACCTTATTCCATCATTGTGTTTTTCTCTTAATGTAATCAAGACTACCTTTTTCTACTCCTATCTCCCATGATTTCCAAAGGCACACCTTAAATCTAAAATTCTGAATTTATAATATGTTATTTAACATGTTTTCGTCATAATAGAAGTGAAAAATTATCTATGGTTACTCTCTTCTCTTACTTTTTCTCTTATTTCAAGTTTTGTGCATGAAGAACTGGTATTTTTAGCCCACTTTTAAAAATTCTATAAAAATTTGGAAAAATTTCCTTCACCTCATTTTTATTGAACAACCTTCCAAAAAGGTTTATGTACTTAATAATTAAAATCCTTAAAATTTATCATTAATTTTAATTTTTTTTTTCTTTCAAAATACCCACTGATATGCTATTTTTATTTATTTTTTATTTTTTATATCCCAATATGAAGTTGTTGATCACATTACTTCTATCACCTAATCATGTCTTAAGGCTACCGAATTACTTCTCGAGAGAATTTTTTATAGTTCCCATTTAAATGATTGGAACCGTTCATTTGTAGAGTCCTATGTTTATCATCTATAACAAAAAAAAAAAAAGAAAAAAAAAAAGAAAAAAAAAAGAGTAATCTGATAATTATTATTTTTTATTTTATTACGTTTGTCGTTAAAAAAGTATATGGTTTATTTTCAGAAAAACACTTATTGTTTATTTTTTCAGAGACAAATGTAATAAAATTGAAAGACTACAATTATTGGATTGACTTAATTTTTTTCATTAATGATATACATGAAATTTTTTATTTAACGAAATTAACAAAAAAAAATAAAATTTCTAACTACTTTTCTATACAACAATAAAACCATCTGAATTGTTAATTGAAATATATTTTTAATATCACTAAAACTTATTAATTGACTTGATAATTTATTAATAAAATAATGCATTTATTATGTAATTATAAATTTGAATAGATAAAATGTAATTTTTAAAGGAAAATTTACCCATAAATCCCATATGAGGGAAAGTTGTTCCAATTAGTCTTAAGAGTTTTCTTATGAACCGGTTAGTCCTATTTTTTTTGGAAAGTCATATTTGTTGATTTTGGTGAAATTGGAGTTGACATGGTTATCCTTTTGTGATCCCTTTTCTGATATATTTTCCCTTATTGTTGGAATCATTTGTAATGGGTATGGAAAACATTGCCTGTGTTTGGGGCAGAGATAGTGGTGAGTTTTTGTTTAGGTGGTGTGATTTTTTCCTTCTGTACGTTGTGTGACAATTCCATGCACCACAATTTCACCATTAAAATAGTCCATATTGTCACAAAACACAACACAAATATTACAGGATGGTTTTCCAACAACAAGATGGAACATTTTGATGACACTTCAATTTTAACATGGTGTTATCACACTGGTCGACACATTAGCAACAATTTCTGCTAGACACATGCAAAACACAAGGCATGTACACCCATTTATCAAAACGAACATCAAACCAATGGAACACTCACATAAATATTAGCTTCATGTCATTATTAGCACAAACCGCAAACTGCAATTAACACTGTACAAATTGCATATTAACATTTCAAAACCAACATTCACATAAAAAACACCCAAAATATCCAATGGTCTGTCAAACACCCCCATCCACATCATAATTGCATCAGTATACACTCCAACCCCCATATTATTGCCACTTGATGTTTCCGTTTAGCGACAATGCCATGCGTCAAAATTTCCTCATAAACACAACCCATATTGTCACAAAAAAATACATTATAGTATGGCTTGGTGGGTCTAATATTCTTACATGGTAAATTCACATTAACATGTACATTAGCAACCATGTCTACATGTCAAAGGCAAACAAAGGGCATGTACAACCATTTACTAAAAGAGGACAACAAACTAATGTCACACTTATACAAATGTTAGCTTCAGTTTACCATCAAATCACAAAAAACGTACGAGTAACAGGCCACAAATTCCATATTAACATTTTTGACTTAACATTGACATTACAAACCACAGTAATCTCCACCATAACCCCACATACCCATTCAGCCTTGCAAACATTCAAAAAACATAAATGCACACAACATCGAAAACATATGACATCCAAAAGCCCCAAATGAACACTAACCCCATATTTCATAATCATATGTGTCATTGTCATGCGTCCATACAACGGTCGATGGTTCTAATCCACGCTGGATTCCAGAATCAAAGAACTCACTCCTCAATGTCACCAATCGCTTTTCCCACAATGTTTGCAACATCGTGAATCAATGTCACACTTGGGGATGTTTTCTAGGGTTTTAGTAATGTGGGGTTGGGGTAGCACATATTCCTAAATATGTAATACTAAATTAATGCCAGAAAAATATCATTTCAATTTTACATTTCACCCCCAACCACCATGTTCTTGCCCAATGTTACACTAGAGTTCAGAATCTTTCCAAAATTCTTCAATGTCAAATTCGAAAAAGACTATATTAAAGAATTCCTAATTTTGTGTAACCACCATGTTCTTGCCCAATGTTACACCAGAGTTCAGAATCTTTCCAAATTCGTCAATGTCAAATTCGAAAAATGCTATATTAAAGAAGTCCCAATTTCGCAAATTCACAGAGACTGAAATACCTTAAGTATCCCTTAACATTCCACACAAGCCCTACTTAAATATTGTCCTCATATGTAAAATACACTATAATGGAACTTATTGGCCTATAAAGAACAAACACTGGACTAAACAGATCATAAATTCTCATTTTAGGATTTATCGGTACATCACTCAATTTTAAAACTATAAAAGACAATTCACATTTAATGTGGTGTTTGTAATTCACCATACTTTTGTTGACAAAGTCACCATAGTCAAGATAGTAGTAGAATGAGAGAGTTGGTTGATCATTAAATGGTGATAATAATAATAAAAAAACCTTTTATGGGACATATGGTAGGGGGAGTAGGAGGTCTCATAAATGTCATATCACGATGTGGCTATTGGTTGGTTCATGGGTATCATGTGATCATATTTTTGATCAATCACAAAATTTTATATTTTTTATATTATCTAATCATCTAATACTAAATCGTGAGTCTCTTTCCCTCCACTAATCAGAACACACCTGAGACACGTGGTGATTGTGCCTAGAACCAATGAATAACTTCTCCAACAAAAGGAAATTGTCCTCTCTCCCTGCACATAGTCCATAGATACTTTCTCAAAATAGACTTGCTTGTGTGTGTGAGATTTCGGCCTATTTTATCAACTAGGTTAAAGTCAACTTTTTAGTTTTTTTCGCTTTTTTGGGTCACATTACCTCTCTATTTTTTTGTAGGATTTTTTTTTTAATGTAAAAAAAACTGACTTTTAACTTGCTTCCCAAAATAGTTCATTTTGGATTAATCGATGTAAACTTCATTTTTATAAGGTTATATGTTATTTAATTTAAGATTTAAATTTTTTTTTTGACAATAAAAAAACACGTTAAAAAATTAGAAAGTCATTGGCACTTAAAAAGTTACTGAAAAAATTACTGACACTAACTAGTGACAGTGAGGTAGACAAATAAGTAATATTGGATATATAGGTGACACGTGCATAGATATTAAGTGTAACACCCTGCAAATTTACACATGAATACACCACAACAAGCACAACAATATACAGAATAGCCATCTTTCTCATTGAACTAAGATTCAAAAGTTTACAATTACAAGGTTTATATTTCCACAATACCATGTACTCATCTCCAAGTTTAATGATCTAGATGACATTACAAAAAAAAGGCCCCTAAGGGCATACAACATTCCAAAATTCTTGCTTGATACAACAAAGTAAGTTTCTAAAGTTATGATACAAAATTCTAAATCTTAACAACCAAAAGTTCTTGATCTATCAAGTCCCAACCAAACCACTACTAAGTCCAAGTCATTTTTGAGGTGGTATAACATTATCTCCTGTAAAATAAATAGGGGTGAGCTATATACCCAGTAGGAATACATTTAACCAAGTATTTAATCATTTGAATAAGCCCACGACACCATTGAAATGAGACAAGGTGAGTAATTAACATACATTTATAAACATAGTTAATTATGTAAACAAATGCACAGTTGAATAGCTACATTCGCATCTCACACCAACCATCATCGCATCGGAAAGGAAAACATACCATGAGGCCCCCATAAGAGTCCAAATTAAAATTCAAATCACCTTTATTTTTTTTTTTAAAAAAACCTTCACACATTTACCGGCTGTTATACAGCAGGATGTGAGCACCCAAAATCATCTGTTTTTTCACTTTTACCAGCTATAATACGGTAGGACCAATGGACACCCAAAAATATTTTTCCCACAGTCGCCCGACGATAAGCTCAAGACAGGGGCAATTGGGCATCTTAACTCCCCGTGCAAGTACCAACACACACCAACACACACCAATACATCAAAACCGACTGTTATCTCAAGACGTATGCTCAATTGTCCAACTTTCATTCATCCAACAAGTAATCGACATAATACGAGATGAAATACAACATCACACTCAAGAAGAATCTATCTCCAAACCACAATTTCATTGTCATCACAATATCATCCTTTATTGTTCATAATATTCCAAGACTTTAAGATAATTCCAATTAAAATACCACTTTCTACTTAGTTGGAAATTAGGTTTGTTAGTTAAATTTGGGGATTTCCCTCTAGTGTATATATATATAAAAATTCTCAGCATCAATGTTCCTCTTTTATGTTGATTTAATTGACATTTTGATAACAAGTGAGTAGAATGTCTCTATTTGTTGAATCCAAAGTTTAATCCAACTCAATCATTCAATCAAGCGTTAGAATCACAACAATACCATACAAACTCCTTCAAATCAAAGAAATACTAGGTTAAAGGTACCCTACCTCAAATTATGAGCCCAAGAATCAAGCTTCTAAATGAACTATTCACCAAATAAAATTCCAATCGATAAAGATGATGATCTTCAAGTGTTCTTCACCCTTTGTAAGAGCTTTAGGTCGGATCTTAAGAGATTGGGGAGCATTTTGAAGTGGAAACTTAGGGTTTTTCGGGCTCGAGACAAGAAGGAGAATGAGAGAAAAGAACTGTGGAGAGAATGATCTAGATTTGTACTTTTTAAAGTGCAGAATCGCGCAGACCGCTCGATCGCAACTTCCTTTGCTCAAGAAAACAACACAAAAACGAGAGGATCACTCGAGTGACAACTTTATCGCTCGAGTGAAAAAAAACAAGTCCTAGAAGTTTTGTAGAGCTACAATGAAACTACTAGGAGCTTACATTCTACGCTCGAGCACAACTTCCTATGCTCAGGCGGTCCTGCTTGTAAACTGGTGAGATATTGAGAGCAGCAATTCTCCGCTTGAGCGCAACTTTCTTCACTCGAGCGATCACCTGGAACGAAATGTCACATTAAGACATTTGAATGTATAGTTGAATAGATAAGTGACACATAACATTTACACAAACAGACATATGTAAATTTTAAACAAATAATGTGGTACTGGAATTTTGGCTTAAAAAATGGTCATCTAATGTGCATGCCATTTCATTTTCATTTAATTTTAATTTTGATTGATAACACTTACAAGTTAATTTATTTAACTTATGAATTTTATTAACAAGTGTTTTTAGAGTGCAAGAAATAGATTAACCACCAAAAAAAAAAATGAAATTCTTTTTCATTAAAATCAAAATACTTTTTAATTTTAAACAAATTATATTTGACCTTTCTTGATAATTGTTCAAATTACATCTAACTTCATTAGTCAGAATAAACTATACACTGGCTGGTCTTGATGGTTTGAGTGTGGCATATTGACGACCACCCAAATAACTTACTTATTGGTTTATTTTTATTACACTATTTTTCTATTTTTTTGAACATTTTTTTATGATAAATAAAATGGTCCAAAAATAAGGCATACCTAAAACAACTAAGAGCATCCACATTAGCCTCACTAAATGTAGTTTTTGGTTAAATATAACTAACAAATCATAAAATTCTTATTCCATCAACCCCAATAATTTATTTGTAAACTAGCTTTTGGTTAACTTTTCGACAATACCTCAACAAATTTGTTGAGTTACTATTCATTAGTTATTCAATGGTTTATCGTTTTTTTTTGATAAATTTGACCTCACTTTTTTTAATTGCTTGAGTACTATTCATTGAAAATATATTTACAAATTATTTAAATTCAGAAAATGAATAAAAATAAATATTTTAATAAAATAAAATTTTAAAATAGAGAGTCTGATGGAATATATATATATATATATAAAGGTTAGCTAAAATATATGAATACTTTTTGAGTTTTAATTTGATTCAAAATTGGTTGAGGATGATATGGATGCTCCAACACTAGTTATCTTCAAGGTTATTTTTAGAATTCAAGCAAAAGTGGAAATTGTTGGGTGTATGTCCTGCATTTTATGAGATAAGTACAACTATTGATTTTTCACAAAGTGTTTAGATTAGGTTGTGGAGCTCGAAATTCACTAGGAATACAAAATATGTTGGGTGTTATTAATTGTTTGAGATTAGAATTTCTTAGGTTTTCCTATAGATAGGGAGTCTATAAGGTTGTGTTTAATTTATGAATTTTGGGAGAGATTTAGAAAGGTAAAGAAAAACAGTGTATGAACGTAGATCAAATATAGTTATATTTTATTCACATTTCATCTACATTTTTTCTTTTCCTTTTTAAATTTCTCCTCAAATTCATGAACCAAACATAGCTTAAGGAAATTCTAGAGTTGTGAGATTTAGAGGGTTTGTAAAGAAGTAGGAGAGGGAAAAAAATACTAGGGACATTGAGTGTAGATAGTGACGTAGGTTTGCTTTAATGACCAGTAACCCTTGTGCAAGGAGACGAAGAGTGATTTCAAGGCTCGTGTATAAGGATAACAACATGTAGGGTATGGAGCGGAGGACCCCCACCCCACCCCCCCTCCAATTTCTGCCTCTTGCCTCCACTCTTGACCCGACCCTCATGAAACTCTCTCCCACCCCTACCCAAATCAACAAATATAACCCTTACCCTTGACCCTACCCGATTCGCAACACAAGAAGAAATTTAATAATAATATTAAAATTTTATAATTAAAACTAGAAAATGCTATTTATAATTTAAAAATATATTGTATATTGTACATATATTAAAATTTTATTATATAGAACATAATAAAAACTCAATAGATATTATATATATATATTCTATAAATTCATCAATATATTATACACATATTACATAAATATGTAATATTATTTATTTATTACTATATTTTGCAGGTCGGGTAAGATTCAGGTAAAAAATATTCGCCCGTCCCTAATCCGAACCCAATCGAGTTTTTCAAAAATTTCTACAAATCCGACTCTACCATATTCAACCACCCTCAAACCCATCTTATTGAGGTCGGGAGAGTCAAAAATTTGATAGATTGGGATATTTTGTCATCCCTACTCGTATATTGGTATCAAATTCTTGTAAGTGTTTTTTGATCTTATAGTTGTATTCCACACTTTTATTTTATTTTATTTTATAATCTTTATCAGCATTGTATTCTACACGGTTATATAGTTGATTTTGTTAGAAAAATAGTACCAAACTATCTGGAAAATATAATTTAAAAATATGTAAACGGTTTTTGGGCAAAACCAAAACTGAAATTAATTGACAAAATAACGTAACAAAACTTACAGTACATAAAAAAGATAAAACCTGATCGAGTCGAGTGTGTGACATTCTTTCCTTAAGACAGATTCGTCCTCCCATCGGTGCTTAAAATTCAATGGATGTCTATCTCCCAAGATACAACGATCAATATCTTGCACTAGCAGTGCTACTATTGCAAGTCTAGCGAACTTCGCTATGCATGTACTCTCTTTATAGGAAAATTAGACTCAGAAAATATGAAGAATAAATGCAAAGTGAAGAAGAAAATTGTAATTCTCTTTTTAATTGAAGTGAGGGAGATGGAATTTATAGACTTCTATGAGACTCTTTGAAAAAGTTGTGACCCTTTAAAAGGACACACATTTCCAACTCAAAAGACACAACCACTGGAGTAAATTTTAATTCAAATTTTCTAACAATCCCCCACATGAATGAAATTTACAAAAAGGACATGTAACAACATGCAGACAAAGAGAGAGCACATTAAGGAAATACCCTGCATCGGGATAAGTAGCTTTCGGCTTTGAACCTTTCCTAATGAAAGCCTATTGGACTTACTAGCTAATCAGTGGACGTGATGCCTTGAACTGTTCAGCCATTTGTGTAAGCCAAGACAATAGAATTCACACAGAATATCTCCAGACACAGTTTAGTTCTCACGGTTGTGCCCGTTTTGAGCTTGGGCAAGTCCTGGTGTTCCATGAATGCTTTAGAAAATTTAGCCTTATCAATTCTCATAGAAGCAGCCCCTTCACACTCATATAGGAGATCCTTATTTTGAGTCTCTTAAATACTCCTCTTGAAAGATACCCCTCTAGGGTTTTCAAGATATAAGTGATCATTAAAAGCATAGCTTACCCTAAGTCCCCTACATACAACACATGTTGCAGATATTACTCTCATCATAGAAATAGATAGGAGATAGACTCCTTTAGTGATTTCTGGTGAGCCACACATAACTTAGTTGTCCCTTTGAACTTAGTTCTTGGGATCTCTAGTCATCTAAGTAGCGTTACCATTATGATGACTCTCATGTAATAGGCTTTAATTACATTCCCCTCGATGAACTTTCCCTCATTTGCCCTCTTGTCAAACTTTTTGTTTAGCGACAGCTATTTTTCGTTTGACCTTCTTAATTATATATATCATTGAGTAATTAGTGAACCCATTATATTATCCTTAGACAATATTCATAACTGAAAGCAAATGTCTTATGGTATTAAGTCTTTGATTGCATCAAGACTTATCGTTACTCTATGTCACTCCCATAGAGTTGTTCCTTATGAGTTAATGAAACCATATCTGCTTCTACTCTAACTTTGTCCTATAAAAAGAATTGAGATTCTTTGTGGACCTATAATCGGAACCGTTACTTTGGTAAAATCCTCCAAACACCCCCACATTTTAAGCATTCCAAAGAAACTTAATTTCTCTTTGCTGATGTATAATAACACAAAAATATTAATACACTCCCATAATTCTGATGTAAATCAAAATATATCATTAGTTGGCGTGCTTGAACTAAATAACAAGATGTAAACTATTTTGTGAATATAATCACAATACTAATTTGTCTAAAAACAATTAGACTACATAACTTGCTTTTGCAGTACAAAGAAGAAATGACTAATACCGGTTGTGGCCACAACACTTTGTCAAATAACATTTCTTTAACCATGATTAATTTCTTTTTCGTTACTGCAACCCTTAATTCCAATCTCAACATGGAATATAAATATCACTGTATAAATACATTTACATCTAATTTGTCTTATCCAGTGTTAGTGACTATGTCGACAATTACCAAAGTGTCTTTCACCCGTGAAATATTTTAACTCATGTAATATTTCATTACAGAGTTATTGGTCACCACACCAATTTCAGTCATTATTCCAAAGAATAGTCAGAATTCTTCTTATGTCAAAACACATAAGTTCACATTTTTATCAACACTTTGATAAAAAAATGACATCCAAATATAATACACCACATACCAAATCGATATATCAAATATATCAATTAATGACATCATAAAAAAAATGATGCTATTAATTGTCAACTCTACAACATATGTAGACATGGACAAGATTACCAAGTCAATTATAATCATAATTTCCCATTAATCTCTCTCCCCCACATTTGTGATAATACATAAATTAGCACAAACAACATAATTCATTTCCAGACAAGTGTCACTGTCACAATAATAACTCATTTTTGATAAATTCATACATTATTTATTCAAAAATATTTGTAACAAAAGAAAAATTAAATTTTCTCTTCAAATTCAAGAGATAAACTCCCACATGAGAACATATTAACTCTTTCTTTCATGGTTAATGGTTAGTGCAACAAATATCTATGTAACACTAAAACATATAAAACAACTCTACTTCACAACTTCATAATAAATAATGATAGCTTATGTCAAAGTTATTTTTAAAAAACTTTCAACTTGATTATTAACAAAATAATAATCAATACAAAAGATTCCTCAAACTTATTTCCAATTAAATGGAACACCACCATTAAATTATCATGTTTAAATTTATCTGGTGTTAATGATTGGTTAATATTGCAAGAGTATTATTACCATAATCAAATTGCACATATAATACTCCAAAACAGATCCATTGGTATTAGCACCACCACAATTTAAAAAATTCACAATTTTTTAAATAAACTCTAATTAAATCCCATACATAGCATTGAAACTAAATCAGTCAAAAAATAACACATATCACACAATATTTAAAAATAAAATAAAATATGGCAACATGATGTCATAAAATTCATAATTAGCAGAAAATTCTGTTTCTCAAAATCTGAATAACTCCAAATTTGTTTTGTTGTGTCTAAACAATTATGTATGGTATACATACCTTTCAATAATAATCAGATCCTATTTAAAACAGTTCCAATTCTGTTTAATCAAATCTATATAATATAATTGCACAGTATAAGTACCCAAACACATACAAAAACAAATAATTATATTTTCCAAAAAACCATAAACAAGATCCGAATCTGTCTTAAGATTGTTAGAAAAATAGTACCAAACTATCTGGAAAATATAATTTAAAAATATGTAAACGGTTTTAGGGCAAAACCAAAATTGAAATCAATTGACAAAATAACGTAACAAAACTTACAGTACATAAAAAGATAAAACCTGATCGAGTCAAGTGTATGATATTCTTTCCTTAAGACAGATTCTATAGCGATCTAGGTATTTCCCTGACTTTCATTGTGTCCGGACTCGAGTTTAGTGGTTATATGTTGTTGTCTGTGTCTTGTTTCCATCATTTAATTCCTTGTATTTGAGTTTTGGGATGTGTTGGGCGAGTTTGAAACAGGTTGGTTATGAGTTGGTGCAAGGGGTTGCTGTCCAGGTTTTGGTCTCTTTGCTCGAGCGAGCCTTGTTTGGTGTGTCTCTTCGCTCGAGCGAGAACTCTTACGCTCGAGCGTGCGTCT
The DNA here is from genome assembly GCA_022316695.1 of Camellia oleifera. NCBI lineage: Eukaryota > Viridiplantae > Streptophyta > Magnoliopsida > Ericales > Theaceae > Camellia > Camellia oleifera. Next base: position 170,686,151 of record CM039315.1, read on the forward strand.
ACGTCTCTGTAAGACCCAAGGGTTGGTATTCTTCGCTCGAGCGAGCATTCTTGCGCTTGAGCGAGCCCTGTGTTATTGGTTCCTTCGCTCGAGTGAGAACTCTTGCGCTCGAGCGTGCGTCTGCGTTGGTTGCAGACCTGAAGCTTCTCATTATTCGCACAAGCGAGGCTTCTTACACTCGAGCGAGGTCCTTTGTTGTGTTTGGTTGCTCGAGCGACAACTCCTTCGCTCGAGCGAGCCTCGCATATATCAATTCACAGCAGCGCGTTTTTATACTATTTTTTGAACCTCTATTTCTTCCAAAACCCTAAATCGACAGCCTCTCTCTCTAAAATACCCCTTCTCTCTACAAATACTCTTGATCTAGGGTCATTCTACCCTACTCCCTTTGTTAAAAAGCTAAAGCATCGTGTGGGCTATCTTTTGATCCGAAAAAGTTTGGATTTGAAGCACTTTCAAGTTTCTCCTTCTTCTCCTTTGAGCTTCTCCATTTGAGGTAGGGATAATCTACTCCTTAATATGAGTTTTGACATAAATATTGGTCATTTTGTATAAATGGTGGAATTTGGGAAGTTTGTGTAAAGTTAGGGTTTGAGTTTGAAATCATGAAAGTGGGGTTTTTCTAATTTGGGGTTCATTGTGTATGTGAGGTCTTGAGTTTGGGCTCTCTTGCATATAATTGATAAAATTGGCCTTGGGTACAATTTTTGAGAAAGGGGAAAAATGCCCTAATTGGGATTAAAAAAATTATTAGTTTAAATAATGAAATCAACTGTGGAAATGTGAAATTAGTTTGAGAATCATGAAATTGGAGGAAATTGTGATTAAATGGTGTAGTTGGATTGATAAGTCACTCACCTGTGAAAAATATGATAATTTATCTGTTTGATAAATTTATTTATCTTTTTAGAAATATCTGTTTTGGGCTATCGGTGGAGGATAGCCATAATTATTGTAGAAATTGCATGATGATTAGGTGAATTGAAACTAATCAATTGGAATATGTCATTGAATATGACGGTTGGATATAAACATTGAATACGTGATTAAATTCGTCATTGTATATGACAACGTGTTTAAATACATTATATATGTATCTTTGTTTGGGAGGAGATAGAGGATGTACTCCATTGCTTGAGAGGAGATAGGGGATGGACTCCATTGATAATTAAGTTGGCCGAAGTGTTTAGGGTGATAGTCCTGAAATCTTATATATGTTTGGGTGCCAGTTCCCTCGGACGTAGTTTCATGAAATGGCAAGATAATGGAAGTGTATGAATGATGTTGATGATTGAAGTGTTAATAATATGAGTTGTAATCTCATTTTGAAAGGTTTTGATATCAATGAACTAAGTCAATGAATTGATTTGGATGAATAAATGGAAGTGGAATGAAATATGGATGTCAATGTTGATTTGTCGTGGAAAGGATGTACGTTAGTTCACAAGTGTCAAACATTTATCGGATGCTAATGTTCTAGTTAATTCTCATATACTGTTTAGCATATCTTTACTGGGCGTTGGCTCACCCTACTTGGGACACCATTTTTCAAGTATAAGGGACATGCTGCCTCCAAGGTCTTAGCTTGGGAGGTTTAGGAGTTGAAGACTCCGTTTTGTTATTTGTATTTTGTGTTAAATGTAAATCCAATGCCGGGGGCTTTATATGTAAAGAGTTAGAACTCTTCTTTTGTTGTAACAAAGTTATTACTTGGAAAGATGCAAGGCCGTAGGGCATTCATTTTGTTGCTAACATGTACTATTGTTTGTAAAGAAGACTCTGATGAATGGAAATATAATATTTCTTCTATGTTCATGGATTATATGAATGGTTGTCTTATACTTTATTTTGAGAGTGTTACAACTTGGTATCAGAGCGTACTAGGTTTGAATACTTTGGGTATGTGGGAAGTGGTTAATACCACAATGGGTTTGTCTCGTTTGTTAGAGACTTAAGTGAAATGTTATGTGCTTATATGATAACATGTTTACGTGACTATATGGGTATGGAATTTAGTTTCTACGATGTTGATCGAGTCTATGGGTTTCTGGGAGTCCTGTTGGAAAGGCACTTGATCACTGCCATTTCTAACTGGAACTCTAGCAACGACACGGAACGGTCATTATCCGAAAATGAAATTTGTAAGTGTTTATGTGATTATGTACTTAAGTGGAGTGAATTTTTGTTGTCCATTGTATTAGGACGTGAGTGAAATAGCTTCGGCACATTTGTGAATGTGCTAATGTCTTTGTTACCTTTATTAGGATGTCAAGATGAGGTCATGGTGGTAGGTGTGGTAGACTTAGAAGGCAGGAGATGCCTATACCAGATGAGATTCTGGCGCAGGAGAAAGGAGTTGGTTAGGCAAATATGGCCGAACCAGAAGGTCAACAGGCCATGGGGCCTTAGCTCGTGAAATGGCCAAAGCATTGAGGGAATCTATGGACATTCTCAAGGCTGAGAATCAAGTCCAAGCCCAAGTAACTGAGGCAGGGTCGTCTTTTTTGACGAGAGAGTTCTTTTGGTCGAATTCGGTTCAGTTTTTGGGAGATCCTAAAGAGCTACTAAAGGTTGACGAGTGGCTGGAGTAGATGACGAAGACGTTTGAGATGCTTGGCATCAAAGACGGAGGTTTGCGAGTGACCTTAGCGTGCCTCCAGTTGAAGGGAGACGCGGGTCAGTGGTGGAAATATGCACGGGGGCGCATCGGAGGGACTTGGGAGGCCTTTGTTGAAGCTTTCCAGGACAAGTACTTACCTACAACGGTGAAGGAGAAGTTGAGGGATCAATTCTCCAAGTTGGTGCAGCTGAACACCCCAGTGGCAGAGTTCGAAGCCACTTTTACTAGCTTGTCTAGGTTTGCACCGGAGTTAGTGGCAACCGAGGAGCGTAGATGTTTGGAGTTTGAGAAGAGGTTGCGGACCAGACTCATGTTTAGAGTTGCCAGTTCCATGATTAGAGATTATGAGCACCTTGTGGAGGCTGCTGCCCATCTTGAGACCATTATGCATGTAGAGGAGGAGAGGATGAGGGGCTCCAGGAGGAGTCAGGATGGTCAGGAGGACGGTAAGAGGCAGAGGAGTTCTAACCCTCAGCAGTCCCAAGGAGTGCATTCGATATCTACCTTTCCAGTACCGAGTTCGGGTTCTAGAAGAGGCGGTCAGGGAGACATCACTTGTTACAAATGTGTTCAGTCGGGCCACAAGTCTCTAGCTTGCTCGCAAAAAGGAGGGGGGCAGTATGCAGCATCTTCTTTGGCTCGTTCTCAGGGCCAGAGTCAGGGTAGAGGCCAGCCGTTCACTTGTTATCAGTGTGGGCAGGCGGGGCACCTGAAGAGGTTTTGCCCACAGTTGGGTGGCACACTTGGTGCGTCTAGTTCGAGGCAGACACAGAGTTACCAGCCAGCGCAGTCAGTTCAGGCCTCGAGGGCCAATTTGAGAGCCTCTTCGGCTCAGTTTGTGCAGCATTCTTATGCTCCGAGAGGTGAGCAAGTAGATCAGAGACCTACAGGGCGCGTGTATGTTGTTACAGCGTTAGATCTTGTACCGGCTCCATCTGTTGTGAGAGGTACCTTTTTGTTTTGCAACTCGGTTGCTAATGTGTTAATTGATACGGGTGCATCCCATTCCTTTATATCTTCTGCATTTGCATCTATTCTGGGATTGGAGTTGGCATAGTTAGCATCTCCTATTTGTGTGGTATCACCTATTGGGGGCGAGATGGTTTTGAAACAAGGGTGTCGGGGCTGTGATATAGAGGTCGCCGATCGTCGGCTTCCGTTTTCTTTTGTATTGATAGATATGTCTTGGTTTGATGTGATTTTTGGTATGGACTAGTTATCGTCATACTGGATTGTTATAGATTGCTACCGTTAGAGTGTTACTGTATGTTCCTTGAGCGGAGATTGTTTTCATTTCTTCGGAGATCGGGTTGGTAGAGTCTTACCACCGATGTATGATCCGCGAGGGCGGAGTGAGCTTAGTTGTCTTCTCGCTAGCTTTATGAGTAGTGAGTGTGATGAGACCCAGACTGAGGTGCCAAGAGTGGTTAGTTAGTACTCGGACTTCTTTCCCGAGGATCTTATTAGTTTACCACCCCATCGAGAGATCGAGTTCTCTATTGATTTAGTGCCTGGCACGACATCGATTTCCTTGGCACCATATCGTTTTGCCTCAGCTGAGTTGAGTGAGTTGAAGATTCAACTCCAAGAGTTATTAGATAAGGGTTTTTTTCGCCCTAGTACCTTCTCTTGGGGAGCACCGACCCTCTTTGCTAAAAAGAAAGATGGGGCTTTGAGGCTTTGCATTGATTACCGAAAGTTGAACCGGGTTACGATTAAGAACAAGTACTCTATGCCTCGTATAGACGATCTGTTTGACCAGTTGAAAGGATCCCGTTGTTTCTCTAAGATAGACTTGAGATCGGGTTACCATCAGTTGAGGGTTAGGGAGGAGGATATCTCGAAGACGGCATTCCGTATGCGGTATGGCCATTATAAGTTTCTGGTAATGCCTTTTGGGCTTACCAATGCACCGACTGTGTTCATGGACTTGCTGAATCGGATTTTTCGAGAGTTTTAGACCACTTCGTAGTCGTCTTTATGGATGACATTCTGATTTATTTACCTTCTAAAGAGGAGCACGAGAAACACTTGCGAGTGGTGCTTGAGTTTCTTAGAGCCCATAAGTTGTATGCTAAGTTTGAGAAGTGTGAGTTCTAGCTAAGACAGGTTAAATTCTTATGCCACGTGGTATCCGGGGAAGGGGTGACCGTAGATTCATCCAAGATAAAGGCAGTGCAGGATTGGGCACAACCTAAGAATGTCTTTGAGATCCATAGTTTCTTGGGGTTGGCTACGTATTACCGTCGGTTTGTAAAGGATTTCTCCAGGCTAGCTTCGCCTTTGACTAGATTGACGCGGAAAAGGGTTAACTTTGTATGGAGTGAGACTTGTGAAAAGTTGTTCCAAGAGCTTAAAGTTAGACTTACCACCGCTCCAGTCTTGATTATTCCAGAGAGGGGTTTGGGTTATGCAGTGTATTATGATGCCTCACGAGAGGGTTTAGTTTGTGTGTTAATGCAAGAGGGGAAAGTAGTAGCCTATGGCTCACGTTAGTTGAAAACACACGAGAAAAACTATCCTACTCACAACCTAGAGCTAGCAGCTATGATATTTGCCTTGAAGATCTGGAGGCACTATTTATATGGTGAGAGATTTGAGGTGTTCTCGGATCATAAGAGTCTGAAGTACCTGTTTACACAGAAGGACTTGAATTTGAGGCAGAGAAGGTGGATGGAGTTCATAGAAGATTATGACTTCGAGTTGCATTATCATCTGGCAAAGGCCAATGTTGTGGCCGATGCCCTAAGTAGGAAGTCCATTAGTGATGTAGCTTGTATTGCTATCCGAGAATGGGAGATGTTGGGTGCTCTTGGCAAGTTTGACTTATATTTGGGTGAGTCTGTTGAGTCTACGGCCTTGTTTTCTGTAGTTGCACAACCTACACTTGTGAATCGTGTGTTAGAAGCACAGAAGGGTGACTTTGAGGTAGAATCTCTCCGGGAAAAGATCTCCAGTGGGAAGATAGAGAAGGGTTTGACTGTGTATCCCGACCTGAGTATGAGGTACTGAGACCACTTGTTTGAGCCGGAGTCTTGCCAAGAGGAAGTACTCTAAGAGTTTCACCATTCACGCCTTGCGGTGCATCTAGGAGGCACAAAGATGTATCATGATTTGAGTCACTAGTTTTGGTGGAGGGGTATGAAGAAAGATGTGGCGGTGTTTGTGCCAATGTGCCTTACTTGTCAACAAGTGAAGGCCAAGCATCAAAGGCCAGCGGGTTTGTTGTAACCCTTGCCTATAGCTGAGTGGAAATGGGGGCATTTCATGATAGATTTTGTCGTGGGTCTTCCAAGGACTCAACGGCGTAGTGATGCCCTATGGGTGGTAGTTGACCGGTTGAATAAGTCAGCGCACTTTATTCTTATGAGTGCCGACTTATATATTTGGGACATAGTGAGGTTGCACGGGGTCCCAGTGTCGATTGTCTCAGATAAAGATCCACGTTTTACTGCTAGGTTGTGGCAGAGTTTGTAGAGTGCCTTGGGCACTAGATTGACTTTTAGCACGGCTTACCATCCTCAGACTGACAGGAAGTCCGAGTGCACTATCCAGATCCTTGAGGATATGCTTCGAGGCTGTGTCCTTGACTTTAAGGGATCTTGGAAGAGACACTTACCCTTAGTGGAGTTTGCCTACAACAACAGTTTCCAACCGAGTATTGGCATGGCACCGTTTGAGGCCTTGTATGGCCGACTATGTAGGTCTCTGGTGTGTTGGGCTGAGGTGGGTGATGCACCTTTGTTAGGTCCAGAGTTGGGGCGGGAAACGAAGGAAAAAGTAGCACTTATCCGTAAGAGGTTGGTTACGGCCCAAAGTCGCTAGAAGAGTTATGCTAACCGTAAGAGGAGGCCTTTGTTGTTCGAGGTGGGTGATCACGTCTTTCTGAAAATATCACCTAGGCGGGGTTTGATGAGGTTTGGGAAGAGTGGGAAGTTGTCCCATCGGTTTATTGGCCCTTTCGAGATACTTGAGCGGATTGAGGAGGTGGCATACCGTTTAGCATTGTTGCCGCAACTTTCTGGAGTGCATGACGTGTTTCATGTTATTATGCTTCGAAAATATGAGCTGGATCCATCGCATGTGTTGGATTGGACCAACTTAGAGGTAGATAAGGATGCCTCGTATAAGGAGAGACCGGTAAGAGTCTTGGATAGACAGGACCAAGTCTTGTGAGGCAAGATGATTCCCTTGGTCAAAGTATTGTGGAAACATCACGAGGTTGAGGAAGCCACTTGGGAACGTGAGTTGGAGGTTTGAGAGAAATATCCGAACCTGTTTGCTAATGTGAGCATATGTTGGAAATATTGTTTTATTGATGAACTCTAAGACATTGTATATGTTTTGGACTATGGAAATATTGTAATTGTTGAATATGCCTCAGAAATGCGAGTTACTTTACCATTGTATATGTTGAATGTGTTTTAGAAATGCAAATATGTTATTAATATTGAATATGTTATGGAGTTATGGAATATGTGTATTGAAATTAGTTGAATTTCAAAAGAATGCATGTTGATAATGTATATTGAGCTATATATTGTAAATTGTTCTCTTGAGAAGAGATGGGATGACCGGTGGATGGGTCATGGTGGTGAGTGTTGGAATATAATCATGTTGAGAATTGAATAATCACAATTTTGAAACTTGTATAAAAATTTTGGGGACGAAATTCTTTAAGGGGGGAAGGTTATAGCGATCCAGGTTTTTCCTTGACTTTCATTGTATCTGGACTCGGGTTTAGTGGTTGTATGTTGTTGTATGTGTCTTGTTTCCATCCTTTAATTACTTGCATTTGAGTTTTGGGATGTGTTGGGTGAGTTTGGAACATGTTGGTTGTCAGTTGGGGCAAGGGGTTGCTGTCCAGGTTCTGGTCTCTTCGCTCAAGCGAAGCTTTTTGGGCTCGAACGAGCCCTGTTTGGTGTGTCTCTTTGCTCGAGCGAGAACTCTTGCGCTCAAGCGTCCGTCTGCGTCTCTGTAAGACCTAAGGGTTGGTATTCTTCGCTCGAGCGAGTATTCTTGTGCTCGAGCGAGCCCTGTGTTATTGGTTCCTTCGTTCGAGCGAGAACTCTTGCGCTCGAGCATGCGTTTGCATTGGTTGCAGACCTAAAGCTTCTGATTGTTCACTCGAGCGAGGCTTCTTGTGCTCAAGCGAGGTCCTTTGTTATGTCTGGTTGCTCGAGCGACAACTCTTTCACTCGAGCGAGCCTCGCATATATCAGTTCGCAGCAGCGTGTTTTTACATCATTTTTTGAACCTCTTCTTCTTCCAAAACCCTAAATCGACAGCCTCTCTCTCTAAAATACCCCTTCTCTCTACAAATACTCTTGATCTAGGGTCATTCTACCCTACTCCCTTTGTTAAAAAGCTAGAGCATCGCGTGGGCTATCTTTTGATCCGAAAAAGTTTGGATTTGAAGCACTTTCAAGTTTCTTCTTCCCTCCTTTGAGCTTCTCCATTTGAGGTAGGGATAATCTACTCCTTAATATGAGTTTTGAAATAAATATTGGTCATTTTGTATAAATGGTGGAATTTGGGAAGTTTGGGTAAAGTTAGGGTTTGAGTTTGAAATCATGAAAGAGGGGTTTTCTAATTTGGGGTTCATTGTGTATGTGAGGTCTTGAGTTTGGGCTCTCTTGTATATAATTGATGAAATTTGGCCTTGGGTACAATTTTTGGGAAAGGGAAAAAATGCCCTAATTGGGATTAAAAAAATTATTAGTTTAAATAATGAAATCAACCGTGGAAATGTGAAATTAGTTTGAGAATCATGAAATTGGAGGAAATTGTGATTAAATGGTGTAGTTGGATTGATAAGTCACTCACCTGTGAAAAATATGATAATTTATGTGTTTGATAAATTTATTTATCTGTTTAGAAATATCTGTTTTGGGCTATCGGTAGAGGATAACCATGATTATTGTAAAAACTGCATGATGATTAGGTGAATTGAAACTAATCAATTGGAATATGTCATTGAATATGACGGTTGGATATAAACATTGAATATGTGATTAAATTGGTCATTGTATATGACAACGTGTTTAAATACATTGTATATGTATCTTTGTTTGGGAGGAGATAAGAGATGTACTCCATTGTTTGGGAGGAGATAGGGGATGGACTCCATTGATAATTAAGTTGGCCGGAGTGTCCAGAGTGAAAGTTCCGAAATCTTATATATGTTTGGGTGCCGGTTCCCTTGAATGTAGTTCCGTAAAATGGCAAGATAGTGGAAGTGTATGAATGATGTTGATGATTGAAGTGTTAATAATATGAGTTGTAGTCTCATTTTGAAAGGTTTCAATATCAATGAACTAAGTCAATGAATTGATTTGGATGAATAAATGGAAGTGAAATGAAATATGGATGTCAATGTTGATTTGTCGTGGAAAGGATGTACGTTAGTTCACAAGTGTTAAACATTTATCAGATGCTAATGTTTTAGTGAATTCTCATATAGTGTTTAGCATATCTCTACTGGGCATTAGCTCACCCTACTTGGGACACCATTTTTTAGGTACGGGGACATGACGCCTCCAAGGTCTTAGCTTGGGAGGTTTAGGAGTTGAAGACTCCGTTTTGTTATTTGTATTTTATGTTAAATGTAAATCTAATGCCGAGGGCTTTATATGTAAAGAGTTAGAACTCTTCTTTTGTTGTATCCAAGTTATTATTTGGAAAGATGTAAGCCCGTAGGGCATTCATTTTGTTGCTAACATGTACTATTGTTTGTAAAGAAAACTCTGATGAATAGAAATATAATATTTCTTCTATGTTCATGGATTATATGAATGGTTGTCTTATACTTTATTTTGAGGGTGTTACAGATTCGTCCTCCAACCGGTGCTTAGGATTCAATGGACGTCTATCTCCCAGGATACAACGAACAATATCTTGCACTAGCAGCACTACTGTTGCAAGCCTAGCGAACTTCGCTATGCATCTACTCTCTTTATAGGAAAATTAGACTCATAAAATATGAAGAATAAATGCAAAGTGAAGAAGAAAATTGCAATTCTCTTTTTGATTGAAGTGAGGGAGATGGAATTTATTGACTTCTATGAGACTCTTTGGAAAGGTTGTGACCCTTCAAAAAGACACATCTTTCTAACTCAAAAGACACAAACATTGGAGTAAATTTTAAGTCAATTTTTCCAACAGATTTCTCTCCACTTGTGGATATAGGCATATTTATGCCAAACAACATAATAATCTTTACATGTATTTTTCTCTTTTTTGTGTGCTAGGTATACTTTTATCCACATTCGTTGGATACGTGCAATAATTCTAACATTTCAATGTGATTTGACTTATTTCAAGTTGGCAATCTTAATTTGAGAGAGTTTGGCTTAGTATACCATCTTAGGACCAATTTCGATAATTCGTATTGTTCACTTTTTAGTACTCGTTAAATAAAATATTTATGCAAAAAATTAAGATATGGATATTGGTAACTATATGTTTGAATCAAATTTTATTACATAAATAAATGGTTATTCTTGAAATTATATTTATCTTTCATTTTTTTAAAACAAATATAATTCAAATATATAATGAACGATATCCAATCACCTGATTTTTTGCATGAATATTCAACTCAATGAATCTTAAAAAGTGAACAATTTAAATCACCGAAATCGGTCACAAAATGGGTCTATCAAGCCCATACGCTTTCTCAAGTTAAAATGATAACTTGAGAAAAACTAAATCTTTTTCAATAGACAGATTTTTATGGTCATATTAAAAAAGAATTATTGTACATTAGTTGTCCTCTCTTACTACATTTGACATTTTGCTAGAGCATCAATATCAGCCTTGATATACTAGTTTTCAGGCTATATTAATCAAACAAGATCCAAATTCACTCCTCCATCAGCTTGTCTACACCAAAACAAAATTTGACATTACTACAGTTCCTTGCTTCATATAGCGACGCACTGTTTATAGGTTATACAATATTTTATCATTTATTTTAGTGAGTGGTCAGACATCCTACATGCTACATTATTTATTTATTTTTTTTGGATTGGGGGGGGGGGGGAGGGGAGAATATGAAACTGCATATATGCAACTTCTCCTAGAAGCTGCTTTAGACAAGTTGTACCAACATCTATGAAAAATGATCTAGCAATCATTTTCCTTAGAAAAGAAAATGAATAAAAATGAATATTTTATAAAATTTAATTTTAGAATAGAAAATCTCATGTAATATGCACATATATATAAAAAGTACTAACTAAAATACAAAAGTAACTTTTTAATTATAATTTAACTTAAAATTTGCCAAGTTTGATGCGAATACTCCTACCATTACAACTATTGGATATTAATGAAGTTTATATAGAACCCATTGCATTAATGAAAACATGGAGACAGAGCCATGGCTTCACCCGGGGTGGCCATGACCCTTCCCACATTCTGATAAACTCCTTGAATGTATATATAAATAATTTGGCAGACTTTGGCCCTCTTCCTTCTAACTCTTTAAGGGTAAATATAATATATTATTTTTATTTGTTTTGAAAAATCTAAAAATTCCCTATATATTGATTTGTGATTATGTATCAATCCCAATCAAACAATCAAGACAAATCGGCACAACGATTTTACGTGAAAAAACCAGAAGTGTACATAAAAAAAAACCACACAAGCAAAAGTCACAAAACAATCCACTAAGAAAACATAAATGAATTACACAAGTGTACTCTCAATTACCTAGCGAATCCACGCTCGAATCGGACTGACCCCTATGTGCCTCTTCTAGCCCCGTCTTCACCTCGGAATTCTCTGGCTCAACATTGAATCACACAACGCCAACGTCGAATCCACTACGATGAACCACAAGGTCGCTTGAGCGAAGGATCTCTCGCTCGAGCGAGGAGACTAAAATGCGTGCTTTTCCAAGTGTCTTCGCTCGAGCCACCAAAGTCTCACTCGAGCGAAAAATGCAACTTCTCAGTATTTTTACAGTCAGTGAAAACTTCTGAGACCAAAGATTCTTCGCTCAAGCGCACACTCCTTCGCTCGAGCGACCAAACAACTTCGACATAGTCAGTGAAATGGTAAACCTGAAAGAATTATCTTCTGAAACTTCTCTGCAAGGCACAATTCGGGTTGGATTTGCATCTAAATACTCATTGTCTTACTGAAATAAAAGAGTGAATAAAATTATGACTGAAAGGAGTTTTGTCAAACAGGATTGCCAAGAATAAAAACCTAACAATCTCCCCCTTTGGCAATACCGTGACAAAACACACCTAACAAATAAAGTCCTAATCACCCCAACCCATTACAGCCAATAAAAGTAAACTTTTTTCTCAAGGTCATGATCTCCTAAAAGCTATTAGTGCCACAATCTCCAAAACAACTATTAGTGCCACAAGAGTATATGAAAAAGCAATAGACATATGACAAAATTATCTTGAAGCATGATATGGAAATATGAATAGATGTAAATTGGAGATTTTAAGAACATGTAGCATGAATAGATGAAAATCCTATAACTTTAACAACATGTAGTATGAATAGATGAAAATCCTAAGACACATGCACCCTCAAACTTTCTTCCCCTTTTTGTCATGAATTGTCAAAGAAAGTTCAATCAACTATAGTAAAAGCATAAATATCACAAGCAAGGATATGATGATATAATTAGCAATAGCATGCAAGAAGGAAACAATAAAGAAGCAGTGCATAGCAACATGCAAAATAACTAAAGCCAATCTCTCTTACCAAACAAATCAAAGTGTTCATGCCAACAAACTCTTACAAATATAAACCAAACCCCCCCTTACCAAAAGCAACCACAACACTGAAAATAATGAACAAGAAGAAAACGACAAAAATAATATGGTGGAGCAAGTAAGGAATTTCAAATTTGTACATTAAAATACACAAGATTATCCAAGAAGCACAATTACTTGAAAACACTATGTGAACAGCCTCTAGAAGATTCCTCATAAAAGAAAGTGATGTATTATGTGAAAAACATAGATCTCATTATAAAAGTGTGTGTGTGACTCTTGGAATTTGACAAACACTAGGTTCAATTCCTAGTAATGATCTAAAAGTTGCACAACTAAGGAAAGTCAAAACACTAGGAATCAAGGGGTATTTGTTGAGTAAAAGAAGAGGCTCCCCCTCAATCAATGAACTTTTATTTATTTTTTCTTTCTTTCTTTCTTTTGCACATTTTTTCTTTTCTTTCTTTTGCACATTTTTTTTCTTTCCTTTGCACACTCATTGGCGACTGACAAGCTCAAGAGTATAGAAACTGAACCAGAGAAGCATGGATACAATAAAGATAGCCTAGTTGGTGACTCTGAGGTAGCCTTTTCCTCATGCCTTAACTGCAAAGAATTGAGGGGAAAGCCATGGAGATGCAAAAAGATGGAAGGTGGTTAAGAGACTCAACATCACCCATGATATGCTAGTATAGGTTAATTCCTCTAGAAAAGCAAAAGATGCAATACCAAAAGTCCATAGAAAAAAATGATCACTAAGGCGGAAGACTACGATATTTGCTAATCTAAGAGTGTATACAGAGTGAGACATACTAATCAAAGAATACACACTCCGAAATGTGTAATGACCAGAAAAAGCACACACATATTAACATGCAGTGGATATTCTCATCAATTCCAATATGCAACAAGAACTTCTCAAAAATTTCAAGCTTGCAAAACCATACTTAGAAAATCTTTTTTTTTCCCACTCTCTCTCTCTCTCTAAAATAAAGTAAGACATAAAATGAATAAGGACACACTAAATGATACCACACATTAAAATACCCAAAGAAAAAACAAAACACACAGAAACCTCAAAAAAAGAAAAAGAAATAAACAACTTAAACACAAGTCAAATTTTCTTACCCAAACCGCTTTGGTATAAGCAAAGTTGTGAGAATTACGGTTCTTGGGTGGTGTCTTGACGTTGTGGTTCCCTTCCCTTTCAATGGGAACCCGTCTCGACGTTGTTTCCAACTTCCTATTCCTAGGTCTAGGCAACTGCAAACGCGCTCCATGTTTGGTCTCATGCAAATCAAAATAGCAAGATCTATTATGACCCTTAACCTTATTACGACCAATGAAGTGTCTCCTATCCCATGAGATGTTGGAATTTCTTCCATCTCTATAAAACACTCTCCCATGCAACTCATAACAATAAGGGCGAATATGACCATATGTACCACAATGATGACAAATAAAAACAGAGTGTACCTTGTTTTCTTTGGCCTTATCAACTCTAGGAAGTTTGAGAAGTCCATCCTTATGTTGAATATTTTGTTCTCCCTTTCCTTGAGTTCTTGTATCATGAGTTGTAGATGCACTCGATTTTTGCTCTTTGTTATCACCGAAGCCAATGCCACTCTTGCCATAACACATTTATTGAGACCCAATGATATTGTCCAAAATCTTTGATCCTTTGTTCCAAAGACCAATGGTAGCCATAGCACACTTGAGCTCTTCCTCTTTCTTGATCATTAGTTCTTCCAAAGCAACTTGAGACATCTCAAGAGATTCAATCTTTTCTTCATATGTTGCATAGATTTGCTGTAGCTCATTCCTCTCTCTCTCACAAGTCAAGAGTTTTACACAAAGAGCTTGTCAATCAATAGATATCTTGATAGCATCATTCCTAGCCTCAGAAATCTCCTCCTTTAGTTTGACATTCTCATTTTCACATGCTTTGAGTTTCATAGTGAGTTTGTTATTCAATTTGGATAAGTTAAGAGATTCCATATACAACTTTTCATAAGCTTGCTAAAGCTCTTCATCATCACTTCCTAAGGATTTATCATCAGTGTCATTATCAACCGGCCACTTCGGATACTCTGTTCGTCCTTCAGTTTCGGAAGCCACCATGAAAGCAAGGAATTGTTCATGCCCCTCTTTGCCTTGTGCTTCATTGTCACTTTCATCTTTATCATACTCTGATTCATCATCCCAAGTGATAGCGAAGGCTTTCTTCTTCCTCAAACGAGTAGGGCATTCTTGAGCAAAGTGGCCAAATCCTTGGCATTCATAGCATTGGACTCTTTCAGAGTTCCCTTGTATTTTTCCTTTCTTTTTTTGGGTTATAGAATTAATTTTGAATTTATCTTTGCCTTTGGATTTATGAGTTGATTCCAAAAGATTAAGATTCTTTTTCAGAAAAGACTTCTTAAATTGTTTTACAAAAGCATTTGTAATCTTGGAATCAATTTCACAATCCTCATCAGAATCCTTTCCAACTGTATGAGCACTACTAAAAGCTATATCATCTTTTTGTTTCTTTTTGAAATTTCTATGTGCCTCATAAGTTTGGAGATTTCCAACCAAATGATCCAGCTTAAGGTTGTCAATATCTTGAGCCTCCTCAACAGCCATAACTTTTGGTTGAAACTGATTGGGCATGGATCTCAAAACTTTTCCGACAACCTTGGATTTCGGTATTTTTTCCACCTAAATTGAAGCTGGAATTTAAAATGTCACTCAACTTCGCATAAAATTCATCAAACGTCTCACTATTTTTCATTGAAAGGTTTTTGAAACTAGACATGAGCCTTTGAAGTTTTGAGTGTTTAATAGAAGGAGTGCCCTCATAAATGGTTTGTAAGATATTCCAAACCTCTTCTGCGACTTCACAATTGTAAATACGACTAAACTCTTCAGGTGTGACGGTGCAAAAGAGAGAATTGATAGCTTTACTATTCCAGCTACTATTTTGCTAATCAATTGTGTCCCACTTATCAATTGGTTTGGAAAAAGTTACTCCATCAACAGTAATCGTCAGTTCGGTCCACCCATACAAGATAGATTGCCAAACTTTTTCATCAATAGATTTCGAGCTTTCCAGAAAGAATAATTGGATCCGTCAAGTAGGGGTGGTCGAACCATAGAATTTTCCTCACAAATTGAATCCATTATCACAAATCAAACAAGATCTCGCTGTAATAGTTTTTTTTTTTTTCCAAAAAAAAGAGAGCAACCCGCTCTAATACCAATTGAAAATTCTTGAAATCCCCTAGATATTGATTTGTGATTATGTATCAATTTTAAGCAGCAAATATCAATCCCAATCAAACAAAAAGACAAATCGACACAATGATTTTACATGAAAAAATCACAATTGGAGCGCCTCTAATGGTGATAAAAAATCATGGGTAAAAGCCACAAAAAAATCCACTAAGAAGACATAAAAGATTTACACAAGTGCACTCTCAATTACCTAGCGAATCCAAGCCCGAATCGAACCGACCCCTATGTGTCTCTTCCAGCCCCGTCTTCACCTTGGAATTGTCTTGCCCAACGTTGAATCACACAACGCCGATGTCGAATCCACGACGATGAACCACTCCGGAATCCACCAAAGCTTCAGGCTCAAGTTTCATGGAATCTACCAAAGAACAACTCTCTCTTTTGTATTGAATGAAACAAACATTCCTTTGATGTATACTTTTCAAACCAGATTTAAACTCAAACAAACATCAAAGAAACTAGCATAGAAGCTCCAGATATAAAGCCTAATATCCAAGAAGAAGATCTGGAAGACGTAACCCTAAAATCTGACTGAAACACGTATTTATAGAAAATCGGGCCGCGAAGGTCGGTTGAGCGAGGAGACTAAAATGTGTGTTTTTCCAAGTGTCTTCACTCGAGCCACCAAAGCCTCGCTCGAGCGAGAAATGAAACTTCTCAGTATTTTTACAGTCAGTGAAAACTTCTGAGACCAAAGATTCTTCGCTTGAGTGCAGACTCCTTCGCTCGAGCGACCAAACAACTTCGACTACAATTTTGCTTCTGGCTTCGAGAGCGCTGCCCCTTGACATAGTTAGCGAAGTGGCAAACATGAAAGAATTATCTTCTAAAACTTCTCTGCAAGGCACAATTCAGGTTGAATTCGCATCTAAATACTCATAGCCCCACTGAAATAAAAGAGCGAATAAAATTACAACTGAAAGGAGTTTTGTCAAACGGGATTGCTAAGAATAAAAACCTAATATATTTGTAAACAAAAATTTTAAGAATAATACTACAATGACCATATTTATATACTATACTAGGTGTATTATCTCATTTTTCATAATTACATTGGTTGAACGAATCCCACACCATTCATGTTTGTTACTAATATAATAATAACACATCACATGATAAACTAAATGTGATATATAAATGATTATTGCGACTATGGCTTTAACTGATTCCAAGTATTGCTCCTCTTTATAATTTATGGTCATTCATTTGTTTGTATGTGTTATATTTTTTAGGGAAAGGTATTGGGTTTTGGTTATGTTGAGATGTTTTAAATTAGAATTTATATTTTGTTGTTTTTGATGTTTTTACTTTTATTTGCATTTGTTAGTCTTATACATAAGAACGTTGAGCACAGCTTTTATAAACAACTGAGTGGATATGTATTTTTAAAAAATCCATTTTGTTTGGTTCATAAGAATATTTATTTATAATGATTTTTTTTCTTATACATTTTAATGCATTGCGAATTAAGTATAAAATCTTATATGCAATTCATTTTCTTTGTCTAAATTGGTTTGATATAATGTTTAGTGGCTTCCCAAAAATAAAATTTTGACTTGTCTTTGTATGGCAGGGATTGAGTATTAAAAAATTAATTTTTTAAAAAATTAATAATTGACAATAAACAATTCACATTATTATAGATAAATTTGAAATCTTTTAAAATGTTTTTTTTCCCATTTCTGTAACGCCCTAAAATAAATTCGATATGCCCCTCTCATAACAATTAATAAATAGCAACATAATTGAAATGATAAGTGTGGGTGTTAATTTTTGACCACACAACCAAACGGGGAACTTAGCTGGAGAACACCAGCAGAATAGATTAAGTCCGAACAACCTGTCACATAAAGATAAGAATCCGATGGTGGTTCTCCCACCTGGGGGCACTCCGACGATCGAGTCAGTAAAACGAATATCTCTCAAAGATAGCAAATTGTGCTTAAACTCACAAGAAGGAACCTACTTTGGACCCATGAGGGTACCTTACTTTTATAACCAGTAGTGATCTGATCCCTTTAGAAGCTCCACTTCAGTGGACTCGGGCTCAATGCTCATCCTGGACCCTTATCTAGATAGAGATGAACTCTTCTTAATCTTTATCTTTATCCTAAATAAGGTCCTTCCCTGTTCAAGGACTATTGTCCCTTATTTGCTTAACTTGGATTTCGGTATCTCTGCAGATAACCTCGGCCTAGCCGAGATCATCTCGGCAACATGACCAAGCCACGTGGCACCTCGACTGATACTTCGACATCACCTTAGCCACGTGCTGTCATTCATAAAACACTCCCCCACAACTGGCCCCTAGGTTCTATTACCTCGGCAACCTGAGGTGATAGAACCTATATCGTTTGTCTATACTCCATGTCGGCTAAATTCATTCTTCTCTTTGACTAAGATCATTACTCGTTGACATCATATAACCAGGACTCAGCTGTCTACTTTATCTAGGATCAAGAACCAAGATCTTAGTTCTTTACATATCTCAACCCAGATCGTTACTGTGGCTGAGATCATGGCCTCATTACTTCAAGAATTTTAAAAGTTCCAACTGCGCATGAGCTGTCAGGCACAGTTGTTTCAATTATTTCATACATGTGTCCATTGCTCATCGAATCGTACCTGACACACGCTGTCAGGGTGTGTCATTTCTGCTTACGCCTCCTGACAAGCACGTCGTCCAAGGTATCTCATTATGTTTTGCCGCCTTTTCGTATTTTTGACAAAACTCCTCTCTCTCTCCCCGTCTCTTCACTTTTGCAATCACAACCTCTCTCAACTCCCAGACTTTCTCTCTCTAAATTTTTTCCCAAACTGCCATTTTCATACCTTTGAAGCTCTGCACTTGCTCCGATTACCTCCTCTGGCGACCATTTGTTTCCTATCATTCGTGTCGTCTGACTACGGTGAGTACTGTTCTGGCGTCACTTTCTGGCCCTACTTTAGTAAGTTCTCTATTTTCTTCTTCTAGTTCTTTACTGTCTTTCAAGCATGTCTTTGTCTATGTGATATCTCTTGTTTCTTGGATTTACTTTGCGTTGTATTTGTAGTTACTTTTGTATTGCAATTAAATCCATATCTGTACTTATACTCTGTTCTTCCTTATTACAAACACATTCTTTCTCTCAAATTGGTTCTGTGCTGTTCTCGTTTGCCTCTGCATCTATATACATTGTTCATGGTTTTAAGCACACACCTACACACTATTCATAAACTTGTAATTTTTTCCATATTCTTGGATTTTCGTTTCTTTCTTGATTCTAAATCATGCTTCTTTTTTTGTTTTTCTTGCTTGTTTTCAGATCTTTGGACTTTGATTCTTGTTTCTGTAGTTCTAGGTTTGGGACTTGCTTTTGAAACCACATACTTAGAAAAAATTAAAACAAATTTCCCCTTCGATCTTCAAAATCCTTGCCCCAGTGCTTGTTTAATGTCTAGCTGAGGTTCTCAAACTTTCACCAGTGTCTTTGCTCTGAAATCCCTTACAAAGCACTTTAGGCCGAGATCATGGGTATGTTTAGGTAGAGAGTAGACACCCCAGCCAAACTGCAGTACTTTCGGCAAGAATTCTCCATTCTAGCCGACGTTCAGATCAGGTTGGCTAGGAAGGAAGACTCTATCATGCCAATTGGGGACTCCATGCCCTTCCCTGTTGTAGCATTCATTGAGTGTGGACTCCAGCTTCCCTTAGAAATCCTTTTTAGGGAAATCCATCACTACTAAAAACTCAACCCTATGCAACTAGCCATCAACTCATATAGAGTCATCAATGGCATAATCGAATTGGCACGAAGAGAAAAAGCTAGGATCACCTTAGTCGACATCCAATTCTGTTATACTATGTGTTGCCTTAAGTTCGACAAAGGTAACATATATTACCTCAAGCCCAGATCCACAGCCTTCAAACTCGTAGCCGACCTCCCAGATTGCAACAAAGGTACTGGGGATGACTACTTCATTGTCTTGGGCAACTGGGAGTTTGAGCCTGATGATGATCTTCATCTCTTTTCTTTGCGCCAATCAGTGTTCGGAGATGATGAGGGTAAGAACCGAGTCATCTCCTAACCCCATCTCTGCTGGAACTTGTTAATTTTATCTGTGTGTTCTAATGTTTTCTTCTTGCTTTTTGCAGCTCTTCCCCAGCTAGCAAAAGACTTCCGTTAGACCTTCTTTCCAAGCCCAAGTCTAAAAAAGTTATTAGGTTTGCTTGTTGAAAAACGCAAAGACCCACATCTGCTAAATTACATACCGGCGTACAAGTCCGCTCTGCGCGACATTTCCCGCCGAAGCAAAACTCCTCTATCTGCCATAACTCCACTAGCCACTTCATCACCAAGGCCAGACTAGGCCTCTTCTTCTGACCTAGTAGAGTAGCCATCTACATCTGCCCCCCAGCTAATTTGGCTTTCTTAGCGCCGACACCGACGTTGAGCTCCTCCCAATGCTCCTGCCTGTAGAACCGGAAGTCGTAGACACCGAGGTGAGGATTCGTTGGCTTACGACCCAAACAATCCTCCAATTGCCTTGCCTGCCATTCACTTCGGCACCTGAGTTACTGTTTCCACCGCTTTTGACTACATGGGTTATAGCAAAGCTGTTGTCGAGGACCTCTTGGCCGATCTGCCATAAGTGGTCACTGTTCAGTCTTCCCCCTCGGAGTCCCAACCCAAGTCCAAGACAAAGAGAGTCAAAAGAGCCAAGGCAAAGGCTTCTGTTACCCATATCAAGTCTGAAGACATAGTGCTGATCTCCAAACTGGTCGAGGTCGAGAAAGGCGTCTCTATTACCGAGAAAAGGCCTGTCGAGGCTGAGCCATCCGGCATTGCTCGGTCGAACAAGCTGAAGTCTGAGGGTGTAGCGGGCCTAGGTTTTTTCAAAGTTGATGAGCCTTGGACTCCTGCTATTATGGTTGGGGATAGACCGATGAGAGCTGGCAAAAGTGCTATCGATAGTATTGAGGTCGGCACCGCTCTCTCTACTGCCGTGCTCCTACCAACTAATCTCAATCGCATCGTCGAGATCAACGAATACGAAAACTTTGCACTGATGATGCAACATTTTGTTTTGGTAAAGTCTTCAACACTTGGTAATTTCTTATTTCTGTTTTATGTCTGCACTTAAACAATTCTAACTTGTTTTGTTTTTCTCTTTCTAGGCTATTCAGCATGCCCACTCCTTTATGATGAAAGTCGAGGCTTTCAAGAAGGAGTTGGTTCATAAAACTCAGGAAGCCGTTGGTTTCCTCTCTTTTCTTAACAACACCGAGGCTAAGATCAAAACTCTACTGGATCAGGCCAAGGCTGCCAGACGTGCAAAAGACCAAGTCAAGGAAAAGACTGAGGCAGCTGAAGCTATGGTTGAGGTTCTTAGGGCCGAGGCCAAAAAGGCCAAAGCTAAAATTTCCAAAGCTGCGGCTGAGCTTCAAAAGGCCCTGGCTACAAAATCGGTAGAAATCAAGGCAGCTGACGAGAAGGCGTTCTCAAAAGGTCAGGCCACCGTCCGAGATAGATACAAAGCCAAGGTCAACTAAGCTTGCAACCGAAGCTTTTATTTTGGCTGGACGGTAGCTCTGAACAAGTTGTCTATCCCAATAGACTCCGACCTCTGAGATATCAACCAACTCCAAGTGTCTTTCCCACCAACTCCAAAGGGATCAGATGACGAGGCCGATGACGAGGAGGTCGACGCTGAGGATGCTGATGAAGAAGAGGAGGCTGCTGTTTGGGCCAAGTCCCCAACTCTAAATGATCAAGTCTTGGACTTGACTCAAGATGAGGGGGATGATGAGGTCTCTAAGAGTGCCTCTCAAAAGGAGGCCACTTCTGAAGCCGAAGTCCAGATCGCTGAGAAGAGCTTTGATGAGATCCTTCTTGAGATCGATGCCTAGATCGAAGCTGAGAAGACTGCTGAGAAGCCTACCCAACTGTCTGCTGAGGTCGAAACACCTTCAACTGCCGAAGCATGATAGTTAGAAAATTTTCTTGCTTGTGCTTTTTTCTTTTACTTTTAAACAATTGTAATGGTTTTTTTGTTGGGTTGAAGTGCTATCTCTATACTTGGACAAGTAATCTTTTATGCCAGGATGATGTGCCTTTTTGTTTTTGGACAATTTCCTTCTTATGAATGCAGGCTCTCTTTTTAACTAAGTGTTGAATGTTCTCTTCATGCATGCTTTATTTGTCTTTACTATTTTGTATGCTTCCTGATTTAGAATAATATTGCAATTGTTCTAAGTATACCTTAACTGTATAATCACTTCGGGTTGGAACATATCTAACATGTATCACCTCGGACCCATTTTATCTCGGGTGCATCCTTAATTGGTCACCTCGGATCAACTTACCTCGAATTTTCACCTTTTACTGTGATCTTGGCCAGATGGTACTTTATAAAATTTCTTGAAATAACATTCCACAAGTATTGTTTCCGTAGTTGTTCTTGCAATCTTCTATCAAAGACTTCACCCTTCCAGCCCTTTCAGGCGTGACAACTTGGTTGGTGATCTCGGGTATCTCCTTATCTGGTTACCTCGGCTGACTCCAACTTGTAAATTTTTTTAAAATTTCAACAAGTGTCAAACATATTCCTCATTCCTGTTTCCTGCCCCCTAATGTGAACCTAAGTATCACATATGAACCTAAGTATCACTTATGTTCACATTAAGTAGGGATCTCTGACTTTTGCCGAAGTCTGAATCCAATAATTTTTGCCAAGGCTTTCTACCTCGGTGTCTTTATTAATCCGACCAATTTTAAACTTAGTTCAACTCTACCGTAATGGCAAGTCTAAGTTGCTTATCATGTTTCATTTGGAAACATCGCCAACTTAGTTCAACTCTATCATATAGCAAGTATGATTCGGCTCTACCATATGATAAGTCTAAGTTACTCATCATGTTTCTTTCAGAAACATCGCCAACTTAGTTCAACTCTATCATATAGCAAGTATGATTCGGCTCTAACATATGATAAGTCTAAGTTACTCATCATGTTTCTTTCAGAAACATCGCCAACTTAGTTCAACTCTATCATATGGAAAGTATAATTCAACTCTACCATATGGTAAGTCTAAGTTACTCGTCATATTTCTTTCGAAAACTTCGCCAACTTAGTTCAACTCTATCATATGGCAAGTATAATTCAACTCTACCGTATGATAAGTCTAAGTTACTTGTCATGTTTCAATTGGAAACATCGTCATAAGATTGTTCAGTTCTGTTACACAATTTTCAACAATAAAATCAAAATCAAACTAGCACTTTATTAAATCTTCGGCTAATAAAATCATTACATTAATCTCAAAAAAAAAAAAAACTAATGATAGAAAAACTTCAGATTGCAAGTATTCTAAGGTCGTGGCGTCCTTGAGATCTTTCTTATTGTCGACGACTTTTCTAAGGACAAGGTCCCTAACCTTGAACTCCCTTGGGTTGACCTTCTTGTTGTAAGCCCTAGCAAGCTGCTGCTGGTATGCCCCTAGCCGAATTGATGTTCTCTCCCTTTTTTCTTCCAATAGATCTAGATCTTAGGCAAAGAATGCCTCATTGGTTCCATTCTCCACTCCCTGGGTTCTGAGTTCAGGGATGCCGACTTCTAATAGGATGATTGCTTCGGTGCCATATACCATGGCAAAAGGAGACTCTCCAGCTGATCTTCTCAGTGTAATACGATATGCCGAAAGCACATTGGGAAATTCTTCCACCCATTTTCCTTTAACTACTTCTAACCTCTTCTTGATCCCATCCAGGATAGTCTTATTGGATGTTTCTGCCTGACCATTACTTTAAGGGAAGCTGTGAGTAGAGTAATAGTTCTTGATCTTGTACTTTACACAAAAGCTCTTGATCAGCTTATTGTCAAACTGAGTGTCATTGTCTACTATAATGGCCCTTGGAATCCCAAACCTAGTGATGATGTTCTTCACATCAATATCTCGAATCATTGCAAGGGGTTCAGCCTCCCCTCACTTTGTAAAGTAGTTAGTTGCTACCAACAGGAACTTCCTCTATCCAGTTGCTTGGGGCAGTTGCCCAACAAGATCCATGCCCCACTGGGCAAACGGCCAAGGACTTGATACCGAGTTCAGATCTCCCACTGGGTGATATATTAAAGGCGCAAACCTTTGATACTTCTCACACTTCCTGACATAGGCTTCAGTATCCTTCTGTATGTATGGCCACCAGTATCCTTGGGATATGGCTCTATGGGCAAGTGACCTACCCCTTGCATGGCTTCCACAAACTCCTTCATGGATCTCATACAAAAGGTCCTCTACCTAAAAAGGGTGCACACACCGCAGTAGAGGTCTAGTGAAGGAACTTCTATAGAGATGGCCTTCTGCTGACAGACAGAACCTGGCCGACTTCAATCTGGCTTTGTGTGCTTTCTTTTTGTCTACTGGCAACCTGCCATCTTTTAAAAACACAACTATGGCGTCCATCCAGCTGGGACCCATCTCTACACACATTGCTTCATATTCTGTGATGAGGGGTTCAATACTTGGGCCTGATAGATAATCCACCATTATTGTCCTAGAGTCCTCTGATTTCATTGCACTAGCCAGGTTAGCCAAGACATCGGCATGGCTGTTATCATCTCGGCTAACCTGCTCTAGCCGGCAATCCTGGAACAGTGCTAGTAGCCTGACAACCTCTTTTACGTAAGCTATCATCCTCTAATCCCAGCCTAAATGCTCACCAGTTGCTTGATTCACAATAAACTGGGAGTCACAGAAGATTACCACCTTATTGGCTTCCATTGCTGCTGCCAGCTTTAGTCCAGCAACTAGTACCTCATACTCTGCTTCGCTGTTTGAGGCCTTGAATCCCAAATGAATTGATTTCTCTATCATTCACCCCTCTAGTGATATCAAAACCACTCTTGCCCCTGCTCCTTGACGATTTGAACTTTCATCAACAAACAAGTAGAAAGAATCACCGATGTGGATATTGCAGGGTTTTGGTTGTTCTGCCTTCTTTGGTTTCGCTGGCGTGGGGTCTTTTCACCCCAGTTGGGTTTCCTCTGGTTCTCTTGGACATCCTAAGTCGCGGCTCACCAGAGCCCGACATGGGATGGCACCATGGGTGAACTCGACCACAAAGTAAGCCAGAACCTGGCCCTTGATCACTGTTCTAGGCCTGAACTCTAAGTCGTATTGGCCCAACATCACTGCCCATCTGGCTATTCTACTTGTCAAATCTCCATACTGCAACAGGAATTTCAAGGGGTGCTCAGTAAGCACCACAATCTTGTGGGCTTGGAAGTAGTGATTCAACTTTTTCGAGGCCATTACCAAGGCCAATGTCAATTTCTCCAAGGGCAGGTACCTAGTTTCTGCACTTACTAGGGTCTTACTCACATAGTGTACCGCCTTCTGTTCTTCCTATTCTTCTCGGATTACTACTGCACTTACTGTGTGATCTAAAACCGCCAAGTATAGGAACAGTTCTTCTCCAAGTATTGGATTTGACAGAACTAGGGCTGCCAGCAAGTGCCTTTTCAAGTCGGCCAAGGCGACTTCGCATTCTTCTATCCACAAAAAATCTGTGGCCTTCTTCAAGAAACAAAAAAATGGTTTACACTTATCAAAACTTTGGCTGACAAACTTATTTAGGGCCATTGCCTTGCTTGTCAAAATCTAGACCTGCTTGGCCGATGTCGGGCTCTTTAGGTCAAGGATGGCTTTGATCTGATCTGGGCTTGCCTCAATGCCCCTTCTGGTGAACAAGTATCCAAGAAACTTACCAAACCCGACTCCAAATGCACATTTTGAAGCATTGAGTCGGAGCCGATATGTTTTTAGGATATCAAAAATTGTCTTCAAGTCTGCCAAATGATTCCTAGGTTATTTGGTCTTCATAACCATGTCATCAATGTAAACCTCTACCATCTTTCTAATTAGATGCCTGAATATCCTGGAAACCAATCTTTGGTAGGTTGCTCCTACATTCTTCAACCAGAAAGATATCACTCTGTAACAATAGAGTCCTTTTAGGGTGATGAATGCCGTCTTCTCTTCATCCGAAGCATACATTGCTATCTGGTGATAGCCTCTATATACGTCCAAGAAACTCATCCTCCCATGTCCTGAATTGGCATCAACTAGTTGATCAATCTTGGGTAGTAGGAAATTGTCCTTAGGGCAAACTCTATTCAGGCTAGTGAAATCAATGCAAACCCTCCACTTGTCGTTCTTCTTTTTCACAACTATTGTGTTGGATAGCCAAGTAGGGTAGTTCACCTCTTGAATGGCCTGGGCTTCCAATAGCCTGTCCATTTCCTCTTCAACTACGTCCACATGCATTAATGTCAGCCTACTTGCTTGCTGGATGATAGGTTTAGCCGACCTATCCACATTCAGCCTATGACAAGTGACCTTGGGGTCAATGCCAGGCATCTCATAGGTCATCTAGGAAAACACTTCTATGTTTGCTCGTAGAAAATCTTCCAACCCCTTTTCCTCTTCTTCAGCTAAGCCTGAGCCGAGAAGAAAGAAGCGTACCTCATCACCTTCTTAGACCAGAATATTTTTCAATGCTTCCTCACTCTTGTCGGCTGGTTCTTTGCCGACATCATCAAGGACCTCCCTATCCTCGTCTTTAATTTCTACTGTCTCTGCTTCCCGCACAATGCATGTGGACTTCATTACTGCCATGGAGTAATTTTCTGCTTACACTTGATCCCCTCTGACTTCCTCAATACCCTGTTCAGTTGGGAATCGCAACAGCTAGTGCAGTGTTGACGGAATAGCCCTCATTGCGTACAACCACGGTCTTTCCAAAATAACATTGTAAGGAGAGGGGGTATCAATCATTGTAAATTCTGTGCTTACCTTCTTGGAGCCTACCTGCACCTCCAAACTCATGGCTCCTAGAGGCCACGTCGGTGTCCCGTTGAATCCAACCATCGGGTTGTCGGACTACTCCATATCATCTGGGTGAAGGCCAAGCTCCTTGTAACATCGGACATACATGATGCCACAAGAGCTGCCTTGGTTGATCAGTATATGCCTCACCTGGCATTTCCCAATTTTTAGGGTTACCACCAGGGCATCGTTGTGGGGATGCTGTACCATGTCCAAGTCTGCCTCTGTAAAAGAAACCATTGGTCCCTGGTATTCGTTTGTCCTAGGCCTTTTTTACCGGACCTGATACACATGCTGCAAGTGCCTCACTCTTTGGGTCTTCCCTCGCACATCATTCTCATTGACTTTTGAGTGAATCACATTGATCACCCGAGGTCCATCTTTCTATTGTGGCAGTGGCGACAGAGGTAGTGCTGCCGATGCTGAGGGGAATCTAGCATGTTCCTCCCTAGTCCTGGACTCATCCACTAGGTCTCTCAGGTGACCCTGTCTGACTAAATCCTCTAAGTGTATTTTCAAGGCCCTGCACCATTGCGTCAAATGCCCATCCTTATTGTGGTAAGCATAATGCTTCCCAATGCTCCTTCCTATAAACTCGCTATGAACCTTCTATGGCGCTCTGTAATACGGTTAGTTCTTGATCCTTTCCAGAACTTTGTAGATCAGGATCTTGAATACAGTGGTGATTGCCCGTGCAGCCCTTAACCCTGTCTCCTACCTATTAAAATCGGAATTACCTCGGCCTCGCTTCGGCGAGCTATTTCTCTTCTCCTGCTTTGGTGTCTTTGTTCCCTGAGTATCTTCCTCTGCTCTGGCATACTTCTCAATCCGTGCCATGAGCTCCTCTATACTCTTTGGTAGAGTTTTTGCAAGTGACTATTGTAGTGGGCATTCATCCTCTTGGCCGTTTTTGAAAGATACGACCGCCAGCTCCTGGTTACATGTCGGTATTCGGTTGAACACCTTATAATACCATTTTACATAAGCCCTGAGGTTCTCACCCTCGCTATTTTTCAAAGCCAACAGGGAGTCTACTCTTAGTGGCTGTAACTTGCTCGTAACAAACCTGGCCATAAGCATCTCGGCCAGGCCTTTCCAACTTTTCATAGTTCATTTCGACAACTTGTGAAACTAATCTGATGTGATCTCTCCAATAGATGAGGGAAACACCTTACACAGCAACTACTCACTCCTGTTATACAAAGCCATTGAATTTAAATATAAGCCGACATGAAAGTTCAGATCGGACTTACCGTCATAAATTTGGAACCTCGGCATGTGGAATCTCTTCGGGGCTTCAAATATATCCAACTCCATTGAGAACGGTGTCCTTGGCTTTACGAGGGATGTGACCTCAGTGTTTAGCCACTTCCTTTAGAGGTAGTCTCTCAAATCCTCCTCAGTTCAATCGGGAGCTCGGCTATCTATAGATTTTAGCCTTTTCGGTGTGCTGCTCCCAGTGTCATTACGTATCCTCTTGGACTTCTCCTCATTCACTGTGTCAAAACATTAGCCCTTTCCTTGGATATGCCGAGGTTCCTTGACATAAGTTCCCTTGGTATGAGGTGTCTTCTGGGTCTCATCTCTTACTGACTCAGTTTGCCCAACATCTCGTGATGGCCGGTGCGAACGTTCTTTTTCCCTATCATGCTGCGGAACTACTGAGACCAGTTTCTGCCCCCCTTTCTGGGCATTGGTCTTGCCCCCTAGCATCGGCGTATCTTGTAATGTGAATGGTGGCTGCATCACATTGTTCTGCATTATAAAGTGGATCATTTATTAAAGGTCGGCCAACTTCTTCTTGATTTCTTTCATCTCCCCATCCCTCCTCAGGCATCTATTCTTTCATACCTAGAGGTCATTTTCGTTGTAGTACTCAGCTCGGCCATCCTTCTTCAGGACGTTACCCTCTTTGCCGACATCTTTCTCTCCAGGATTTGGATCCTGTGCTCCTTCACTATAGTTTTCTTCCCTGATGTTAGGATCAACTTGTTCACAACTCTCACTGTTGATGTCGTCTCAAATCTTTTCTTTCTACGCGTCGTTGGCCATCTATTCTCCTTAAGTTTCCATAGATGGCACTGAATTATGGGTGTTGATTTTTTACCACACAACCAAACGGGGAACTCAGCTGGAGAGCACTGGCAGCAGAGATTAAGCCCGAACAACCTCTCACAAAAGGATAAGAATTTGGTGGTGGTTCTTCCACCTGGGGGCACTTCGACGATCAAGTCAGTAAAACAAATATCTCTCAAAGATAGCAAATTGTGCTTAAACTCACAAGAAGGAACCTACCTTTGACCCACGAGGGTGCCTTACTTTTAAAACCAGCAGTGACCTGATCACTTTAGAAGCCTCACTTCAGTGGGCTCGGGCTCAATGCTCATCTTGGACCCTCATCTAGATAGAGCTGAACTCTTCTTGAGTTTTATCTTTATCCTAAATGAGGTCCTCTCCTATTCTAGGACTCTTGTCCCTTATTTGCTTAAATTGGATTTCGGTATCTCTGTAGATAACCTCGGCCTAGTCGAGATCATCTCGACAACATGACTAGGCTAGGTGGCACGTCGGCTGATATTTCCGCATCACCTTAGCCACGTACTGTCATTCATAAAATACTCCCCCATAATAAGCTTTCATTAATTAGAGTTTGATATACAAAAGGTGACACATGCAATATATATTCATAAATAGTACATCATAAATCTACAGCTTGTGTTACAATATTGTGAAAAGAAAAGAAAACTAAACAGATAGCCATATGCCCTAATAGCTTACATCTTTCCTAGGCAATGCTTGGGTACACCAAAAGTAAGTTTTAAACTTAATACATATAAAGCCCTAGGCTTGTACAAAATTAAACAAAAAATAACAACAATGAGCCTTTAGCTCCACAGTCCTCCCAAGCTAAGTCCTTGGTGGAGGCGTATCACCAACGCCTAAAAATGGTTTTTCTCACATAGGGTAAACTAAAACCCAGTAGAAATAATCCAACACAGTGTATAAATCTTTACAAAGCCATAAAGTGAATGCATATGCAATGGCCATGCCAAAACGTTTTACATTTCTTTCCAAAAACCATGCCATGCCAAGTTTATATCACAATTCATCAAATCATCTCTTTTACAATAATAAACATGGTAGTGAAGTATAACTTTGGGAATCTCAAACAAGTACCACCTTTCACGGATATTTCATCCGCGGGAAACTGTCAAATGGGACCTTGTCAAACGAGACCCATGTAAACGTAGTCTATACAAGCACTACTATTGTCATTTTATGGATATTTCATCCGCGAAATCAACACCCATGTATACGTGCATTTTTCGAGACTTTCACATTAAACACACAGGCTAACTTGATTGGGTGATACACATCTCTTTCCCACATCCACCTTTTTTCTCAAAATTACATACATATACAATGTATTTTGTACGCAACAATGCTCAATGCAAATGGATGAGAAATTAGTCATAGTTCATCTAATTCTCATGCAATTTCTACAATACTCATAGCTATCCTCCACCGATAGCCCAAAACAAATATCTCTAAGTAGATAAATAATTCCATAAAGGTAAACCTTTCAAAATCTTGAGATGGAAGTGATAATACATATCCAACTCCACCATTATTATCAACATCGTTTCAATTTCATAATTTCCAACATCAATTCCATTTTCTCTTTACAATCACAAATATTTACAATTTTAGGGCAAAACCCCTTTCTCTTTGAAAATAAATTTCAACATAAGAAATATCTCATTTCAACATATATCAATTCCAATTTCATAACCACAACCATTTCCAAGAAACCATTTGAAAACCCATCTTTTACATTTTGATTTCAAACCCTATGTTTTACCAAAAAAACCCCCAAACCACTATAATCTTTTGAAATAACAAATAGCAAAGGCAAAACCCATACTAGAGTGTGAAGAATCCCTACCTCGAAGCTAGAAGACCAAGGAGAGAGTGGAGAAAACCTCAAAGATGAATCCACTTTTGTTCGGATGAAATGAGAGCCCACGGAGTGTTCTACATTTTTAACAAAATGAGTAGGGTGAAGAGATCACTAGATCTTAGTGTTTTTGTAGAGAAAAAGGTAAGTTCTAGAGAGAGAGTGTATAGATCTAGGGTTTTTGGAATGTTTAGAGAGAGAGTGAAATGAAAAAGTGAACTAAAAAGGTGGTTCTACGATCTGATATATGCACAGACCACTCGAGCGCACGAAGTGACGCTCGAGTATCCAGACACAAAAATAATCACCGCTCAAGAGCAGGAAGTGACGTTCGAGTGTCCATGCACAAAGGAAAATGCGTCACTACTCTAGCGTAGGAAGTGACGCTCGAGTGGAGAATACAAACTCTCAGAAGTTTTGCAGACAGAGGACCAACGCTCGAGCGTAATAAGGGTCGCCTGAGCAAAGAATACCACTTCCCAGTACTTTTGCAGACCTGCAAAAGTACTAAGAGTTCACAAATACTGCTTGAGTGCAAGAAGTGACACTCGAGCGTAGGAGCAAAATTCTAGGCAACAACAGTTTGAAAAATAAGCTACTAACATGTTCCAAATACGACTAACACAACCCAAAAGCCAAACTCAAAGAGGTATAAGGGAAAACAAGACATAAATAACTATATAAGGTAATGAAACTCAGATCCAAAACATATAATGGGTCGGATTTAAACCAGAAACGCTATAATTTCTCCATATATATATACATTAGATTGTTCTTAAAACTTGATTAGTAAATGATGGAATTGTTATTGAGTAATAATAATTTATGAGTTTTGTCGATGTTCTTAAGACATTTGTTAAGAAGTATTTTTACATTATGCATAAGAGTATATGAAATGAAAAATATATAATTATTTTAAATATTATTAAGAGAAAATTTCATTTATACCCCTATACTTTTACACGATTTTCAAAGACCCCCTAGACTATGCTTATTTTCACGCATACCCTTATACTATTTAAGTTATTATAATTTTTGCCGCTGGTGTCACATTTGAAACAAAAAAAAAGTTAAAAAAATTACATTTTGGCCCCAAATTTCAAAAGAAAGACGCCGACCCACCCTTTTCTACTAGCAAACCACCACTACCAACCATCACTTCAAGCCCTTCTATCTCCTTCGTCATAACTCTGTTTCACCTCATTTTTACGTCGTTCGATTCAACTCACGGTCTAGTTTTCGTATCACATCTCACACGTCTCATTATTATTCTTTTTACATCCTATCGGAGCTCCGAAAGTTAATAAAAAAAAATGACTTTTCTTCTAATTTTTGACTTTTCTTCAAGCCATCTTTTGGACTTCATATCCTTCTCGATTCTTAACGGTTCTACTTCATTCTTTCACTATTCTCTTCACCTCACTTCCTACTTCGACCTACACTACCTTGCTTTCTCACTTCTTCATGTATTTGGTGGTTTTGGTATACCGAAAGTTGTCTGAAAACTAATTTTGAAAATTTCAAAACATTAATCTTTTGTTTCTTTCTTCTCCATTTTTCTTATTCTTCTTCTTTTTCTTCACTTATAACATGATGTGGAACATAGTTCTAGGTGGTAATGGAACTAGTAATAGTGGTGGTGGCGGTCCGGCGATGGCGGTAGGTTCGGTGTTGTAAGGTGGTGGTGATTGTAATATGCTCATAGTGGCGGTAATGGAGTTCGGTAGTGGTGAAGTTGGTGGTTCAGGTGATAAAATTGATGAAGAGATATATACATCATCTTTCTATATATATACATACATATCAATAATCTCTCTCCATAATAGCCCTATTTAAATTGAATAGATCCATGATTTTCTTCTTCTTCTCTTCTTTCCCAAAATTCTTCATCGTTATCATGATCCAAGAAGGCCTATCGTCATCATGTAGCCTCCTTCAATTACAAACCAAGACAGATACAGCAGAAAACAAGTTGATCGCTTCATCACTTTCAAATCTATTTTCATTTTGTCTTGATTTCTTCACCTTCCCCTCATACTCCTCTACAACCAACATAGCAATATCCGCCATCTCTCCCTCTCTCTAGATCTCTTTGTGGTGGAAAATATGATATTATGATTATTGAATTGTGTTTTCTCTCGTCTTTCTCACTAAAATAAAGAAAAAGCTTAGATGGATAATTGAAGAAGAAGAAAAAGATCATTACCCGAACCACAAACTTTAGCGCTACCGAACTGTATCACCGCCGCCACCACCATCACCAGTTCTGTTACCACCTAGAACCATGTTCCACATCATGTTATAAGTGAAGAAGAAGAAGAAGAAGAAGAAGAAGAAGAAGAATGAGGAAGATGGCGGAGAAAGAAACAAAAGATAAATATTTTGAAAATTTCAAAATTAGTTTTCGGACAACTTTCAGCATACCAAAATAGCCTATTACACGAAGAAGTGAGAAAGCGAGGTAGTGTAGGGCGAAGTAGGAAATGAGGTGAAGAGAATGGTGAAAGAATGAAGTAAAATCGGCAAGAATCAAGAAATATATGAAATCCGAAAGATGGCTCCAAGAAAAGTCAAAATCGAGAAGAAAAGTCTTTTTTTTTTTTTTTATCAACTTTCGGACCTCCGATAACATGCAAAAAGAGGAAGAACGAGACGCATGAGATGTGATACGAAAACTAGGCTGTGGGTTGAATCCAATGACGTAAAAATGAGGCGAAATAGAATTATGACGAAGGAGATAGAAGGGCTTGAAGTGGTGGTTGGTAGTGGTGGTTTGCTGATAGAAGAGGGTAGGTCTGGATTTTTTTTGAAAAATTTGAGGCCAAAATGTAATTTTTTTTAATTTTTTCCGTTTCAAATGTAATGACAACAGAAAAATTGATGGTAACTTAAATAATATAGAGGTACGCGTGAAAATAAATATAGTCTGAGAGTATTTGAAAATCGTGTCAAAATATAGGGGTATAAATAAAATTTGCTCTATTATTAATTAATAGATTTAAATACTTGTTAACCAATTTCATATTTTATTAACTGACAGTGACTTATCATTTTGAAATAATAATGGTTTAATGATTGGTTTTAAGAAAAAATGTTAAGGTAATAAATCAAAGTGAAGGTTTTAGTAACGTTCTATTTTGAGAAGTTATAGATATCACCAATTCTTAAGGGTGGATATCGGCCGGTTGGTCCTCTGAGTTTGCTTGGCTCAGTTATATTTTTTTAAGATTTAAAAAAGTTATTTTAATCCATAAAATTGAGCTGGGCTATCATTTTCAATCCAAAATATTAATGAATTAGATTTGAAATTTATACTTTTAACTCAGTCTAGCCTAATTCTGTCTGTTATTAAATTAATTAATTAGTTATTTATTTATTTATAATACATTAAAATGTATATTTTTTGATAGAATTTAAATTTTATGTTTGTTGATTTTATTAAAACTCGCATTTGTGGTAATGTTTGATTGAATTTATTTATGAAATTCTTCAATTTATATGCAAAATCTTTGAATTTATAATGATGATAATATATTTATTTAAGAAGTATAATGTACGATTAAATTTAGGGTAATACTATAGTGTGCAACTTACACCTTATACCTTTTTGTGTTCACTTACATCTTACACTTACACTTTTTTTACCTTGCACTTACACCTTTTGTGTAAGTGGCACATGATGTGCAACTTATACATTTCATTTATACATTCCACTTACACTTATACTTTACCCTTACACCTTACACTTACACCTCTTGTGTTAGTGGCACATGGTGTGCAACCCACTTACACCTTTTGTAGGTTGCACACCTAAGAAAACTCCTTAAATTTAATGATAGAATGATTTAATTTCCCTTTCCCCCCTAACATATAGTCTGATGAATAAGTTTGAGATTTATAAAAAAAATTTTGAACTGAGATGGTCAAATATAGAGATCTTATATTAAGGATCGGCCGAGTCAAATTTAGACGGGCACAAAATTTTTTATTATTCAGTGCGGAGCCAACCTGGGTTGACGTTTGTCCACCTGTACTAGTTCTATCATTTGTGATGTCAACAAGACTAATAGTGGTGAATTACTCTAATCACTTTTGAAAGTCAACGATATTATAGGCATTGAATTGACTATAGAGCTAATTATAATGGGAAAATATGAAATCAGTGAAATTTTTTAAAAAAATAATTGCAAATAAGTGATAAATTTTATAAATTTTAATATTTTTTTAATGAATATGTAATTTTTTTTTTCAAAATTCCACTGGGTTGTACTTATTGTAAAATAATCTTGACCATACATATTTTATGGTGTGATTCATCATAAACGATACAGTTTCATTCATATTGCGCCTTTTATGTTCTATGTGATTGGTTATGTTATCAGTTTTATGTTCGTAGACTTATGGTTTGAAATTTACAAAAATTTTAATAAATTCTATAAATTTAATATAATTATATAAATTTTTATTTTACTAAAACTAATATAAATAGTGTATAGATATAAAAATAAACAAAGTGATATGCACATTCGTTATAAAATTATCTATTAATCTTAGGAGGTGATCTAAGCTGAAACGTTACACTTTGAGACTCCCTAACTTACATTTTTAATCTTCTAGCTCACGATATTTGATACAATAAAATATTTTTCTTCTTTTTTAGGCTAATATCATTCCAGAAACAGAAAAGATTGCAAAAGAGGTTAAAAGAGTGAAAATTCTTGACTGAGAAATCCCCACGACGGATTTCCCTGAACCAAATTTCGCCTTTGAGCCAATCTGCTTGAGCGAAATATTTAAACCACATGAGCAGATTTGCCTCATTTTGCGTGGGCACGTTTTTGACTCAGAGTTGACTGGAGGTGATAAGAAGAGGTCCTTGTTTTGGGATCTTAAAGTCTAGAGAATACGACTAAAAGCTAGAGAAGAAGAATAATTATCAATCCATGGCGTTCTTTTCAACCTTTGAAGTGTTTAAACTCTCCATGAGTGGTTAAGCGTTCTTCTTAGGATCGAGATGAAACTCAAATCAAGTATATCATATAATTTTGTATTTAAATTCTAGTTTTTCTTTAGATTTGGATAATCGTTGTATGATCGTTTTAGATATTTTATTCAAATAATTTTTTCATTTGATGCATGATTATATAACTATTTTACTTTCATGTATATACAAATTGTGAGACGAGTCATGCTTAAGGGAGATGAGTCGTGCCGTAACCCTAGTTTAGTGTGGACAATTTGTACCGACCAAAGATGATTCGTGCCTACGTTTTGAATATACTATCATCTTGACAATGTAGTCAAAGTTTGTAGCTGAGATACATCATTATTAGCCCAGCCATTGATTTACTAGAATTGAATATTTAAATTACGTGATATATGATTTGTAAGGAATTGGAGATCTTAAATCTCTCTTCATATTCAGACAACTCTTTTTCTTTGTAATTAATTTAGTTTTGATTTAAATCTCCATTAGTAAAAATTAATCATCATCTCTTTTTCAAATTAATTTAGAAATTATCAATCGAATTAATACAACTTAACCCATAGTTCTCGTCGTACGATACATTGACAATTCATTATTCTACTGAATTAATATTTTATTTAATTCTTTATTTTTGATCGAAAAACTGATGACAAGGAATAGCACAACCCTCTCTATAAATTATCATTATAAAATTTATTAGAATCTTGAGTTCATTAGACTCCTGAATAGAAGGATGGTTTGATCCGTAAAATAAAATTTCTGTTCCATTATAAATAGAAGGTGATGATAGAAAGTCATATTAATCCAAAACAAAATAATTTAGACAGATTTATATGTAGGTCTTAATAGGTGGATTTATTGTTTAATAAGTCATAGGATAATTAACTGTATTTTTTATCAAACACTATTAAAACAGTCACTAATTGTTAATTTTCAGCGGCAGTTCAAAAATTGTCACAAAAAATGTCACTAATTTTTAACTGTTAGCAACAATTTGAAAAATTTATCACAAAAAAGTCACTAATTGTAAGTTTTAACAACAATTCATAAAAATCATGACAAAAAAGTCACTAATTGTTAATTTTTAGCGGCATGAAAAAAAATAAGAAAAAAATGTTCAATTGGTACACATTAATGTGTATTTGGGAGAGGAAAGATTGAGTACACACCTAACTTTTGGCATAATGCACAAAGTGGTGGCCCCAAGACTTGAACTCATAACCTTAAAATTATTAGGCCAAATTTTGTGATATAGAAAAAATATCACAAAAAATTAGTTTTAGCGACCATTTCATTACGACTTATTTTTAATAAAACTTTATAAGAATTAAGTCCAACTATTAAGACTTATTGATAGTGTATCCAATAATTTTACATATATAATTAATATAAGTAAAAGAATAAAAATTAAATTAATTTGTATAGATAGTCCAAAAGGAAAAATGAAATTTACTCTTCAAACCATTACCTCTTCCAATTTATCTTTCCTAGAGCAGGCACACCAACTTTTGTCTTGCGTGAGCTGCAACCTCAAAACTCTGAAGGGAGTCGCTTACAAAATCAAGATTTATAATTTCTATGTTGTAAACTTCATATGTGCATTTTAACTTAAGGTAAGGATTTTTGTGCTAGATTCTTTTTTCCCTATGTCTTACTGCACTTATAAGTGTACATTTATTATATTATATGGTTTAGAAGTACACTGAAATTGGAATATAGTGAATTTTGCACCACTGTATCGCACATTTATTTTCTTAGAATATCTCCAACATTTATGCATTTGTTTCATTAAATTTGAATAAAAATTTCATCTGATATCACGCAGTTCAATGGAGGAATTTAGACTGTTATCAAATCATCGGTCGACCGAGCAGACGACTGGACAAACATTCGGCCGATCGACAGGCCAATGTAAATTTTGAATCAAATCTAAAATATATTGTGGGCAATTTTTCAATAAAGTGGTTGTCTAGGGCGACAACCAACCAGACATTTGGCCAGTCGTTCAGTGGTATTGTACTATCTGTAACTCCAACGGCTCTGAGTAGTAAATTGATTTCATCACTGACATCTTCAATTTGATAAAAACTGTAACATATCCTGTATTTGTTATTGATTTATTGAAACGAATGGAGTAACAAAAATTTACTTTTTTTATCAAATTTAAATTTAATAAAAAAAAATACTGGTTGAAGATGGGTTGAAGGTGATCTTACTTGGTGTTCGACCTTTGTACTTGAGTCTTCCTATTAAGTGCCTATCAGATATTAAAAATAAATAAATAATTGGATGAGCACAAAGGAACTTCAACCAATTTTAAAACACTTATCACTTATTTCAATGGGGCTAGCTTCCTCCAGTTTGAGCACAGATTAGAGAGTATTTTTGGATCCATGGAGGCCCATCACGGGTCTCGTTTCAATAATCAGAATCATTCAATATATAGAACTCGTCGAGTACTATATAGCCATGAAACCTCACATTGATCGGATATCGATAGTTACGTGATCAAATCAATTTTCTATAAAATAAATGGACAGTGAAAAACTAAACGGTTGACAGAAATCTGTTTTGATAAGATAGCTATAGATATCCGATCAAGGTGATTTTTTTATAGACATATAGTACTCGACGAGTTCTACATATTGAACGGTTCGGATTATCAAAACGAGACCCGTGGTGAGTCTCTACAGATCTAACAACACCCTCCAATCTGATCACGAATTGGAGGAAAACCAACCCTATTTCAATAACTAAAGTCTTTGTGGTGTAAGTCTACAAGTTCAAATCTTACAAAGAAAAAATTGGATTTCCTTTGTGTTGATCCCTTCACCTACTGACAATTAACACATTAATCCCCATGTATATCTTTTAACAAACATAAATAGGAAAGAAAATTCTAAAGTGTAACCTTTATAACAAAATAAATTTTTAATTTTTAATTTTATCAATTTAAGCCATAAATTTTTATTTGTTTTCAATTTAAGTCATTCACTTATTTTCATTTAGTAAAATGGACAGAATAAAAAATATTTTAGTCATTAAACTCACTAAAAAATGATTTTTAGATATTTTATATGTACCTACATTGAATTTAATAATTAAAATATTCTTTTTTCATCAGTTTTACTTAAAGAAAATAAATGTGCTTTAAATTGAAAATAAGTCAAAAGATTGGATTTCAATTGACAAAATTAAAAACTCAAAATTTATTTTGTTAAAAGATTAGATTTTTTTTTTAATTATGCCAAATAAATAGCATTGATTTCAATGCCCTCGTCAATATATTCACATATCCGTAAAATGGGGGTGGCTTCTCTCTAGTTCACTATTGGACCCGTGGAGCTCACTATAGGTCTCGTTTTGATGAATAGAACTCGTCGAGTACTTTATGTCTACAAAAAATCACGTTGATCAAATATTATTAACTCCTTGATTGGAACACATTTTTGTCAATGGTAAATATGATTTTAAAAATAAATTATTAACAAAAATATGTTTCGATTAAGGGACTACCGATATTCAATCAACGTGATTTTTTACAAGTATAAAATACTCGACGAGCTCTACACTTTGACGGTTCAGATTATCGAAACGGAACCCATAATAGACTTGACGAGTCCAACAATACAGCCCAATTTACTATGTAGACTGGAGAGAATCCACATCCCCTAAAATAATTCATATACAGTTAAATAGTATTTAATTCATCAAAATAATAA
Source organism: Camellia oleifera (assembly GCA_022316695.1). Taxonomy (NCBI): domain Eukaryota; kingdom Viridiplantae; phylum Streptophyta; class Magnoliopsida; order Ericales; family Theaceae; genus Camellia; species Camellia oleifera. The sequence goes on from CM039315.1 coordinate 170,725,326, forward strand.
TGAAATTAATATCATAATATCTATTTTCATGTGTACCAATTTTACTTAAGGTGACCCACCTACTGTGGCTTGATTTGGACTACATCTCACTCTTCCATTAATGGTGTTGAGCTTTGTCCAACCAATTGGGGGTTGCATCCAATTACAAAGCTTTGTCCAACCAAATAAGATTTTGACCCCCCCCCCCCCCCCCCCCCCCCCCCCCCGCGCCGGAAAAAAAAAAAAAAAATAGCATATGGTTTCAATTGAAGGAATAGAAGTTTGGATTCATTGTATTTATCAAGCTAAACAGCAATTTGTAAATTTAGTATTGTCTTTGAAAATAAAAACAATGAATGTTTTGGAAAGAACCATTATTTTTATTTTTATGCAACAAAATATATTTCAAAAATCATAAAACAATTTAAAATATTTTATTAAAACCAGACATTTTCAAATAACTTCTCCAAAAAATTTGCTAACAAGCCTCCATTGTTTCTATTCTTGATAATAGAAAATAGAAAGGGATATTGATACCACAGAGTGTGGCCAGATTCTTCTTTGTAAATCGACCAAACACATGCAAATGTTTTAATTATCGTGCAAGAGATAAGGTTTGGACATGTCATCTCTATTGCATGTGCTAATATCATATTGAATTGTTGATCATAAATTCATCTTTAGAATATTGAAGTAAGGAGAAATGGAAGAGATAGCTTCAAGAAATCCCATGGGTTATACTTTAGACCAAAAAACCTTTGTGGAAAAATAAAGCTTAAACTGTTCGACAATGCTATGCAGCTCAAATTTTGTGGCTCAAAAGTGGCTCAAAAAGCCAAACGACGTCGTTTTGAGTACAGAACAACATAAAAATGACCAAAACGACGTCGTTTTGGCCATTTGAGCCACTTTTGAGCCACAAAATTTGAGTTACGAGACATTTTCCTAAACCATTAGAGTAAGGAATAACTATATTATTAAAATTAATTACATTTAAGATCTATTCATTTTTACTAAAATCTCACAATACCACTTGTAATTGTAAACATCAACCACATACATGTTAAGTCAAGTCAAAATTTCACCTTGGGAGCTGTTGTAGTGTGCAAGGCTTGAAACTTGCATACCATATGCAAGTTAATTCCCAACCATTGGATTTGATTAAATTAATCTAAACCCTTCAATATTTTATAAAGTTTATACCATTTGCCTTCTAAACCGATTAAAACGGTCCCAGCCATTCTCTCTACTTTCATCAGTCACCTCTCTCTCTCTTTGTGGTTTGGCTAAACAGGACTCCCCTCCTTCTCTCTCTCTCTCTCTCTCTCTCTCTCTCTTTGATTTCTCTATCCGTTCTGTTGCTCGTTATCATCTCTGACTCTCGTCTCTTGCTTTCGAAGGCTTCTCGAAGATCTCTGTCTTCTCCAATAACTTATTGGTTCAAAAGAGTTCTCATTGAAGAGGTATGTCTTGAAATCCCTAAAGCCCTATTTCTCGATAAATAGGAAATTCCATGAATTAAACTATATCTCGCACAACTTGATTATAAGATATATTGGGTGAAATTTGTTGGTAGAATTTGATACAGTATATCTAATAATGGATTTTTTGCCTAGTTGGTTACTGTCTTACTTGTTCTTTTTTTAATTTTTGTTTTCTATATTGGGCAAATTATGCAAATAGTCTCTGTAGTTTACACGATAAGTCAATTTGGTCCTTGTAGTTTCAATTTGCTTGATTTTACCCTTTAATTTAACAAATTGTGTCATTTTAGTCCAATAAATAACGGTTGTTAAGTTAATTTAACGGAAGGTCAAATAATGTGTCAATTTGGTTCCTGTACTTTACATGATGTTTCAATTTGGTCTCTGTAGTTTCAATTTTCTAGATTTTGACAAGGATTAAATTGACACATTGTGAAAAATACAGCGACCAAATTGACAAATTGTTTGACCTTCTGTTAAATTAACTTAATAACCGTTATTTATTGGATTAAAATGACACAATCCGTTAAATTAAGGAGCAAAATTGAGCAAATTGAAACTACAGGGACCAAATTGACACATCGTGTAAACTACAAGGACTATTTGCATAATTTTCCCTTCTATATTTTATCTCGTCTGTTGCCTATTTACAGTTTGAATGTAATATTTGTTTCATGGCCTCATGGGTTTCAATTAAAAAATTAGGGATTGAAAAAATTAGGTTTGGGGTTGGCATTATTTCTATAGCCATTGTAGTTCACTTATTATATTTTTAATTGATTAAATTGTCTATGTAACTTGATTTTGATTTTCATTCAATTGGTAAATAGAAGAAACTATTCAATGCTCATGGAGAAATGGTAAATATGCAATTCAATTTAAATTTTTATGAATTTTATTAGTCTAGATGAAAGGTAAAATTGAATTCATAAATTAAGCTGTATCTAGCCCAACTTGATAGTTTCTAGCATTGATTATGCCCTATGATGAGGTTGAGGTTGTTCACTTAGTAAGATGACATTGCCTTGCTGAAATTCAATTTTATTTAATTTTTTGATAAGTACATCTATTAAGATAGATATACAAGTGCTATAGTGGCTGTGTGTTTCCTTGGTGGAGGCTCGACCTGCATGCGCTTTGCTTTCTAAACTAAACCTTAGGGAAATTGAGCTGGATAGCAACCTGAGTTTAGTGTTGCATGATATACTGTCCTCTGTCTCTATTCTCTTCTTGCTTCATTTTTCTTTTTCTTTTTCTTTTTAAAAAAAATGTTTTGATGGTATTTTCTTTTCCTTTGTCATGTTTTTGCTAGGTAAGGTAGGGAGACTCAAACTTTAGTCTGTTTAGTAAGGTAATGTGACTTACGCAGCTGGGGTATCATTTTTTTTTCTTGTTATTAGATTTTTTTTTTTTTTTTAGTGTTTTTCTTTTTTACATTGGAAACTTAGTCCAAGTGTTTGTTAACTAGATTATTATTCAACAAATTCATTCATGTGTACATGTGGTGCAACTGATGAATGTATTGTACAACCTAGATGTTTTAGGATATTTTCAATTCCCACATCTATACTATATATTAAGTAAAAGGAGGTTTTTAACCCTCAAGGCCTGTGAGAGCTTCAATATCCCAATCTGAATTTTCTAAATTTTTTATTTTTTATTTAAAAAAAAATCTCAGCATTTATTGATTTGGTCAAAATCCCCTGATCAGCATTTATTAAATTTTTTTTCAATCCATATGTCTTTCCACATGCCTGTATTTATTGATTTGGTCAAAATCTCTTAATTAGCATTTAAAATCCCATCATACAAATAATTATAGATACAATCCATGTATAGTTACTGCAGTACCCTTTTCAACTTCTCTCATACACTATGGTTAGTGATAAGATTGTTAAATTATTTTTATAAAAAAATCTTAAAAAACATAATTTATATATTTAAAAAAATCTAAAACAAATATAAAATATCTATAATTATCCTGTGCATAGCACGGGTAATAGGCTAGTTAAGTATATATGTCAATTGATGAATGTACTATAACCTTTAAGATTTTTGTTTGTTTGGTTTTTCCGTAATCAAAGATATTATAAGTTTATTTTTCTTGTCTTTCTTCACAAGGAATTCTGATTGAAGCCTGATGGATTAGTTGCATGTGGTTTGAAAATCCTCTTAATTCTGTTTTTCAGGAACCATGTTAACCTTGTCGTGGCAATATATTCCCACTCTTTTTAGTTGTGTGTGTCCTTTAATTATTAAAAAGAAAAATCATTCTTGTTCCAATTTTAATTATGAATTTGTTTTATAAATAATTTCTAGTAGTTGCCATATATATTCAGGGCAATGACATTCTGATTCTTTTTCTATTATGTGGTTGTTGAATTGTGCATTTTTACTTGTATTTTCCAAGTGTATACATGATGGATGTGTTGGTGTTAATGGGTTAGATGATAATGATTTCAAGCTTTGAGCTTTAATAAATTAGAGGAATGAGTGTGTGTGTGTGTGTGTTTCTTTTTTTTTTTTTTTCTTCCAAAAAACAAAGGCAGCCTTGCTGGTAAGAGGAATAGAATGAACAGAGTTCTTCAAGGTTAGTATGTGAGTGTGTTCAAATATGTATCAAAATTGGTTCTTTATACACTTTCTTGCTTAGGATTGATATGAAAATGTTTTGCTCATCTTCAATTTATTCACATGGATTAACATCATATAAAATTTGGAATTTGTTAGAAAGAAACTTGAATTTTGTTTGCAAATTTATAGGTTTTCTTGTTTTGAGAAATTAGATTTTATTGAATGGCTGAATGACATAGAAGAGAGTTTTTTTTCTCGGTCTTAAATGCGTGGGTTTACGCTATTTGAAAATTACTATATTTAAGTGAGAACAAATGATTTTGGGTTTAGCCTTGTATTAGGATTTGTAAATAATATGTAAAAATATGGAAACAGTGAAACAAATTTGGGGATTGAATTGATTTACAGTTGTATCCTATACATTATCTTCCTGAAACTAAAAAGTTAGGTCATAGAGATTTCAAAATTTATTTACAAATAGGGGTGTGCATAGATCTGCGTGACACGACCCACCCAAGAGAGATACAGACGGTTTTGAAAATGTCCACGGTCGGTTGTGGATTTTGAAGAAGAACCGCGATTGGTAGCTCGAAATGTATGGCTCGAGTTTGGCTCGATTTTTTTTTTGTTCCTTCTTCTGTTACAGGTCGTCGAAGATGAAGGGTGAAGAAGAAGAGAAGGAGAAGAGAGGGAGGAGGAGGAGGAGGAGGCTGCTGCGACGATCGGAGCTGGGCGACGGACTGGGCGACGGCTGGGCGATCGGCGACGACGGGCTGGGCGACGACTGGCGCTGGGCCGATCTCCTCCTTCTTCCTGTCTTCTCTCCCTCCTTCTCCTTCTCCTTCCCCTCTCTTCTCTCCCTCTCGAGCCAAAGTCGAGCTTTGTTTTCGAATTACTAAGAATTTCTCTTTGAAGAATTAGTTTTTCAATTTTCGATTCAGATGACGAATCTAAATATATTGAATCATTCGAAACTGACCCCGACCAATTATATTCAAATTTAAATATAATAGCCACGTGTGGCATTATAGTGGAAGAGTTAATACTTATCTTTCCAACTTCACTTATCTCCCCAATTCTGAGCCTTGTCAAATCAATTCTGGAGCCTTATCAAATTAATCTCACTTATTAAGAAAAGAAGACAAATGGTCTCACAATTTTCCAAAAATCTCTACAGATCTTCCCACGTACTCTCTCTCTACTGTCTATACAATTTTTGAAGTACAAAAAATATCAAGACATCTATCTTCCATCCTCTCTCTCTCGTATCTGCACTTTTTTTGAAGTGTAAAAAATAAAATTAAAAATAAAAAAAGTCTACACATCTTTTCACTCATACACTCCCTCTCCTCTTTACTATCAATACATTTTTTGAAGTATTAAAAAAAATTTAATACATCTCTCTTCTCTACATATTCTCTCTCTCCCTCGCTATATATATATATATATATCTATTTGCTCCACATCCATAACCATCCCCCTCTTCTCTCATTATCTTTCTCATGTCTGTCACACACAGTAAGCCCTACCTCTTCTTTTATAGATCAAATTAATGCAACAAAACTCATTTTTTTTCCTCCTTTCTTTGATCTTCCCCTGTTTAATGTGCTGGACAATCAAGGATTTATTACTATGAAGGGTGATGCAGATCTACGATGAGTTGGTGGCATGGTGGCCACTTTGTTCTATCCTCAAGTTTTTCTAAATTTTTTTCCTCTGAAAATCAGTATATATATAATACACGTATGAGTTTGATATTAATTTTTTTTTTTTGAAATTTCAACATTTTTGAAACCGACCTAATCGACCAAAAAATCGAATGGTTTGAGTTGGTCAATTTCTAATTGTAGTTAAATCGAAGACAAATGAATGAGTTTCAAAACTGATAGGGTCAGTTCGGTTGCTGGATCAAGGGTGAATCCAAGCCGAATCGACTCGTGCACACCCTAAGTTACAAAGCACTTCTATTTTTTTTATTTTTTTTTTTCTTTGAACAACAAAAAAACAATATTATTGAACTAAAAGGTGAAAACAAGGAGTGGACAAGATGCCCTTGTACAAAGTTTAGAGATCTACGCAAAAACCTAAGAAGCATCAACTAAAACATAAAATAAATCACCAAGTATATCAAAAAGCAACCCAATCCCTAGCAATCGAAAAAAAAGGGTATGTCCTTGAAAGAGGGAGACACACAAGCCTAAACTAATGTGAGATGCCTCACCTTATCCAACAAAGCATCAACTTCAGATTCATTGTCATTAAAAATTCTATCATTTCTTTCCAAACAAATGGTCCAAAAGATAGAAAAGATAATGCAAGACCACAATGTTTCGTCCTTCTTATTGTTTCCAAATCTGCCATAGGAAACCAGCAAGAAAGCACATTTTCTTTATTTATTTATGTTGATTTCAAATCGAGACTGCATATACTCTGGAAAGATTGACGGATTGCTATGGACTATAGGAAATCCAATAGGAATTTGCATTTGGGCATTTAGAAAAGGTAATAGGCAATGATTTAATGAATGGTATGGGCACATTGAGCTAAACTGTCAAAAGAGTTTGTGTAGTTGGCCCCCAAGTAGTTACTCTTTTGGTTGGTGCAGTGCTTGTCTAGTTGCCTGCGTGTAGAAATTTATAGGACACATGTTATATAAATTTGTGATTGCATTTTGCTGTATACTGTTATTTTCATTTGATTATTTGAACTTGTGTTTTTAAACTATTAGCCTTGTTCTACATTTTATAGTGTTTATCATGCTGCTTGATTTTTATATCAAAGTATAGGCATAGTTTAAGACCATACCTACTTCTTCTAGGAAGAAGATAAACGAGTATTTTGGTTGGTCTCTGTTAATTTTTTTTTTTCATATGAAGAGCTTCTTTCGTTTATGACTGTTACCTACATTTCAATTTGTTTGTTGAATTTTGTAGATTAAATTGCTATTGGAACTAAGCTATGCAATTTTTTAAATGGCAACGATTATGTTTGAAATTTTAATTTGTTTGCAGATCCCTTTCTATAGACTTGCCAAATACAAGAGATCAAGATTGTCGAGGAACCGCAGGACAGTGAATCATGCCTCCAGTGGTGTATTATTATCTGGGGTCGCTGTCAATTTGATAGTTTTTTTTTTTTTTTTTTTTTTTTTTTTTTTTTTTTTTTTTTTTTTAATGTAGGTGCATAGATAGTGTTTCTGAGGGAAAGAAATTTGGTTATGAATGTTGTTGCTAGCTTAGCAAAATTGTTAAAATGTTGCAAAACGATATTGCAAAATTTAGGTTTAGTCTAAGTTATCATTTTGTAACTATGCAATGCAGATGATTGAGTGAGTTCATTTGATCTAAAGCATCATGCACAGTGTTCTCAAAATAATCTTTCTTTATTAGCTTTGATTGGTCGATTAATTTGAAGGATGATCCACAGGAGGAAATTATTTGCAAAGAAAAAATTTGGCAGCAGCAGGAAATAAGAGAACTTTAAATATAAGAGAACTTTAAATATAATGATAGAATCTAAAGATACTTTACTTGCCAACAAAACCGTGATCCTCACCATTAGAGGAGTGATTTTGTGAACTGAAGTCAATTTTTTGGCTTTGGCAAGGTATTTGACAGAACCATTGGAGTTGCTCTGATTAGGGTTATGCAGGTTTGGTCAAATGGCCAATCCAAAAGTAATACCCCTTAGGTATCAAAAGCAAAATGCATTAAGTTCTGAACAACAAACAAACAAACAAAAAAATTGGAAAGGAAAAAAGATATAGGGCTAATTTATAAAAAAAAAGAAAGAAAAAAAGAAGAAGCTACTAATGGTACTTCCCAATATAAATGTAAAAATCATTCCAAAGAAAAATTTTGCAGCAACAAGAAATAAGAGAAATTTTGTAGCAACAAGAAATAAGAGAACTTTAAATACAATGATAGAACCTAAAGGTACCTTACTCACCAACAAAACAGTGATCTTCACCATTAGAGTAACTGAAACCAATTTTTTGGCTTTGACAAGGCATTTAGCAGAACCATTGGAGTTGCTCGGATTGAGGTTATACAGGTTTGGCTAGGTGGCCAATCCAAAAGAAATACCCCTTAGGTATAAAATGCGAAATGTATTTAGTTTTGGAAAAAAAAAAAAAAAAAACCTAGCTGATAGTGGCACTTTCCAATATAAGACTGTTTGGTGCAACTTATTATTCTTTATTTTCAAATCTATGTTTCAACTGTTTAGTGCAATTTTACTTGCAACGTATTAGAGAATAATAAATCCATTAAGTTGTAAATAAATAAATTATCTTCAAAGTGGAGAGAAGTATTTTTAGCTTTTATTTATTATCATTCATTCAACTTGCAAAAAGATGGAAAAATCTAAGCCAAACCAAACTAATCACAATTTATTATTAACTCTATTGATTTCAAATACTCTTTCAAATTGATCCCAAGCCACAAACCCACTCAATTTAACATCTAAAATTCAATATTGTTTGTTCACTACTAAGAATACAAGTTTTGAGCTCAACATTTGTGGACAATCTACTAACTAATGTTTGTTGTCCACATGATGCAATTCATATCAAGACACCACTTGCCATCCAGTCATATCAAGACACCACTTGCAGCAAAAATTGATAAACTGCAACAAGAGGAAATGAAATATTACAAACTAATTTATAGAAATCTAGCAATCGAAACAAAAGAAAGAAAATAATCAAAGTGGTTTATTCATATTAGTAGAGATCAGAGAAACAGGGGAGGAACAAAATGGTTTCTAACTTGAATGTATGTTTTCATGCTTGTAGTCTGATTTTGTATTGTGAAATTAGTTGAGTATAGAAATGGTAAGGCAAGTGTAAAACTTGTTAAAGTTCTAAAAAAATTCATTACCTGAAGTAGTTGACGTAAAAAATCCATATCAAACAAGACTTCTTTTTTGCTGAACTCATTCTGTTTCTAATTTTGTATTTCTACCTTCCTGAACAAAAAAATTCAACAATAATCTCACCTAGTTAACTACATGAACAATTTAATAAAACTGAACAGATAGGGAAAATAAGAAGAAATTCTCCGACCCACTCCTCATTATTCCAACAAAGTATTAATAACTATAAGGAAGCAATTCATATGTGATATTCAGATGGGTAATATGACCTACAACATTAGGAAGTGATGTCAAGTCAATCATCACAAGTAGATGTTCCCAATGTCATAAGACTAAAATGTAGAATGTCTAACAAAGAATATACAAGCAAGTGAAGTGCTACATACAAGGTACAAAAAGAAAGGTATTTGTTGAAAATTTGTTTGTTCTAAACTAATGAAAAAATAAACAGAAAAACAAATAAACGTTATGGATGAACCAGGTCAAACATGTGACATTTTATTTCTGGGTCCGCTCGAGCGTGAATTTTTTGTTCCCAGCACTTTGTTGCATTTCAGGCATGTCTGCTTAAGCGTGGGATGTCACGCTCGAGTGTGAAATGTTGGTATCCAGTAATTACACTATAGCATTGTAAATTGAGACTTTTCTTTCTACACTTGAGTGTGGAAGTTGTCGCTCGAGCGGGGCCTTCTTGATTGTGTTTGGACACTCGAGCGTAGGAAGTCATGCTGGAGCGGGGATCGCGAAGACATCTTTTTAAACACAGCAATTCTGGATCATTCTTACTCCCCCCTTTTTCTATTCTTGATCTCCTCTTTCCCTCTCTTGAAAACCCTAAGTTCCTATCATCCAACACCTCTCCTAATATAGAAATCCACCTGAAGTCTCTTGCTAGATGCGAAATACATTTAAGGATCATCGCTTCTTGCCGATTAGATCGTGGGTTTGCGATAGAACCGTGAAGGAGCTTGGGTTTTGGCTTGTCATTTGAGGTAGGGATATTTTTATTCTTGTATCTCTTCTTTCTTGAAGAAATTTCATGGTATTATTTGTGATTGAGAACCTAATTGAAGTTTTGTTGAATAAAACCCACTTTCCACAAATTACTCTTTCATTTAACATTTGTTTGAGATCCCTAAATTTCTCTCTCTAATATGGGTAAAGATGTGGTTAAAGAACTAGATTTGTGACTAAGGGAAGAAACCCCCAGAATTTAGAGAAACCCTATGTTCCCAATTGATTAGAAAATTCTTTAGCTAATGAAATACCCAATTGATTCATGACTTTGGTAAAGATGATAACATGTGGGTATTGATGTAATTAAAGAGATGATGGTTTGAATGCTATTAGCCTTTGAGTTTTATGTGATGTTTATATGTGATGATGATACATGATGTTGAATGTGGAATTGAAATGTGATTTAATTATTAAGCATGCATGAGTCCATATGTGAGTTGGTAATGTGTGAGGGTGGTGTTGTGTTGTACCTGCACGGGGAGTTTCTAAAAAGGTGCCCAATTGCCCTGTCTAGGCTTATCGCTAGACGAATGTGGGAAAAACGTTTTTGGGTGTCCACATAGTGCCGCCGTATAGTAGCCAGCGAAAGTGGAAAAACGGATGATTTTCTTAAGGTGCCCACTCCCCGCCGTATAATTGCCTGCAAATGTGGAGGCTGTCTTTAAAAAGAAATGGTGTTCTTGGTTGGGTTCATGTGACGGAATGTGTGTGAATTGACTCCTTGGTTATGAAGGCTTAACCATTGAACTCAATAACGTAATTTGTGTTTATCTAAATTAGATTGTAAAGGTTCTTGTGAGATATAAAATATATATGTATTTGCTAAACAACTTTTATAGTGTTGTCATTTCACATGAATGCCATAATCTTATTCAGTTGATTAGATACCTGGATAAATGTATTCCTATTGGGCATATAGCTCAACCCTAATATGTTTTTCAGGAGTCGAAGAGGGTCGACCTCATTGAAGGATTGTCATAAGCACCAACCCTATTTTCTTTTGGGAAGCTAATTAAAGTCTTGGGCTTTTATTTGTTTTACACTTATTTTGGGATTTATGTAACAAAACTATCTTTTGTAATTGTAATGTCGTACGCCCAAGGGCTTATGTTTTGTTAAGATATCTAGCTCACCAAACTGAGGGAAAACTTTGAACTTCTTAGAAATATTCTGTATGAAGTGTAAACACTCAACTTTTAGTTCAATGGAAAGATGACCTTTTGGGGATTGTATGATCATATTATAAGTGTGTATTACAGGATGAATTCGCAGGGTGTTACAAGTTGGTATCAGAGCCATAGGTTAGAATACTTTGGGCTCATGGGAAGTGACATTAGTTGCAATAGGGTTCGTAGATTATATGGATTAACCCAATGTGTTATGTGTTTTTATGTGATTATATGGATATGGGGTTAGACTCATAGGATGTGGCTTCGCCTAGTGCATTCTTCGAAATCCTCTTGGAAAGACACTTGATCACTGTTCTTTCCACTTGGAGGTCCTTGATTGCCATGGAATTAGCTAACATCTAGGGAGGATAACTCAAGTGTGTTTTATGTGCATGTTGAGTATTTATTTGATTATGAAGCTTTCTGAAATGGTGAGTAAGGGGCACTTAGGTGCTGAGAATTGTTATTAAACTTAATCTTTGTCCCTATTTCTTATAGATGTCTGGGTGCTAGAGCATGGGGTAGGGCCCAACGGGGTGGTTGGAACATCCCAGCTCAACCTGAGGTCCTTCTGCAAGAGGAGGGAGTGGGTCAAAACAACATACCCGCTCCACCGGCACTAGGAGCTATGGGGGTATTAGCTAGGGAGATGGCAGGGGCTTTGCGGGAGTCCATGGAAATGTTTAGAGCTGAGAAAGCGGCTAGAACCATTGAGGGGGAAACGAGAGCTTCCTTCTTGAAAAAAGAGTTCTTTCGTTCCAAACCTGCCGAGTATAGTGGCGAGCCTGACCCGATGAAGGCCGATGAATGGTTGGAGTAGATAATTAAGTCCTTTGAGATCTTAGACATCAGGGAGAACGAGTTGCGAGTGGCATTAGCGGCTTGTCAACTGAAGGGGGAGGCCAGGCAATGGTGGAAGTCTGTTAAGCATAGGGTCAATTATACGTGGGAAGCATTTGTGCAAGCTTTTCAGGACAAATTCCTCCCTCCCACAGCTAGAGAACGACTGAGGAAACAATTTGAGAAACTATTACAATTAGATGCACCAGTGGCGGAATATGAAGCGAAATTCACTAGCCTATCTCGTTTTGCACCTGAATTGGTAGCTACGGAAGAAAGGAAATGCCTTGAATTTGAGAAAAGGCTGAGACCGAAGATCTTGATGAAGGTGGTTGGTAACATGATCCGCGACTATGACCGCTTGGTCGAAGCTGTAGCTCATGTAGAAATCACAGTAGAAGCCGAAGAGGCAACACAATGATCAAAGAAAACTGGACAGTTTGATACTAAAAGTGAAACGGGCTCTTCCAAGAGGCCTAGGGGTTCGTCATCATCTTGGCAATCACCCCCGCAACAAACTAAGTCTTCAAGCCATGTGTCAGGTGGGAGTTCGAGAAACATGCCTCGAGTTACCAATGCATGTTATAGGTATGGCCAGATGGGTCACAAGGCTGTGGAGTGTGGGCAGATGGGTGGAGCACGGCCTTAGCCGGTGCGTTCACAAGGTCAGCCTTAGAGTAGGAATCAGCAACAATCTTATTATCAATGTGGCCAACTTGGACATTTGAAGAAGTTTTGTCCACAAAAAGTAAGAGTTTTGGAGATGACAGAGTCTAGGCAGTCTGGAGGCTCACAGATGAATCAGGGGCAGAGACAATCATATCAGCCGGCTCAATCAGGACAAGCGTCCAGGATAGTTCAGGGAGCCTCATCTGCTCAGTCTGCACAACAAACTTATGTTCAGAGGGGTGATGTAAGGGAGCAGAGGTTGCAGGGAAGGGTGTATGCAGTTACTGCTCCTGAGCAGGCTACGGGGTCATCGGTTGTGCGAGGCACATTTCTCATTTTCAGTACATGGGCTAAGGTGTTGATAGATATTGGGGCTTCGCATTCTTTTTTTGCCACGTCATTTGCATCATTGTTGGGATTAGAGAGTAGACAACTACAGGCCCCACTCACAGTAGAATCACCAGTAAGGGGAAAGGCCAATCTGACCTGAGAATGTCAGGGGCGTGTAATCGAGGTAGCAAGTCAACGACTTCTTTTTAATTTTGTAGTGTTGGAAATGTCGAGTTTTGATGTTATTCTCGGAAAGGATTGGTTGTTCACATATCAGGCGACAATAGATTGTCATCGGGAGAGGGTTACGGTGTGTACTATAAATGGTGATTGTTTCACATTTCTAAGGGATAGATGTGACAAATCTTTACCCTCCTCGTACTATCCTTGTGGCCGAGGTCAATTTAATTTCCTTTTGGCAACCCTTTGGGAGGATGGAAACGATGTAGTTCGGAATGAATTTCCAAGGGTAGTGTGTGAATACCCCAACATTTTTCCTGAAGATCTCACAAAGTTACCACCTTGTAGGGAAGTAGCGTTCACTATAGATTTGTTTCCGGGTACGACACCAATTTCATTGTCACCATATAGGTTTGCCCCAGCTGAACTAGTGGTTTCGAAAGAACAGTTACAAGAACTACTTAGTAAGGGCTTCATACGCCCTAGCACGTCACCATGGGGAGCCTCGGCTTTATTTGCAAAGAAGAAGGATGGGTCCTTGAGATTGTGCATAGATTACTAGAAACTGAACCAAGCCACGGTTAAAAATAAATACCCCTTGCCTAGAATAGACGACCTCTTTGATCAACTTAAGGGCTCTCGTTGTTTCTCCAAAATAGATTTAAGGTCGGGTTATCATCAGATTCAAGTTAGAGAAGAAGACATCTCCAAAACCGCCTTTCGTACCCGATATGGTCATTACGAATTCTTGGTTATGCCCTTTGGACTGACTAATGCCCCAGCTACGTTCATGGATTTGATGAATAGGATCTTTTGAGAGTTCCTTGATAAATTTGTGGTTGTCTTTGTGGATGATATTCTTATTTATTCACCTTCCGAAGAAGAACATGAGGGGCATCTTTGTATGGTTTTGCAACTTCTTAGGGAGCATCAGTTGTACGCGAAGTATCAAAAGTGTGAATTCTAGCTATCAAAAGTGAATTTTTTGGGTCACGTAGTGTCGGGAGACAGAGTTATGGTGGACTCTTCAAAAATAGAAGTTGTGTTAAGGTGGGAGTGTAGACACCCCATTTTTGACCGTCCTCAAGACTTGGACGTCATCGTTTGAACACTCGGTGATCATCCATGTTCGTGTTCATTTTGAGTTCCCGAAGGTCTCGGCTGCGCGCCTTGCCTTAGGATCTCTCAACTTGTCTGTTTTGTGCTTGGATATGGACCACGGACTTGTGGTTTTGCTTCTGAGGGAAGAGGGTGGCTTGTTGGCCATCTCCTCAACCCATCGGCTAAGGCATAATGCCATCGACCTTGTTTTCTTGCCATCGTCCAAAAGTGGTGGCCGATCGGCACTCTTTTCGGTCAATCGACCATATTTTTGAGCTGAGACCTTTCCACCTACTTTTTGCAAATATTTTGTGCCAGCTGTGACAGCTGTTATGCACAATTCTCATCCTCCATACACGTGTATGGAGGGATTTGTTTCAAGATTCAAGCTTGTTCAACAAGCTTTAAAATTGAAATTCTATAAGAAGGGATCCTCCCCTCCCTTTCCAGGGGTTCTCAAAATTGCATATAGAAGTTCTATATCTCTCTCTATATATTTGACCTCTCTCTCTCTCTTGTTTTACCTTTGTTTGTGCTCAAAAGTGTAGAATCTTCATACTATTGCACACAAACTCCTAGCAATACACCATCCTTTTGTTGCTGAGGTACTAGGGAGTTGGTTTTGGTGTTCTTAGGTTGGTTTGAACTCAGAAAAGTTGTTGGAGGGGTGTTCTTGAAGGTGTTCTTCAAGGGTGAGTAAACTACCTTTTAATCCCCCATTCTTGCTTAAGCTTTTAGACCTATTTGCATATTGTTTTAAGCTTAACTCTAAACTAAAAAAAGTTCTGATTTTTCATGCTTGTGAAGTTTGTTTAAGGTCATTTTTTGGTTGGGGGTAGTCTACCCCCTCTTAGGCCTTGTTTGGCCTTGTTTTGTGCCTTTCCTTTTGAGCTTTGGAACCATCTTGCTTTGACCTTCTCACCACTAAAATCCAGAGGATTTTTAGTGGTGGAGAAGTGGTTTTGGAGTCTTGAATAGGAGAGGGACACCCCCCTCTCCTTGTGTCTTGTTTGCTAGTGTAAATGGCTCACAATAGTAGCATGTTTGCTTAGCATGTTTTGGCTCCATTTCAGCAAGTATTTGATGTTATTTTTCCATGCTATACCTCTGTCCAAAGTTGGTTTGATAGCCTCTTACATGCATCATGCACTTGTAGTGTAATCCTCTCATTTGCCTTAACATGCATCATGCATTTAGACTATCATTCTTGCATGTCTTGGCTCAACTCCATGAAGCTTTTAGTCTTGTTTTACCATGATTAAGCTCTGATTTGTGTTGTCTTGGTCATGCTTGCACTGTTTTGTATAGCCATGGTTCAATCTAGCTTGTTAGCTTTGAGTGTCCAAGTCATTAACATGCATTGCTTAGACCATTTTCATGATTTGGCATCATTTCATATGTGATTTCAGTCCATGTGGTGTAGCCATATACTTGCATTTGTCACATTTTCTATAGCGACCCCGGTCTTTTCCCATTCGATGTTGTATCCGGACTTAGGCTCCGTAGATTCTATCCTTGTGTAATGGTTGTTGACATCCTTTAAATTCTATTTGGTCGAGTTTTAGGATGTGTTGGGCGTGTTTCGAACGGTTGGGTTGAGCCTTAGCCTAGATGTTGATTGCCCAGTTTTTAGCCTTTCCGCTCGAGCGGACATTCCTGCGCTCGAGCGGGGTTTACACTCTTCCAGCATTTTTGGTCCCTGCAAAACTTCTGCAGGTGAGAATTCTACGCTCGAGCGGGTTTTTATACGCTCGAGCGGGTTGAGCTCGAGCGGTATTGTTGGCGCTCGAGCGGGTAGTGTGTTCTTCGCGTGGGTTCTGGAATGGGGGAATCTACGCTCGAACGGTTATAGTTGCGCTCGAGCGGACCTTGTTTTTGCTCTTTACGCTCGAGCGGTGTGTTGTACGCTCGAGCGGGCCTGTCGAGTTTAAATACGCAGCAGCGTGTTTTAAAACAGTTTTTCAGCCCCTTTCAGTTTATAAAACCCTAGGTTACGAGTTCTCTCTCTCCCAACTCATCTTCTCTCCTAGGTTTCATCTATTTAGAGTGAGTATCTAACCTAGTTCCTTCATTAAAAAGGTAGAGTGGGTCGAGGGCTTCCATTTAATCTGAACGGTTGTTGATTTGGAGCACTTTGGAATTTGGGCTATCATCTCCGTCTTCTTCTTTTCGGGTTCTTGCTTCGAGGTAGGGATTTCCTACTCCATTTATACGCTTTAATCCTAAGTGTTGGTATTTTGGTATGTGGGGGTAGTTTGGTGATTTTGGGAGAAACCTTAGGGTTTTGGCTTAGATTAATTTGTATAATTAATTTAAGGGAAAAATGTGGAATTGGGTTTAATTCATGAAGTTGGGGAAATTATGAGATTAATGATATAGTTGGGTAGTTTAAATACTTGCCTATGAGAATGTTGATTTTACATTCATTGTTGTATTTATTTCTTGTTTAGAAATAACTGTTTTGGGCTATCGATGGAGGATAGTCATGATTGTTGTAGACCTTGCATGTGGCTTAGGTATAACTGGAATTAAGTCACTTATGTTGACTGTTGAATTAATACAGAACATTACTTGTATTGATTATGTGTTGTATATGGCAATTGTGTGTTTCATTGCATATGCATGTTGTTTGGAGGAGATAGGGGATGAACTCCACGGTTTAGGGGAAGATAGGGGATGTACCTCTAAACCGGATTTGTTGGGAGGAGATAGGGGATGGACTCTAGTAGCATCACTCATATGTGTGCTTAGCAATATTGCTATTTGTTGTTGATATGATACATCATTATAGTGTGTATCAGTTGGAAGTATGGAAGTGTTGTGGTTTGAGCTTTAGTCTCATTTATTTTTTTGTGACATCTGGATCACTATTATAGTTGGCCAGGTTCTGAGCCATAATGTTATAATTGGAAAGTTGAATAAATATCGGAAAGTGAAAGGTGTCATAGACAATGTAGACATTCATGTCATGAAATTGGAAATTGATTAACTGGTGTTAACCATGTATCGAATGCTAATGCTTTAATTAATTCTTATGCTTGGTTTAGTATTTTTCTACTGGGCTGTGGCTCACCCTATATGGGAACTTCATTTCCAGGTTCAGGTGGTTCACTACCTCCAAGGACTTAGCTTGTGAGGATCTGGACTCGAAGACTTGCTTTATTTTATTTTTTTTATTTGAACAACTTGTAAACTTTCAAGCCTAGGGCTTTATTTGTTTTGAGTTAGAACTCATGAAATTGTGTCCAAGTGTTGGCTTGGCAAGATGTAAGCCCATAGGGCATTTATTATGATGTTTTTATTTTATGGTACTCTGATGAATGAAATAAGATACTTTATTTCCTTATAATTCCGCATGTTAATATTATGTATTATGGGTTTATTTATAGGGCGTTACATTTTCCATGCTTTGAAGGTTTGGTGTTTTATGCCTCAAGAGTGCATCATTGTGTATGCCACCATGCTTAGGCATTTGGGATGCCATCTAAGTGGTTTTTTAGGCTTATTTTGACATGCCACAACTCTATTTTTTATTGGTTAAGACATGCCATGTTTGGTTGTAATAGGTGTAGTGTAACACCTCTTTGTTAGCCTTGCATGCTTCATGCTTTTGGACTCTTGTTCTAGCTTGTGTGGGCTAAGTTCAAGCTTGTTTCTGGCCTCATCTTGACCTGCCTTAGGACTGTTTTGATTGCCCTTGGCCTCTTGGGGCTTGCTTTGTATAGCCTTGGTACAAGCTCCTCGACTAGCCTTAAGCCTTGAGCTTTCTTGCATGCTATGCTTGACTTGTGTGCATGATTTGGCATCATTCCTCACATGATTTCAGAGCTTATTGCATTGCCACATTATCATGTTTGTCACTCCTTACTCATGTTTGAGAATTGTGTCCTTATGCCTAAGTGATAGGCCAATTGGTGTGCATGCTTGTTTTGCATTTCATTCCATCATTTTCTTAGCATTTGGCCACTAATTTTGGGCATGACTAAGGTCTGTCCATCTTTAGTATAAGTCCATTTACCATGTTGTTCAAAGTTGCTACTTTACATCATGTTTTCATGCTTGAGTTGCATGACATTTGCATGCTTGTCCATCTTTGCATGTTGTTGCATGCTTGACATGTTGCATTTTGCATGCTTGCTAGTTTGCATTTTGTCACATACTTGTTTAGGTTGCATTGCATTCGGCATGCTTGTTACATTAGCCTTGTGTGCATGTTTGAGTCATATTGCATTTGGCATGCTTATGTTGCATTGCATAGCTTTTCCATGTTGCATGTATTGCATTGTGTTTGGTTTAGGGTGTCAAACCAAACACGAGGACCGAGGGACGTTTCGTACTTGAAGTGATGAAACGTGCCTCAATCCTCGGTCGCCGACACTCTTGATCCAACATGATAGAGTCTGAGGCATTCATGTGTTTTTGTGCATTCATTCCATATTGATTTGTGCAATTCGGCCCCTTTGGCCATCATGCATCGAAATACGTGATTGATGGCTCGAGAGTCGAGCACTACACTCCTTTGAGTTCCAAACATGATAAGGGGTGTAGGTGCACAATATTTTCTTGCAAATGTATTGCCATGCCGTTGTTTGTCCTCTGCTGCAGCAAAAGGAGCAATTTGCATGAAGAGATGGCCGATCGGCTATCTGGAGTGCTGATCAGCTAACAATTTTTGGCCGATAGAATAAAAATTGGTCGATGGCCATTATTCTCTGGCCGATGGCCATATGTCTTGGTCGATGACCTTTCAGCATGCCCATGGGGTGAATCAGAAGTGAGTTGGAGATTTGTACAGTTTTCAAAGGTGCAGAACAGTGCAAACAGAGGCAACATGGGGCATGGCAATGGATTTCTGAGCGAAGCCGAGTGAGCATGCATTTGTTCCTCTTCTCGAGGCCACTTTAACATGTTTTGCAACTTAATTAATTTGCTTAATTAGTTAAGAGTTTTTTAATAATTAATTAGCTAGGGTAGTTGATTAATTAGTTGATTTGTATTATTTATTCGGACCCTCCGTTGAGAGGGCGAATTTTGTAATAAGTGTACATGAGTGTGTGAATGTCTTCCAACCCCACATCTTTCTCCCTTTTACTTAACTGCTTACGATGGTTAGTTCTAGGTCATATTTCAATTAGCATCCTTATGCTTGCATTTTTGCATCCATTCATTCGTATTGCGTGCACCGGGCTCGGCACATCATACTAACTGCATTGTATTTCAATTCCTATTTGAATACATGATTATCAAGAGTTTCATTTCACATGACATCTTAGAATAGTTGAGCCTATCTTAGTTGCATTTTTGCATGTGTTGCATTAGGCATTCTTGACATCGCTAGGATCATGCATTGATTTCTAACTAGTTGTTATTTTGGCTCGGAGTACTAGGTAAGCTTTTATGCTTTAGCATCTTGCATGAGTGTGAGTGTTGCCATGATAGCATGCTTGCCATATGCTTAAGTGATATAACTGCCTGAATGCCTGTGGGTGAAGGTTGGATTGCTTGAATTGGAACTATTCATTGAAATGCGAGTTTTAAGCCCACTTGAGGGTGGCAAATCCACGTCTTAGCTTACTTGTGAGTAGCACCTTCAAACCATTTTTAAACAAACACGAGATGTTTTGTTCCAACTTAGGTGATGTAGTCTATGCTTGTATGCTGTGCGCATCACATAGTAATTCTAGGTTAATAACCGGAATAAGAACGCATGTGTTTTCAAAAACAAAATATCATGTTAGTAAAGGTTGATCTTTGATCGGGCAAGCGGGGGTGCTCATTGCATGACCTTCCCCTCTCGTACCCAAGTTCCCGAGCCGAGGCAACTTTGGTGATGACGAACACGTAGCCTTAGGCACGAGTCAGGGTTTTCTAAATTTTCCCAAAATAAAATATTTAGGTGGCGACTCTGTATCTAGCAAAGCAGTCCATGTTTGACACTTCTTTACAAAAATCAGTTTTCCAAAACGATTTACCGGATTTGGACTCTTTGGTGATTTATCGATCTCGCATTGCACTTTGCGGGATTAGATTCAGAACCGTGACATTTTAGTCCGAACTATAGTATGCTAATGAACAAAACGGATTTTCGCGCCATTCGCGCGCGGAGCCGAGATGTTCGGGCACATCTATGGGGAGCAGCCTAAGAACGCCTCGGAGATTCGTAGCTTTTTGGGTTTGGCAGGATACTACCGCCGATTTGTGAAGAATTTCTCTTCTTTAGCTTCGCCTTTAACAAGATTGACCCGTAAGGGAATGAAGTTTGTTTGGAATGAAGCATGTGAGAATTCCTTCCAAGAATTAAAGTTTAGACTGACAACCGCCCCAATTCTTATTATTCCGAAATGAGGGTTAGGATATACGGTGTATTGTGATGCTTTTAGAGAGGGATTTGGATGTGTTTTAATGCAAGAAGGAAGTGTGGTAGCATATGGCTCGCGCCAACTAAAGACCCATAAAGGAAACTACCCAACTCATGATCTAGAACTCGTTGCTATTGCTTTCGCTTTGAAGTTATGGAGACACTACCTCTACGGTGAGAAATTTGAAGTCTTTTTAGACCACAAAAGCCTCAAGTACCTATTTTTCCAAAAGGACTTGAACTTACGGTAGCGGAGGTGGATGGAGTTCCTAGAAGACTATGATTTTGAGATACACTATCACCCCGGTAAAGCTAATGTAGTAGCGGATGCTTTGAGTAGGAAATCGGTAAATGTAATAACCAACTTAGTAGTGGATAAATGGATGATGATGGGAAATGTTAATGAGTATCCCCTGCAACTCGGTGAATCTACAGAACAAGCAACCCTCTTTACCATCATTGCACAACCGACCCTTGTTGCAAGAGTAATTAAAGCTCAACTAGATGATCCAAAAGTGGAAACCATTAAAGAGAGAATCCAACTCGAAAAGGAAGAGAGGGGACTAAATGTTCATACACACTTTAGTGTTCGTTACTTTGATCGATTGTTTGTGCCTGAATCCATGAGAAACAAAGTTTTGAAAGACTTTCATCATTCCCGTCTCGCTGTGCACCCGGGGGGCACTAAAATGTATCATGATCTAAGCCGCCAATTCTGGTGGAGGGGCATGAAGAAGGACGTAGCCTCTTTTGTGTCTAAGTGTTTGACATGTCAACAAGTTAAGGCGGAACACCAAAAATCGGCTGGATTATTGCAACTCCTTCCAGTTGCCGAATGGAAGTGGAAATACGTCAACATAGATTTTGTTTCTAGTCTCCCTAGGACTCAGAGAAGTAATGATGCAGTGTAGGTGATTGTTGACAAACTTACTAAGTCGGCTCATTTCCTCGCCATGAGCATAGGGGATCCCGTAGAATTCTTAGCTGAACTCTATGTTCGTGAGACTGTCCGTCTCCATGGAATACCAGTTAGTATAATATCTTATAGAGACCCTCGTTTTACAGCCAGGTTGTGGCAGAGTCTTCAAAGTGCCTTGGGAACTCAACTGAATTTTAGTACTGCATATCACCCCCAAATCGACAGACAATCCGAACGTGTCATTCAAATCTTAGAAGATATGTTGAGGGCTTGCGCATTAGATTTTAAAGGGTCATGAGAGAAGCATTTACCCCTGGTTGAATTTGCATATAACAACAGCTTCTAAGCAAGTATTAGAATGGCACCCTTCAAAGCATTGTACGGACGTCCATGTAGATCACCGGTGTGCTGGACTGAAGTGGGAGATTCACCTTTGTTAGGCCCAGATCTAGTCTGTGAAACCACGGAGAAAATAGCCCTTATTCGTAGAAGGTTAGCCACCGCGCAAAGCCGACAGAAGAGTTATGCAAACAGGAGAAGGTGGCCCTTATTCTTTGAGGTAGGCGACCATGTGTTTCTGAAGATTTCCCCTAAGAAGGGTTTGATGAGATTTGGTCGAAGTGGGAAGTCATCGCCAAGGTTTATTGGCCCCTTTGATATCATCAAACGAGTTGGGGAAGTGGCGTACCGTCTTGCATTACCACCACAACTCTTAGGAGTTCATGATGTCTTTCATGTGTCTATGCTCTGTAAGTATGAACCCGACCCCTCTCACGTGTTAGATTGGGCGAAAATTGAAGTAAACGATGATATATCTTATGAAGAAAAGCCAATCCAAATTCTTGATACACGAGGACAAATCTTGAGAGGTAAGACAATTCCACTAGTGAAGATATTGTGGTATCATCATGGCGTGAAGGAAGTGACATGGGAATGAGAAGCCGAAGTCCACAAGAAATACCCCAAGCTATTCTCAAATTTGTAATGTATTAAATTTCTTGCATTTCTTAAGTAACTAATGGGGTTAATCTTGAGCCGCAAACTCTTAATATTCCTATATTTTGACTTTGACTTTGAAGTAGTATTATGTTTCAATGGGATGTTTAAATTGGATGTTGTGGTGGATGTTTGACTTTTGACTTGTGGATGTATTGAGAGTAGACAAATTTCTTGTGGTTATATCCCTACTATTAGTTATGTGTCCAAGTGGAAATGTTTATGGATATGTATATGCATAATTGATTGTTGGTGGAATGCGTAAAGACTGATGAGTGGTGCAATGAAAATGATAGAAAACTAGAAGACGTATGTTTATTTATGTTCTGTTGATGTTGCCATCAGTTATAGCAGGTGGGAGGAAGAAAACAATTTCGGGGGCGAAATTCCCTAAGGGGGAGAGATTGTGACATTTTGTTTCTGGGTCCGCTCGAGCGGGGAATCCGTCGCTCGAGCGTGGATTTGTTGTTCCCAGCACTTTGTTGCATTTCAGGCATGTCCACTTAAGCGTGGGATGTCACACTCGAGTGTGAAATGTTGGCATCCAGTAATTACACTATAGCATTGTAAAACTTCTGAGACTTTTCCTTCTATGCTCGAGCATGGAAGTTGTCGCTCGAGCGGGGCCTTCTTGATTGTGTATGGACGCTCGAGCGTAGGAAGTCACGCTCAAGCGGGGATCGCGAAGATAGCTTTTTAAACACAACAATTCTAGATCATTCTCACACCCCCCCCCCTTTTTCTATTCTTGATCTCCTCTTCCCCTCTCTTGAAAACCCTAAGTTCCTATCATCCAACACCTCTCCTAGTATAGAAATCCACCTAAAGTCTCTTGCTAGACACGAAATGCATTTAAGGATCATCGCTTCTTACCGATTAGATCATGGGTTTGCGATAGAACCGTGAAGGAGCTTGGGTTTTGGCTTGTCATTTGAGGTGGGGATATTTTTATTCTTGTATCTCTTCTTTCTTGAAGAAATTTCATGGTATTATTTGTGATTGAGAACTTAATTGATGTTTTGTTGAATAAAACCCACTTTCCACAAATTACTCTTTCACTTAACATTTGTTTGAGATCCCTAAATTTCTCTCTCTAATATGGATGAAGATGTTGTTGAAGAACTAGATTTGTGACTAAGGGAAGAAACCCCCAAAATTTAGAGAAATCCTATGTTCCCAATTGATTAGAAAATTCTTTAGCTAATGAAATACCCAATTGATTCATGACTTTGGTAAAGATGATAACATGTGGGTATTGATGTAATTAAAGAGATGATGGTTTGAATGCTATTAGCCTTTGAGTTTTATGTGATGTTTATATGTGATGATGATACATGATGTTGAATGTGGAATTGAAATGTGATTTAATTATTAAGCATGCATGAGTCCATGTGTGAGTTGGTAATGTGTAAGGGTGGTGTTGTGTTGTACCGACACAGGAAGTTTCTAAAAAGGTGCCCAATTGCCCTATCTAGGCTTATCACTGGACGAATATAGGAAAAATGTTTTTGGGTGTCCACATAGTCCCGCCGTATAGCAGCCGGCGAAAGTGGAAAAACGAATGATTTTCTTAGGGTGCCCACTCCCCGCCGTGTAGTTGCCGGCAAATGTGGGGGCTGTCTTTAAAAATAAATGGTGTTCTTGGTTGGGTCTATGTGACGGAATGTGTGTGAATTGGCTCCTTGGTTATGAAGGCTTAACTATTTAACTCAATAATGTAATTTGTGTTTATCTAAATTAGATTGTAAAGGTTCTTGTGAGATATAAAATATATATGTATTTGCTAAACAACTTTTATAGTGTTGTCATTTCAGATGAATGCCATAATCTTATTTAGTTGATTAGATACCTAGATAAATGTATTCCTACTAGGCATCTAGCTCAACCCTAATTTGTTTTTCAGGAGTCGAAGAGGGTCGACCTCATTGAAGGATTCGCACAAACACCAACCCTATTTTCTTTTGGGAAGCTAATTGAAGTCTTGGGCTTTTAGTTGTTTTACACTTATTTTGGGATTTATGTAACAAAACTATCTTTTGTAATTGTAATGTTGTACGCCCAAGGGCTTATGTTTTGTTAAGATATCTAGCTCACCGAATTGAGGAAAGACTTTGAACTTCTTGGAAATATTCTGTATGAAGTGTAAACACTCAACTTTTAGTTCAATGGAAAGATGACCAGTTGGGGATTGTATGATCATATTATAAGTGTGTATTATAGGATGAATTCGCAGGATGTTACAAAACACAACACAAAAGCGAGAAGCTTATCTTGATATATATTGGCCCCTCATATTAGCCTTTCTAGGTGTGAGCCATTTGACATGTACCTAAGAAGCATAGTTATCAGAATTCCGATCCGGATCGTAATCCTACGATGTCAGTTGTGCCAAATGATCCGAATCACACTAGATCTTAAATTTAGTAGGATCTTAAAGTTACTACAATTCTATTCATAAAATCGTGTAGAATCGCACACGATCCCGATTTTACAACGATCCCAATCCTAACAATTTTTTTTTGTTGTTATTTATTTCTTATATATATGTATGTATATGTATATAAAAAATTGACTATAAATGTGTATATATGTGTGTATCTATAAATTGACTAGAATCTCATAGATATATGTGTATATCTATATTAAAAAATTGGGTAAACTACCAATAGGTTCTAATAATTGGACTTAATTCCTATAAAGTCCTATTGAAATTTAGTCTTAGTAAAATTGTTGCTAAAAATAATTTTTTGTGATAATTTTTTACATACGTCGCTAAAAATTGACAATTAATGACTCTTTTTGTCATGATTTTTATAAATTGTCACTAAAACTTTCAATTAGTGACTTTTTTATGACAAATTTTTACCATAGAACCTATTAGACAATAAATTTACTTATTAGGACCTACACATAAGTACCCCTAAAAAATTTGACTATAAACATTTTTTTCAAATGTCTGTTCTAATTGATGTTAACATAAAAGATGCATTATATTAAATGTATCATTTTTCTTTAATATTTTTAAAATTACATAACATATATTATCATTATTGATAATTTTTCATTTTATTGTACATTGAAAGTAGAATCTTACAATCCTCGATCTGATTCTACGATCCGATCCACTAGTTCCTTCCAACGATCCAACATGGGATCCCGATTTTAGAAAACTTTGCCAAGAAGCTATATTGCATGCAATTGGCCTCTTTTATATTGAACGAAGATGGCACTCTCTATTCACCCTCTAATATTCACTAAGAAACTAATATTCACAAAGAGACAGTACTCGTGTCTCAGTTTTTTTTGTTCTCTACTGCTGATAAATTTAAGATTTCATAATCATTCCAAGATTCCAATAACAAAAAATTCAAAAAAATACATAGCCATTATCAGAAATGATTAGGACCCTAATTCAACACAAAATAAGTCTGTTGTAGTGTTGGCTTTGAGCCCATTAATTCAGCTATAGCCTATAGTTAGAAAATTACACAACAAATTTGTCTAGATAATGTAAAGGCATATTCAGCGAAGAGGAAGCTTTAACCCACGGATACATATTCATTTATCAAAAATTAAGAATGTACCACAAAGAAAGGCAATTAGAAACAAAAGCATCATCTAATCAAGCATTCATTAATAGGAATATAAAAAGTACTTGAAGCAGACTCGCTCTTAATCTGAATCTCATTCTCTTCAATTGGTGTGTATGCTCTTGGTTTCCCGCTTCCGCCCTCAAAACATCTGATAGATGAGTAAGGACATAACAATTCACCAAATTTTCATAGCTAACATACACTAAAAGTAGAAACCAATAACAACAAAAACAGGATAAAACAACCAAAGATCTCAATTTAGTTAAAAACTAAAACTAACATACATACAAGGCAGAGTTTCGGAGTCTCACAACAACTGCTCCACTAACTTCCCGTTGATTTCAAGACCTAAGAAACAAAATACAAGCAATGAAAACTAATCTATGGAGAACAAATATGCTTTCAAATCTACAACATATGTAGGTGTACCTTTAGATATGAAGTTATAGATATACATATATAGTCATGCACCTTCATATCTACAATATATACTCAAATCTAGAGTATTAACTTCATCATTGCAAATATATATAAATATATATAAATTAGAAATTTCATGCAAAATTTTGAGTGAAGAGAGAATATCAAAGTGAGTAAGGCAAAGTTTTTTTCTTGTTTTTCAATAATAATGAACCAACCAACCAATCCAAGTAATTTGTTTTCTTTCCAAATAGAAGGCATTAACAGATTAACCCCCCAAAATTTTTTTTTTAAAAATAAATATACATTAGAGGCTGCAATCTATAAATTTCTACCATCTGTCTTTTAAACATCATCTAACAAACCTTAAAATTCAAACCAAATTTGTATTTCTACAGTTAAAAGAAAACAAATGCAACACCATGTTCTAAAGCTCCAATCTATAACCACTATATTGCTTTAGCAGAAACTCATTAGCACCAAGTTCCAACACAAACTTTAGCCTTAAAACCAGCCATTATATTTCACAAATTTCTTTGATGATAAATAATTTATCCTCTAGACTAAACAGCATGAGTCAATTGAACTGGAGAGGAGACATATCCGCATCCATATGTCATTCACATCCTTGCTTAAGAAGTTATGATTTATTGCATGCAGCTGGCCTCTTTTCTATTGAACGACTTTGTCCATGGTTTTTCTTGCATATTTCAAGCAAACCAACATTGTCAGAAATTTCATAAAGAAATCAAGTAGGTAGCAATAATAAAAATTTTAATCCATGATGAACATGAGAAACTTGCACATAATTCATATAAATTAAGAGAGAAAATTATATGGAGGATAGCTCTAATGCAAACTACTCCTTTTAAGAATAAAAAATTTCAAAGCAGATTAAAATGGAAAGTCTCAAAGACAAAACTTGTTAACTAAAAATGATAAATTATTTAAATCACATTTGGAATTTTTTGCCGAGAGAGATAGGTGCCAAAGAGGAACAATTAGATAGATGCTTTATTGGACAATGTCAATAAATCCACACTCAAATTTGTCATATAAAACTCTTGAAAGGGCCACAAACTACTTTCACCAAAATAAAATTGGCAAATAAAAAGTCAAAAAGAGAAGTCATAGTCAACAATGCTTTGAAATCTATGACCAACAATTTAATTCAAAAAAATAGGCATTTGTCTAGCCTGTAGTCATTGCAATCATTCAAGCTTAATCTGATAAAGGTAACAACAATGATCAAATTGAGAAAGGATACACACATACATATATATATATATATAGAGAGAGAGAGGGACCAAACTTGCTAAAGAGTGATGTCCTTCGTAAATAAAAGTTTTCCAAACACATACACACACACACACACATACACATACACAAGTAAATTAGCAACAAATTGTAGAAGAGGTAATAATTTGAAAACAAAAGAGCAGAAACAATAGCGAACCATTCAAAATTTCAGTCAAAAATCAAAGAATGTAGCCTATTCAAATCCACAACCCAACAAAAAAAATTCAAAAACATTAACATTAACATACACTACTAATAAAAAACATAAAAATAAAATAAAAAATAAACCCTAAACAATTATGATAAATATGACAATGTTTATCTATTGCGACCATTCAATTACCTTGAAGGTCTGAGCAATTTCACGGACAAGCCTCTGGAATGGAAGCTTCTTGATCAGGAGCTCAGTACTGTTTTGGTACCAGCAAATTTCATTACATATCAATTACGATAACAAAGAATTTGAAAAGCACAAGAATTGTTAAAAATATAGTAACCATAATTCGAGCTTTAATTCACTGAGTAGGGAAGAATTTACTTGCCTAAAGAGGTGACTTCCTAGTTGTAAGAAGCGCTACCAAAAGAATTTGTTTATTCAGAAGAACAACAAAAATCAAATAACTCAACACTATCATCAAGAGCCAAAGACAAAGGCATGAAATTTGCTTAAAAAACTATGAAATATAGCAGCTAAGGATTTGCAGACCATCATTTAAAAACCAATGCTGTGAAGCCACAATCTAACAAAAGCAAAGTTACTATTAAAGCAACACCATATATAACATTTTTTTATTTGATATTTTGTGAGAAAAATCTAAAATAGCAAATTACTAAAGCAACATTGCTAAACTCTAGTATTTTGTCGTTATTCATTACTAAAATATAGCAATAAACATATTACGTGGATAGTTTGGGAAAACATAAACCAAAAGAAATTAGCAGCAACCAAGACTCCAAGATATTATCCTTGAAAAATAAGAAGAATATAAGAGACATTACTTTTCATAATAGCTCGAAAAGAAACCTGGAAGTTCAAAAGGGGCCAACATTGATATATCTCCAACTTTGGGTTGGTTTCAAGGAATAAATCACTCACAATGCAATTGTAGCCATATGCAAAATGCAATTCTATACATCATTCCATCCATTAGAAAACAAAAAAGATTTTTAAAGTTCTTGGAAGTTCTATAAAAACAAACCAAGCACATTTGCTAGTGTTATTGCATTGACCCCACACCAAAAAAAAAAAAATAAAATAAATAAAAATAAAAATCCAAAGAGAATAAAAACAGAGAAAACACATGGGTAAATTTCTTTAAAGTATAAACTCAGATATGCTAACTCAGGGGAGAAATTTCAATACACACAAATCTGTAGAGCAATGAAAAACAACCTAAAAAAACATTTCAATTTAGATAAATCATTCCCAAACAAACCCAAAATAACCCAAAATAGAACACACAAATCTGTAGAGCAATGAAAAATAACCCAAAAAAACATTTCAATTCAAATAAATCTTTCACAAACTTACCCAAAATAACCCAAAACAGAGCAATGAGAAAAAAGAAGAAAAAAATATTAAAAAAAAATAACTAAACCAAAACTAACTTGGGGTACTTTCTTAGTAGAAGAAGAGAACCACCATGAAACATGTAACGCCCTCAAAACAAAACCCATCATACATAAGATTAACATGCATTAATAATAGAGAACGACACATTCTATTATCCATCAGAGTATTACTAAATAAAGCATTACATGTAACATCAAACTAAATGCCCTACGGGCTTACATCTTGCCAAGCCAACACTTGGACACAAAGAAATAAGAGTCTAACTCAATACAGATAAAGCCCTAGGCTTGAATGTTTACATGTTTCAAATAAAAGCAAGTCTTCGAATCCAAATCCTCACAAGCTAAGTCCTTGGAGGTAATGAACCACCTGAACCTGAAAATGAAGTTCCCATATAGGGTGAGCCACAGCCCAATAGAGAAATACTAAACCAAGCATAAGAATTAACTAAAGCAGTAGCACCCGATACATGGTTAACACAAAATACACACTTTGCAATATTATGACACGAATATCTACGTTGTCTATGACACATGGTCTATGACACAATACACCTTCCATTTATCCAGACATGGCTCAGAACCTGGCCAAACAACTCAACAAAGATAACAAATCAGGTTAAACCTTTCTTATAACAAAATAAACACACATGCTGGTGTTATAACCATCTCAATCAAATCCACTTCCATACTTCTCAACTGACACACATGGTGATGATGTATCATATTAATAACAAATAGAAATATTTCTATTATCAATAAGCACACACATATGTGATGCTACTGGAGTCCATCCCCTATCTCCTCCCAACAAATCCGGTTTAGAGGTCCATCCCCTATCTTCCCCTAAACCGTGGAGTTCATCCCCTATCTCCTCCAAAACCAAATGCATATGCAACATAATCAATACTTGACATACACAACACATAATCAATACACGAATATTCTGTATCAATTCAACAGTCAAATAAGTGACTCAATTTCAGTTATACCTAAGCCGCATGCAAGGTCTACAACAATCAATGGCTATCCTCCACCGATAGCCCAAAACAATTATTTCTAAACAAGAAATAAATATAACCACACAAATAATCTCAATTTCACAGATGAGTGATTAAATATCCAACTACATCAATTTATCTCATAATCCCCCAATTTCATGAATTAAACCCAATATCACCATCTTCCCTTAAATTAATTATATAAATTAATCTATGACAAACCCTAAGGTTTCTCCCAAAATTACCAAACTACCCCCACATACCAAAATACCACCACTTAGGATTAAAACGTATAAATGGAGTAGGAAATCCCTACCTCGAAGAAATAACTCAAAAAGAGGAAAGATGAAGACGATGCCCAAACTTCAAAGTGCTCCAAACCAACAATTGCTCAGATTAAATGAAAGCCCTCACTCTCCTCTATCTTATTTGTGAAGGAACTAGGGTAGAAATCCACTCTAGATAGATCAATCCTAGGAGAGAAGGTAAGTTGGGAGAGAGAGAACTCGTAACCTAGGGTTTAGAATCTGAAAGGGGCTGAAAAACTGTTTTAAAACACGCTGCTGCGTATTTAAACTTGACAGGTCCGCTCGAGCGCACAACACACCGCTCGAGCGTAAAGAACAAAAACAAGGTCCGCTCGAGCGCAATGATAACCGCTCGAGCGTAGATCTCTCACATGCAGAAGTTTTGCAGGGACCAAAAATTGCTAGAAGAGTGTAAACCCCGCTCGAGCGTAGGAATGTCCGCTCGAGCGGAAAGGCTAAAAACTGGGCAACCAACAGCTAGACCAAGGCTCAACCCAATTGTTCGAAACACGCCTAACACATCCTAAAACTCGACCAAATAGAATTAAAGGATGACAACAACAACAATATGACAACGGAATCTACGGAACATAAGTCCGGATATAATAATCAAATGGGAAAAGACCGGGTCGCTATAACCTTCCCCCCTTAAAAGAATTTCGTCCCCGAAATTAAGCATAAGTTGTAAAAACAGGTTTTTCTCAATTCCCAATGATATTATAAAACAATAAACAACACTTGACCCAATACCGGTCACTTCATCTCTTATCAAGAGGCATCTCATAATATGTATAACCCAACATAGATTTCAGCCTGCATCAATGTTATGCATTATTCTTTTCAATGTTAACAAATTCCATATCATATTCAATCTCATGATATAAACAACACATTCAATATATAAATGTTATATTCCACTTCCATAAAAAGGCAAGTTCAAAATGCTAACATTAAATCCAAAACATTCTCAATGTTTTTCAACTTATGATATATATATATATATAAAAGTTCTCAAGTTCAACAATATTACAAAATCTATATATAAGATTTCTAATCACTAAACATGTCCGGATATTTCTCACGTACTTCCAATTCACGTTCCCAAGTGGCTTCCTCCACTCCGTGATGCTTCCACAAAACTTTCACTAAAGGGATGGTTTTGCCTCGCAAAACTTGATCCCGCCTATCCAAAACCCGTATCGGTCTCTCCTCATATGAGACATCCTCATCAACCACTAAATCAGTCCAATCCAACACATGTGACGGATCTGGCTCATACTTCCGAAGCATACTCACATGAAACACATCATGAACTCCGGATAACTGCGGTGGCAAAGCTAAACGATAGGCAGCCTCGCCAATCCTCTCAAGGATCTCAAAAGGCCCAATAAACCGAGGGGATAACTTCCCACTCTTTCCAAACCTCATCAAACCTCGTTTGGGTGATATCTTCAGAAAGACATGATCACCCACCTCAAATACCAAAGGTCTCCTCCTACGGTCAGCATAAGATTTTTGACGACTCTGTGCTGTAACAAGCCTCTTACGGATAAGCTCAACTTTCTCCGTCGTTTCCCTCACCAACTCCGGACCCAACAGAGGTGCATCACCCACCTCGGCCCAACAAACAGGAGATCTACACGGTCGGCCATACAAGGCCTCAAACGGTGCCATACCGATACTAGACTGAAAGCTATTGTTGTAGGCAAACTCCACTAATGGTAAGTGCCTCTCCCACGACCCACTAAAGTCGAGAACACAACCCCGAAGCATATCCTCAAGGATCTGAATAGTACGCTCGGACTGCCCGTCAGTCTGAGGATGATAAGCCGTGCTAAAGGTCAACTTAGTGCCTAAAGCACCCTGTAAACTCTGCCACAACCTAGCAGTAAAACGAGGATCTCTATCTGAGACGATCGTCACTGGGACCCCGTGCAACCTCACTATGTCCAGGATATATAAGTCGGCAAGATGATCTACCGAATCTCTAACACGCATAGGAATGAAGTGCGCCGACTTCGTCAACCGGTCTACAACCACCCAAATAGCATCACTACCCCGCTGAGTCCTCGGAAGACCCACGACGAAGTCCATAGTGACATGCTCCCACTTCCACTCGGCAATAGGCAAGGGTTGTAACAAACCCGCTGGCCTCTGGTGTTCGGCCTTTACTTGCTGACAAGTAAGGCACTTAGATACAAAAGCTGCCACATCTCTCTTCATACCCCGCCACCAAAACTGGCGACCCAAATCCTGATACATCTTAGTACCTCCCGGATGTACCGCAAGGCGCGAATGATGAAACTCTCGGAGTACCTCCTCTCGGCAAGACTCCGGCACAAACAGACGGTCTCGGTATCTCACACTCAGGTCGGGATACACCGTCAAACCCTTCTCAACCTTCCCAATGGAAATCTTTTCTCGGAGAGATTCTACCTCAAGATCACCCCTCTGAGCCTCTAACACTCGAGTCACAAGTGTAGGCTGTGCAACAACAGAAAACAAGGTCGCAGCCTCTACGGATTCGCCCAGATGCAAATCAAACTCCCCAACTGCACCTAACGTTTCCCACTCCCGGATGGCTATACTAGCTAAGTCACCAACAGATTTCCTACTAAGGGCATCGGCCACAACATTGGCCTTTCCCGGATGATAGTGCAACTCGAAGTCATAATCCTCAATGAACTCCATCCACCTTCTCTGCCTCAAATTCAGGTCTTTCTGTGTAAACACATATTTCAGACTCTTATGATCGGAGAATACCTCAAATTTCTCACCATACAGATAATGCCTCCAAATCTTCAAGGCAAATATTACGGCTACTAACTCTAAGTCGTGCGTAGGGTAATTCTTCTCATGAATTTTCAACTGACGTGAGCCATAAGCGACCACTTTTCCCTCTTGCATCAACACACAACACAGACCCTCTCGTGAGGCATCACAATAGACTGCATAACCCATCCCCCTCTCCGGAATAATCAAGACCGGAGCGGTAGTCAATCTAACTTTCAACTCCTGAAATGACTTTTCACAAGTCTCACTCCAAACAAATTTGACTCCCTTCCGAGTCAATCTAGTCAATGGTGAAGCTAACCTGGAGAAATCTTTCACAAACCGACGGTAATACCCCGCTAATCCCAGAAAAACTGTGGATCTCAAACACACTCTTAGGCTGTGCCCAATCTTGCACTGCCTCAGTCTTGGATGTATCAACAGACACCCCTTCCCCAGAAACTACATGGCCTAAGAACTTCACCTCTTCTAGTCAGAACTCACACTTCCCGAACTTAGCATAAAGCTTATGGGTTCTAAGTAACTCTAGTACCACTCTCAAGTGTTCCTCGTGCTCCTCCCTCGAAGGTGAATAAATCAGAATGTCATCCACGAAGACGACCACAAAACGATCCAAGAATTCCCAGAAGATCCGGTTCATCAAATCCATAAACACTGCCGGTGCATTGGTGAGCCCAAACGGCATCACCAGAAACTCATAGTGGCCATACCGCGTACGGAATGCCGTCTTCGGAATATCCTCCTCCCTGACTCTCAACTGATGATAACCTGATCTCAAATCTATCTTAGAGAAACAACGGGAACCCTTCAACTGGTCAAACAAATCATCAATACGAGGCATAGGGTACTTATTCTTAACCGTGACTCGATTTAATTTCCGGTAATCTATACAAAGTCTCAAAGCACCACCTTTCTTCTTAGCAAATAGGGCCGGTGCTCCCCACGGCGAAGCACTAGGGCGAATGTAGCCCTTATCTAGTAACTCCTGGAGTTGAACCTTCAACTCAACCAACTCGGCTGGGGCAAAACGGTAAGGTGCCATAGAAATCGGTGCCGTGCCGGGCACTAAATCAATAGAGAACTCAATCTCTCGATGAGGTGGCAAACTAACAAGATCCTCGGGAAAAACGTCCGAATACTCACAAACCACCCTCGGCAATACAATCTGGGTCTCATCACCCTCACTAATCGAAAGATTAGCAAGTAGACCACTAAGCTCACTCCGCCCCCGCGGATCATACTCCGGTGGCAAAACACTACCAACCCGATCCCCCAGAAAACGAAAACACTCCCCATTCACGGTACAACAAGTGACCCTCTGACGGTAGCAATCAATAACTGCTCGGTATGACAACAACCACTCCATACCTAAAATAACATCAAAGCCCTTCATGGGCATAACTACAAAAGAGAAAGGGATTCTATGATCATCGACCTCTATATCACAACCCCTAACACCTTGTTTCAAAATCAACTCACCCCCAAGAGGTGACACTACACAAATAGGAGATGCTAACTGAGCTAACTCCAACTCCAAAATGGATGCAAATGCAGCAGACACAAAAGAATCAGATGCACCCGTATCGATCAAGACACTAGCAACTGAATTGCAAAACAAGAAGGTACCTCTCACAACAGATGGAGCCGGTACAGGATCCTGCGCGGTAACAGCATATACGCGCCCAGACGACCTCTGATCAACCTGCTCACCCCTCGGAGCATAAGACTGCTGTACGGACTGGGACGATGAAGCCCCCTGATTGGCCCTCGAGGCCTGAACTGACTGAGCAGGCAGCTGACTCTGAGCCTGCCTCGAACCTGATGCACCAGATGTGCCACCCAACTGTGGGCAAAATCTCTTCATGTGCCCCGGCTGACCGCACTGAAAACAAGAGAGCGGCTGGCCTCTGCCCTGACTCTGGCTCTGAGATCGAGCCGAAGAAGATGCTGCTCTGAACTCCTCCCCTCTGAGGACAAACTGGAGACTTGTGACCCAGCTGGCCACACTTGAAACAGGTAACGTCTCCATGACTACCTTTCCCAGAACTAGCACTCGGTACTAGAAAAGTGGATCTAGAAAAACTACTCTGAGGCTGCTGAGGAGTGAAACCTCTCTGCCTCCTGCCATCACTCTGGCCTTCCTGACTCCTCTTGGAGCCTTTCTGCCCTTCCTCCTCCTCCTGCATCATAGTCTCGGTATGGGCTGCTGCATCAACCAATCGTCCAAAATCCCTAATCATAGATCCGACAACTCTCAGCATGAGGCCACGCCTCAACTTCTTCTCAAACTCAATACACCGGCGCTCCTCAGACGCCACTAACTCAGGTGCGAACCTGGACAAACTAGTAAATGAGGCCTCAAACTCAGCCACTGATGAACTATTCTGCTTTAGCTGGCAGAACTGATCTCTCAACTTTTCCTGAACAGCTGGAGACAAGTACTTCTCCTGAAAAGCATCAACAAACGCCTCCAATACGACCCTTGGTGAACTTCCACCACTGACCCGCATCTCCCTTCAGCTGGAACGATGCCAAGGTCACTTTCAACCCCTCATCTTCGATGCCAAGCATCTCAAATGTTTTCGTTGTCTGTTCGAGCCATTCATCGGCTTTAAGCGGCTCTTTTGGATCACCCACAAATTCATCCGGATTAGACCGGAAAAACTCCCTCTTCAGAAAGGAGGGTCCTGCATCCGCAACAACAACCGGAGCCTGATTATCAGCTCGGAGAATGCCTACTGACTCCCTGAATGCCCCTACTATCTCTCGGGCTAAAGCGCCCATAGCCTGCTGGCCTACTGGCTCGGCCACATTGGCCTGGCCAACACCCTCCTGAACTGCCGGAATTTCCTCCGGTATAGGCACTTCCTGCCTGGCCTACCTACCACGCCTACCACGACCTCGACCTCGTCCTGACATCCTAATAAAGGAAACAAAGACGTTAGCACTCTAAACAATATGCCAAAACTATGACACTCGCGTCCTAATACATTGGACAACAATAAATCACACCACGTAAGCACATAATCACATAAGCACCTACGAATTTCATTCCTGGATAATGATAGTCCCGAGGCGCCACTAAAGTTCCGGTTGGAAACAACATTGATCAAGTGCCTTTCCAACAAGACTTTCAGAGACTCAAGGATCCAATCAACATCCTAGAAACTACATTCCATACCCACATAATCACATAAACATGTTATCATATAAGCATGTAATCATTATACTAAGTCTCTATCAAACGAGACGAACCCATTGTGATACTAATCACTTCCCACGTACCCAAAGTATTCAAACCTGGTACGCTCTGATACCAAGTTGTAACGCCCTCAAAACAAAACCCATCATACATAAGATTAACATGCATTAATAATAGAGAACGACACATTCTATTATCCATCAGAGTATTACTAAATAAAGCATTACATGTAACATCAAACTAAATGCCCTACGGGCTTACATCTTGCCAAGCCAACACTTGGACACAAAGAAATAAGAGTCTAACTCAATACAGATAAAGCCCTAGGCTTGAATGTTTACATGTTTCAAATAAAAGCAAGTCTTCGAATCCAAATCCTCACAAGCTAAGTCCTTGGAGGTAATGAACCACCTGAACCTGAAAATGAAGTTCCCATATAGGGTGAGCCACAGCCCAGTAGAGAAATACTAAACCAAGCATAAGAATTAACTAAAGCAGTAGCACCCGATACATGGTTAACACAAAATACACACTTTGCAATATTATGACACGAATATCTACGTTGTCTATGACACATGGTCTATGACACAATACACCTTCCATTTATCCAGACATGGCTCAGAACCTGGCCAAACAACTCAACAAAGATAACAAATCAGGTTAAACCTTTCTTATAACAAAATAAACACACATGCTGGTGTTATAACCATCTCAATCAAATCCACTTCCATACTTCTCAACTGACACACATGGTGATGATGTATCATATTAATAACAAATAGAAATATTTCTATTATCAATAAGCACACACATATGTGATGCTACTGGAGTCCATCCCCTATCTCCTCCCAACAAATCCGGTTTAGAGGTCCATCCCCTATCTTCCCCTAAACCGTGGAGTTCATCCCCTATCTCCTCCAAAACCAAATGCATATGCAACATAATCAATACTTGACATACACAACACATAATCAATACACGAATATTCTGTATCAATTCAACAGTCAAATAAGTGACTCAATTTCAGTTATACCTAAGCCGCATGCAAGGTCTACAACAATCAATGGCTATCCTCCACCGATAGCCCAAAACAATTATTTCTAAACAAGAAATAAATATAACCACACAAATAATCTCAATTTCACAGATGAGTGATTAAATATCCAACTACATCAATTTATCTCATAATCCCCCAATTTCATGAATTAAACCCAATATCACCATCTTCCCTTAAATTAATTATATAAATTAATCTATGACAAACCCTAAGGTTTCTCCCAAAATTACCAAACTACCCCCACATACCAAAATACCACCACTTAGGATTAAAACGTATAAATGGAGTAGGAAATCCCTACCTCGAAGAAATAACTCAAAAAGAGGAAAGATGAAGACGATGCCCAAACTTCAAAGTGCTCCAAACCAACAATTGCTCAGATTAAATGAAAGCCCTCACTCTCCTCTATCTTATTTGTGAAGGAACTAGGGTAGAAATCCACTCTAGATAGATCAATCCTAGGAGAGAAGGTAAGTTGGGAGAGAGAGAACTCGTAACCTAGGGTTTAGAATCTGAAAGGGGCTGAAAAACTGTTTTAAAACACGCTGCTGCGTATTTAAACTTGACAGGTCCGCTCGAGCGCACAACACACCGCTCGAGCGTAAAGAACAAAAACAAGGTCCGCTCGAGCGCAATGATAACCGCTCGAGCGTAGATCTCTCACCTGCAGAAGTTTTGCAGGGACCAAAAATTGCTAGAAGAGTGTAAACCCCGCTCGAGCGTAGGAATGTCCGCTCGAGCGGAAAGGCTAAAAACTGGGCAACCAACAGCTAGACCAAGGCTCAACCCAATTGTTCGAAACACGCCTAACACATCCTAAAACTCGACCAAATAGAATTAAAGGATGACAACAACAACAATATGACAACGGAATCTACGGAACATAAGTCCGGATATAATAATCAAATGGGAAAAGACCGGGTCGCTATAACACAACTCCATTGAGGCTCTTATGATCTTCAAAATCTTAGACCTGCAAAATAAAATAAAATAAAAGATAATCAAAATCAATTACCCAAACATAATCAAACCTGGTTATGGGCTAAGCTAGAGTTAGGGATTGATGGAAAGCAAGATTCATTGTGATGGTGGGTATTGAAAGACACCAAAGAATGAGTGAATGAATGAGAGGGAGTCATGAGCTGAGAAACAGAGAGAAAGGACTGATGAGAGTGTCATTTGATGAGAGAGAGAGAGAGAGAGAGAGAGAGAGAGAGAGAGAGAGAGAGAGCAAAGAATGAGTACTGATGAGAGTGTCAACTTCAGACAGGATTTGAGTTTTGAATTTTGAACTCATCTCAACTTGAGCCCTACAATTGGAGCAAATAATGAATTTGAGCCATCAAAGATGGATCCTCTCACATACAGTTTAAATTTGTAATGTAACGGTGGAAAGTTGAAGGAAAGAAAGACAAAGTTATCTCAACCATTGAATCAAATGTCCATAAAGGATAACCATCCTAACAGCCCCCTTGTTTTGTTATATATATAATATAAATCCAGAATAAATTATAAATGCTTTGGAACAAATTCATTGCAAGAGATAGGCAACAACTTTTATCAATTCTACTACCATTTCGCAAATAAGTTTCATATATTAATCACTTTGTTTCAACATTTAAATAAAATTTAAATCACTATTGTAAGGAACTTAAATCACTATAAACCTTCCCCAAACTATGAACTTTTAAATCAATGAATTGGAAACCCACTTCTTGTAATGATATTTGGAGGATTCAATCCGAAGCATCATACCAAACCAAAACAAATAATAATAATAAAAATAAAACTGAAAACCTAAAACCAGATTTGAACTAGTACCTCTTTACCCTTAAACATTAATGAAGAGGTTTTAAGATGATTAATGTTTGTTTTGGTGGACTAATTGCATAGATTTTTTCTGTTGTGAGGTGTCTTGTTAATCGTTTTCCTCTTGTTCAAATAATATACAAAACCAATCATACATAAGAAATTACACACATTATGGCAGTGCAAGTCAAAAAATTGATTAAATTCACTACAACACGAGACCCAAATTCTTAGTTCACACTAGGTTTTTTCGTCCAATAATTTATGTGTACATCCAACATAAATATATTGTTTAACTAAATTTACAATTGATCAAAGAAACATAAATGTCAAGTACCAACACAAAATACTCCTCGAATTACCAAATCTTGAAATTAACATATACCCAGAATGAAATATGGTGGCAGAGAGAGAGAGAGAGAGAAACAGATTAGGGCATAATGGCAGGAAGCAAGAGAGGATGTAGAGGGACAAGAAAAGCAATGGAAAGCGGGCTTAGTGGTGGTAGCGATGGGTCGTTCGATTGTAGTGATTACAGAGCGCTGAAAGTGTGTAAGGTAGAGATTGCTAAGAGAGGGAGTCGATTTGTGAGCAATTACGGCAGAGAATAAGATCCAGAGAGAGAAAGAGAAATCAACTTACCTGGTCAGAATGAAATAGTCCAAGTTCGTGAATTTCAAGCAGTACAACAGTGGAATGGGACCAACAAAATCCTCCAAGTAATTGTGTGAGAGTGGAAGAGAAAGAGACATGAGAAACGTACGAGTGATTAGGGCCAAAATTTTGAGAGGGAATTTCAAATTGAGGTAAAATTTTGTGAAAAAATTTGTTCCTAATTTCTTTTGTAGATGTGAAAAATATGTTATGTCTGTTAAATTAATATTTTTTAATTATTATTTATTGTTAATAAATTTTATTTTATTGGAGTTTTATGACTCAGTTTGAGAAAAAAAAACATACAAAATTCAGATACATTTAACAGTACAAATTTTATTAAAAAAATTAAAATTACACCAAATATAAAAAAAATAATTTTTATTTTTATTTTTATTTTTATTTTTTGTATTTATAGATTTTTTTTATAAATATTTTACTTTTTAATTATATCTAAATTAACTGAATTTAAAAATTAAAATTCTTAATAAAATATTAATAAAATTCGCTTAAAACCAAAAAAAAAATGTATTGAAAATTCAAAAATAACTTTTGCAATTCTAAATCAAAATAGTATTAGTTTTTCAAATTAAAAAAAAAAAGAAAAAAGATGGGTCTGGCTTCCCTCTAGTCCATGATTGGACTGGAGGGTGCTGTTGCGGGTCCCATTTCAATAATCTGAACCGTTCAATGTGTGGAACTCATCGAGTACCATATGCCTATAACAAATCACGTTGATCGGATATCGATAGCTATGTGTTCAAATCCGTTTTGTATTAAAAAAAATGGACGGTGAAAAAATAAACGGTTGACATAAATCTGATCTAATAAGATAGCTATCGATGTCTGATCAACGTAATTTTTTATAGACATATAGTAATCGACGAGTTTTACACAATGAACTATTCGGATTATCAAAACGGGACTTGTGGTGGGCCCTCACTAGCCCAATAGTACCCACCAGTCTGATTACGGACTAGAGAGAAGCCAAGCCCAAAAAAGATTTATTATTTTTTATTGTCATAAATAAATAATTGAATATCCATAACGATTGTTCATCACCATACAAACTCTGTCTCATGATTGTCCATCACCACTATTGTGGCAATTCGATTTTAGATTTACTGACACTCATATAGATCCATCACAAGCCTTTATTTTTTTTTGACTTTCTCTTTATGTCTCTTTGTCTCTATTTTGTCGATAAAAAAATTAAAATTTGTAGAGGCAATTGTCAAAGGATTCAAAGCATACTTTTCTCTCATTGAACTCGTGATTCTTCTGCAATTCTATGTCATTGTAGGCCTCTCTTCCACCATACGAAAATGTCCCATACCCCCTGTAATATTTGACCTTCCTAAAGCTATCATGAGGTATCAATTTACTCCTCTCCACTGAAACTAGCATAAAGTCTCACTTTACATCTCTCCCTCTAAAACTGTCATGAAGTATTACTTTAGGGTGATTCTACTTACACCATTATTTAACCTCTTTACACCCTCCATCTCATTACACCACTAAAAAAAAAAATGTAATTCTCATTACACCCCCAATATATTATCAAAACTAACCATAAATTAACTATGTCATCTCTTTACACCACTAATTTTGGTAACACGGTGCTAAACAATTTACATTATTCCGGTGTTATGCTGCCGGAAAAAATAGATCTGTCCAGCATTTTGTTGCTATACATTTACAGAGCCACTTTATTCCAAACAATGAATTTTTAATTTGTGGTGAGCCTGTTCGGTAATACAACGCTAATTAATTTGAATTATTCCAGTGCCATATTACCGAACAATATTTTTTTCCCAACATTATGTTGCCGTCCAATTAGATGATAACAAGAAATTAATTTGGGTCACTTGTGAAGTGTCTGTTTAGTGATACATTGTTATACAAATGGGATTACTCTAGTATTTTGTTGCCAAACTATAATAGAGTCGTCTAGGCCCCTGTCGTTGTACATTGAAAGATTTACTTTTTTCTTGAAGCATCCATAAAAAAAAAAAAAATCGTAAATCAAACACACATCCATAAAATCATACATAAAAAGTATCCATAAAATTATTCATAAAAACATTTAGTGTACGAATATCCATAAAGTATCCATAAAATATGTCATTGTTTGCATCCATCAATCAAACATGTTATCACAATTTGTCTTGGTAATTTGTAGGTAATATTTCCCCCATAATAGAAATAGATATCCACACTTTTTAGAACTCGTCAACTTCAATCGTTCCCCCTTGATCTTCTTATTGTCTCTATAGTAACCACTTCATTTACAAGCAAGTGTAAGTCTTGATTTTTTGTCATTGCCTCCCGCATTTGATATCTTTATAACAATGATAAATCCAATCTTCTTCCTAACGTCAAAAGCCCATTTAATGACTACTAAAAATCTAAAGATAACAAATACATTTATACATCAAATTATTAATAAAACTCAATACAAAATAAATAAAAAAATTGTATTCATAAAAAAAAACTTAACAAATCTCGTCTGTAATGAATTCATAACTAGAGTCCACTAATATTGTAGTATTTGCGTTGTTGCAATGAGTATCGGTATAATCTTTCTAGGAAAAAAAAAAATGAAACTAAAAATATATGGTAATGATAAACCGAACAAATTAAAAAAATTCAATTTGGGGTTATCGGAAATGTATCTTTTATTCGGTAGTTGGTTACCAGAGTTATATTTTTTGTTTGGCAATGTAATGCCGGACTATTTTATTTTGTTCGACTTTGCACCACTGAATGAAAGTCGAACACTAATCCAGAAAAAACGAAACAAAAACCTTCCAAATAAATATAAAAAAAAACTCACTATTTCACTTTTTTTTTTTTTTTTAATATGGTTTTTCACCACTGTTTCTTTATCCATTGCTTTTTTTAATCATCAAAATACTATGATTCTCACTTTTTGAAAAGAGACGTGTAAGAGAAAAGAAAAATTAAGAAAGGAAAAAGAGTAGGGATTGAAGACCAAGGGGTGTAAGGAGATAACAAAATATATTTAATTTTAGTGTTTTGTCCTTAAGGGTAATTTCACACATGGATAAACTTGGGAAAAAAAGAAAAAAAAAAAAAAAAAACTCATATGGATGGTGTAAAGAGGTAAAATAGTGGTGTAAGTAGAATCACCCATTACTTTACTACCTAATCTATAAAATGATATAATTAAACCCTTCAATAAATATACTAATTTACTCGTTATTCCATCTTTGGCATTTAATTTTATAAGTTCTACTCATTTACTAGAAATTTCACTTTGCTAATAGTTAAATTACACCCAAACATTAAAGCTAAATTTCACTATTTGAAGAGAATGAAATTTCACTAGTTGAAGATAATGAAACAATTATTATTAGCAAGTTTTAATTAAACAATATTAAAAAAATTTTAATTACACATTATAGAATTCATTAGACAACAAATTAATTAAGAAAAATAAATTATCATTAGCTAATTAAAAATATAGTGACAATCACTTGTTGCTCCGGCGAAGCCACTAGTGACATCTCTCTTTAACTCATAAGTTTTCCATTTACTTGCTAGTTCGTCTTTTAGTTTTATAATTTTTACTTCTTTACTAGAAATTTCATTTTTTTAATAATTTCACCTAAATATTAAGGTTAAATTTCAGTATTTAAAGAGAATGAAATTTCACTAGTTGAAATAATGGTATGTTTTATGATAATAATGACAATGATAACGAAGGTGGTGGTAATAGCAATGGTGGCTTCATAATGGTGGTGGTGGTGGGGTGGTGGGGGTGGTGATAGTGACAGCGACAGTGACAGTGACAGTGATGATGGTTGCAACAATATTAGTGATGATTGTAGTGATTGTGAAGTTATAATGGTGTATGTTGATGCTTGTGTATAAATATTTATAAATTCAATTAGCATTAAATAATTATGTAATTTTATGTGAGAAATTCATCATAATTTATATGACTTTTATCATACAAACTCAATTATAATTCGATTCAAATGGATTGGAAAAAGGGTACTGCCTCTTACACCAGCACCACCAAATTATAAAAATGACTTTTAAATAATATATACTTTGCAAAAAAATATAAAAATTCTCATTAAAATTATCTTGAGACTATGAAGCATGGGTATGTTGACAAACATGTCATACCCGTGCCGGGTAGTTACCGAATTATGAAATTTTTTCCCCACTCAATTTTAAAATTGCTATTAGTTAATCAAGTCTATTGAAATTAATTAGGGTAATAAACTAATTACAATTGCATGCGCAAACACATAGTACCCAAGAAATTTTCGCCAAAAGTCACATTTTAGTCGCCCAAACATTTTGCCGACTAAATGTTTTGGTCACCAGCTTTGTCATTAAATGATTGTCGGGAAAGGTAATTGGCAACTAAAAAATATTTAGTCGCTGAAAGTCAACAATTGATGACTAATTTTTTAGTTGACAAAAGCTTTCAATTAAATGTAACATGGCATTTTCAGCGACAAAAATTTTGT
Organism: Camellia oleifera; assembly: GCA_022316695.1. Lineage (NCBI taxonomy): Eukaryota > Viridiplantae > Streptophyta > Magnoliopsida > Ericales > Theaceae > Camellia > Camellia oleifera. Next base: position 170,770,033 of record CM039315.1, read on the forward strand.
GTCGCCAAAAGCTTCAATTGTTTAGCTACTAAAATTTTAGTCGCCTAAAGTATAATATTTTAAGTTTTGGTTACTAAATATTTAGTCACCAAAAGTGTTTTTTTTTTTTTTTGGGCTACTAAATCATTAGTCACCTAAAGTCTTTTTTTTTTTTTTTTTTTTTTTATGGCTAGTCGCTAAAAGATTTGTTTCCATTTAATTCTTTTTTTAAGTACTAACTATTTAGTCACCAAAAGATTTGTTTTCATTTAATTATTTTTGTAGCTACTAACTATTTAGTCACCAAAAACGTTTACTCAATTTTTGGCTACCAATTGTTTAATCACCAAAAACATCATTTTATGTTTTTTTAAATTAATTTGTCCACACCTACAACCTGTATGAGGTATACAAACAAAATAGTACATATATTATCACCCATTCCATAATCTGCATCCATTTTACTTCCAACCATCTAAAAATGAATAACTTTAAATGTCAAATTCCATACAAATCAAGTATATTCCAATTTAAAATAAAAATTCCATACAAAACATTGATGGTATGAAAATCATGTCCTCTATACACAAAATTATATTTACTACTATGCCAAATGGCATTTGCATGGTACACATTACCATGGTAATATGTACCACGACAAAAGATAATCTATATATCACGACAATAATTGTCTCACTATAGGAAATTACACTTTTGACGACCAAATTTTCAGTCGCCGAACGTTGTTTTTTGGTTGCCGAAAGTGAATGGCGACTAAAGTCACCGAAGGATGCCATGTTCTTTCGTGACTAAAATACTTAGTCAGCAATAGTTTCTTCCCTCATCTTGATTTATTTTGGCTACTAACTATTTGGTCGCCAAAAGTCTCTTGTGCCATCTTTTTTACTACTAAAATTTACTCATAAAAAACCTTTGTTTGCATTTTTGGCTATCAAAATATGTAGTTACCAAAAACTTTATAATTTTTTTTAATTACTTTCTCGACCACCTATATTTATTCCATTATTAGTGCACCCTGTACCCTGTATATAAATAAAAACAATCTGCATACTGATGAAATTAACAGTCATTCCACAACATGTACACATTTCACTTTCAACCATCAAAAAAATTCATATTTAACATCAAATTATAAATGCAATAGAAATCCATACAAATCAAGTATAATCCAACATCAAAAATATAATTCCATACATAACAGAGGATAAAACAAAATTAATATCCAAACGTTAATCTGTATCACCAAAAACAAATTTGTACCATGCCAAAAGGTAATTTGTACCATGACAAAAAAGTAATTTGTACCACGTCAAAAGCTAAGTTGTACGGCGCTATAAAACTTATATGTACGAACAATACTGATCTATAGACTAAAAACAATGTCTTTCGTACTTGTCAAAAAAAGTCGCATCCACAATTTTACGCCGAAAATCATCGGTACAAATAAAATTAATCATTACTATTGACTAAATATTGGCATATTTAAAATTGTTTAAAAAAACAAATAAAAGAATAGATTGTCCAACATGCAGACTGGGCGAAGTGCCATTCTAAAATGTAGATTGTCACTTTTTTAAAAGTTATCTTTCCCTATTTTCACTTGTGTCCAAGCATATAATCATTTCATGCCAATTCTATAATGTTACAAAAGTGTCTCCATTACTTAACCAGAAAATAGGGTTAAAAACACATACACACGTGATAGCATAACATTGATAGTGTGACTAAATTGCATAGTAATAATACAAAAAAAGCAACCATGGCATTATATGTTTTATATCATAGAAAATGCCACAATTAACTAGAATTTTTCAATATCAGACATGCCATGATAAGCTTACCCATTGGCTCCAAGATCAAAATATCTGTTTTCTCAGGCAATTCAACTTCTTCAATTTTACCCTTGACTACCTATAATTTAGGTGAAAACTTGTCCTAAAAAGAATAAGAAACAGTGTACTAACTCCATTAACATTTAAACTGAAATGTAAGAGAACAAAAAATTACACCGTAATTCTTTGAGCCAACAATGGGTTCCCGCCAATAAGTTTGCGGGCATATTCTGCCATTTCAGATGCTTCCACTGCATAAACATGTTTAGCACCAACCTGATATGAGAAAAAAAGTGAGGCAGAGAAAAAGAGAGGGTGAAGTTGGGATAGAATTCTAGAAGATCAACAGACAAAGATAAATCCATTATGTCAGTATATTTTCAAGCACAAACACAGATAAAACTTAGGCAACCTGAGTGGCAAATAATGACAGAATACCGCTACCAGCACCAACATCCACAACTACACGACCAACAAAATCAGTGCAATTCTCAATGATTGCAGCATAATAAGTTCCTAAAACAAGCATGTTTATCATGTCACTTATACATGCACCTTGTGATCTATAACTACTCAGTATAGACTTGTATTTCTTTACAATTAAGGAAAAAACAAAAAGTTTGACAAGATACAAAGCATTTTACCAGCAGCACAATGGCACATATGCCTTTAACAAAGAATTTTTAATTACAAAAACAGAAGGCAAACATGAACAACAAGATTAGGAAGCAACAAATCAAAGCTTAGTGATATAACCTGTCCTCACATAATCTTGTAGCATATTTTGCTGATGTAGCAATTGTCCATAGTAATGAAATACATTTTGGCAATACTAATGATCAAATACAACATGAACAACAAACCCTGTAATCCTAATTAAGGAATGTTTACAGATCCCTGTCAATACTTATGATTCAGGAGTACTTATAGCCAAACACCACTGCAACTCAGATGTTCACTTATTGCATTCATACCATTTGTTGAATAACAGTATAATGTTTAAATTATTAGCTATGGATCCCCTGTACTAATTCCTTGTCTCGACTTCCTGTACCGTGCCTCTTCTCTCGCCATGTCACCTATTGAAACCAAACCTAACTCTATCACTTAACAATACGAAACTCTTTTATATATTTTTTTATTGTTAAATATAAAAATCCAAAAAACACTAATGCATCCATTCTTTCTACCTACCCCATGTATTGCACCTTTAGATTTCCAACAACAACACTCTACATATATGACATAATAAAGAGAGAAAGTAGTAAGAGAAATAGAAAACGTTGTCAATTCAGCACAACGTTCGCAAGTTGCAAAGGTGAATTCACGCTACTAATGGAAAATAAATTGTAAATTAAGGGGATTGACATTTCATAAGACCATTTCCAACTTTTATTTTAGTTTGATTAAAAAAATGATTCCCTTGATTTGATGAAAGGAATAGAAAATGCGAAGGATTAAAGATACTCTAAGGAGAAGCTGGACAATTCATAAGACCATTTCCAACTTTTATGTACCGTATGTTCCTATAGGTGATATTTAGCATGAGGAAGTTGGCTATTATATCACAACATTGGTTGGGGGGCTGTTTTGTATTTTTGCCCCTCGAATGCCGTGTTTTAACTAAGTTTAAGGCATTTTTTTACTTTAACTCCCAACCTACATGTCCTATTTATGTACCGTCTATTCCTATAGGTCATCTTTGGCACAGGGAAGCTGGCTGTTACATCATGGCATTGGTTAGGGGGCTGTTTTGTATTTTCACCCCCCGAATGCCTTTTTTGACTAAGTTTAAGGCATTTTCGACTCTAACTCAAAATATGCGTGTCCTATTTACGTACCATATGTCCCTACAGATCATATTTGGCACGGGAAACCTACCGGTTTCATCACAACATTGGTTGGGGTGTTGTTTTGTATTTTTGCCCCCCGAACGCCTTTATTCAACTAAGTTTAAGGCATTTTCGACTCTAACTCCCAGCCTACGTGTCCTATTTACGTACCGTCCATCCATACAGGTCATATTTAGCATGGGGAAGCTTTTGGTCACATCACAACATTGGTTGGGCGGCTGTTTCACATTTTCACCCACCGAACCCCTTTTTTCGAATAACTTTAAGATGTTTTCAATTCTAACTCCCAATTTAAAAGCCCAATTTGCATGCCATTAGTTTTCACAAGCCATTTTTGGTACGAGGAAGCTGCCCGTTACATTCCAATAGTGGTTGGGGGGTAGTTTTGTATTTTCATCCCCCTAACGCCCTTTTCAACTTACTTTAAGTAATTTTTTATTCTAACTCCCAACCTAGTTGTCCTATTTGCGTACTGTTTGTCCCCATTAGAATATTAGACAAAAGATAATATTGTTTCGATAAGTATAAATGGTAGATACGGTTTAGGCTAGAGTACGTAAATAATATCAATTGACAAGTTCATTGTTAAATCTAACATATTTTAACAAATTATTTTAAACATCAATAAAATTGTTCTTACCAAACAGTAAACGTCGGTCGACCACCTCAGATCCCCACAAGTTGTGTGAGAGTACTTGGAAGAGCTTTTGAGTTCAACCGAGTGTGCTAGCCATTGCTGAATCAAGATTACTCATTGTTTTTTTTTTGTGTTTTTAGGTGTTTTTTTTTTTTTTTTTTTTTTGGCAGTACTCTAGAACTAATTTTAAAAAAATCCCATTTGTAATTTATTTGTCTTTGCACATCATGTTTTTGAGATAGCAGGAGATGTAATGGTGGGAGTTTAATGTATTTGTAAAATTTTAATTTTTTTTTTTTACCCGTCCTATCAACTTTTTTAGATACAAGTATTTTGCTGAAATTTTAATAGAATTAAATTAAGTGCTGTATCTCAATTACTTGGAAGCAGCTATATAAATCATTTTTCATTCTTTTGTCTTTAAAATTAAATTCTCAACAAAATAAAATAAATCAATATCCAATTTGTTAAGTCTTACTCGCATATTTGTATTTAGATTCATGAATTCATACTCATAAGAGATCCATTGAGTTATCAGGCTACCTAATTCATTTCTCATCTTCATGTATTTTTTAGTTTTTCTCATATGAATGTAGAACTTGGTTGCTTTAGGATCTTTTATGAGTAAAAAATGTGTTCAATTAATTGCATCTTGTTATAATCTGTGTAGGCTCTAGCAACTACTAAAGCTCAAGGTGAGACAGGGAATAGGTGGTTCCAAGGTACAATAGATGCTGTGAGGCAATTGTGTTATTGAAGATAGACAGTAAAGGAAGGATCCTTTCAAAGCCCAAAGGAGCTGATTTGAAGGCAATGGTAATTACTCAAATTTTGTAATACTCTGACAAAGTTCTATAGTATCTATGGACTCTTGGACTTACTTTTCTCACAAAGTTCTATAGTATCTATGGACTCTTGGACTTATTTTTCTCACTAAGTTCTATACTTTTCTAGGCGGTAGATACAACAATTATTGGGGACTATCAAAAGAAGAGGCTGAAAAGAAGCCATATATTGCTTCCAAGGGAGTCTATGTCTTCAAGAAAGAGATACTTCTCAATCTTACAACAGTTGGTCATGCTATATAAAGAAATAAACTACAAGACATATCATATAGCAGAAAATAAAAATAAAAATTCACGACGTGTCAAACTTGAAGAAGTAATAAACATTGTGCATTCTTGTCAAGTCAGATGGTGTTTCTTGACTGCAAATGACTTCGAATCAGAGATAATTCATGCCTCTGCGGAAGAGTTCTTCATAAAGGTCGGTATAAAATATTTTTCGAATGCTCTCTTTATTTAAACATATCACAATTTTTTAACCCCTCAAAATTTTGTTCCTCTACAATTGTGACATTTAAATTTAATTCTCCAACTAGGGATTTCCTACTCCATATTATAAGTTTTGTTCTAAGCTTTGGTAGTTTGATATGTTGGGGGTTATTTGGTAATTTTGGGAAAAACCCTAGTTGTTTAATAAATTAATTTGTGTAATTAATTTAAGGAAAATTGGGGAATTATAAGCTTAAATGGTGTAGTTGGATAATTTAATCACTCGCCTATTGGAATGTTGAGATTATAATTGTTGATACATTTATTTCCTGTTTAGAAATAACTATTTTGGACTATCGGTGGAGGATAGTCATGATTGTTGTAGACATTGCATGTGGATTAGGGAAAACTAAAACTAATCACGTTGACTAAGTCATTAATTTTGACTGTTGAATTAATACAGAAAATACATGTATTGATTGAATATTGTATATGACAAGTGTTTAATACATTGTATATGCATATTGTTTTGGGAGAAGATAGGGAATGTACTCCACGGTTTGGGAGGAGATAGGGGATGGACTCCTAAACCGGATATTGTTTGGGAGGAGATAGGGGATGGACTCCATTAGCACCACTAATATGTGTGCTCATTGATTTATGGAAGTGTTTTTACATTGTTATTGATATATCACTAAAACGTGTATCAATTGGGAAGTATGGAAGTGAATTTTGGTTGAGATTGATACAACACCAACATGTGTATCTATTATGATATAAGAAATGTTTAACTTGATTCGTTATCTCAATTGAATTGGAAATATTGTTAATAAGAGATGTAATCTCAGTTGAGTTATTTGGCCAGGTTCTGAGCCATATTTGTATAAACGGAAAGTTGAATAAATAATGGAAAGTGAAATGTGTCTTAGACATTAGTGTCATGAGACTGTATAATGATGTAATTGGTTATCTAGGTTAACCATCTATCGAATGCTAATGCTTTATTCAATGCTTATATTTGGTTTAGTATATTTCTACTGGGCTGTGGCTCACCCTATATGGGAACATCATTTTCAGGTTCAGGTGATGTGCTACCTTCAAGGACTTAGCTTGGATGGATTTGGAGTTGAAGACTCTGTTTAGATTAGTTGTTTATTTTGTTTTGTTTTGACGTTACATGTAAACTCAAGCCTAGGGCTTAATGTGTAAATGAGTTAGTACTCATACTTTTGTGTCCAAGTGTTGGCTTGGAAAGATGTAAGCCCGTAGGGCATTTACTTTCGTTATTTCATGTAATGTCTTTTAATAAGGTTACTCTGATGAATAAAATAATGTTTTGTTTTCTTATAACGTTGCATGTTAATAGTATATATTATGGGTTTAATTTTGAGGGCGTTACAACTTGGTATTAGAGCGTACCGGGTTCGAATACTTTGGGTACGTGGGAAGTGATTAGTATCACAATGGGTTCGTCTCGCTTGATAGAGACTTAGATGTACTGTTATATGCTTATATGATAACATGTTTATGTGACTATGTGGGTATGGAATGTAGTTTCTAGGATGTTGATTGGAACCTTGAGTTTCTGAAAGTCTTGTTGGAAAGGCACTTGATCAATGTTGTTTCCAACCGGAACTTTAGTGACGTATCAGGACTATCATTATCCAGGAATGAAATTTGTAGGTGCTTATGTGATTATGTGCTTACGTGGAGTGAATTATTGTTGTCCAATGCATTAGGACGCAAGTGCTATAGTTTTGGCACACTTATTAATGTGCTAACGTCTTTGTTACCTTTATTAGGATGTCAGGACGAGGACATGGTAGGTGTGGTAGGCGTGGTGGGCAGGAGATGCCTATACCGAATGAGATTCCGGCAGTACAGGAGGGAGTTGGCCAGGCTAATGTGGCCGAGCCGGTAGGACAACAGGCTATGGGCGCTTTGGCCTGAGAGATAGCAGGGGCATTCAGGGAGTCAGTAGGCATTCTCAGAGCTGAGAATCAGGTTCAAGTTCATGTTGTGGATGCAGGGCCTTCTTTTCTGAAGAGGGAGTTCTTCCAGTCTAACCTGGACGAATTTTTAAGTGATCCTAAAGAGCAACTTAAGGCAGATGAATGGCTCGAACAGACAACGAAGACGTTTGAGATGTTAGGCATCGAAGACGAGGTACTGAAGGTGACCTTGGCATCTTTCCAGCTTAAGGGGGATACGGGTCAGTGGTGGAAGTTCACTAAGAGTCGTATAGGAGGGACTTGGAAGGCTTTTGTCGAAGCTTTCCAGGAGAAATTCCTGTCCTCAGCTGTTAAGGAGAGGTTGAGAGATCAGTTCTTCCAGCTTAAGCAGAACAGTTCTTCAGTGGCCGAGTTTGAGGCCGTATTTACTAGCTTGTCCAGGTTTGCACCTGAGTTGGTGGCGTCTGAAGAACGCCGTTGTATTGAGTTCGAGAAGAAGATGAGGCGCAGCCTCAAGTTGAGAGTTGTAGGGACTATGATTCGAGATTATGGGCATCTGGTTGAGGCTACAACCTATACTGAGATCATGATGCAGGAGGAGGAGGAAGGGCAGAAAGGCTCCAAGAGGAGTCAGGATGGGCAGAGTGATGGTAGGAGACAGAAGGGTTTTAACCCTCAGCAGTCTCAGTGTAGCTTTTCTAGATCGAGTTTTCCTGTGCCGAGTGCTAGTTCTGGGAAAGGCAGCCAGGGAGACATTACCTGTTTCAAGTGTGGTCAGCTGGGCCACAAGTCTCCAGCTTGCCCGCAGAAGGGAGGAGGACAAAGAGCAGCGTCATCTTCAGCTCGATCTCAGAGCCAGAGTCAGGGTAGAGGCCAGCCGCTCTCTTGTTTTTAGTGTGGTCAGGCAGGGCACATGAAGAGGTTTTGCCCGCAGTTGAGTGGCACATCTAGTGCATCTGGTTTGAGGCAGACTCAGAGTCATCAGCCAGCTCAGTCAGTTCAGGCCTCGAGGGCCAACCAGGGGGCTTCATCGTCCCAATCTGTGCAGCAGTCTTATGCTCCTAGGGGTGAGCAGGTTGATCAGAGATCGTCTAGGCGCGTGTATGCTGTTATCGCGCAGGATCTTGTACTTGCTCCATCAGTTGTGAGAGGTACCTTCTTGTTTTGCAATTCGGTTGATAGTGTTTTGATTGATACGGGTGCATCTCATTCCTTTGTGTTTGCTGCATTTGCATTTGTTTTGGAATTGGAGTTAGCACAGTTAGCATCTCCTATTTGTGTAGTGTCACCCCTTGGGGGTGAATTGATCTTGAAACAAGGTGTTAGGGGTTGTGATATAGAGGTCGCCGATCATAGGCTTCCGTTTCCTTTTGTAATTATGCCTATGAAGGGCTTTGATGTTATTTTGAGTATGGACTGGTTATCGTCATACCGGACAGTTATTGATTGCTATCGCTAGAGGGTCACTTGTTGTACCGTGAGCGGGAAATGTTTCCATTTCTTGGGGGATCGGGTTGGTAGTGTTTTGCCACCGGGGTATGATCTGCGAGGGCGGAGTGAGTTGAGTGGTCTCCTTGCTAGTCTTTTGAGTAGTGAGTGTGATGAGACCCAGATTGTATTGCCGAGGGTGGTTTGTGAGTACTCGGACATCTTTCCCGAGGACCTTGTTAGTTTGCCACCTCACAGAGAGATTGAGTTCTCTATTGACTTAGTGCCCGGCACGGCGCCAATTTCTATGGTACCTTATCGTTTTTCCCCAGCCGAGTTAGTTGAGTTGAAGATTCAACTCCAGGAGTTGCTAGATAAGGGCTATATACGTCCTACTGTTTCGCCGTGGGGAGCACCGGCCCTCTCTACTAAGAAGAAAGGTGGTGCTTTGAGATTGTGTATCAATTACCGGAAATTGATTCGGGCTACGGTCAAGAATAAGTACCCTATGCCTCGTATAGATGATCTATTCGATCAGTTGAAGGGTTCCCGTTGTTTCTCTAAGATAGATTTGAGATCGGGTTACCACCAATTGAGAGTCAGGGAGGAGGATATTCCGAAAACGACATTCCGTACGAGGTATGGCCACTATGATTTTCTGGTGATGCCATTTGAGCTCACCAATGCACCTGCAGTCTTTATGGACTTGATGAACCGGATATTCTGGGAATTCTTGGATCGTTTTGTAGTAGTCTTTGTAGACGATATCCTTATCTATTCACCTTCAGAGGAGGAGCACGAAGAGCACTTGAGAGTGGTGCTTGAGTTACTTAGAGCCCATAAGCTTTATGGTAAGTTTGGGAAATGTGAGTTCTGGCTAGAAGAGGTGAAGTTCTTAGGCCATGTGATTTCTAGGGAAGGAGTGTTTGTTGACACATCCAAAATTGAGGCAATGCAAGATTGGGCATAGCTTAAGAGTGTGTTTGAGATCCGTAGTTTTCTGGGATTAGTTGGGTACTATCACCGGTTTGTGAAGGATTTCTCCAGGTTAGCTTCACCGTTGACTAGATTGACTCAGAAGGGAGTCAAATTTGTATGGAGTGGGACTTGTGAAAAGTCGTTTCAAGAGTTGAAAGTTAGATTGACCACCGCTCCAGTCTTGATTATTCCAGAGAGAGGGTTGGGTTATGCTGTTTATTGTGACGCTTCATGAGATGGTTTGGGTTGTGTGTTGATGCAAGAGGGGAAAGTGGTAGCTTATGGCTCACGTCAATTGAAAATACACGAGAAGAATTATCCTATCCATGACCTAGAGTTAGCAGTTGTGATCTTTGCCTTGAAGATTTGGAGGCATTACCTTTATGGTGAGAGGTTCGAGCATAGAGCCCAGTAGGAAATCCTTAACAAAGTATATACATTTTATACAAGTCTCAAGAGATGAAATGCACATGTCGTGCTATGCCCCTTTTTAAAGATAAATCACATTTTCATTTTTTGAAAACCATCATGCTTAATGATGTCATGCAATTTCAATTGTTCAAAACTTAACAATTTATTTCAAGGGTGGTAAATACGACTTTGGTAATCCCTAAGTCGGTATATGAAAGTAGATTATACAAATACTACCAATTTGTCATTTTTACCAACATTGACTGGAAGGCTCGACACCTATAATCTGTCAGTTTTACCAGTATTAACTGGAAGGCTCGATACCTATTCAATTTCATCTACACCACCTGTCAAGACTTACCACCATATTTTTCCCAAAACCAATTCATGGAAAATTGTTTCTCAACATTCTTTTGTCAATGCAAATTTTCAAATCAACTTTCAAAGTTTAATGTAATCAAATAAATTGATATGCCAATAACACAAAATGAATAAAAATACTTTTATTCCAATTCATCATCCAAGGAATAACACAATTCCCTCTTCTCAAGTATCCTCAACAATTAGTCATTTCAAGACTATTTCAACGTTTTAAACAATAATTTCCAAAATGAACAACAATTCTCGTATTCCCTGAAATTCATCATTTATATAAATATAAATAAGAATTTTTTCAAACATCCATTTATTTTGACACACAAAATAAATACAACAATAACATTCATGGATTTTCAGTCTCTTTTAAAAAAATCTCCAAATTCTAGGTTTTCTCACCAAAACTATACAACTCAAATCCTTTGAAAGAAAACTTTCCAAAATCATCTTTTCTTCAATCAACGAAGATCAAAACCCATAAGATCATTTTAAAAGAATAAGAGACAAACCCACTTTCAAAATCACTCAACTTCTTAAATCAATAATCAATTTTCAAAGCTATTGAAACATGATTTCAAAAATCATATAGATCTTGCAAAAATATATATATAACTCTAAGAAAATCCCTACCTCAAGTTTTAAAGAAGAAATGAGATAAAACCTCTAAAATCAACGGTGTCGAAACTCGATCTTCACCGCACACAACGAAGCCCTCGAGATGATAACCAACTTTGGTGAAGAACTTAGGTCTAAATCCCAATGGATTTGGAGAAGTCAAAGAGAGAAGATGACTTCTAGAGAGAGAAGCTCCCGATCTAGAATTTTGGAGAGTTTTAGAGAGAGAGAGAGGATTGAAAAAGTGATCTGAAATATCAGATTCACGAATTGATATGACATGGTCCGCTTGAGCATGGAAAGCCCTGCTCGAGCGTCAAATACACTAACACAGTACTTTTGCATATAAGTCAAACTTCTGAAACCAAACATTCTCCGCTCGAGTGCATAAACAGCCGCTCGAGCAGACAAGCAACTTCGAATACATTTTGCATTTTTGCTTCGGGGCCACTGCCCCTCGGACTCACCAAGGGGCGCTTGCCCCTGGACCCCCGCGAGCTGACCGAGCAGCTCGATCCCTGATCGGCCCAGTTGAAGTGGCATACGCGTGAAAGAAGGATCGAAACCGGGATCGCTACAACCTTCCCCCCTTAAAGAATTTTGTCCCCGAAATTTCAAATCAAACTATCCAAATAAAGTGTTTTCTAGCGATCAAAGCCACATTATTTCATTTTCAAATCACAATACTAACTCTCAACCAAATTCCACCTTTTCCACCATGGTTATCTCATTAACAACAACCTTCCAAATATGGATAAACATCAAATTTCCTAAAAAGTAATGGCAACTCTCAACAACCTTATGCTTAAAACAACAACGCACATATCAACATGTGGTTAACAACTTTAAATACGTTTTCCTTAACACTAGGGAATATTACAAAGAAAAGCAACTTAAGCATTTTCAAACGAATCTAGATATTTGGAGCGGACTTGCGCCTCCCGTTCCCACATCGCTTCTTCAACCCCATGGTGTCTCCACAACTCCTTTACCAACGGTATAGTTTTGCCCCATAGCACTTGCTCCCGGTATCTAATATTTGAACCGATCGTCCTTCGTAAGAGGCATCCTCATCTACCTCCAAGTCAACCCAATCAAGAACATGAAAAGGGTCGGGTTCATACTTCCTAAGCATAGATACATGAAATCCGTTGTGAACTCTCGAAAGTTGTGGCGGTAAAGCTAACTAGTATGCCACTTCCCCAATTCGCTCTAAGATCTCAAAAGGCCCAGTAAACCTTGGAGATAATTTACCACTCTTACCAAATCTCATCAAACCCCGCCTTGGTGAGATTTTTAGAAACACATGTTCACCAACTTCAAAAAATAAAGGTTGTCTTCTCTTATCAGCATAACTCTTTTGTCGGCTTTGGGCCGTAGCTAACCTCTTTCGAATAAGAACAACTTTCTCAATTGTCTCTTTAACAATTTTCGAACCTAGTAACGGTGCATCAGCCACTTCGGCCCAACAAATTAGTGATCTACAAGGTTGGCCATACAAGGCCTCAAATGGTGCCATCCCAATACTAGCTTGGTAACTATTGTTGTAAGCAAACTCAATCAATGGTAAGTGCCTTTCCCAAGGGCCCTTAAAATCAAGGACATAAGCTCTAAGCATATCCTTCAAAATCTGAATGGTACGTTCCGACTGTCCATCGGTTTGAGGATGATAAGCGGTGCTAAGAGTCAACTTAGTTCCCAACGTCTCTTGAAGGCTTTGCCATAACTGGGCAGTAAAACAAGGATCCCTATCCGACACAATAATCACAGGGACTCCATGAAGTCGGCCTATCTCTCTAATGTACAACTCTACCAAGTGTTCAACTAAGCCACTGGTGCACATCGGAAAGAAATGTGTAGACTTAGTTAACCTATCAACAATCACCCAAATGGCATCATTGCCTCATTGTGTTCTAGGAAGCCCAACTACAAAATCCATCGTAACATGCTCTCATTTTCACTCGGCTATCGGTAAGGGTTGTAACAAACCCGCTGGTCTTTGGTGTTCAGCCTTCACTTGTTGACAACTAAGTGTAACAAGCCCGCGAGGGACCTCAATGGTGTTACAATTCGGACTCGATTTGTCATGGTTCTTAATCTTAAACCAAAGAGTCCAAATCCGGCAAATCGTTTTGAGAAAAATAGATTTTTAGAAAAGAAGTGCCAAACATGGACTGCTTTTCCAGATACAGAGTCGCCACCTAAATATTTTATTTTCGGGAAATTTAGGAAACCCTGACTCGTTGCCTAAGGCCACGTGTCCGTCATCACCAAAGTTGCCTCGGCTCGGGAACTAGGGTACGATTGGGGAAGGTCAGCTATGAGCACCCCCTCTCGCCCGATCAAAGATTGGCCTCTACTAACCATGATATCAAGTTTTGAACACAATGTGTGTTCTTATTCCGGTTATTTAGCTAGAATTATTATGTTATGCGCACAGCAAACAAGTATAGATTAGATCACCTAATTTGGAACAAAGCATTGCATATCCACTTGTTTGGAAACATTTTGAAATTTGCTACTCGGAACTAGGCTAAAATATGGATTTCAATGAATTATCCCAATTCAAGTAATCCAACCTTCACCCACAGGCATTCAGGCAGTTAATCAAATAAGCATATAGCCACATGGTAAGCATGCTGTCATGTTGACATTCACACTCATGCGAGATGCTAAAGCATAAATACTTACATCGTACTCCGAGCCAAAATAGAAATCAGTTAGAAATCAATGCATGATCCTAACTATACAAAAATGCCTAATGCAACACATGCAAAATGCAACTATAGCAGGCTCGGTTATTCTAGACATGGCATGTGAAATGCTACAGCTAACACATATTCAATTTGAAATTGAAATTCAAATGCAGTTAGTATGATGCGCCGAGCCCGATGCATGCAAAATAGATGAATGAATGCAAACATGCGATCATACTGTATGCTAATTTAAATATGCCTAATCTAACCATCATAAGCGGTTAAATAAAAGGGAGAAAGAAAGGGGATTGGAAGACATGCACACATGCACGCACCCTTATTACAACAATTGGCCCTCACTCGGAGGGTCCGAAAGAATAATATAGTCCCAAATAAATACAGTCCGAATAAATAATATAAAATCCTAATTAATTAACAAATTAATCTAGGAAAGCAATAAATTGGCATGCAAGCCAGGGACCGCCTCAGTTCTGATCCAGGTGATGAATGATACATATTCACGTTGCCTTGCGTGGAAATCCACTGCGATGCCCCAATTAGCCTCTGTTTGCAATTGTTCTTGGAATGCGTACCAAGCTCCGGAAGGCTGCTGATTCTTGATTTGCTACAACAGAGAGCAACAAAGGGGCATGGCAAAGTATTTTTACACATGTATGCATGACTACTCTTCAGGGAGTGTAGTCCTCGATCCTCGTGCCACCAATCACGCATATCGATGCATGATGGCCGAGGAGTCGAATTGCATGACTCGATGTGAAATGAATGTACATGTAAAGCAAGTAAAGCCTAGAACGCTATCATGAATCATCAAGAGCTTCGGCGACCGAGAATTGAGACGCATTCCATCACTTATAGTATGAAATACCCCTCGTTTCCCGTGCTCGGATTAACGTTTAACCCGAACAATGCAATACATAAGCATGGCAAAAATACAATATGGACTAAGTACGCAAACATGCAACTAAACCAAACATGCGACAAGCATATGAACATAATGTGAGGCGACAACCTTGGATAATCATGGCAAAATACAATGTGAACATGCGAGCATGCGAGGCATGTAAAGCTAAGGAAGTATGCAATGACATACTATGTGTAACAAGCATGCGACAACATGGTAAAATGGGCTTACACCAAGATGGACAGCTCTCAACTAGGTCCAAATTAGTAGCCATTAGATGAAAATGAGACACTCGAAATGCGTGCGCACATGCACGCAAACCGAGGACCGAACCTAAGGCACGAATGCCACTCTACCAAAGCATGGTAAGGCATGGAACGTGGTATGCAAACATGCAAATTTTAGCACTCAAACATGATGCTAAACAGCCCCGAAACATGGCAACATGGCACCCGATGCATGAGATGGACCCCGAAATGCAAAACTAGGCACATAGAATGACTTACAGCTATACAAAGCATGCATTATTGGACTATGAAGTCTAAAGACGGAACCAAGACAGTCCCAAGACATGGACTTTTCCAGTTTAAAGCAAGGCCAAAAAGTGCTAACAAGATGGACTAAATTAGCATGCGAATTTGACTAGCAAACATGGTTTACATGGCAAATTTATGATGCAAATGAGAACTCATCAAACCAGTAAAAATCAGTGAATAAACTATGTGAAAATAGGCCCAAATAACCATGGAAATGTAGCCAATGCATACCAAAATGAGGGGCTCCTTTAGAGGGCCATGCAAGGAGTTATTAGGCACATCAAGATAGACAAGTGGCATGACATATACAACTCTGAAAATAAAATATGGTAGTCCTAAAACTCACAAAATTGGCCCCAAAATCAGTCAACAAGGCATGCAAGATGGGGGCCCTTTAGAAGACCAAAATGGTCATCAAGCAAGTCAAGGTGAGAGGGGGTTAACCCCCTCTGATTGGAGGCTCAAAACAGGGTCTTAGCCACCGAAAATCCATTGGATTTCTGTTGCAGTGGCTAGAAGGCCAAACAAGGCATGCAACAATAGCTTAGGCTTAAGGCTCAAAACAAGAGGCAACTAAGCATACTAGATAGCATATGACCTCAGATAAGAAAATTCCCTTAATCAAACATGGAGAGGGCCTCAAAAAAAAACTTTTTACAGTTTACAAAATGCTTCAAAAATGAACACAAATAGGGCTAATCTATCATGCAAAAATGGCCCTAAAAGTGAGAATAGGGACAAGGGGCAGTAGCCGACCCCAAAAAGCAAGGAACCCTTCAACAAAGTTGAAGAGGGGCTCAAAATAAGGCACTTCACAGTTTACATCAAACCACGAAAATAAACACAAGTAGGCCTAAACTAGCATGCAAGAAAAGGGCCTAAAAGAGGGGTAAAGAGGCAAGTGGTAGTAAATGACCTCAAACAGAGGAGATCTCTTCAACAAAGTTGAAGAAGGGCTCAAAAAAAGCCACTTTACAGTTTACATCAAAGCTCAAAACAGTTCAAAAATAAGCTCAAAATACTATGCAAAAATAGGCCTAAAAGAAAGTTAAAGAGGCAAGTGGTGGAAGGAGGTCTCAAACAGAAAAAGACCCTTAATCAAACATGAAAAGGGACTCAAAATATGATTATTTTCAGTTAGGGTCGGAGCTCAAAAATGCTTGCAAGAAAGGTTTATAAATGAAACAAAAAAAGGCTAGTTTAGGAGAAAAGTGTACTTACTCTTGAAGAACAAGTCTTTAGCAGCCTTTTGGTCCAAAAATCTGAGCTTCTAGCCTCTGAAGATCAGCCTCAAGGCGTTTGAATGGAGGATGGAGGTCTTGTGCTATGAGGTGTAGTGCAAAAATGCAAAGAAATCCAACTTCCAAGCTCTAACCACAAGCAATATAAAGAGAGAGATGGATTTTTGCCCTCCAAAATCTCAGAACCTGGTGTAAGGAAGAAGCCCCTTGCTTATATAGAGCAATGCAAGGCTAAAGCTTCTTGAACAAACTTCCAAAGGCTTTGATCCCTCCATACACGTGTATGGAGGGCAGATATGAGGAATCCAGCTGGTACAAAATATCTGCCCGGAAACTAGCTGAGAAAGGAGGGGTGCCGGCCATCAGCAATGGCCGGCAGGTGCTCACTAGTGGCCGGCAGAGGCAAAGCCATGGCCGGCAATGCCATGCCTATGGCCGGCAGTGCACTAGGAGGGCCACTCTGACAGGACCTAGTTAGGGTCCAAAAAAGAGGCAGAAAGGATACAGGGTCCGGAAACTTGAATTGATGACGCTCCGTCGCGACAGTCGAATACTGGGCAAGCAATCGAACCAGTTGTTGGGTGTACCTACAAGCACAACCAAGTCTTGAGGACGGTCAAAAATGGGGTGTCTACAGTTGCCCTTCTTTGACAGAACTCAAAAGTCACGAAGTGACGGGAGTGAATGTCAAAGCCCAGAGACGACCCATTTTTAACAAGGCCGAAGACTCAGACAAACAATTAGTATAAGCATGTAGAGATGCGCCCGAAGGCTGGGGCAAAATGCAAACGATATGCAAGATGCAAGATTTGATAATTAGACTTATACGCTGCGCGAAGCCGGTTTGTAATTGGACTTATACGCTACGCAAAGCCGGGTTGAAAATCAAAACAATGCAATGTACTAACAAGTACATATGAAGTGCGAAAGGTAGCACGAATGAAATGCATGCCAAATGCAATATGAGATGTAATGCACCAACAAGTGCATATGATGTGCGCAAGATAGCGCGATGGAAATGCATACCAAATGCAAAGAGGTGAATAAGACAGTGATGCGCTAGACAGTGCGAGTGCGTTAGACAACGCGAGTGCACAAGACAGTGCGATGCGCTAGACAGCGTGAATGCGTTAGACAACGCGAGTGCATAAGACAGTGCGATGCGCTAGACAGCGCGAGTGCGTTAGACAACGCGAGTGCACAAGATAGTGCAATGCGCTAGACAGCGCGAATGCGTTAGACAACGCGAGTGCACAAGAAAGTGCGATGCGTTAGACAGCGCGAGTGATGAATGCATACCAAAAATGCAAACAGGTAGGGTGTGCAAGATAGCGCGATGCGCAAGATAGCGCGAACAATGAATGCATACCAAAAATGCAAACAGGTAAGGTGCGGAAGACAGCGCGATGCGCAAGATAGCGCGAACAATGAATGCATACCAAAAATGCAAACTGGTAGGGTGCGCAAGATAGCGCGAACAATGAATGCATACCAAAAATACAAACAGGTAGGGTGCGCAAGACAGCGCGATGCGCAAGATAGCGTGAACAATGAATGCATACCAAAAATGAAAACAGGTAGGGTGCGCAAGACAGCGCGATGCGCAAGATAGTGCGAACAATGAATGCATACCAAAAATGCAAACAGGTAGGGTGCGCAAGACAGCGCGATGCGCAAGATAGCGCGAACAATGAATGCATACCAAAAATGCAAATAGGTAGGGTGCGCAAGATAGCGCGAACAATGAATGGATACCAAAAATGCAAACAGGTAGGGTGCGCAAGACAGCGCGATGCGCAAGATAGCGTGAACAATGAATGCATGCAATAAAGATGGAAAAGGGCGGTAAACCCTAACCATACCAGAACCATGAGAGGAAGAAAGAAAATCAATCAGGCACGTATACAATGCAACCTGAGAAAAATTCCAAACACGCTGAAATCACGTAAGGAATGGGACACTCAAACCACGTTGAAATCGTGACAGGAGGTCCAACAAACCGCCCAACGCATCAACAACGCAATCTGGGATAAATTCCAAACACGCTGAAATCACGTAAGGAACGTGACACTCAAACCACACTGAAATCGTGAGAAGAGGTCCAACAAACCGCCCAGGGCATCTACAATGCAATCTGGGATAAATTCCAAACATGCTGAAATCGCGTAAGGAATGGGACAATCAAACCACGCTGAAATCGTGAGAGGAGGTCCAATAAACCGAGAGAAACAGATGGAAACACCCCGCGTTTCCAAAAGAAGAAGAGGCATGGAAACATATCCCTGTGTCTCTGAATGGTGTGAGTACCGGAACGTATTCCAAATGCTTTTAACCAGAGGAGAAGAAACATAGGGACGTATCCCGGTGTTTCAGAAAGATAAAGAGACATAAGGACGTATCCCCGTGTCTCTGAATGGCGTAAGCACCGGAACGTATTCCAAATGCTTTTAACCAGAGGAGAAGAAACATAGGGACGTATCCTGGTGTTTCAGAAAGATAAAGAGACATAAGAACGTATCCCCGTGTGTCTGAATGGCGTAAGCACCGAAACGTATTCCAAATGCTTTTAACCAGATGAGAAGAAACATAGGGACGTATCCCGGTGTTTCAGAAAGATAAAGAGACATAAGGACGTATCCCCATGTCTCTGAATGGCGTAAGCACCGAAACGTATTCCAAATGCTTTTAACCAGAGGAGAAGAAACATAGGGACGTATCCTAGTGTTTCAGAAAGATAAAGAGACATAAGGACGTATCCCCGTGTCTCTGAATGGCGTAAGCACCGGAACGTATTCCAAATGCTTTTAACAAGAGGAGAAGAAACATAGGGACGTATCCCGATGTTTCAAAAAGATAAAGAGACATAAGGACGTATCCC
Organism: Camellia oleifera; assembly: GCA_022316695.1. Lineage (NCBI taxonomy): Eukaryota > Viridiplantae > Streptophyta > Magnoliopsida > Ericales > Theaceae > Camellia > Camellia oleifera. Next base: position 170,789,661 of record CM039315.1, read on the forward strand.
CGTGTCTCTGAATGGCGTGAGCATTGGAACGTATTCCAAATGCTTTTAACTAGAGGAGAAGAAGCATAGGGACGTATCTCGGTGTTTTAGAAAGATAAAGAGACATAAGGACGTATCCCCGTGTCTCTGAATGGCGTGAGCACTGGAACGTATTCCAAATGCTTTTAACCAGAGGAAAAGAAACATAGGGACGTATCCCGGTGTTTTAGAAAGATAAAGAGACATAAGGACATATCCCCGTGTCTCTGAGTGGCGTAAGCACCAGAACGTATTCCAAATGCTTTTAACCAGAGGAGAAGAAACATAGGGACGTATCCCGGTGTTTCAGAAAGATAAAGAGACATAAGGACGTATCCCCGTGTCTCTGAATGGTGTAAGTACCGGAATGTATTCCAAATGCTTTTAACCAGAGGAGAAGAAACATAGGGACGTATCTCGGTGTTTCAGAAAGATAAAGAGGCATAAGGACGTATCCCCGTGCCTCTGAATGGCGTAAGCACCGGAACGTATTTCAAATGCTTTTAACTAGAGGAGAAGAAACATAAGGACGTATCCGAGTGTTGTAAAAAGATAAAGAGACATAAGGACGTATCCCCGTGCCTCTGAATGGCGTAAGCACCGGAACGTATTCCAAATGCTTTTAACCAGAGAAGAAGAAACATAGGGACGTATCCCGGTGTTTCAGAAAGAGAGAAGAAGCATAGGGACGTATCCCGGTGTTTTGGAAAGAAGGAGAAACATAGGGACGTATCCCGGTGTTTCGAAAAGAAGGAGAAACATAAGGACGTATCCTGGTGTTTCAGGAAAAGAGAAGAAACATAGGGACGTATCCCGGTGTTTCGGAAAGATGGAGAAACATAAGGACGTATCCCGGTGTTTCAGAAAGGGAAAGAAACATAGGGACGTATCCCGGTGTTTAGGAAAAAGGAAAGAAACATAGGGACGTATCCCGGTGTTTAGCAAGGAATGTGAAACATAGGGATGTATCCCGGTGTTCCGCAAGGAAAGAGAAACATGGGGACGTATCTCGGTGTTTCAGAAAGGTATAAGCATTGGAACGTATTCCAAATGCTCTAAACCAGAGGAGGTCTAACCCGTCGCACGCGCGAGGAGAAAGAATAACGATTACAAGTGATAAGGTGCATGACAATGCAAGTAAGATGTGCATAATCAATGCAATGAATGAGCATAACAATGCAATTGGAATGTGCGTCACAATGCAAGCATGAGAAGTGCATAACAATGCGGGTGGAAGAGTGCATAACAATGCAAGTGGAGCGTGCGTGACAACGCATATTTGAAACAAAATGTCGAATAAGGGAATACAAGCCTTAACGAGACCAAATTCAAACGCGACCTCCGATTTACCTTTCGAAGGGGTCTGCAACACACTCAGCTCAAAAACGGGCACACCCTGTTCATATTAGAGAGAGATAACATCTACTGCTGCTTTAATTGCCATTCTGACTTGAAGCAGGCTTAAGCTTGGGGTCGAGATACACTCATACTTCGGAGTAGTGATGAGGCCTGAGGAGGTACATCTGGAGTACAATCACGGAATTTGCTGAAGGTGAAACACACTCAGGTGCTTCAATTTTCCCTCTTTTCTTTTGCTTTGCAGTCCGGAACCTATATTGCTTCAGATAGGCCCTGATTTCACTGTTCTCACATGACCTGGGTTAAACCCTGCAGTTTTCGAAAGAACAAATTCCTTTTTTTGCACAAATGTGGAGAATGGCACAACACTCTGAGCACATAACAAATCATTTTTGAAATTGAGAAAATGAGTTCTCGACCGGGTATTGAGCCTACAACTGAACACAGCAAAGACTACCCAACAATGGAAAATAAAGGTAAACAACCTAAACACATCTATCGACACTTGAAACGACTCAAAACAAGAATTGAGACAAACAAAATGCAATGAAAGACTCAAATGCGCACAGGGAGCCTGTTTCACCGGGTATTATTTCCCACCCTTCCTCATTTGTGATTCTCACATCACTCGGCCCTCAAGCTCGGTTTTTCTCTCAAAACCCTTTTCTCGCTTTTTCTCTCTGCGCACATCTCTCTATTCTTCAATCTCTCATTTTCAATCCCTCCCATGGGTGGTTGATGGATAAACAGAAAGTTGTGGGCTCTTGCCCTTAGCATTCCGCTAGATTCTTCTTTCTTCTGCTCATAACAGTGAACTCTCCCACAGAGGGGCTGCGCTACAATTGGGTGTGTAGCAAATCTGCAGCTGACATCGGTTGATGATACTCTGCTGGGGGAGTTTGGACGTGGTTAGATCTGTCCAGATGAGGAAGTGGATCATCTTGATCCATTCCAATTCGTGCTTCGCACTTGACTTGATACCTCGTTACTTAGAGGGTGAGAGAGCTTTCTGCCCTTTTCTGTTAGCTTCAGTTGTGCCCTTCTTGGCAAGTAGAGTGCCCTTCTTGGCAAGTAGAGTGCCCTTCTTAGCGAGTAGTTGACGATGGAGGAAAGACAGAACACCTGACTCAACTGTACCCCTAGTTCATCATTTTGACCATTTTTGTTTTGGTTTTAAAACAATTTTGACCAACATGAAAGTTAGATTAACACACGCTTGTTCAACTTTTGATTTAAAATCATGCAAGTTCGGCTATGAGCACTGAAAATTTTCCTTTTTTGGGTCCAAGAAATGGTCTAGTTTTTTGGAAAAATGGAATAATTTTCGAGAGAATAGTCAACCTCAGTAAAAATTCTCAAAAACTATTTTGCAAACGGCCAAAGCTCAACAAGCACGGAACCAACTCTTGAGATGCACAACCTCGAACCCATAGCAATGGAAAATTGCCCCTTGTTCGAAGAGAGCTGCACGGCAACGGAAAGTTGCCCTTTGTTTAAACGGCACCGCAGTGCGTTGGATGGCAACGGAAAGTTGCCTCTTGTTTGAATGGCACCGCAGTGCATGGTAGTTAGTCCTCAGAGTGACGAACACAACCAAATCCTTAGCTTCAGAGAAGGCAAAGATGCTCAAAACCAATACATGGACACACTTGTTTTGCAGGTGTTTGTGGCTGGACTTCAGAGTGAAGTTGCCTACGTATCCCAAACATGGGAATCAAGCCTTACGTAGTTCCGGGGTTAAGGTACACTCGGGTATTAACCTCTCCTTTTTAGGCTCTAACTTTTGCCAAGGCGCCCGTCGCGGGTCTTCGATCTTGCGAGCTTTGTTCTTCTTTCTTTCTTTCTTTCTTTTTATGTTCTTTTCATTCCTTTTTCTTCTTCTTTTTTTTTTTGCATTTTTCTTTTTCTTTTATTTTTTTGTCTTTTTCTTGCTCTAACTTTTGCCTGGGTCACCCTTCCGGGTTTTCGGCCCAACGAGCCTCTCAAGGGTAAAAGTGTGACAAGTCCATGCCAAATGGTTTTAGGATCTCGAAGCCATTCATATCCAAGAGAGTGGCTGTTGTATCGATTTGCAGAAGGATCCATCTTCGGCTCTTCGAGCACATCGGACATTTTCGCCCCTAGTTTGAGGGGTGCTCCTGTTCTAGCTTCGCAAGCTTCTTTTGATCACATATGATATTCTCGTCCCTAGTTCATTGTCTACTTCTGATTTGGCCACACAGGCCTCACATTGTAGTTGATCGTTGAACATTCTGAATTCAAGTTCAAGGTTTGGAGGCAAAGGGGTTGAGTCTCGAGGCTGAGAGTGATCCTAGGCTGCACAATCTCAAGAGCGATTCCACATAGGTCTTCGCAGGACCGCGCAAAACATTTTGTTTTTGAAAATTTTTAAGAAAGCGACAAGTCTCTCGCACTGAAGATAGTGTGAAACCAGTTTGGATCAAGCCAAGGTCCTTCTCAGTACTCACGCTAACAAGCATGATTTCATTCATTAAGGGCTTAGCACGCCTCTCTTTCTCTCAAATGATCAAAGTTTTATGAATCCCGAGGAATTCTTTCCTCTTCGTTTTCACCACAATGTTCAAAAAAGGTTTTGAAAAAACTTAGGTCAATACAATGACTTCAAGGCACAGAAAAGTAGGCGAAAAGCTCTGCCATTTCATCCAAATCTTGTGGCACAACAGGCTCAAAGTAGTAATAAGCACAAAACATGATAGCCACAGCTGCTTCATTCATACTTCCTGGTTGCAACTGGGTTCACCGCAGAGGCAAACTCAAAAAGGAAAGCAAAAAGAGTAATTACAAAACAAAACGGTGTTCGAGGCAACAACCCCAGAATCACCTAATATTCTATACAAAGGGGACTGACTCGCCACAACAAACAGACCCTTAAGCCAAAAAAAAAAAAAAAAAAAAAGACTAACTCAAGACAAAGAGACAGACTCAAAACAAAACAAAAGACTGAACTAATACCCAAGCCAGAGTTTACAAAATTAGCAACCGCAGATGCTCAAAAGTACGTGTCAGACGCCACATCCAAAAATACGTCAAGTATCACCCGCAGGCGGTTCACTTCCTGATTACATACTCGCAGTATCGGTATCCTCAAAATCCAAGAACTCTGTAGTGACTGACTTGGCCGAGGTAGGCGGGAGAATGACCTTATCATCAATCAAATCTTGCACTTCATGACGAAGGTGGAAACAACTGTCGGTGCTGTGACCGGTTTGCTGGTGGTACGCGCAGTACACAGTAGCGTCATGTTTAGCTGGAAGGGGATGCGGGAGAGGCTGTGGCTCAAGAGGTGTAAGATGCCCCTTTTTAGCCAAAATTAGAAGTGCCCTAGACAAAGGCATGTAGAGAGGATGAAAGACTCGGCGCCCTCGAGGCAGATACCTTGAAGTCTAGGAATTCTCGCTAGACGCGCTAGCAAAAGGATCAACAGGTGCAGCCTTGGATTTCTGGTCTTTCCTGGATGTAAGGTTGGGAGCGGAAGAAACTGCTCTGGCATGACGGGGCCTATCCCGGTTTTCTGGCTGGCTTGTACTGCCCGTGGCTGGAGTGGGGAAAACATCATCCACGATCTTGGTTATGACCGTGAGCATTTGTTGCTTACTTATCCCCCCGGCTTTCAAAGCCTCGACTGCCCACAGCAGTTGTTCAATGGGATCGGCGTCCGCCTTTATCTTCTTCCTGCCCCTGGCTTCAGCCTGATCGAGGGCCTAGGTTGGTGCTGATATGTCATGGTTATAATTGGAGGCCATCTCCGGTTGACTAAGCTCGATCACAATTCGCCCTAATAGCGGGGGCTCCTGTGGTACAACACTTTCAGCGTATGGTGCGGCTGGTGGCGAAATTGATATCCCGTAAGCAAGATCTGCCATGGACCTCTGGAGGTCACCTATCATCCCCATCAATTCGAATGTGGTGGGCTCACGAGCCTGGTACAACTGGGGGATCCAAACCGGGTGCACCACAGGGGACCTGGGCGGATGTGGTACATCGACATCGGTCCCACTTTGCAGAGTGAGTCCTTGGTCCAACGCGGCTGTCATAACCACGATCTCTTCTGAATTCTGTGCCATGATAAGTCCACTGCTCTGAATGGTGACTAACGGATCAGATAGCTGCCTTGCCTTAGCAAAGGGAGAACACTGACTGTTCTAAATCAACTCTTTAATCCTTGTAAGGAAAAAAACAAACAACATTTCAGCCCAAACGGATCAAACACAGGTGTGGTCGAACAACTGTACTCTACCACTGACCACTATTTCCCCAAAATCACTGTCCCCAAAGACTGAATCTGATACCCGCAGATAACTGATTCTCAAAACACTGACTGATGCCCGCAAGCCTGATGCCAAAACTTGTAAACTGATACATGCATTTCCCTGTAGAGACGTACTCTAACAGCACATAACAGATAAGTGAGAGCCAAAACACCCCTATGTTTGGGGCAGGGTTTCCCTGTCCTACTTTGTCAAGAGCTAGGGTTTCACTATGCACGCAGCAGTTTCAAACAACCTATCGGGTAAGCAACCTATCCTAGTTTGGAATGGTCATTACGGATTTCGATATGCACTAGGTCGAATGGTCAAAAGGGTGCCCCGGTAAAACCGGGGTTTGTGTTCCCATACTAGTAGAGCCCACAACCGGTCAGCCTTATGGTCATGCCTTGACAAGACAAGCCTCTGGCAAACCATTCAGGAATAGCAGATGGCAAACACAGTGTCCTAGGAGCACCAATGCACATGCAATGCAAAGAAACACATAAGTGTGAACAAAACAAGATATCATGAGTTCTAGTCAAGTTCTCTAATTCCCCAGCAGAGTCGCCAGAAACTGTAACAAGCCCGCGAGGGACCTCAATGGTGTTACAGTTCGGACTCGATTTGTCACGGTTCTTAATCTTGAACCAAAGAGTCCAAATCCGGCAAATCGTTTTGAGAAAATTAGATTTTTAGAAAAGAAGTGCCAAACATGGACTGCTTTGCCAAATACAGAGTCGCCACCTACATATTTTATTTTTGGGAAATTTAGGAAACCCTGACTCGTTGCCTAAGGCCACGTGTCCGTCATCACCAAAGTTGCCTCAGCTCGGGAACTTGGGTACGATTGGGAAAGGTAAGCTATGAGCACCCTCTCTCGCCCGATCAAAGATCGGCCTCTACTAACCATGTTATCAAGTTTTGAAAACATTGTGTGTTCTTATTCCGGTTATTTAGCTAGAATTACTATGTTATGCGCGCAACAAACAAGTATAGACTAGATCGCCTAATTTGGAACAAAGCATTGCATATCCGTTTGTTTGGAAACGTTTTGAAATTTGCTACTCGCAACTAGGCTAAAATATGGATTTCAATGAATTATCCCAATTCAAGTAATCCAACCTTCACCCACAGGAATTCAGGCAGTTAATCAAATAAGCATATAGCCACATGGTAAGCATGCTGTCATGTTGACATTCACACTCATGCGAGATGCTAAAGCATAAATACTTACATCGTACTTCGAGCCAAAATAGAAATCAGTTAGAAATCAATGCATGATCCTAACTATACAGAAATGCCTAATGCAACACATGCAAAATGCAACTATAGCAGGCTCGGCTATTCTAGACATGGCATGTGAAATGCTACAGCTAACACATATTCAATTTGAAATTGAAATTCAAATGCAGTTAGTATGATGCACCAAGCTCGGTGCATGCAAAACAGATGAATGAATGCAAACATGCGATCATACTGTATGCTAATTTAAATATGCCCTAATCTAACCATCATAACGGTTAAATAAAAAGGAGAAAGAAAGGGGATTGGAAGACATGCACACACGCACGCACCCTTATTACAACAATTGGCCCTCACTCGGAGGGTCCGAAAGAATAATATAGTCCCAAATAAATACAGTCCGAATAAATAATATAAAATCCTAATTAATTAACAAATTAATCTAGGAAAGCAATAAATTGGCATGCAAGCTAGGGACCGCCTCAGTTCTGATCCAGGTGATGAATGATACATATTCAGGTTGCCTTGCGCAGAAATCCACTGTGATGCCCCAATTAGCCTCTGTTTGCAATTGTTCTTGGAATGCGTGCCAAGCTCCGAAAGGCTGCTGATTCTTGATTGCTGCAACAGAGAGCAACAACGGGGCATGGCAAAGTATTTTCACACATGTATGCATGACTACTCTTCAGGGAGTGTAGTCCTCGATCCTCGTGCCACCAATCACGCATATCGATGCATGATGGCCGAGGAGTCGAATTACATGGCTCGATGTGAAATGAATGTACATGTAAAGCAAGTAAAGCCTAGAACGCTATCATGAATCATCAAGAGCTTCGGCGACCGAGAATTGAGACGCATTCCATCACTTATAGTATGAAACACCCCTCGTTGCCCGTGCTCGGATTAACGTTTAACCCGAACAACGCAACACATAAGCATGGCAAACATCCAATATGGACTAAGTACGCAAACATGCAACTAAACCAAACATGCGACAAGCATATGAACATAATGTAAAGCGACAACCTTGGATAATCATGGCAAAATACAATGTGAACATGCGAGCATGCGAGGCATGTAAAGCTAAGCAAGTATGCAATGACATACTATGTGTAACAAGCATGCGGCAACATTGTAAAATGGGCTTACACCAACATGGACAGCTCTCAACTAGGTCCAAATTAGTAGCCATTAGATGAAAATGAGACACTCAAAATGCGTGCGCACATGCACGCAAACCGAGGACCGAACCTAAGGCACGAATGCCACTCTACCAAAGCATGGTAAGGCATGGAACGTGGTATGCAAACATGCAAATTTTAGCACTCAAACATGATGCTAAACAGCCCCGAAACATGGCAACATGGCACCCGATGCATGAGATGGACCTCGAAATGCAAAACTAGGCACATAGAATGACTTACAGCTATACAAAGCATGCATTATTGGACTATGAAGTCTAAAGACGGAACCAAGACAGTCCCAAGACATGGACTTTTCCAGTTTAAAGCAAGGCCAAAAAGTGCTAACAAGATGGACTAAATTAGCATGCGAATTTGACTAGCAAACATGGTTTACATGGCAAATATATGATGCAAGTGAGAACTCATCAAACCAGTAAAAATCAGTGAATAAACTATGTGAAAATAGGCCCAAATAACCATGGAAATACAGCCAATGCATACCAAAATGAGGGGCTCCTTTAGAGGGCCATGCAAGGAGTTATTAGGCACATCAAGATAGACAAGTGGCATGACATATACAACTCTGAAAATAAAATATGGTAGTCCTAAAACTCACAAAATTGGCCCCAAAATCAGTCAACAAGGCATGCAAGATGGGGGCCCTTTAGAAGACCAAAATGGTCATCAAGCAAGTCAAGGTGAGAGGGGGTTAACCCCCTCTGATTGGAGGCTCAAAACAGGGTCTTAGCCACCGAAAATCCACTGGATTTCAGTGGCAATGGCTAGAAGGCCAAACAAGGCATGCAACAATAGCTTAGGCTTAAGGCTCAAAACAAGAGGCAACTAAGCATACTAGATAGCATATGACCTCAGATAAGAAAATTCCCTTAATCAAACATGGAGAGGGCCTCAAAAAAAAAAACTTTTTACAGTTTACAAAATGCTTAAAAAATGAACACAAATAGGGCTAATCTATCATGCAAAAATGGCCCTAAAAGTGAGAATAGAGACAAGGGGCAGTAGCTAACCCCAAAAATCAAGGAGCCCTTCAACAAAGTTGAAGAGGGGCTCAAAACAAAACACTTCACAGTTTACATCAAACCACTAAAATAAACACAAGTAGGCCTAAACTAGCATGCAAGAAAAGGGCCTAAAAGAGGGGTAAAGAGGCAAGTGGTAGTAAATGACCTCAAACAGAGGAGATCCCTTCAACAAAGTTGAATAAGGGCTCAAAACAAGGCACTTTACAGTTTACATCAAAGCTCAAAACAGTTCACAAATAAGCCGAAAATACTATGCAAAAATAGGCCTAAAAGAAAGTTAAAGAGGCAAGTGATGGAAGGAGGTCTCAAACAGAAAAAGACCCTTAATCAAACATGAAAAGGGACTCAAAATATGATTATTTTCAGTTAGGGTCGGAGCTCAAAAATGCTTTCAAGCAAGGTTTATAAATGAAAGAAAAAAAGGCTAGTTTAGGGGAAAAGTGTACTTACTCTTGAAGAACAAATCTTTAGCAGCCTTTTGGTCCAAAAATCCGAGCTTCTAGCCTTTGAAGATTAGCCTCAAGGTGTTTGAATGGAGGATGGAGGTCTTGTGCTATGAGGTGTAGTGCAAAAATGCAAAGAAATCCAACTTCCAAGCTCTAACCACAAGCAATATAGAGAGAAGGATTTTTGCCCTCCAAAATCTCAGAACCTGGTGTAAGGAAGAAGCCCCTTGCTTATATAGAGCAATTCAAGGCTAAAGCTTCTTGAACAAACTTCCAAAGGCTTTGATCCCTCCATACATGTGTATGGAGGGCAGATATGAGGAATCCAGCTGGTACAAAATATCTGCCCGGAAACTAACTGAGAAATGAGGGGTGCCGACCATCAGCAATGGCCGGCAGTGCCACACTGATGGCCGGCAGGTGCTCACTAGTGGCCGGCAGGGGCAAAGCCATGGCCGGCAGTGCCATGCCTATGGCCGTCAGTGCACTAGGAGGGCCACTCTGACAGGACCTAGTCAGGGTCCAAAAAAGAGGCAGAAAGGATACAGGGTTCGGAAACTCGAACCGATCACGTTCCGCCGCGATAGTCGAATGCTGGGCGAGCAATCGAACCAGTTGTTGGGTGTACCTACAAGCACAACCAAGTCGTGAGGACGGTCAAAAATGGGGTGTCTACAGTAAGGCACTTCTATACAAATAAAGCGACATCATGTTTCATACCCCTCCACCAAAACTGACGACTAAGATCATGATACATTTTAGTGCCTCCTGGGTGTACCGCAAGGCGTGAGTGATAGAACTCCCGAAGTACTTCCTCTCTACAAGATTCTAGTACAAACAAATGGTCTAGGTAACGTACACTCAGATCCGAGTGAACGTTCAAACCTTTCTCTTCCTTCCCATTGGAAATCTTAACACGGATTGATTCTATATCACGGTCTCCTTGTTGTGCCTCTATGACCTTACTAACCAAGGTAGGTTCAGCATTCAAAGTAAACAAGGTAGCACTCTCTTCGAACTCACCCAAGTGCAAATCAAACTTGCCAATAACATCTAGCATATCCCATTCCCAAATTGGCACACTTGCCAAACTACTCATAGATTTTCGAGTCAAAGCATCGGCCACCACATTGGCTTTCCTCGGATGATAGTGTAACTCAAAGTCATAATCCTCCATAAATTCCATTCACCTCCATTGTTGTAAATTCAAGTCTTTTTGAGAAAACAAATACTTTAGACTATTATGATCGGAGAAAACCTCAAACTTCTCACCATACCAAATTTTCAAGGCAAAAATCACCACCGCTAATTCTAAATCATAGGTGGGGTAATTCTTCGCGTGAGTTTTCAATTGTCGTGATCCGTAGGCCACAACTTTTCCCTCTTGCATCAAGACACAACCAGGTCCACCCCCAGACGCATCACAATAGACAGTGTAATTCAAACCCCTTTCCGGAATTATCAAAACCGGTGCGGTAGTCAATCTAGTCTTAAGCTCTTGGAATGACTTTTCACAAGCCTCACTCCACACAAATTTGATACCTTTTCTAGTCAACTTAGTCAAAGGTGCAGCTAGTCTAGAGAAGTCCATTACAAAACGTCGATAATACCCCGCTAATCCCAAGAAACTTCGGATTTCAAAAACATTCTTGGGTTGCTCCCAATCCTGTACGGCATCTACCTTTGAGGAGTCCACAGTTACACCCTCTCTAGACACTACATGCCCCAAAAACTTCACCTCAGTTAACCAAAACTCGTATTTCTCAAATTTGGCATACAATTGGTGCTCACTAAGTAAACCCAGCACTACCCGCAAGTGAGTCTCGTGTTCCTCCTCGGAGGTTGAATAAATCAATATGTCGTCCACAAAGACGACCACAAAACGGTCCAAGTATTCCTGAAAAATTCTGTTCATCAAATTCATAAAGGAAGCAGGCGCATTGGTTAACACAAAAGGCATTACAAGGAATTCATAGTGGCCATAACGCGTACGAAAGGCCATTTTCTGAATGTCCTCCTCCCGGACTCTCAACTGATGGTACCCCAACCTCAAATCTATTTTTGAGAAGCAATGAGACCCTCTAAGTTGGTCAAACAAATCATCTATTCTGGGTAGAGGATACTTGTTCTTAGCTGTAACTCTATTCAACTTGCGGTAATCAATACATGAGCAACAATCCACCATTATTCTTCGCAAAGAAAGCCGGTGCTCCCCAAGGTAATGTACTAGAACGAATGAAGCCCTTATTTAAAAGCTCTTGGAGTTGAATCTTCAACTCATGTAATTCGGCGGGTGCAAATCTATACGGTGACATGGAAATCGGTGCTGTACCAGGCACTAATTCAATGGAGAACTTGATCTCTTGATGAGGTGGTAAACTAGTAAGATCTTCTAGAAAGACATCTGAGTATTCACAAACTACCCTTGGTAACTCTACACGAGCCCTGTCACTCTCATTATCCAAGAGAGTTGCAAGAAGGCCACTAAGTTTGCTCCTACTACGAGGGTCAACAATTGGCGACAGGGCTCTATCAACTCGATCCCCATAAAATAGAAACGATCACCGCTCGAAGTGCACACCGTAACTCTCTGACGGTAACAATCAATCATAGCTTGGTAAGAACACAACCAGTCCATGCCAAAAATGACATCAAAACTCAACATATCGAGCAACACAAAAGCAAATGGAAGTCAATGCCCGGCAACTTCAATTTCACAATCACGACAAACCCAGTCTAAATCAACTGTACCCCCAACAGGGGACTCTACTCTGAGTGGAGGCACTAACCATGCTACCTCTAACCCCAATACAGAAGCAAACGCAGTAGATACAAATGAATAAGATGCACCCGTGTCTATCGATACATTAGCCAAAGAATTACATACAACAAAAATACCTCTCACAACTGAGGATTCTGGCAACTGCACTAGCATGGTAACAACATACACACGCCCCTGTGGCCCCTGATTAACTTGCTCCCCTCTCAGAGCATAGGCCTGTTGTACTGACTGAGCCGAAGTGGCTCCCTGATTAACTCGCGAAGCTTAGACTAATTAAGCTTGCTAGTGGCTCTGAGTTTGCCTCGATCTTGATGCGCCAAATGCACCTCCCAACTATGGGCAAGTTCTCTTCATGTGCCCTGGCTGACCACACTGATAACAATTAAACCCTTGACTCTGAGACTGAGATTGTAACGCCCTCAATTTAAGACATAAATCATTCATTCACAAGTTCCATGAACATAAGGAAAAGAATACATTTTCATTCATCAGAGTCTTCTTTACAAAAATTTTACATGTTACCAACAAAACATATGCCCTACAGGCTTACATCTTTCCAAGTTATCACTCGGTTACAACAAATGAACAGTTCTAACTCTATACATGAAAAGCCCTCCGCTTGAATATACATTTAATCATCCAAACAAAATATCAAAAGGGAGTCTTCAACTCGTAAACCTCCCAAGCTAAGACCTTGGAGGCGGCATATCACCTGTACCTAAAAAATGGTGTCCCAAGTAGGGTGAGCCAATGCCCAGTAGAGATATGCTAAACAACATATGAGATTTAACTAAAACATTAGCATTCAATAAATGTTTAACACTTATGAACCATCATAAACCTTTTCATCAATCAATCAACATTGATACCCACATTTCAATTCACTTCCAGTTATTACCCAAGTCAATTCATTAACATAATTCTTTATCATATAAACAATTCAAAATGAGACTGCAACTCATTCATCAACACTTCGATCGTATACATCATTCATACACTTCCATAACTTGCCATTTTACAGAACTACGCCTGAGAGAACCGACACCCAAATATAAATAAATTTTGGGACTTTCACCCTAGACACTCCGGCCAACTTAATTATCCATGGAGTCCATCCCTTATCTCCTCCCAAACAAGATATATATACAATGTATATAACACATCATCATATACAATGACCAATTAAGTCACATATTCAATGTTAATATCCAACCGTCATATTCAATGACATATTCCAATTGATTAGTCTCAATTTACCTAATCAACATGCAGTTTCTTCAACAATCATGACTATCCTCCACTGATAGCCCAAAACAGATATAGCAAAACAGATAAATAAATTTCTCAGCAGATAATATATCACATTTCCCATAGGTGAGTGATTCATCAATCTAACTACACCATTTAATCACAATTTCCGCCAACTTCTTAATTCTCAAACCAATTTCATATTTCCATAATGATTTCGTCATTTACACAAATAATATATATAATTCAACTTAGGGTATTTTTCCCCCTTTTCTCAAATAGTGCACCCAAGGCCAAATCTCACCATTTTAACAGTTATACACCATTAACCCCATTTTCAAGGTCTTTCATACATATATGGAGCCTAAACAAGTAAATCCCTCTTTTACAATTCCAAACTCAAACCCTAACTTTACCCAAACCAACCATTTATACAAAATAACCATATCATGTTAAAACTCATATTAGTGAGTAGATTATTCCTACCTCAAGAAGAGAAGACGAGCCAAGCAAGAGATGAGCTCCAAAGATGATGAAACCAACTTCCACTTGGATGAAAATGGAGATCTTGAAGAGCTCAAACTTTTTATCAAAGGAAAGAGGGTGAGAAGATCAATAGATCTAGGTCAAAATGTAGAGAGAGAGAGAGAGAGAGAGAGAGCATTTTAGAGAGAGAGACTCTCAACTTAGGGTTTTAAAAAGTTTTAGAGAGAGAGGACAAAAAAAGTGATTTAAAACGTCACTTTCGCGATCTGATATACGCACAGTCCGCTCGAGCGGAGAGTTTGACGCTCGAGTGTCAGATTCAAAAATTATACCCGCTCGAGCGCAATAAAGGCCGCCCAAGCGCCAAGACACAACAGCAAGGTACTACCCGCTCGAGTGTAAAATACACTCATCCAATACTTTACAGACTTCAGACAGTCGCTCGAGCACAAGAAAGGCCGCTCGAGCTTAGACCCGCTCAAGCGTAAGAACTCCGCTCGAGCGTGAGAAACACTTCTGCAATATTTTTTGCAGACGCACAAAGTACTGAAGGATTGCAAACCTCGTTCGAGCGCAAAAGGACCCGCTCGAGTGGAAGACCAGAATTCTGGGCAACAGGGTTCTAGACCAACCACCAACCAACTTGTTTTGAACACGCCCAAGACAACCCAAAACTCAAATTCAAAGAGTAGGAGGAGGAAGAGACATAACAACAACATTAAACCATAAGACCCGAGTCCGAAACACCATAAAGGTCGAGTTAGAAACTGGGATCACTATAACCTCCCCCCCTTAAACAATTTCATCCTCGAAATTACAAATTAAGTTCAAAATCAACGTTTAGTCATTCCCAATCATGTTATTCTTACAAATCCAATACCATGGCAATCCTCCTGTCATTTATTTTCACCGACTCGATACACGAGCCCCAATTTGAAACGAAATTTACAATTTTCAAAACATTAACGATGTTTAATCAAAATTCAAATTTTCAAGAAATGTACGTGGCATATACAATGCTCCCAAGATAACACAATACACGTGACATTCCATATTCCCAAACATATGCAATGTTTACAATAAACTCATGTTTCCAAGATGTTCATAACATATACAATGTTTGCATAATTTAAACATATGCAATGTTTACAATAAACTCATGTTTCCAAGATGTTCATAAAATATACAATGTTCGCATAATTTAAACATATACAATGTTTTACAACCCAAACATGTTCAATGTTCTTAGAGTTCATCAACAAAACAAGATTTCCAACATATTCTCAAACATTAATAAATAGATCTGGATATTTCTCTCAGACCTCCATCTCACGTTCCCAAGTCGCTTCCTCAACTCCATGATGTTTCCATAATACCTTGACCAAGGGAATGGTCATGCCTCGCAAGACTTGGTCCCGTCTATCCAAGACCCTCACCGATCTCTCCTCATACGAAGCATCATCATTTACTTCTAAGTCGGTCCAATCCAGCACATGCGATGGATCCAGCTCATATTTCCGCAATATACTAATATGAAACACGCCATGCACTCCGAAAAGTTGCGGCGGCAACGCCAAACGATAGGCAACCTCTCCAATCCACTCAAGGATCTCAAAAGGGCCAATAAATTGAGAGGATAACTTCCCACTCTTCCAAAACCTCATCAAACCCCGTCTAGGTGATATTTTTAGAAAGACATGATCACCCACCTCAAACGACAAAGGTCTCCTCCTACGGTCAGCATAGCTCTTTTGGCGACTATGGGCCGTAACCAACCTCTTACGGATAAGTGCTACTTTCTTCGTCGTTTCCCACACCAACTCTGAGCCCAACAAAGGTGCATCACCCACCTCAGCTCAGCACACTGGAGATCTACACAATCGGCCATACAAGGCCTCAAACGGTGCCATACCAATACTCGATTGGAAGCTGTTATTGTAGGAAAACTCTGTTAAGGGTAGGTGTCTCTCCTACGACCCCTTAAAGTCAAGGACATAGCCCCGCAGCATATCCGCAAGGATCTTAATAGTGCGCTCGGACTGCCCGTCAGTCTGAGGATGGTAAGCCGTGCTAAAGGTCAATCTAGTTCCCAAGGCACTCTGTAAACTCTGCCACAACCTAGCAGTAAAATGTGGACCTCTATCTAAGACAATTGACACTGGGACTGTCACGACCCCAACCCGCCCCTAGCAGGGAGGTGCCGAGATGGCCAGTAATCCGAGATTACCGAAGGCCGGCTTTCAAAATTTCACACACAACAGAGTGCTCATAGGGGCTTACAAGATGCGGAAGCAATAAATCGAATACAAATGGTCCATAAGAGCTGTGCATAAATCAGATGAAAAGACATATTCAATATAGTCTTACAACCAGTCCAAGTTATCAAAATACAAATCAAATCTTGATCAAAAGGCTTCTAAGCCGACAAGTACAAAATACAATGAATATAAGCCAAGAAGCATGATTTTCAAGATCTGCCGAGATAAATACAAAATGCCGATGTAAACACAAAATGCCGGAGTGGGAAATAGTATCGCTGTCAAGAATGCAAAACAAGGCCGACGTAAATCAAGAATCCAAAATAAGCTTGCAAACACATCTAGGCGTCACCGCTGTCCTGCTCATCACCTACATATATATATAGAGGGTGAGTATGGAAACTCAGTGAATGGTACTAGTAATAAAGGTTTACATGAATATAGCCGAAGTCTGTATAAAATAAAACATGTCAAAACCATCAAAACATCAGCCGAGGTTCTATCAAGCAAAGCACATCAAAACTGTACCGGGTCAAGGGATGAACCGTATTCATCTGTTAAGACTTACAAATTTCAGGGGATGCTCACTGACATCGGCAAAACATAATCAAAAGCTGTCCGAACAAACAGTATGTGTAGTAACCCATTGGTGGCAAAACAAGATTGTACGATCCGTAATCGTTTTATACAAGATGGTGCTGCGAAAGTTTAGAGTCCTCCAGCCCAAGGGACTTGTGATACTTAGGCCCATAGCCCCTTTTAACACAATAACTTTTCCAAGGAAGGACCGTATCCTTTATATACAAGAGACTGTGTCACTTAGGCCCGTAGCCCTTTTTGACAAATGATGCTGCGAAAGTTTAGAGTCCTCCAGCCCAAGGGACTTGTGATACTTAGGCCCATAGCCCCCCTTTTTAACACAATAACTTTTCCAAGGAAGGACCGTATCCTTTATATACAAGAGACTGTGTCACTTAGGCCCGTAGCCCTTTTTGACAAATGATGCTGCGAAAGTTTAGAGTCCTCCAGCCCAAGGGACTTTTACACTTAGTACTGCGAAAGTTTATAGTCCTCCAGTACAAGGGACTTATGTGCCAAGAAAGGACCGTATCCTTTTATACATAGTGCTGCAAAAGTTTAGAGTCCTCCAGCCAGGGGACTTCTCAAGAAAACATCAAGACAAGGCTCACATTAATACGTCGGATTAGGCTAATCATTCATGCTTAACAAATACTTTTATCAAAACAAGGCAAAACAAGATTTATCAAAACGGTTTAACATAGCTTTATTAAAAGCACCACTCACCTGGCTCTTCAGGTGTAGGCTCAAAGCAAGATCAAAGTCCTGACAAATCACATAGCAAATCACATTCTCAAAACAAGCTTTACTTACACATAATGATCTCGGCATTTCCACCGAATCCAAAACAATAACGAAACGAAACATGCTGAGTCCAACTGGGTACTGCCCAGGTCCCGCCGAGGTCCCACACCTCCTAGCCGAGGTGTGGTCCTGCTGGCCACATACAAAACGAAATCGGAAAACCTGGGTTTCCCTCTGAAGAATGTAAGGGACAAGATCATCAAAACAAGCATGCTAAAATCATAACTGAGATGCCCTACCAAGTGCTCAAAACGTGGACCTGAGTACCCTTACAAGAAGATCATGCAAGAACAAACACGAAAACGTGATGTCGGCCTCAAACTTTCGGATCAAACAAGGTTTTCTTCCAAGAACATTTAAACATCATTTCTCTTTCCAAAAACCGACTTCAAACCAATGCATGACATGCAAAACAGATTCAATCAAGCAATGTAGCTAGATGGTCGGTAAGAACAATCAAAGTAGAGCAAGAATCTAACCTCAAAGCTCAAATCCAACGGTTCGATCTTCCACGATCAAGCTCCGAACTCAACTTCTCTCTCTAAAACTCTTACACCTTGTTCTAGAGCTTCTCTCTCTAAAGGAACAAAGATTGAGACCAAATGATGCCAAAAAGGTACAAATGATGTGTTATAGGCCTGTCGGCTGACTTAGCCTCCAGCTCGGACGCGTGGCATCACCGGGTTGGTTTAACTCAAAAAGGTGACTGATTGATTAGACAAGTCTCTGACAAAGCGTATACAACAAGCTAGATAGCAAAACACATCGGCAGGTAAGGACATCGGCTAAAGTCAAAGCTTCTGCAAGGATAACAAGGACATCGGCTAGGGAGGTCGGCACTTGACTAAGTGGTGCCACACCTTGGCCTGGGTGTGCCACACCTCGGTCTAGGCCATACCTGCCCGAGGACAAAGATCACTAGCACAAAACATCACGGCCTCGACTCTAAACACATCGGCCCAAAGAGTGACATCTCGGCAAACATGCCGAGGTTAAGATAGAGGTCAACCAAGGTTCCAAAACGATTCCAAGTACAAAGGTTTAAAGGCGAGCTAAGCTAAGCTGACCTCGGCTATACATCAAGCAAGGTACAAGATCAAGCAAGCAAGCAATACTTAACAAGCAAGACAGAACAAAATAACAAGGTTTATAATCATGGCAAGAGAAGGTCATGTAAAGATGTACGTAAGCATGGCTAAATCAAGATGAGGGTTGTTACAAGGACCCTGTGCAACCTCACTATGTCCCAAATATACAAGTTAGCAAGGTAATCTACCGAATCTTTCATACGCATAGGAATAAAGTGCGCCGATTTGGTCAACTAGTCAATTACCACCCAAATGGCATCACTACCCCGTTGAGTCGTTGGAAGACCCACGACAAAATCCATCGTGACGTGCTCCCATTTCCACTCGGCTATAGGCAAGGGTTGCAATAAACTCGCTGGCCTCTGATGCTCGGCCTTTACTTGCTGGCAAGTAAGGCACTTTAACACAAACACCGCCATATATTTCTTCATACCCCTCCACTACAACTGGCGACTCAGATCATGATACATCTTTGTGCCTTCCAGATGCACCGCAAGACGTGAATAGTGAAACTCTCGGAGTACTTCCTCTCGGCATGACTCTGGCACAAACAAGCGATCTCGGTACCTCACACTCAGGTCAAGATACACCGTCAAACCCTTCTCTACCTTCCCACTAGAGATCTTCTCCCGGAGGGATTCTACTTCACGGTCACCCTTTTGTGTTTTAAACACTCGGTTCACAAGTGTAGGTTGTGCAACTACAGAAAAAAAGGCAGCAGACTCCACAGACTCGCCCAGATACAAGTCAAACTCACCAAGAGCACCCAACATCTCCCATTCTCGGATAGTAATACAGGCTACATCACTAATGGACTTCCTACTTAGGGCATCGGCCACAACATTGGCCTTTCCCGGATGATAATGCAACTCAAAGTCATAATCTTCTATGAACTCCATCCACCTTCTCTACCTCAAATTCAAGTCTTTCTGTGTGAACAGATACTTTAGACTTTTATGGTCCGAGAACACTTCGAACTTCTCACCATAAAGATAGTGCCTCCAAATCTTCAAGGCAAATATCACAGCCACTAACTCTAGGTCGTGAGTAGGGTAGTTCCTCTCATGTGTTTTCAACTGACGTGAGCCATAGGCTATTACTTTTCCCTGTTGCATCAATACACAACCCAGACCCTCTCGTGAGGCATCACAATACACATCATAACCCAAACCCCTCTTCAGAATAATCAAGACTAGAGCGGTGGTAAGTCTAACTTTAAGCTCTTGAAACGACTTTTCACAAGTCTTACTCCATACAAATTTGACCCTTTCCCGCGTCAATCTAGTCAAAGGCAAAGCTAGCCTGGAGAAATCCTTCACAAACCGACGGTAATACCTGGCCAACCCCAAGAAACTATGGATCTCGAAGACATTCTTAGGTTGTGCCCAATCCTGTACTGCCTTTATTTTGGATGAATCTACAGTCACCCCTTCCTCGGATACCACATGGCCTAAGAATTTAACCTTTCTTAGCCAGAACTCACACTTCCCAAACTTAGCATACAGCTTATGGGCTCTAAGCAACTCAAGCACCACTCGCAAGTGTTCCTCGTGCTCCTCCTCAGAAGGTGAATAAATCAGAATGTCATCCACGAAAATGACCACAAAGCGATCTAAAAACTCCTAAAAGATTCGATTCATCAAGTCCATAAACATAGCCAGTGCATTGGTAAGGCCAAAAGGCATCACCAGAAACTCGTAATGGCCATACCACGTACGGAATGTCGTCTTCAGGGTATCCTTCTCCCTGACCCTCAACTAATGTTAACCTGATCTCAAGTCTATCTTAGAGAAACAACGGGATCCTTTTAACTGATCAAACAGATCGTCTATACGAGGCATGGGATACTTATTCTTAACCGTAACCCGGTTCAATTTTTGATAATCAATGCAAAGTCTCAAAGCCCCATCTTTCTTTTTAGCAAAGAGGGCCGGTGCTCCCCAAGGCGAAGTACTAGGGCGAATAAAACCCTTATCTAACAACTCATGGAGTTGAACCTTCAACTCACTCAACTCAGCTGGGGCAAAACGATACGGTGCCATGGAAATCGGTGCCATGCCAGACATTAGGTCAATAGAGAACTCGATCTCTCGATGGGTTGGTAAACTAAGAAGATCCTCAGGAAAAACGTCTGAGTACTCACAAACCACTCTTGGCAACTCAGTCCGGGTCTCATCACACTCACTACTCATAAAGCTAGCGAGATGATAACTAAGCTCACTCTGCCCTCATGGATCATACACCGGTGGTAAAACTCTACCAACTCGATCCCCTAAGAAATGAAAACACTCGCCGGTCAAGGTACATACGGTAACCCTCTGACGGTAGCAATCTATAACAGCCTGGTATGATAATAACTAGTCCATATCCAAAATCATATCAAACCCAAACATATCCATCAACACAAAAGAAAATGGAAGCCGACGATCGGCGACCTCTATATCACAGCCCCAACATCCCTGTTTCAAAACCATCCCACCCCCAATAGGTGATACCACACAAATAGGAGATGCTAACTGCACCAACTCCAATCCCAAAAAAATGCAAATGCAGAAGATATAAAAGAGTGGGATGCACCTGTATCAATTAACACATTAGCAACCAAGTTGCAAAACAGAAAGGTACCTCTCACTATTGAGAGAGTAGGTACAAGATCTGGCATTGTAACAACATACACGCGCCCTGAAGGTCTCTAATCTACTTGTTCACCTCTCGAAGCATAAGACTACTGCATAGACTGAGCTGAAGAGGCTCCCTGATTGGCCCTCAAGGCCTGAACTAATTGCACTGGCTGGTAACTCTGTGTCTACTTCCAACCAGACGCACCAGGCGTGCCACCCAACTATGGGCAAAACTTCTTCAGGTGCCCCATCTGCCCACACTGATAACAAGTGAGCGGCTGGCCTTTGCCTTGACTCTAGCCCTGAGAATGGGCCTAAGAAGATGCTGCACGCTGCCCTCCTCCTCTCTGCGGGCAAGCTGGAGACTTGTGGCCCAATTGACCACATTTATAACAGGTGAAGTCTCCCTGACCGCCTCTCCCAGAACCCGAACTCGACACTGGAAAGGTAGACCTCGAATGCACTCTCTGGGATTGCTAAGGGTTAGAACCCCTCTGCCTCTTACTGTCTCCCTGACCATCCTGATTCCTCCTGGAGCCCCTCATCCTCTCCTCCTCTGCATACATGATAGTCTCAAGATGGGCAACAACTTCCATAAGGTGCCCATAATCTCTAATCATGGACTCGATAACTCGAAACATAAGTCTGGTCCTCAACTTCTTCTTGAACTCCAGACAACAGCGTTCCTCAGTCGCCACTAACTCCAGAGCAAATCTAGACAAGCTAGTAAAGGTGGTGTCGAACTCCACCACAGGCATATTCAACAACTTGAGTTGAGAAAACTGATCCCTCAACTTCTCCCTCACTGTAGCCGACACATACTTGTCCTGGAACGCTTCAACAAAGGCTTCCCAAGTCCCACCAATGCGCCCCCGCACATACTTCCACCACTGACCCGCGTCTCTCTTCAACTGGAAGGACGCCAAGGTCACTCGCAAAACTCCGTCTTCAATGCCAAGCATCTCAAACGTCTTCGTCATCAGCTCCAACCACTCATCAACCTTCAATGGCTCCTTATGGTCACCCAAAAACTCGTCCGTATTTGACCGAAAGAACTCTCTCTTTAGAAAAGACGGCCTTGCCTCAGCTACTTGGGCCTAGGCTTAATTCTTAGCCCTGAGAATGTCCATAGATTCCCTCAATACTCCGGCCATTTCACGGGCTAAGGCGCCCATGGCCTACTGACCTACTGGCTCAGCCACATTGGCCTGACCAACTCCCTCCTCCTATGCCAGAATCTCATCCGGTATAGGCATCTCTTCCCTCCTAGGCCTACCACGCCTACCACTATGACCTCGTCCTGACATCCTAATAAAGGGAACAAAGACATTAGCACATTCACAAATGTACCAAAGCTATTCCACTCGCGTCATAATGCAATGGACAACAGTAATTCACTCCATGTAAGCACATAATCACATAAACACTTGCGAATATCATTTCCGGATAATGACCATCCCGTGGCATTGCTAGAGTTCCAGTTAGAAACGGTAGTGATCAAGTGCCTTTCCAACAGAACTCTCATAAACCCATGGATCCAATCAACAGCCTAAAAACTAAATTCCATACCCATATAGTCACATAAACATGTTATCACATAAGCACATAACAGTATACTTAAGTCTCTAATCAAGTGAGACAAACCTATTGTGGTACTAACCACTTCCCACGTACCCAAAGTATTCAAACCGGGTACGCTCTGATACCACATTGTAACGCCCTCAATTTAAGACATAAATTATTCATTCACAAGTTACGTGAACATAAGGAAAAGAATACATTTACATTCATCGGAGTCTTCTTTACAAAAATTTTACATGTTACCAACAAAACATATGCCCTACAAGCTTACATCTTTCCAAGTTATCACTCGGTTACAACAAATGAACAGTTCTAACTCTATACATGAAAAGCCCTCGGCTTGAATATACATTTAATCATCCAAACAAAATATCAAAAAGGTGTCTTCAACTCGTAAACCTCCCAAGCTAAGACCTTGGAGGAGGCATATCACCTGTACCTGAAAAATGGTGTCCCAAGCAGGGTGAGCCAAGGCCTAGTAGAGATATGCTAAACAACATATGAGATTTAACTAAAACATTAGCATTCGATAAATGTTTAACACTTACGAACCATCATAAACCTTTTCATTAATCAATCAACATTGATACCCACATTTCAATTCACTTTCAGTTATTACCCAAGTAAATTCATTGACATAATTCATTATCATATAAACAATTCAAAATGAGACTGCAACTCATTCATCAACACTTCGATCGTATACATCATTCATACACTTCCATAACTTGCCATTTTACAGAACTACGCCTGAGAGAACCGACACCCAAATATAAATAAATTTTGGGACTTTCACCCTAGACACTCCGGCCAACTTAATTATCCATGGAGTCCATCCCCTATCTCCTCTCATACAATGGAGTACATCCCTTATCTCCTCCCAAACGAGATACATATACAATGTATGTAACACATCATCATTTACAATGACCAATTAAGTCACATATTCAATGTTAATATCCAACCGTCATATTCAATGACATATTTCAATTGATTAGTCTCAATTTACCTAATCAACATGCAGTTTCTACAACAATCATGGCTATCCTCCACTGATAGCCCAAAACAAATATATCAAAACAGATAAATAAATTTCTCAACAGATAATATATCACATTTCCCATAGGTGAGTGATTCATCAATCTAACTACACCATTTAATCACAATTTCCTCCAATTTCTTGATTCTCAAACCAATTTCATATTTCCATAATGATTTCGTCATTTACACAAATAATATATATAATTCAAATTATGCAATTTTCCCCCCTTTTCTCAAATAGTGCACCCAAGACCAAATCTCACCATTTCAACAGTTATACACCATTAACCCCATTGTCAAGGTCTTTCATACACATATGGAGCCTAAACAAGTAAATCCCTCTTTCACAATTCCAAACTCAAACCCTAACTTTACCCAAACCAACCATTTATACAAAATAACCAATATCCATGTTAAAACTCATAGTAGTGAGTAGATTATCCCTACCTCAAGAAGAGAAGACGAGCCAAGCAAGAGATGAGCCCCAAAGATGATGAAACCAACTTCCACTTGGATGAAAATGGAGATCTTGAAGAGCTCAAACTTTTTATCAAAAGAAAGAGGGTGAGAAGATCAATAGATCTAGGTCAAAATATATAGAGAGAGAGAGAGAGAGAGAGAGAGAGAGAGAGAGAGAGAGTATTTTAGAGAGAGTGACTCTCAACTTAGGATTTTAAAAATTTTCAGAGAGAGAAAGGACAGAAAAAGTGATTTAAAAAGTCACTTTCGCAATCTGATATACGCACAGTCCGCTTGAGCGGAGAGTTTGATTCTCGAGCGTCAGACACAAAAATTAACCCGCTCGAGCGCAATAAAGGCCGCTTGAGCACCAAGACACAACAGTAAGGCACTACCCACTCGAGCATAGAATACACTCATCCAGTATTTTATAGACTTCAGATAGCCGCTCGAGTGTAAGAAAGGCCGCTCGAGCTTAGACCCGCTCGAGCGTAAGAACTCCGTTCGAGCGTGAAAAACATTTTTGCAGTATTTTTTTGTAGACACACAAAGTACTGAAGGATTGCAAACCCCACTCGAGCGCAAAAGGACCTGCTCGAGTGGAAAACCAAAATTCTATGCAACAAAGTTCTATACCAACCACCAACCAACCTATTCTGAACACACCTAAGACATCCCAAAACTCAAATTCAAAGAGTATGAGGAGGAAGAGACATAACAACAACATTAAACCATAAGACCCGAGTCCGAAACACCATAAAGGTCGAGTTAGAAATCGGGATCGCTATAGAGACTGACTTTGAGATCGGTTAGGTGGCGGTAACATTAACTGCCCTCCTTCCTTCTGTCGGCATGAGAAGGATTTGTGACCCGATTGGCCACACTTGAAACACGAGAAGCTACTCGATGCACTTTTTCCCATAACCGACTGGGCAAAGGAAAAGTGAATCTAGACTGCTGTGGTTGGGACTGGGATGGATAGGTGTTCCTGCTCTTCTTGTTCTGCCTATAGTCTCCTTGAGACTTTTGGCCCTTAGACCTTGAACTCTGAAGCTTCTCCTTCTCGGCTTGTATGGAAATTTCTATGTGTGTTGTCATCTCCACAAGACGGTCATATTCCCGAATCATATTTCCGACAAGCTTGAACGTAATTTTTGTTTTCAATTTCTTTTCAAATTTAATGCAACGGCGCTATTTCGTTACCACCAACTCTGGTGCAAATCTGGAGAAACTAGAGAAGACCGCCTCAAATTCGGCCACGGGCATATCGAGTTGTTTGAGGTCTTTAAACTCTTGCCTGAATCTCTCCATAACAGTGGGAGGTATGTACTTATCTTGGAAAGCAACTGCAAAGGCTTCCCATATCGGCTCCACTCTACCTTTGGCATATTTCCACTATTGACCCGTGTCTCCCTTAAGGTAGTAACTCGCTAGAGTCACTCTTAGTTCACTATCTTCGATGTGAAGCATTTCAAATGTCTTCACAGTTTGTTCGAGACACTCATCCGCTTTCTTGGGCTCAGGACCACCATGGAACTCATCCGGTTTGGCCCGCAAGAACTCTCTAGTAAGGAAACTCGCCCTTGACTCTGCAGTGTTCTCTTGGGCTTGATTCTCCACCCTCAACAAATTCATAAACTCTCTTAAAGCCCCTGCCATTTCTTGAGCTAGGGCCCCCATTGCGGTTTGACCCGCTCGTCCCACCTACTTGGCCTTCTTGCTTGGCCATATTAGCTTGGCCGAACCCTTCTTCTTGCACCGGAACCCTATGGACTGGTATCTCATGCACACCTCGGCGAGCCTTACCACGCCTCCCACCTCTACCACCACGGGTTTGACCTCTTCCTGACATCCGATAAATGAGAATAGAATTAATTTAGCACACTAACCGACACATGCCCGCAACTTGCCTTACACATTTGATCACAATAATTCTATATATTCCTCTACCATATAACAATTAAATTTCACCCCACATAAGCACTTAGTCATGTAAACATATAGGGATTATACTCTTATGATGAGATTCGTCCCATGAAAAATCAAGAATTCTTAGTAAAATGAGTATTGATCAAGTACCCTTCTAATAAGACCTCAATTTAACAGGGGCAAACAACATCCCAAAAGTCCAATCTCATACCCATTTAGTCACATAAGCATGTTATTACATAGTCACAAAATGCATAACACCTCCTAAGCATGCTAAATGAACCCATTGTGGTTAAACAACCACTTTCCATGAGCTCCAAGTATTCAAACCCAATAGCTCTGATACCAAGTTGTAACGCCCCAAATTTCTAGCCCAAATGATAATACAACAATCATGGCTCTTTCAAGGAAAACCGAATATAAATCTCCAAACTTACATTACATGATACAGTAGTTCTTTATGCAACAATACATTAATCCAACAACAAGTAAATAAACAAATAAATACCCCAAAGGGTTTACAAGTTTCCAAGGTTTGAGCCTGGTTACACAAAACGGTTATTCAAACCCACACACATACAACCTTTGGCTTACACATAGAGTCATAGCAAAATGAGAGTCTCATACTCTCAACACACATTTCCTCACCTTTAGTTAGGCGGCATCACCACATCTTTTCCTACACAAAAATCTCGTAGGGTGAGCATAAAGCTCAGTAGGAAATCCTTAACAAAGTATATACATTTTATACAAGTTTCAAGAGATGAAATGCACATGCCATGCTATGCCCCTTTTTGAAGATAAATCACATTTTCATATTTTGAAAACCATCATGCTCAATGATGTCATGCAATTTCAATTGTTCAAAACTTAACAATTTATTTCAAGGGTGGTAAATACGACTTTGGTAATCCCTAAGTTGGTATCTGCAAGTAGACTATACAACTACTACCAATTTGTCATTTTTACTAGCATTGACTGGAAGGCTCGACACCTATAATCTGTCATTTTTACCAGTATTAACTGGAAGGCTCGACACCTATTCAATTTTATCTATACTACCTGTCAAGACTTACCACCGTATTTTCCCCAAAACCAATTCATGGAAAATTGTTTTTCAATATTCTTTTCTCAATGCAAGTTTCAAATCAACTTTCAAAGTTTAATGTAATCAAATGAATTGATATGCCAATAATACAAGATGAATATAAATACTTTTATTCCAATTCATCATCCAAGGAATAACACAATTCCCTCTTCTCAAGTATCCTCAACAATTAGTCATTTCAAGACTATTTCAATGTTTTGAACAATAATTTCCAAAATGAACAACAATTCTTGTATTCCCTGAAATTCATCATTTATATAAATATAAATAAGAAATTTTCCAAACATCCATTTATTTTGACACACAAAATAAATACAACAATAACATTCATGGATTTGCAGTCTCTTTTAAAAAAATTCCCAAATTCTACGTTTTCTCACCAAAATTATACAACTCAAATCCTTTGAAAGAAAACTTTCCAAAATCATTTTTTCTTCAATCAAGGAAGATCAAAACCCATAAGATCATTTTAAAAGAACAAGAGACAAACCCACTTTCAAAATCACTCAACTTCTTGAATCAACAATCAATTTTCAAAGCTATTGAAAGATGATTTCCAAAAGCATATAGATCTTGCAAAAATATATATATAACTCTAAGAAAATCCCTACCTCAAGTTTTGAAGAAAAAATTAGATGAAACCCCCAAAATCAACGGTGTCAAAACTCGATATTTACCGCACACAACGAAGCCCTCATGGTGATAACCAACTTTGGTGAAGAACTTAGGTCTAAATCCCAATGGATTTGGAGAAATCAAATAAAGAAGATGACTTCTAGAGAGAGAAACTCCCAATCTGGAATTCTAGAGAGTTTTAGAGAGAGAGAGAAAGGATTGAAAAAGTGATCTGAAATATCAGATTCACGAACTGATATAACATGGTCCACTCGAGCGTGGAAAGCCCCGCTCAAGCGTCAAATACACTAACCGAGTACTTTTGCAGACAGGTCAAATTTCTGAAACCAAATATTTTCCACTCGAGCGCATAAACGGCCACTCCAACGGACAAGCAACTTCAAATGCATTTTGCTTTTTTGCTTCGAGGGCGCTGCCCCTCAACCCCGCTAGGGCATTGCGCTCAGACTCGCCAAGGGACGATGCCCCCTTGACCCCTGCAAGCTGACCAGGCAGCTCGATCCCCGACCGGCCCAGTCGAAGAGGCAAACACATGAAAGAAGGATCGAAACCGGGATCGCTACACTTCATATTGAGCAAGATATGGAGCAAGATTTAAAATAGACTTCTTGCTTCTTTTTATTTATATTGTATTTGGACTTGGAAAGGGATCATTATTTAGTGTTATGCTTTTAGGTCTGGCCATATTTGTCGATCAATTTATTTGTCTAAAAATAACATTGCTTCAATCTTATCCAGTGGCAATTTCTTAAATAATTACTTTATAGAGCACATCGTTGTTGGCATCCAATCCTGGATAAACTCCAATGTCCACTTAATGGTTTGTTTATGATTCGTATATAACTATATTCTTCACTAAATAATTGCAAAATTGCATACTATTACAATGCATTAAGATCATGACAACTTATTTTAATGTACATATCAACATTCAAAATGAGTTATATTATATATAACCTAACAACAGTTGGCCATGTAAATGCAAGACATAGTGATACTTGGTGCTGACTACTATGAAGCTGATGTTGAAGTTGTCGCATTAGTAAGAGAGGAAAGAGTTCCTATTGGAATAGGAGAAAATACAAAATCAAGTGCAGAACAGTTCCTATTGGGTCGATTTGGGGTTGGGTGTGAAGGTATATGCGAATGGAAGAAGACATAGAGGGAGAGAGAGAGAGAGAGAGACACACACACACACACACATACACAGGGCGAAATAAAGGACATACCTACCCAAGACAAAGCAACGGTTGTGCTAACCCTTGCGGTGGTGCTCATGTAACCCTTGCGGTGGTGCTCCAGAGACAAAAAATTTTCTTAAAAAATAAACTTATGAATGCACTTATGAATCAATGCTTGTGAATGATTTTTGTTCGCTAAACTGAAATAAATCAGTTTGTTCTTTCAATATGATTTTTGATGTCAAAAATTTTCTCTGTAAAAGACCAAGATCGACAAACACAGAGAGAGAGAGAGAGACAGAGATCGAGAGACCGAGATCGATAAAGAAGAGATCAAGATCGAGAGAGAGAGATCGCGATTGCGATCGACAGAAAGAGAGAGAGACCAGGAGCGACAAAAAGAGACAGAGAGAGAAACATGTGATTTGCGGCAGTAGCGGTGGTGATTTATGGCAGTGGCAAGGGATGGTAATGAGCAACGGTGGGGTGGTGAGCGTCAGTGGTGAGCGGGGGTGAGGTTTGGTGGTGACCGTTTTGTGTGTGTGTGTATGTGTGTAAAAGAGAGAACAGAGAAGAAAGTGTTTCTGTGAAACAAAGAAGAGGGGCGTGGCCAGTAATAAAAATTTTCAACCTTTAGCGACTAAACTATTATTTGTTCGCAAATATTAATCAATAATGACTAATCTTTTGTAGCTAAAAGTATAATTTGGCTACTATTTTTTTTTTTTTGGTCATCGGCAAAAATTGAACCTACAATGATTAAATTTTTTTAGTCACCAAAAGTTTATATTTGACAAAATTATTTGGTCAACAAAGAGTAACCAAAAAATAAGTATGTTATTTGGCCACTCAACTTCCTTTTGTTGGCAAATAATTGTATACAACAACTAAAACAAGAATTTGTAGCCTAAAATCTAGACTTACAAAGACTAAATTTTTTTTAGTCACCTATTTACATCATATATGGCAACTAAATTCTTTTTTTAGTCACCAATAAATAATATATATCGACTAAAATAATATAGTAGCAAAACCTTGAACCAACACTAATAAATTTTTTAGTCGCCAAAAATGTAACTTTCGGCAGCTAAATTCCTTTTGGCCGCCAAAAGTGTAATTTGTTGTAGTGACTTACATATTTTTCTGTTGTTAAAATATTTGAGAAACAAACTTACGCGTCATTTTGTATAAACTACCCTGAGTTTTGTGATACAATTTATGTGACTTTGTGAAAATTATGTGTTAGGTTTTATTCTTGGCAATCCCGGTTGACAAGGATTTCTATAAGAAGTTGGTTTTCTTCCAAAACTATGATTACTTTTGGATTTCTATAAGTAATTGGATTTCTTCCAAAACTAGGATTACTTTTGGATTTTCTATAAATAGTTGGTTTTCTCCCAAAACTATTTAATTCCTCCAGATCTTCTTATTGGATATTAAGGTTTATATCTGGGGATATTTTGTGAGTTTTCTTTGATGTTTTATTGAGTATTCAACTCATGGTTTAAAGAGAGTACATCAAAGGTTTTGTTTGTTATACACAAGAGAGAGAGAGAGAGTTGTTCTTCAGTGGATTCTGAAGAATTCGAGCCTGACGCTTCGGTGGATTCTGGAGTGGCTCATCGTAAAGACAATTCCGAGGTGAAGATGGGGTTGGAAGAGGCACATAGAGGTTGGTTCAATTAGGCGTGGATTCGCTAGGTAATTGAGAGTTTACCTGTGTAATTCCTTTAAATCTTCTTAGTGGATTGTTTTGTGGCTGTTGCCCGTGGTTTTTTAATCACAGTTGGAGGTGTCCAATTGTGGTTTTTCCACGTAAAATCGTTGTATCGATTTGTCTTTGATTGTTTGATTGGGATTGTTATATTCTGCTTAAAATTGGTACATAATCACAAATTAATATCTAGGGGATTTCTAGTTTTTTCAATTGGTATCAAAGCAGGTCGTTCTATTTTTTTTTCAAAAAAAATTCTTTTAGAACGAGATCTTGTTTGATTTGTGATAATGGATTCTATTCGTGAGGGAAATTCTATGATTCGACCACCCCTACTTGACAAATCCTCGGGGAGTGAAGATGTAGAACTTCAGCAAGCATATCAAAAGTTGTATAAGGAGTCTCTTAACTTATTCAAATTGAATGACAAACTCACAAAGAAACTCAAAACATGTGAAAGTAAGAATGTCAAGTTAAAAAAAGAGATTTCTGAGGCTATGAATGATGCCCTTAAGATTTCTAATGATCGACAAGCTCTTTGTGCAAAACTCTTGACTTATGAGACAGAGAGAAATGAGCTACAGCAAATTTATGCAACATATGAAGAAAAGATTGAAACTCTCGAGATGTCTCAAGTTGCTTTAGAAGAACTAATGATCAAGAAAGAGAAAGAACTCAAGTGTGCTATGGCTACCATTGGTCTTTGGAACAGAGGATCAAAGACTTTGGACAATATCATTGGCTCTCAACAAATTTGTTCTGACAAAAGTGGCATTGGCTTTAGTGGTAAGAAAGAGCAAAAACAGAAGGCTTCCACATCTTGTGATACAAAAACTCAAGGAAAGCAAGAACAAAAAATTCAACATGAGGATGGACTTCTCAATCTTCCTAGAGTTGGTAAGGTAAAAGAAAAAAAGGTACACCCTATACATCCTGTTTTTATTTGTCATCATTGTTGTATGCATGGTCATATTCGCCCTTATTGTTATAAGTTGCATAGGAGAGTGTATTTGCCTAGACCTATGAATAGGAAGTTGGAAACCAAGTCGAGACGGGTTCCCATTGAAAGCAAAGGGAACCACAACGTCAAGACATCACCCAAAAACCGCAATTCTCACAACTTTGTTCATACTAAAGCAGTTTGGGTAAGAAAACTTGACTTGTGTTAATTTGTTTAGTCGTTTTAGTTTTTGGGTTTCTGTTTGTTTTTTTTAGTCTTTTAGTGTGTGCAAGTTCGTTTTATGTCTTGCTTTGTTTAGAAAAAAAAAATCCCAAAAAGATTTTCTTAATATGGTTTTGCAAGCTTGAAATTTTTGAGATGTCCTTCGTGCATATTGGAATTGATAAGAATATCCATTACATGTTAATATGTGTGTGCTTTTTGTGGTCATTACTCATTTTGTAGTGTGTGTTTCTTGATTAGTATGTCTCATTCTGTACACACTCTTGAATTAGCAAATATCGGAGTCTTCCGCCTTAGTGATTATTTTTTCTCTATGGACTTCTGGTATTGTATCTTTTGCTTTTCTAGAGGAATTGACCTATACTAGCATATCATGGGTGATGTTGAGTCTCTTAACCATCTTCCATCTTTTTGCATCTCCATGGCTTTCCCCTCTATTCTTTGTAGTCCAGCCATGAGAAAAAGGCTACCTCAGAGTCACCAACCAGGCCATCCTTATTATATCCATGCTTCTCTGGTTCGGTTTCCATATTCTTGAGCGTGTCAGCCGCCAATGAGTGTGCAAAAGAAAGAAAAGAAAAGATGTGCAAAAGAAAGAAAAAAACAATGTGCAAAAGAAAGAAAAGAAAAAGATGTAAAAAATAAATAAATAAATAAATAAAGGATTCATTGATTGAGGGGGAGCCTCCGCCTTTACTCAACAAATACCCCTTGATTCCTAGTGGTTTGACTTTCTGTAGTTATGCTTAGATTCTCTTGTTGGAGGTCCATCTTTTATATCACTACTAAGATTTGAATCTAGTGTTTGTCGAATCCCAAGAGTCACACACACACTTTTATCATGGGATCTATGCTTTTCACATAATGCATTACTTTCTTTTATGAGGAATTTTCTAGAGGCTGTGCACATCGTGTTTTCAAGTAATTGTGCTTATTGGATAGTCTTGTGTGTATTAAGGTACTAATCTGAAATTCCTTGTCTGCTCCACCATATTATTTTTTGTCTTTTTCTTCTTGTTCACTGTTTTTAGTGTGTGTGGTTGTTTTTAGTGAGAAGGAGTTTGGTTTATTGTTAGAAAAGTTTGTTCGCGTGATCACTTTGATTTGTTTGGTAAGGAAGATTGGCTTTAGCTGTTTTGCATGTTGCTTGCATTCTTACATGCTCCTGATATTTACATCATCATATCATTGCTTGTGTGGTTTATGATCATGCTTTAGTTGATTGAGCTTCCTTTGTCAATTCGTGACAAAAAGGTATTGTTCATGTTTTCATGCTACATGTTCTTAATATCTCCAAGTTGCATCTATTCATGTTTTTCATCTCATGCTTTAAGATAATCTTGTCATATGTTTATTATTTTTTTTCATATACTCTTGTGGCACTAATAGTTATTTTGGAGATTGTGGCACTAATAACTGTTTTGCAGATCATGACCTTAAAATAGAAGTTGGCTTTTGTTGGCTGTTATGGGTTGGGGTGATTAGGATTTTATTTGTTAGGTGTGTTTTGTCACGACATTGCCAAAGGGGGAGATTGTTAGGTTTTATTCTTGGCAATCCCGGTTGACAAGGATTTCTATAAGAAGTTAGTTTTCTTCCAAACCTAGGATTACTTTTGGATTTCTATAAGTAATTGGATTTCTTCCAAAACTTGGATTACTTTTGGATTTTCTATAAATAGTTGGTTTTCTCCCAAAACTATTTAATTCCTCCAGATCTTCTTGTTGGATATTAAGGTTTATATCTAGGGATATTTTGTGAGTTTTCTTTGATGTTTTATTGAGTATTCAACTCATGGTTTAAAGAGAGTACATCAAAGGTTTTGTTTGTTATACACAAGAGAGAGAGAGAGTTGTTCTTCGATGGACTCTGAAGAATTCAAGCCTAAAGCTTCTGTGGATTCTGGTATTTTTTCACCCAAATTGAAGCTGGAATTAACAATGTCACTCAATTTTGCATAAAATTCATCAAAGGACTCACTATCTTTCATTGAAAGGTTTTCGAAACTAGATGTGAGCCTTCGAAGTTTTGAGCGTTTAACAGAAAGAGTGCCCTCATGAATAGTTTGTAAGATATCCCAAGCCTCTTTTGCAACTTCACAATTACAGATACGACTAAACTCTTCAGGTGTGACAGCGCAAAAAAGAGAATTGATAGCTTTACTATTCCAGCTACTATTTTGGTAATCGATTGAGTCCCACTTATCAATTGGTTTGGGAAAAGTTACTCCATCAACGGTAATCGTTGGTTCAGTCCACCCACACATAACAGATTGCCAAACTTTTTCATCAATAGATTTTAAAAACGATCTCATCCGAGCTTTCCAAAAAGAATAATTGGATGGACTTCTCAAACTTCCTAGAGTTGGTAAGGTAAAAGAAAAAAAGGTACACCCTATTTTTATTTGCCATCATTGTCGTATGCATGGTCATATTCGCCCTTATTGTTATAAGTTGCATGGAATAGTGTATTTGCCTAGACCTAAAAATAGAAGTTGGAAACCAAGTCGAGACGGGTTCCCATTGCAGGAGAAAGGAACCACAATGTCAAGACATCACCTAAAAACCGCAATGCTCACAACTTTGTTTATACTAAAGCGGTTTGGGTGAGACTTGTGTTAATTTGTTTATTTGTTTTAGCTTTTGGGTTTCCATGTGTTTTTTTTAATATTAAAAAAAATTTTAAAAAAATGTGTGCATGTTCTTTTTTTTGTCTTGCTTTGGTTAAGAAAAAAAAAATTTTTAAATAAAAATCAAAAAGATTTTCTTAGTATGGTTTTGCAAGCTTGAAATTTTTGAGTGGTCCTTGGTGTATATTGGAATCGATGAGAATATCCATTACATGTTAATATGTGTGTGCTTTCTGTGGTCATTACTCATTTTGGAGTGTGTGTTTTTTGATTAGTATATCTCATTCTGTACACACTCTTGGATTAGCAAATATTAGAGTCTTCCGCCTTAGTGGTTTTTTTTTTCTATGGACTTCTAGCATGGTATCTTTTGTTTTTCTAGAGGAATTGACCGATACTAGCATATCTTGGGTGATGTTGAGTCTCTTAACCACCTTCCATCTTTTTGCATCTCCATGGCTTTCCCCTCTATTCTTTACAGTCCAGCCCTGAGGAAAAGGCTACCTCAGAGTCACCAACCAGGCTATCCTTGTTATATCCATGCTTCTCTGGTTCGGTTTTCATACTCTTAAGCGTGTCAGCCGCCAATGAGTGTGCAAAAGAAAGAAAAAAAAATGTGCAAAAGAAAGAAAAGAAAAAAATGTGAAAAAAAAAGACTCATTAATTAAGGGGGAGCCTCCGTCTTTACTCACCAAATACCCCTTGATTCCTAGTGGTTTGACTTTCCTTAGTTGTGTTTAGATTCTCTTGTCGGAGGTCCAGCTATCAGATCACTACTAGGATTTGAATCTCGTGTTTGTCAAACTTCAAGAGTCACACACACACTTTTATCATGGGATCTATGCTTTTCACATAATGCATCACTTTCTTTTATGAGGAATTTTCTAGAGGCTGTGCACATTGTATTTTCATGTAATTATGCTTCATGGATAATCTTGTGTGTTCTAAGGTACAAATCTGAGATTTCATGCTTGCTCTACCATATTATTTTTGTTAGTTTGTGTGTTGCTATCCACTACTTGTTATATATATATATATATATATATCGCAGGTTATTAATTCATGTTTTCATGCACATGTGTCGTAGTGTGATTTCATCCATTCGTGTGTTGGTGTAGACGTCCCCGAACGTCCTGGGAGCATGAACCCCCGTTCTGTTCGTTTTTGCGGGTCTACTACAGTTCGGACTCAAATTGTCACGGTTCTTAATCTGAACCAAAGAGTCCAACTCTAGCAAATCGTTTTGAGAAAAACAGATTTTGAAAAGAAGTGCCAAACATGGACTGCTTTGCTAGATACAAAGTCGCCACCTAAATATTTTTAATAGGGAAATTTAGGAAACCCTGACTCGGTGCCAAAGGCCACGTGTCCGTCATCACCAAAGTTGCCTCGGCTCAGGAACTTGGGTACGATTGGGGAAGGTAAGCTATGAGCACCCCCTCTCGCCCGGTCCGAAGACCGGACTGTACTAACCATGATATCCCATTTTGAAAACTTTATGTGTTCTTATACCGGTTATTAGCCTAGATTTACTATGTTATGCGCACAGCAAACAAGTATAGACCAAATCGCCTAAGTTGGAACAAAACACTACATGTTTGTTTTGAAAACGGTTTGCTACTCGCAAGTAGGCTAAAATGCAGGTTTTGCCACCCTTAAGTGGGCTTTTAGAAAAGACAATTTTGCCACTATCTGGAGGGCTTAAAACTCACAGTTTTAATGCATTATTCCAATCTAGGTAATTTGACCTCCATCCACAGGCATCCAAGTAGTTATATCACATAAGCACTTAGCCTCATGGTAGTCATGCTATTATGGCAACACTCACACACATGTGATATTCTAAAGCATAAAAGCTCACCTAGTACTTCAAGCCAAAACAGAAACTAGTTAGTAATCCTGTGCATGATCCTAGTTCATGTTAAGTGGCTAATGCAACACATACAGAGGTGCAGTTAGAGTAGGCTCGGTTATCCTAAGATGGCATGTGAAATGCTACAAGTAACAAGTATTCAATTTGAAAATTGAAATACAATGCAGTTTGTATGATGTACTGAGCCCAGTGCATGTTAGACAAATGTATGGATGCACGCACGCTATCATACTGTATGCTAATTTAAATATGCCCTAATCTACCATCATAAGCAGGTAAATAAAAGGGAAGAAAGAGATGGGGGTTGGAAGACATACACACACCCACACACACTTATTACAATTATGCCCTCGCACAGAGGGACCAAAAGAATATACAGTCCAAAATAATACAGTCCGAATACAGAATAAATTATTACAAAAATTCTAATTTAATTAATAATTTAAATGCAGAAAAGAAAAGGCTGCAGCCCTGCCTCGGGATGCGCGAATGATTCATGTTTGACTCCACCTCGCTCGGAAAACCCGTACCATGCCACTGCTGCCTCTGTTTACACTGCCCTGCCTCTCTTAAAAATGCCAAAGTCCTGGAACTGGTTCCCTGCACACTTTAGAACACCATCGGCTGAATAGAATGCCCGCCGGCCGTGTACAATATCCATCGGCTGGAGATAAAGTTATCAGCACTGAATAAATGGCCGGTCGGCACTTAATGTTGCCGGTCGGCAGAAACTTCCTGTAGAAGACAATTTTGACAGCAACAGAGAACAGACAGTGTATGGCATGGGATCTCAAGCAAATATATGCACGGACACACCCCCTATCATGTAATGGACTCAAGGGAGCATGGCCCTCGACCCCCGGGCCATCAATCACGCGTTTCAATGCATGATGGCCCAAAAGCCAAGTTAGAAACTTTGATTCAAATGTCATGCAAACCAAACAAACACATAAAGCCCAACCTCTATCACTTGATCAAGAGGCAAGGCATGCATGCCAATGCGATGCAACCTAGGCATGTGATCTAGTATGCAACATGGGCATGCAAAGGAGCAAAGTAGACTAGGCACGCAACCTAAACATGTAAGCAAACTAGGCATGCAACAACATGCAACGATGGACTTAAACTAACATGGATGGCTCGCAAGCATGCCAAAATCAGTGGCCATTAAATGAAAATGAGACACTCGAAATGCGTGCACGCGTGCACGCAAACTGAGGACCAAACCTAAGGCACGAATGCCACCCTAACAAGGCATGGCAAAGCATGGATCATGGTATGCAAACAATGCAAATTTCAGTAGCTAAGAGTGATGCAAAACAGCCCCGAAATACGCAAACATGACACCCGATGCAAGGAAATGGTCCCAAAATGCGATGTTAAGCACATGAAATGACTTGTGGCTACATCAAAAATGTATAATTTGAACATGAAGCATGAAGAAAGAAGCTAGGAAGCCCCCAAAACAAGCATTTTTATAGTTCAAAGCAAAGCCAAACAGCGAACATAGATAGGGCAAAATCAGCATGCAAAAACGGGCCCTCAAACTAGGTAATGAAGCAAGTGGTATATGAAAAGCCCAAACTGAAAAATACCCTTCGACAACACTGAAGAGGGACCAAAAATATGACTACTCACAGTAGATGACAACCCCCAAAACAATATACAAACATGCTAAAAATGCCATGCAAGAAATAGGCCAACAAGAGGCTATAACATGAGGTATACAAAGAATCCACCAAACAGCCAAAGACCCTTAATGAGATATGTCCAGGAGGTCAAAATATGGCTATTTTCAGTTCTGATCATGGCCGAAAAACAGAAGCATGGTAGGCTAACAAAGCATGTAAAAATGGGGACCAAAGAGGGGTTATGAAGCAAGTCATACATGGAGGTCCCCAACAGTGTTGAGCCCTTCTTCAATGTTGAAGAAGGGCTCAAAAGAAGCCTCTTTACAGTTTACAATGAAGCTCAAAAATACTTGTAAATAAGGCTAAACAATGAAACTAAAAAATGCAAGTTTACGGGAAATGGATGCTTACCCTTGAAGAACAGCAAACCAGCAGCTCTTGGTTTAAATTTCTGAGCTTCTAACCTCTGCAAATGGCCTCCCAGATGCTGGAATGGAGGATGGAGGTGTTGTGCTATGGGTTGTAGGGCAAATGATGCAAGAACAAAGGTGTTTGGAGGCTTGGATAAGATAGATATAGAGGGTTGTAGATATATATGTTAGATATATATGTCTACTCTTTGGTTTTTTGCTCAAAAACTCAACCCTTTTGCAATGGAGGGGGAGAGCTCCTTTTATAGAGCAAGGAAATGGCATAAAGCTTCTCCAAGAAGCTATACAAAAGGGTCAAAGGGACCAAGGCTTATTCAAGAAGCTTGGACAGCTGGTAGGCTTCTTGAGGAAGCCAAGACAAGGGGTCAAGGCTTCCTCAAGAAGCCTTGAGCAAAGGGTGCACCAAAAGGGGGTAAAGGCTCCAAAATAGGTACACTTATGCACGGGGAGCCGAGTCTGTGCATCCCAGCTGGCACAGCTGGCATGCACGAAGCTTAGGAGAGTCAAAAGGGTCAAATTGGCCAAGAAAAAGGGTCATCGGCACAATAAAGTGCCGGTCGGCACAATAAACTGCCGACCTGCACTTTGTACTGGCCGGTCGGCTAAATAGAGTGCCGATGGGTGTCCAATGAGGCCCA
Source organism: Camellia oleifera (assembly GCA_022316695.1). NCBI lineage: Eukaryota > Viridiplantae > Streptophyta > Magnoliopsida > Ericales > Theaceae > Camellia > Camellia oleifera. The sequence goes on from CM039315.1 coordinate 170,829,121, forward strand.
AAAGTGCCGGTGGATGCCCAGATTGAAGCCCCGGAAGTTAGATTTCCAATGGCGCAAACCTTGCATTAAAATTCCTTCTGTGGAAAAAGTTATGCCCTTTTTGGTGAAGCCGCGCAGATTCGATCCAGCCGGGAGGATGCCCAACTTCAACTGATCATATCTCCCCCACCCGGACTTGGCTTTGAGAGATTCTTGAGTGAAAAATGAAGCCCCGGAAGTCTTCTTTCCAATGGTTATGGAATCATAGCTTAACTCCAAGTGTATAGGTAGATAAGCTTGATTTAGCGATGACTGTTCGTCTTTCTCCCACCCGGATTCATCCTGAACTTCTTCTCCAACTTGTTTTCTCCCCTCTTCTCCTCTTCTCTTCAACTTCAAACCCCGAAGTAAGGTGTTTTGAAAGATTTTTCAAAGATTTTATCTCTCTTTCATTCATCTCCACTTTGTCCTTGCTCGGTTTACCGAAAAGCGCACCATTTACCGAAATGCGAGCGTCGGAACATCGTGAGAATTTTATTTCAAAAATGTTTTGAAAGAGAGGGTTTTAAGGTCTCAAAATCATCCAAAATAATTTTGGTTCAAAATGGGGTGTGAAGTTGAGATTCACCTCTCTCCTTGCCGAAGAAACTGAACTTGTGCACTGCACACCTTTCTCCAACAAGTAAACCATCAGTAGTGCCCAAGTCTTAAGGGCGGTCAAAAATGGGGTGTCTACAGTTGCCCCTCTTTGACAGAACTCGTAAGTCATAACAATGACGGGAGTGAATGTCAGTGCCTAGAGACGACCCATTTTTGACAAGGCCGAAGACTTGGACAGACAAACAAAATACAGATGAATAAATGGTTGTGCCCGCAGGCTGCCTACGTATCCCTTTGTAAGGAATCAAACCAGCGTATTTCAGGGACAGGATGCAAAGTGATGCACAATGCAAGTGCATAACTTATGATCATGCAAAGGATGCTATAATGAAGCAATTATGCAAAATAAATGCAACATTTTAAGCGAATGCTATGCAAACAAGTAAACATGGACCAAACTACATGTCATGTAGAAAGGATGTAAGAAAATTATGCAATTCTCACGGCGTCTTTGTAGACACCCCATTTTTGACCGACCTTAAGACTCAGACGTCACCGGTTGAGTGCTCGGTGATGTTGCATACTGTGCTTGTTCAGAAGTCTCATAGTCGCGGCCGCGTGCCCTGCCTCCGGACTTCCGAACCATCTTCTCTACCTTGTCTCGGTTTGCGAACCAGGTTCGGTTTTCTCTGTTTTCTTTCCTGAGGGAAGGGAGTGATCCCGTAGATTATCTCCCGGTGGCCGTGAGCTACTTTTCGTGGCCGTAGGCCATTTTGCCCATTTCGGAGCCCGGTTCCCGGTTTTCGGAGCCGTCAGGCTGTGTGCCTCGGCTCGGGACCGCCCAACCATCTCCGACTTCTCCGGTTTTTGACGGAGACCTCTGTTTTAATGTTCCGAGGAACACTGGGGCCCCTGATGCCCACTTCGCAGCCGAACACCACTTCCGGTGCCCGGCGACCCATTTTCGGGACCCCGAACTGCGTGATTTGGGCCCCGAGCATTCATTTCGCATCCGCTTTCTCCGGTTTTTGGCGGAGACCTCTGTTTTAACATTTCGAGGAACCCTGGGGCCCCCGATGCCCACTTCGTGGCCGTATGCCACTTCCGGCACCCGCAGCTCATTTTCGAGATCCCGAATTGCTCGGTTTTGGCCCCGAACGTTCATTTCTCATTGGTTTTTGTTCAAACTTGGCAGGTACCTCTATTTCAACACCAGGAAGATCACTGGGGGGTGGGAGGCCAGCAATTATCCCAGATAGCCAGTTTCGCTCCTCCGGAGCCCGTTTTTCTCACTTCCGGGCCAATGTTGAACACCTTGGGGGTATTTTCTTCCAACCAAAGTTACATATCTGTGATCAGAGGACATGGGAGGACACTTTGGTATGGTGGTCGGCCAGAGATTATTGGTTTCATTTTTGGGCCTCTCATTCAAGCTCTATGTTGTGACTCCTGCTTCAGTGTTGCCAATTTCCGACCTTGGAACCTTGTTGCACACATCTAGGAGGACACTTTGGTATGGTGGTCGGCCAGAGATTATTGGTTTCATTTTTGGGCCTCTCCTTCAAGCTCTATGTTGTGACTCCTGCTTCAGTGTTGCCAATTTCCGACCTTGGAACCTTGTTGCACACATCTAGGAGGACACTTTGGTATGGTGGTCGGCCAGCAATTATTGGTTTCATTTTTGGGCCTCTCCTTCAAGCTCTATGCTGTGACTTCTGCTTCAGCGTTGCCAGATTCCGACCCTGGGACCTTATTCTACACACTTGGGAGGACACTCCTGCATGGTGGTCGGCCAGAAAATCTTCACTTCAATTTTGTGCCATGGCCGGCCGGCCAGGAGGGGTAGCTGGCCGACCAGGTGGGGTGGCCGGCCGGCCACCTCCCACAAATTTACCTGGCCGGCCAGCTTCCTGCTTTCCAGCCTGTCCCAGCTGTCCGGATATTTTCCAACATATCCCGGGGCATCCGGGGGATATTTCGGGAGGGAAAGATTGGGTGCTTTCCCTCCCCTTTTACACCCTATTTCTTGTTTATTTAAAGGGCCCTCCCTCTCCTTCTTCAAGGTTGGAAAAAATTGTCTCAAGAGATCATCTTCAAATTCCTCCATTTTCATAGCTCAAAACCTCAAAAAGCTTCTAAGTCCCTAGGTCTTCTCTTCATCAACACCTAGCCTCACCATCCCTACTACCATTCCAGCAGCTAGGAAGTGAATTTCAGAGGTTGAGAAGCTACAAATCAAAGCCAAGAATCAAAGAAAGACAAGTCTTCAAGGGTAAGTCTTCAAAACCAACTTTTAGGGCTTTTTCTTGATTCATTTCTATACTCCAATTGGTTGAGAATTGGGGCTCCGACCCCTACTGATTTTGTGCTTTTTTTGAGCCCCTCTACAACTTTGTAGAAGGGCTCAACTTCATTTGATGCTCCTATGATATACTTGTTTCAATACCTAGCTTTTATGCCATTATCTTGCATGCTAGTTTAGGCCTATTTCCTTTTGTTTTCAGGGGTCCGACCCCTACTGGTTTTGTGCTCATTTTGAGCCCCTCTACAACATTGTAGAAGGGCTCAACCTCATTTGGTCATTGTATATACCACCTCCTTCAAATTTCATCAAGTGTGCCATTTTTGCATGCAATTTTTGACCTATTTGTGTTTGTTTTTGGGACTTCGACCCATACTGGTTTTGGTCTTATTTTCACCCCCTTTACATATTTTATGAAGAAAGTTTTGTCATTTGGTGTGTGCATTGCATGTCTCATGATATAGCCTATTTGGAAGCCTACTTTGCATGGATTTTATAGCATGTTTGTATTCTGATTTTGAGGATGTCATCTTCTGCAATTGTGCTTATTTTTATCTCATATTCAATGTTGTAGAAGAAATTTTGTCCATTTGGAGTTTTCATATATCACTTGTCTCAATACCCCTCTTTTGGCCACTAATTTTGCGTGCTATTGTTGATCTATCCCTACTTGCATTTTGGCCAAGTTTGTTACTGAAAAAAATACCATATTTGGGACTGCCTTGCTACTGTTCTTGCTGCCATGATCATATTTTGCATGTATAGCATGGCTATAGGCCATTTCGGGGCTTAATTTCACATTTTCGGGATGAATGCATGCTTCGAGTGTTATTTCGAATTGTTTCGGGGCTGTTTTCCCCTTTATTTAGGTGCTGAAATTCCATTGCCATGCTTACATATCATTCCCTATGCCATTTGCATCATTTTTGCATTGCCTCGGTTTGCGTGCCAGTGTGCACGCCTTTCGAGGCACCCCTGTTTTATCCGACGGCAGCCTATGTGAGTGTGGTTGAGGCCCTCTCATGTCGGCGTAAGCCCAATTTGCATTTTCATGCTTCTACATCATTGCCTCGATTTGCGTGTCCGCGGGCACGCGTTTCGAGGCAGCTTTGTTTTTATCCGACGGCCTCCTATGCGAGTGAGCTGAGGCTCTCCCATATTGGTGTAAGCCCATCGTTGCATTCTGTATGCCATCTCGTCTCATTTCATCATCGCCTCGATTTGCGCGCCTGTGGGCACGCGTTTCGAGGCACTTTGGTTTTATTCGATTTTCCTTCTTTTATCATCGCCTCGATTTGCGCGCCTATGGGCACGCGTTTCGAGGCACTTCGGTTTTATCCGATTCTCATTCTTTCATCATCGCCTCGATTTGTGCGCCTGTGGGCACGCGTTTCGAGGCACTTCGGTTTTATCCGATTTTCTCATTCTTTCATCATCGCCTCGATTTGCGCGCCTGTGGGCACGCGTTTCGAGGCACTTCGGTTTTATCCGATTTTCTCATTTCATCATCGCCTCGATTTGCGCGCCTGTGGGCACGCATTTCGAGGCACTTCGGTTTTATCCGATTTTCTCATTTCATCATCGCCTCGGTTTGCGTGCCTGTGGGCGCGCGTTTCGAGGCACTTCGGTTGTATCCGATTTTCTCATTTCATCATCGCCTCGGTTTGCGTGCCTGTGGGCGCGCGTTTCGAGGCACTTCGATTGTACCCGGTTTTCATTTTTGTCATCGCCTCGGTTTGCGTGCCCGTGTGCACGTATTTCGAGGCACTCTGTTTTATCCGCTTTGCATTTCATGCCATCGCCTCGGTTTGCGTGCCCGCGCGCACGCTTTTCGAGGCGTTTCATTTTCATCTCATTTTCACAGCATTGTGCATACTAGGTTGTATCTTAGATTGCATTCATGCATTACCTCGGTTTGCGTGCCCGTGTGCACGCATTTCGAGGTTACTCATTTTCATGGCATTGTGCATGCTATATTACGTGTTAGTTACATTCCATGCATATCTTGCATTTTACACGGGAAACGAGGCACGTTTCATACTCCGAGTAACGGAACGAGTCTCAATTCCCAAGTCACCGACACTCCGGATTACCCATGATGGAGTTAGGTTTTGTTGTAGCATTCATATGCGTTCATCCCATATTGAGTTGTGCAATTCGATTCCTCGGCCATCATGCATTGATGTGCGTGATTAGTGGCACAAGGATCGAGGCATGCATATATTTGTGAAATACATTGCTATGCCCTTTTCCTGCTCTCTGTTGCGGCAAAATCAACAATCAACAACTTTTCGGAGGCTGGCACGCATTTCGAGAAAATTGCAAACAGAGGCTAATCAGGGCATCCCAGTGGATTTCTGCGCCAAGCAGCCCAGCATATACCATTCATCAGGAGCAAGGCAGTCCCTGGCTTGCATGCCAGTTTTACTTTTCTGTAATTAATTTGTTAATTAATTAGAAATCTGTATATTTATTCGGACTGTATATTCTTTCATTCGGACTGTATTATTATTTTATTCGGACCCTCTGCGCGAGGGCAATGTTGTAATAAGGGTGTGTGAGTGTGATGTATGTCTTCCAACCCCACGTCTTTCTTCCCTTTTATTTACCCGCTTCGGATGGTTAGATATAGGGCATATTTCAATTAGCATACAGTATGACAGCATGTTTGCATCATTCATCTGTATTGCATGCATCGGGCTCGGCGCATCATACAAACTGCATCTGTATTTCAATTCCAAATTGGATACTTGATAGCTGTAGCATTTCATATGCCATATTTAGAATAGCCGAGCCTGCTATAGTTGCATTTTGCATGTGTTGCATTAGGCATTTCTGTATATTTTTAGGATCATGCATGATTTCTAATGAGTTTCCTGTTTTGGCTTGGAGTACTAGGTGAGTTTTATGCTTTAGCATCCTTGCATGCGTGTGAGTGCTGCCATAATAGCATGCTTACCATGTGGCTATGTGCTTATGTGATATAACTGCCTTGAATGCCTGTGGGTGGAGGTTGAGTTATCTGAATTGGAGCAATTCATCAAATGTTTGTTTTAAGCCCACTAGATAGTGGCAACATCACTGTTTTCTAAGCCCACCCGAGGGTGGCAAATCCGCATTTTAGCCTACCTGCGGGTAGCACCTTCACACCATTTTCAAACAAACAAACATGAAATGTTTCGTTCCAATTCAGACGGCCCAGTCTATACTTGTTTGCTGCGAGCATCACATAGTAATCTAGGCTAATAACCGGAATAAGAACTCACAAAGTTTTCAAAAACAGATATCATGGTTAGTAGAGGCCGGTCTTTGACCGGGCGAGAGGGGGTGCTCACGATGTGACCTTCCCTAATCGTACCCAAGTTCCCGAGCCAACTTTGGTGATGAAGGACACGTGGCCTTTCGGCACCGAGTCAGGGTTTCCTAAATTTCCCATTTTAAAATATTTAGGTGGCGACTCTGTTATCTGGCAAAGCAGTCCATGTTTGGCACTTCTTTTCAAAAAAATCTGTTTTCCTTCAAAACGATTTGCCGGATTTGGACTCTTTGGTTCAAGATTTGGAACCGCAACAAAAATCGAGTCCGAGCTGTAGCGAGGTCCCCCGCGGGCGTTGTTACAGTTTCTGGCGACTCTGCTGGGGATTTAGAGAACTTGACTCGAACTCGTGATATCTGGTTTTGACTACATTTGTGTGTTTCTTTGCATTGCATTTGCATTGGTGCGCCTAGGACACCGTGTTTGCCATCTGCTATTCCTGAGCGGTTTGCCGGAGGCTTGTCTTGTCAAGGCATGTCCATAAGGCTGATCGGTTACGGGCTCTGCCAGTATGGGAACACAAACCCCGGTTTTACCGGGGCACCCTTTTTGACCATTCGACCTAGTGCATATTCGGATCCATAGTGACCATTCCAAACTAGGACAGGTTGCTTACCCGATATAGGTTGTTTGAAGCGGCTGTGTGCGTAGTGAAACCCTAGCTCTTGACAAAATAGGACAGGGAAACCCTACCCCAACATAGGGGTGTTTTGGCTCTCACTTATCTGCTATGTGCTTGTTAGAGTGTGCCTCTACAGGGAATGCATGTATCAGTATGAGTTTGGGCATCAGGCCTGCGGGCATCAGTTTTTGAATTTGGGAATCAGGCCTGCGGGCATTATCTAGTATTTGGGAATCAGTTGTCCGCGGATATCAGATTCAGTTTATCAGAACAGTGATACAGGAATATTGACCAGTATTTGAGGACAGTGTATAGCCAGCTTACCAACTGTGTGTTGTTGTATACCCGACTGTGTGTGGTGTATTCAATTTAAGCCGTTATGCTGCCCGTTTTATTTCTGGTTATTTATTTCTTTTTCGCTTTATTTATCCTTTTGCTAGGACAGTTTGTAGCACAATTGCTTCCGAACCCGTCGATACCCCCCAAGCAATCTGGACACGAGGTCGCCGACTCAACCGATCCGAGGATCTAGTTGACGGACATCCAGTGTTTCACTCACTACCCCCTGTTATCAGAAGGAGGCCGAGAAGGCACAGTATATCAGAGCACAGATCACCAGAACAGCAGTCTACTATAGTGTCAGATAGTCGGGTTGAGATTCCTATTTCTGCTATAGAGACACACTTGCCAGTTTTTCAGATGGAACAACAGAACCCAACAATAGAGGCGATGATGCGCCAGATGGCTGAAAGCATGAAGCAAATGCAAGACGATGCTATCCGCCAGGCGGAATTTTCCAAACAACAGGCCACTGTCATGGCCCAACAGTCTGAGTTGATCGCCAGATTACAACAGCAGAACGCCGCATCTGCTTCGCACCAGGTCCCTCCACCAGGGGCTCCATTGCCCGAACAAACATCTACTGGGCAGAATCCTCCCCCAAATCCCCAGAATGCCCCTCCAAATCTGCCGAATACCCAAGCTACCCTCCCAAATCCACAAAATGCTCTGCCCAACCCCCCAAACATTCAAGAGGACACGGGTCTTCCAACGGGGCTGGCTCCGCCCCCCCCTTCTACCACAACTGTCCAAAAACATTACCCCTAACCACCCGGACTCTCCATTTGAGTTCGAGGTAGACCAGACAGCTCTGAAATTGAGCAAGTTGGAGAAGCTCTTTAAGAAGTCTCAAGGGGTGAAGGCCATCCCAGATATTGAAGACGGCTATACTGATGTGGCCGTGACTCTGCCGGACAGATTTAAAATGCCCCAGATCAATCGCTTTGATGGGTCTGAGGATCCTATGGTCCACCTCCGGCTATTCTCGGACATCTTAAGACCAATGGGCCTAACCTGACCGCAAAAGCTTTCTTTGTTCGGTCGAACCCTGTCGGGTGTGGCATCCACTTGGTACTCAAAACTCGATGATGATGTGAAAACAAACTGGGATGAGATGGCCGAGGCCTTCATCGCGCAATACTCATATAACACGCAGATCGAGATCACCACTCGGGATCTCGAGACAACGAGGCAGGAGCCCAAAGAATCTTTTTCTGACTTTGTAACCCGGTGGAGGGCGAAGGCATCGATGATGACCTTAAGGCCAACAGATAGAGATCAGATCCGGATGATTGTGCGCAATCTCCAGCCGGCGTTAATGAAGAAGATGATTGTAGTCCCCTTCCCCACTTTCGCAGATTTACATGATATGGGGATGCAAATAGAGGACGCAATGAAGCAAGGTCTGTTTGACCAAGATCGGGATCAGCCCCGAAGAACATTTAACCGAAACAACAATGCGGGCCCGAGTGGCTCTTCCAATACAAGAACTTCAGAGGTCGGAATGGTCACCACCAATCCCCCTCCCCAACCAAGGTCCGCAGCGGCCACACCTTTTTCTGATGCCTCTGGGAGCAGTAATCAAGCCCCAAGATACCAACCCAGGGGTCAACGAACCTTCTCCCCACTCTATATGCCTTTGTCTAAAGTCCTCGGGGTTCTAGTCAGAAAGGGGCACCTGAAACCCTTGGAACCGAGGCCTCTACCGAATCCACTCCCCCCTTCCCATAACCCAGCCAAATATTGCCAATACCACCAACAGCATGGTCATGACACCGACCAATGCTACAGGCTGCGTCATGAGATTCAAGATCTCATTGACAAAAACATCATTCTACCTCCCCAAGGACCCAACGTCACAAACAACCCACTCCCCAAACACAACCAAGATCCACCAAAAAGAGTCAACCTCATCCATACTGGGGTCGCTTCATATGATCCCAGTATCTATATCACTCCCTCCCACCTACCCAAGCCAGAGGTGATCCTCCCTGATAGCACGGACTTGTGCATGATGGACACCTCTACACCCCAACCTGAGCCAAAGGTGGTGACCACCGAGGATGGAACAGGGCAGGCTTCTGAGGAGAGCAAAACAGTTGAATCTGGGGTGAAGCTATCTGAGAATTTAGCTGGCAAAGCTTATGATCCGAGTGGATATATCTTGTCAATGAGCCAGTCTAAGCTGAGTATGGGGTTGCCGGAAGAGGCTGAGTTGTGTATGATCCGGGGGGACAAGCTTGAATCAGCGGGGGATGATTTGACTGCGGTGGAAGAGGACTTCGCCAACCTTCAATTCTACGAGCAGGAATCAGGGGATGCATCGATTAACTGGTTCGAAGATGAGGAGTCAGCAGAAGTCGTCGGGTGGTTGGATGATCAGCCTGATATTGTACCATTTGTGGCCGGAAGGGCCGAGGATCAGATTACATTGCCGGAGAGCGCCGGTACGAAGAATTTCGCTCAGGAACAAAACATTTTGAAAACCGCACAGTTATTGTTGGAGGAACAAGGAAAAAGATGGGATTCTGAGAGAGCCCGAAAAGCAAAGAATCACGAGGAAGTTGAGAGTGCTGCGGGCACGAAGACTGAACATGCTGTGGGCATGCGGAATGAAAACGCTGAGAGCGTAAACTTACCAGAACCAGACAGATGCCTGCTAGATGCTAATGGAATGTGGTGGGAAGATGACGACTTGTATCTTGCCCACACAGACGAAGATTGGGCAGGTGGCCAACCAGACAGCACCTGGTACCTCGAGGAGGTGGACCATATGACTAGAAGTGGGCGGTATTTCAAGCCCCCACACCTTGATCAACCCGAGGCATCAGGGAAAGATAAGGAGGCAGAGAAACAGAAAGAGAAGCAAGTGGAAGAAGAGGCTGTACTGAAGCAGCTAAAGAAAATACAGGCAGACATCTCCATCTGGGGACTGCTTATGGCTTCGAGGGTGCACCGGCAGGCTGTCTTATCTGCCATGGACAGAGCGAAACTTTCCATCGAAACTACGCCGGAACAACTAGTTGGTTTGGTCTTCCCAGGAGGAGGTTCCCCGGCATTGACCTTTACGGACAAAGAATTGCCGCCTGAGGGCGTGGATCATAACAGACCTCTCTACATCTCCGTAGAATGCAGGGACAAATGGATTCCGGTGGTGCTTGTTGACACCGGGTCCGCTATCAATGTCTGTCCGGCCAGAACGGCGTATGCAATTGGGTTAAAGCCTGCGGACTTCACACCGACTACTCAAGTAATCAGAGCATATGATAATACAAGCAGGGATGTCCTGGGGACAGTGAAAATCCAAACCAAGATTGGGCCTGGGCAACACGAAATAGATTTTCATGTCTTGGGGGTCCCTGCATCTTTCAACATGCTTTTGGGGCGACCCTGGTTGCATCAGGTGAAGGCCGTTTCATCTACTCTGCATCAAATGGTGAAATACCCCTATGGAAAGGGAGTAGCCATTGTTTTTGGGAACTCATCAATCCATCCCCCTCCGGAGATATCTACGCCAGTCCTGGAGATTGAACACGGCATGGAGGACATGTTTATATCGGGATTTACTTTGGCTGAGGCCCGGGTGGTACAAAACATTATGGCTGTGAATGAGGGTTTGTATGTCAGCGCTCAAGCCGTATACCTCATGAATAAGCTACAACATATCCCGGGGATGGGATTGGGAAGAAGCGGCAGGAAAGGAGTCGCTGCGTTGGCCGAAGTGCCACATAATCCACATACCTTTGGATTGGGTTATCTGCCCACCAAAGAAGACTGGGCAAGAAAAGGAAAGGAAATGGTCGGCAGGGCCAGAGCGAAGCAGGCTGGGAAGCCTTTTGATCTAATGCATAGGCCCATCTGGGGTACCCTGAACGGACGCTTCGTCCGGGAGGGGGAAGATTTTCCATTTTGCGGCTTCCCAGAACCATGGTTGAACGCGGAGGGGAAGCGCGTACCAGGTTTCGAAATCTTCTTCGACCTGCAACTGTTCGGGGATGACGTTGCCGCGGAGCAGACAGACCCAATAACTGAGATTGAGCAGAATACGGCAGAGGATCCTGAGGGCACTGAATTGGAAATGGGGGTAGCACTGGCATGTCTCCTCTCTGATCCTCCGATCGACCAGGATTGCTTGGGGAATAACGTCGCGGTTTCCATGATTGGAGATGAAACGGCTGCGGGCCAACCAGCAGCTATTTTGGACGCATCGATCGCACCCTCTCTCATTTGGCAGTACGAGGAGGGATTCTTATCCAGCAGTTCCGGGTCAGGTAGTGAGCCGGAATCTGATTCCACCGAGTCTTCTGAGTCGGAATCAGGTTCCAGCTCGACTGAGTCTGAGTCTGGTACTCCTGGGGATGTTAACCCGGATGCCAGAGTCTTGTCCAGGTCGTCTTTTTCCTTTTCATTTGAGTCTGTTGTAACCGATGAATCAGACGATTTGGATGAACTTAATGAGAATGAGGTGAATGTGGTTTCCGAGTACTTTTCTGTGCCCCTAATTTATTGCATTAATTCAGACTTTCAAAATTTTGATCAAAACGACGAGGACGAAGTTCCTCCGGTTTTACAACGTCTAATTGAGCAAGAGCAAGAGAGATTTGTTAAGCCATTAACGGATGAAATCATTTCTGTGAATATTGGTACTGAGGAGGACCCGCGGCTGGTCCAGATCGGGTCCACGTTGTCTTCGGAGGAACGCGAGCGCTTAGTCGCTTTATTAAAAGATTTCAAAGATGTTTTCGTGTGGTCCTACGAAGACATGCCTGGAATCGATCCTGAGATTGTACAGCATCGGATCCCCCTTGACCCCGAGGCCCAACCTATCAAGCAGAAGCTCAGAAGGATCCGCCCGGATTGGGCTCTCAAGATCAAAGAAGAGGTCACCAAGCAAATTGACGCAGGCTTCCTGCTAGTATCAGAATATCCCACTTGGTTGGCCAACATAGTGCCGGTGCCGAAGAAAGATGGCAGGATCCGGGTGTGCGTAGACTTCAGGGATTTGAACAGAGCTAGTCCGAAGGACGACTTTCCCCTACCACACATCGATGAGTTGGTAGACTTTACAGCGGGGCATGCCTTGCTTTCATTCATGGATGGTTTCTCAGGGTACAACCAGATTGTGATGGCACCAGAGGACAGAGAAAAGACTGCATTCACCACCCCGTAGGGAACATACTGCTATCGGGTAATGTCGTTTGGGTTGAAGAATGCTGGGGCTACTTATCAACGGGCCGCGACCACAATACTACATGATATGATCCACAAAGAGGTAGAGGTGTACGTGGACGACATGATTGTCAAGTCCAAAGAAAGAGAGGGCCACTACACCGCCTTGCGCAAGTTTTTCCAAAGGATCAGGGAATTCAGGTTGCGGTTAAACCCTCAGAAATGTACGTTTGGTGTTACAGCGGGAAAAATGCTGGGGTTTCTGATCACACAAAGGGGCATCGAGGTCGACCCTTCCAAAATCAAGGCCATCTTAGAAATGCCACCACCAAAGACTGAAAAAGAGGTGCGAGGCTTTCTGGGTAAAGTGCAATTCATAAGACGGTTTATTTCAAAACTAACCTTGACTTGTGAACCACTTTTTGGTCTTCTGAAGAAAGGCAAGAAATTCCAATGGGACGGCCGATGCCAAGCTGCATTTGAACAGATTAAAGAATATCTACAGAACCCACCCGTTTTATCACCACCAGAATCAGGGAAACCGTTGATTTTGTACCTGTCAGTGACTGAGACCACGATGGGCTGCATGCTTGCACAAGAATCAGAAGATAGGGCGGAGAAAGCCATCTATTATTTGAGCAAGAAAATGCTAGAGTATGAAACCCGGTATACGCCGCTGGAAAAGGCTTGCTTAGCTCTGGTATGGGCTACCAGGAAGTTGCGGCACTACTTGTTAGCTCACTCTGTAATGCTGGTTTCGCGACTTGATCCCATCAAATATCTTTTCGAAAAACCAGCGCTTACGGGTAGGCTAGCTCGTTGGTTGCTGTTGCTCTCCGAATTTGATCTTACATATGTGACACGCAAGTCAGTAAAGGGCAGAGCAGTAGCAGAGTTCCTTGCCGACCATCCGGTTGAGGGGGATGAAGCAGTTGAGTACCTATTCCCAGATGAAGCAATTCTGCATATCGACGAGGAAAGTTGGACAATGTACTTTGACGGAGCGTCAAATCAACATGGGTACGGGATAGGAGTGTTGCTGATAGCACCCGACAATTCCCGTATCCCTCTAGCCTTCAAACTCCGTTTCAAAGTCTCAAATAATGAAGCAGAATACGAAGCGTGCATTGCTGGTATGGAAGCAGCCCTGGAATTAGGGGCAAGACGGCTGGACGTCATCGGAGATTCGAATCTTGTTGTGTCTCAAGCTAAAGGAGACTGGAAAGTAAAAGAAGAAAATATGATGATGTATCACCAAACCTTGGATTTGCTGATTCCTCGGTTTGAAAAGTTAAGTTTTACTCATCTACTAAGAGAGAACAACAAGTTCGCAGACGCTTTAGCAACTCTATCATCCATGATAGACATCCCACGTGGAGTCCGAATGCGTCCAGTCATTATCGACCAGAAATTCGCACCTGCCTATGAGTCGATTGCAGCCATAGATGAAGTTCAGGACGAACACCCCTGGTATTACGACATCTGGAACTTTTTGGAAACAGAAACATACCCGCCAGGGGTAAATGCCAAAGACAAGAGGGCAATCAGAAGAATGTCAGTCCAGTTCATCATCTGCGGGGGTAAACTGTATAGAAGAGGTCATCTGGGAATGCATAAATTGTGTGTTGATGCTGAAGAGTCCAAACGTCTGATGGAAGCCATCCACGGGGGTGAATGCGGTGCACATATGAATGGGGTGATATTGGCTAGAAAGATCCTTAGACAAGGTTATTATTGGTCCACCATGGAGGAGGATTGTATCAGTTTCGTCAGGCGATGCCACAAATGTCAGATTCATGCAAATCGCATGAACATTCCGCCGTCAAAGCTGTACAACATGACTTCGCCATGGCCTTTTTCTGTCTGGGGAATTGATGTGATCGGAGCCGTCACGCCGAAAGGGTCAAATGGGCATGAGTTCATCCTCGTAGCGATAGATTACTTCACAAAGTGGGTTGAGGCCCAATCTTATGCAGTGTTGAAAGCTTCACACGTTGCAAAATTCATCAGAAACAACATCATCTGTCGCTACGGAGTCCCGAATGAAATAGTTTCAGACAATGGTTCCCACTTCAAGAAGGAGGTGATTGACTTGTTGGAGAAATACAACGTGGCTTTTCATAAGTCGTCTACTTACCGGCCGCAAACCAACGGAGCAGTTGAGGCCGCCAACAAGAATATCAAGCGCATATTACAGAAGATGGTGGAAACCTACAGGGACTGGCCGGATAAGTTGCCGTTTGCTCTATGGGGCTACAGGACTTCGATCAGAACTTCTACTGGGGCGACTCCGTACTCATTAGTCTATGGGATGGAGGCCGTTCTACCAATTGAGATCGAGGTCCCATCATTGCGAGTATTGGCCGAGTGCCAGATAGCCGAAGCGGATTGGCAGCAAAGCAGGTTTGAAGAACTCATGCTCTTTGATGAAAGGAGATTGAAAGCACTGTACCACGTTCAGGGTTATCAACGCAGAATCGCCCGGGCTTTCAACAAGAAGGTTAAGTCCAAGAACTTGAAAGAAGGAGATTTGGTACTCAAAGACAACCGAGCTCCCATCCACGACCCAAGGGGCAAGTTCAGACCCAATTGGACTGGTCCCTACATCATCAAGTCAATCTGGTCAGGTGGAGCTGTGGTTCTGATGGATCTAGATGGCTTGGAGTTTTCCCAACCGATCAATATGGACAAGTTGAAGAAATACTACCCTTGAGAGGCTCGCTAGGCCGAAAACCCGAAAGGGCGACCTAGGCAAAACTCAGAGCATTGAAAATTTGAAAATTATAAAAACTGAGCTCGCAAGGTTGAAAACCCGCAAAGGGCGGCCTTGGCAAAAGTTAGAGCGCAAAAGGAGAGCAAAAACACTCGAGCGAACCTGTCCCTGAACTACGTAAGACTTGATTCCCATCTTTGGGATACGTAGGCAGCTTCATCTTGAAGTTCAGTCACAATCTTTTCCCCGATCAACTTTGTCCATTTTTGACCATCTCAGTCATCTTTATTCATCAGCATCTATTGTGATCTCCGGTACAGTGCTATGCAAACTAGGGGCAACTTTCCGTTGCAATGGAGTGTTCCGATGTCATCCAGACTAGGGGCAACTTTCCGTTGCTATTGAATGGCTGAGCCCCTTTTTCAGACTAGGGGCAACTTTCCAGTTGCTAGGATTCGGGGTTGTGTATCTCAGTGACAGATTTCAGGCGTGTCCAGTTCCGATCCATATCGAAAATAGTTTTGAAAAGTTTTCATAAAAGTTGACTTTGTTCAAATTAATCTTTTCACAACTAAGACCATTTTTGGACCAAAAGCGGAGGATTTTCAGTACCACAACCTTCAATTTCATTAATTTCAAAACAGAGTTCTTTCGCTCTTGCATACAATTGAAGTTGTTTTTCATTACACTCACGCTAGAAAACTTTGAAAGTACTAATAAAGCAATAAATCTGGGGCATAGTCTAGTCAGGTGTCCCTGCGCCCCCTCCCAGAGCTAGTCAAAGCTTCAGATGCCAACTTAGGCCCAGCTTGTATGACCGAACTAGCGCGGAGTACGGAATGGGAGATAAAATACACAGTGAGTCAAGTCGATCAGACGGATCCCAGCATCCTGGAACATACTGTAGCTCATTGCCGGGAGATTGAGCCAGGGGCAGCGCCATGCAATGCGATCTGCTGATAAATTGCACATCCATTCAAACCACCAGCTCCCATCAGGAGCATTGACTAGGCGTTGCCGAAAGAAGTAGCCGCGGGCTGAATAAGCAGGGCAAGAGTCCACAACTTGCAACTTATCCATCAACCATATCTGGGATGGGATGAAAAATGAGAGATTAAAGAATAGAGAGATGTGCGATGAGAGAAAAGTGAGATAGGGGTTTTGTGAGAAAAATCGAGCCCGAGGGCCGAGTGATGTGAGTGAATACACATGTGAGCTTGAGTGGGAAACATTACCTGTAGCAGTAGTGGACTCCCTGCAAATTTATTTCGGTGGTTGTGGGAGGAGTGGCCGGCCAGCCACCTATCCTAGTAGGCCGGCCACCTTCTTGGTCTTCAACTACGAAATGTTTTCGGCCTCGCATCGGTCCTATTTTGCCCGCCGGAAGAAAGTTTGAAGCATTTTCATGCATCGGGAATGTCGAAGGCCTCCATTTCTCTCGTTTTCGACTGCATTCCGTCATCCAGATTGTCCATCCGAAGTATATTGTGTTGTATTTTGCTTATCGAGTTGTTGTTTTGCTTATCGAGTTGTAAGTTGTGTCGAGCTGTCGCATTTTGTGTTTTGAATTATTACCTTTTGATTACACAATTTTGTTAAGTCTTGTCGATTGAGTCGTTAACATTGTTGTACTTTGTTTATCGAGTTATAAACTTGCTAAGAATCAGTTATCTCTTAGTGAGTCGATTTGTTTTTATTTGTTGCGTCGGTTCACTACCTGACCTGGTAAATACATAAGGCACATTTCCATTCAATTCCATTTTATGCAAACTAATGCGATGCGATGCTGAGAATTTCAAGTACAACATCTTTTCAAAAGCTGTTTCATTTCATCATGTCTTACAACGAAATAAGGGTACAAGTTTTACAGAAAATAAAACTGCCTAACAATGTGCAAAGTGCTACAAACTACTAGCTAAAAAAGTAGAATAAAGCAGGAAATAACATCAGTGTCCTCGGGAACGGGAATGGGGAGGCCCTCTCATCCTCTTCTGCGGGATAATCTCTGCATCTCCATCACCATCTGGATCGGAGCTGTCATCCTCCGGATCCTCCTCAGGCTCGTCTCCTCTCTCGGAACCAAGACCAGGGCCTCCCTCTCCAGGGGATGCCTCTGACACATGATCTGCGATCTCCTCCTCGTCATCCTCGACGATGGGTGCCCTGCGTCTGCGAGACGACCCTGCTCCTCGAACTCCTCGAGAAGGCCTAGATGGCCCAGCTCCCTGAGAAGGCCTGGATGGCCCAGTACCTCGACCTCTCTGAGAAGGCCCGGGTGGCCCACCTCGCGTCGAAGCATATACTGGAGGCATCTGAAAATGCAAGGTGCAATGCATTAGTTCAAACATAAAAAGCAGGTGCAAATGCAGAATGTGAATAGGGTGTGTGTCAGATGTGCTCTAATACAGCAGAAGGTTCAAAACCGGAGTATCATCAGAAACATGCTAGTACAGGGAAAATGAACAATACCTCCACACCCACGATGCTCATCTGCGTCTCCCTCCGTAAGATCATGCCCTCGAATGTGGCCAGCATCCCGAGCAGTTCTTCTGTATACCCAACAGGAGGCTGCAAATGTACATGCAAAACTATCAGTAAAGGAATCAATGTCCAAATATCTGACTGATAAATCAAAGCTGAAAAACATACCGAGGGCGAGTCAGGGTCTCTAACATATCTGTGATCAGGCAGAGGAGGCTCTAACGGAATCTGGTAAGGCGTCCCAAATCGCCAATTCGTCAACTCGGTCGGCATGTCTGGCCACCCTGGATGATCAAGAGTCGGAGGGATCGGAGGAATCGAACTGCCCCCACCTCTGGATGTGCCAGCCCTGCTAGAAGAAGGGATATCTGTAGCACGGGCGCGACTCGAAGATGGTGCGCCGGTGGACCTCCGTGGTGGAGCCCGTACTCCCGTCAGGGGGGGCATCAGGTATATGCGGCGGTAGGTGGCGTAGCTCCCATCAAGAAGATGTAATAAAGCATCACTGCCCTGCATAGCACTACTGACCTCCTCAGGGGATAATCTATCAGCAGTCCGCATGGTGTCTGGAGGCACAGCAGGAGGCTCCTGAGAATTGCCCCCCCATATCTGACGCTGAAAACATTCCCCCAGGAACCAAGCCCGGCCGACTGGTCCCTCGAGCAGGAATCTGTACTGAGAACTAGTCAACCCTCCGGGGTATTGATGCTCGAGGTCGTCGCCAAAGACTGCCCAAGGCTGCCAAGTGATCTGCGGACAACCGGTGTATAAATCAATTAGAAATGCTGATCAAAGATGAAAATGAAAAGAACTGAGAGTTCTGAAGTACCTCTGTCGCTCGAACAGTATCAAAGTACCGTCGCAGAGAAGAGAGAGTCTCTCGAGGCCTCGGTAGATGCTCACCATCAAACATCAATGAATACGGAGTCGTCGGAGGCCCTGCCACCTCCATCTCCGGAGCCAATGTGGGAAAGTACACATACACCCACAGCTGAGAAAAGCAATGTAGAATATGAGTACAAAGTGCTAAAGGCAGAATACAGAACGCAAAGTGCGCCGTGTGTGTGCAGTGAACAAGTAATGAGGAGCAAAATGTAAATCAAGAGGACGGAATGTACCTCCCAGGCTCTCCAGTAGCCACCGAGTAAGTCCCCTCGTGTGCGAGAGACCGCGCTCATATAACAGTACAGGGTAGCCAGGCCAGCGCCGCCCCAATCATACTGACCAACCTGTGATAAGTCCACCAGAGCGCTCAGTAGGTACAAGCCTACCATGTTCCCTCTATCAGCGAACAAGGTGGTGCCGAGGAGGTACATGAGGAAACCGCGGGCATACTGCTCCGCCTCCTCAGGAGTCTCAGGCTCCATCTGTGGCCGCCGGAAATGGGCAGCAAACCAGGAGTATCGGACCCTCCCCGAACCTCTGTCTACAGGCGGGTGTGTCCCCAGTAGGTGCATCCAGGCAGCCTCCCACTGACCCATATCCTCGTCGTAGGGAATGGAAACACCGCCTACGTCTAGGCCAGTAAGTACAGCAAAGTCCAGCGGGGTCATGGTCATATCCCCAGTGGCAGAAAAATGGAAGGAATTGGTGGTGTCCCACCATCTCTCCGCCAAAGCAGCGAGTAAAGTCCTACTAATGAGGCAATGAGATAATCCTCTGCAGAATGGCCCAAAACCCGCAAAGTCCACCAATCCTCGGACAGCTTCCGGAAGCTCGAAATACCACTCCCTCGCAGCGACGGAGCCATATCCTCGCACTGTGCGAGAGTGAACCTGCATTTCGAATAAATGCATAAATCAGCAAATGAAGTGAAAATGAGCTACATGCAAATGAAGTGAAAATGAGCTGTGTGCAAGTAAAGTGAAAATGGGCTGCGTATTCAGTAAGTTTGGCATTTAGGCTGCGTGTTCAAAGTTTCAGAAAATCAGTGGGCTGTGTGTTCGCTTCAAGTTTGGGACTGTGTGTTCTACTCAATCAGTGGGCTGTGTGTTCGCTTCAAGTTTGGGACTGTGTGTTCTACTCAATCAGTGGGCTGTGTGTTCGCTTCAAGTTTGGGACTGTGTGTTCTACTTCAAATCAGTGGGCTGTGTGTTCGCTTCAAGTTTGGGACTGTGTGTTCTACTCAATCAGTGGGCTGTGTGTTCGCTTCAAGTTTGGGACTGTGTGTTCTACTCAATCAGTGGGCTGTGTGTTCGCTTCAAGTTTGGGACTGTGTGTTCTACTCAAATCAGTGGGCTGTGTGTTCGCTTCAAGTTTGGGACTGTGTGTTCTACTTCAAATCAGTGGGCTGTGTGTTCGCTTCAAAGTTTGGGACTGTGTGTTCTACTCAATCAGTGGGCTGTGTGTTCGCTTGAAGTTTGGGACTGTGTGTTCTACTCAAATCAGTGGGCTGTGTGTTCGCTTCAAAGTTTGGGACTGTGTGTTCTACTCAAATCAGTGGGCTGTGTGTTCGCTTCAAAGTTTGGGACTGTGTGTTCTACTCAATCAGTGGGCTGTGTGTTCGCTTCAAGTTTGGGACTGTGTGTTCTACTTCAAATCAGTGGGCCGTGTGTTCGCTTCAAAGTTTAGGGCTGTGTGTTCTACTCAATCAGTGGGCTGTGTGCTCTACTCAATCAATAGGCTGTGTGTTCGCTTCGAATCTAGGCTGCGTGTTCAGAAAATCTGAGTTTTGGGACTATGTGTTCTACTCTTAGTCAGTATGTGCTGTGTGCTCATTTTCGACTTCGGATTGTGTCTTCGATGAAGCAATGTTTGAGCTGTGTGTTCAATTTCTAACTAATGTGCACTGTGCGCTCACAATTATTCAAATATGCCAGGTGTTCATGAAAATGTTTAAGTTACATGCTCAGGGTGCAAGTTTCATGTCGTAAGTTAAACTGTGTGTCTAAGCATGACAGGAGTATGAAATGCACGAGAAATACAGAGAATAAAGTGAAATACCTCTGCATCGTAGGAGAGGTGCTGCTCCGGCTCTCGTAGAAGAAGATCCACGGGTGCTCGATCGTTGAATGCGGTAAAATGACGAAAAGTGGCTCGCGGAAGCATATGCACCGCTGGAGCATAACGATCGGGAAGGAAAGGGCGGACCCTCGGGGGCAGTGTCATGAGATCAAAATCATCCCCGGCACCTGGGAAACCTCCGCCGTGAGGGAAATAGCCTGCCATGTCGAGAAATCTGCAAAGAGGAGCAAAAATGAGCAAAATAGGCCAAAATTGGAAAAAGTCAACAAAAGTCAACTCTCGGGAAATGAAAAGTCAACCAAAAGTCAACTCCCGGAAAAATTTTCCAAATAATGAGACAAAATTACCTCAAGTGGTGAAAATGAGAAGAGAAGTCCCAAAGTCGAAATTTAGTCGCTTCAAAGTGCTTAAATCTGAAAGATTTCGCAAAAACAACTTGCGTGGGAGGCCGAGGGACGCGTATAAAATGCAGATCTGAAAGAGAAAGTGGCTTAGAGAGCAAGAGGAAGAAGTTTTGCAACTTTGGGTGTGATTTCGGAGGCAATGGAGGTGTGTATATATAGAAAATGCCAAAATGACCATTTTGCCCCTGCTTTTGGGCAGGTGGCCGGCCGGCCACCTAACCTGGCTGGCCGGCCCCTCTACTTTTTGGCCCTGGCCGATGGCCTCTCCTAGGGCAATGGGCTGGCCGACCATCTTCCCCCCTCCCTCCCCTACCTCTCTGCAAATTTTGAGGAAAATCGGAGCTCCCGGGACCCGAAAAAGTTGAAGAAAAGTGCACTTTCTGGCGCCGAATTGCTCCGCCGGAACTTTAACTGCAATTTCTGATATGTGTCTCGTCATTATTCATCAAAATCAGAGTGTATCCTTTTTAAACATGTTGTGACCTCTCCGGGAGGTGAATCAGAGGCCGCGATCGAGTTGCCGTCGCCGAAATGCGCGTTTTCCGGCTCGTCATTTCATGTCAAATGGGCATCCTGATTTGTGCTCGTTTTACGTTCTTTGGCTCATAATCTGCATTCTCACGAATGATTTGCATTGTCATGCATGATTTCTCGGTGTACAATACTTCTATGCTTGGACGTGCGTTGTCGCGCATTATCTCTTCTCGCGTTGTGTTGCATTCGTTCACTGACACTGTGTGTGTCGAACCTTTGGAATCATAGGAATTACATTGAATATATGTTGTTGGCATATTGTTCCTGTTGAATTTCTCTATTTTGCAGGCACGATATTGTATGTACGGTTCATTTGAGGCTGGTGCGACCAGACGAATCGCGCAGGTATCGTATCTTCTCCGTGTGAGACGCGACGAGAATTGAATGATTCTCCGCATTCCTAACTGCATGAAATGTAGTCGTTACTTTGCTGCTTTGCATTCTTGCTTAAAACTGTTGCATCTATTTGCGAATACTTGCTTCATTACAGCTTGCTGCATTTGCATGATCACCTGGCTCCGTGCCTATCATTTGCATTTTGCCCCATTTTGCCTGCGGGCACATATCTCTGTTTATCTTGTATGATTGTCTAAGTCTTCGGCCTTGTCAAAAATGGGTCGTCTCTGGGCTTTGACATTCACTCCCGTCACTTCTTGACTTTCGAGTTCTGTCAAAGAGGGGCAACTGTAGACACCCCATTTTTGACCGACCTTAAGACTCAGACGTCACCGGTTGAGTGCTCGGTGATGTTGCATACTGTGCTCGTTCAGAAGTCTCATAGTCGCGGCCGCGTGCCCTGCCTCCGGACTTCCGAACCATCTTCTCTACCTTGTCTCGGTTTGCGAACCAGGTTCGGTTTTCTCTGTTTTCTTTCCTGAGGGAAGGGAGTGATCCCGTAGATTATCTCCCGGTGGCCATGAGCTACTTTTCGTGGCCGTAGGCCATTTTGCCCATTTCGGAGCCCGGTTCCCGGTTTTCGGAGCCGTCAGGCTGTGTGCCTCGGCTCGGGACCGCCCAACCATCTCCGACTTCTCCGGTTTTTGATGGAGACCTCTGTTTTAATGTTCCGAGGAACACTGGGGCCCCTGATGCCCACTTCGCAGCCGAACACCACTTCCGGTGCCCGGCGACCCATTTTCGGGACCCCGAACTGCGTGATTTGGGCCCCGAGCATTCATTTCGCATCCGCTTTCTCCGGTTTTTGGCGGAGACCTCTGTTTTAACATTTCGAGGAACCCTGGGGCCCCCGATGCCCACTTCGTGGCCGTATGCCACTTCCGGCACCCGCAGCTCATTTTCGAGATCCCGAATTGCTCGGTTTTGGCCCCGAACGTTCATTTCTCATTGGTTTTTGTTCAAACTTGGCAGGTACCTCTGTTTCAACACCAGGAAGATCACTGGGGGGTGGGAGGCCAGCAATTATCCCAGATAGCCAGTTTCGCTCCTCCGGAGCCCGTTTTTCTCACTTCCGGGCCAATGTTGAACACCTTGGGGGTATTTTCTTCCAACCAAAGTTACATATCTGTGATCAGAGGACATGGGAGGACACTTTGGTATGGTGGTCGGCCAGAGATTATTGGTTTCATTTTTGGGCCTCTCATTCAAGCTCTATGTTGTGACTCCTGCTTCAGTGTTGCCAATTTCCGACCTTGGAACCTTGTTGCACACATCTAGGAGGACACTTTGGTATGGTGGTCGGCCAGAGATTATTGGTTTCATTTTTGGGCCTCTCCTTCAAGCTCTATGTTGTGACTCCTGCTTCAGTGTTGCCAATTTCCGACCTTGGAACCTTGTTGCACACATCTAGGAGGACACTTTGGTATGGTGGTCGGCCAGCAATTATTGGTTTCATTTTTGGGCCTCTCCTTCAAGCTCTATGCTGTGACTTCTGCTTCAGCGTTGCCAGATTCCGACCCTGGGACCTTATTCTACACACTTGGGAGGACACTCCTGCATGGTGGTCAGCCAGAAAATCTTCACTTCAATTTTGTGCCATGGCCGGCCGGCCAGGAGGGGTAGCTGGCCGACCAGGTGGGGTGGCCGGCCGGCCACCTCCCACAAATTTACCTGGCCGGCCAGCTTCCTGCTTTCCAGCCTGTCCCAGCTGTCCGGATATTTTCCAACATATCCCGGGGCATCCGGGGGATATTTCGGGAGGGAAAGATTGGGTGCTTTCCCTCCCCTTTTACACCCTATTTCTTGTTTATTTAAAGGGCCCTCCCTCTCCTTCTTCAAGGTTGGAAAAAATTGTCTCAAGAGATCATCTTCAAATTCCTCCATTTTCATAGCTCAAAACCTCAAAAAGCTTCTAAGTCCCTAGGTCTTCTCTTCATCAACACCTAGCCTCACCATCCCTACTACCATTCCAGCAGCTAGGAAGTGAATTTCAGAGGTTGAGAAGCTACAAATCAAAGCCAAGAATCAAAGAAAGACAAGTCTTCAAGGGTAAGTCTTCAAAACCAACTTTTAGGGCTTTTTCTTGATTCATTTCTATACTCCAATTGGTTGAGAATTGGGGCTCCGACCCCTACTGATTTTGTGCTTTTTTTGAGCCCCTCTACAACTTTGTAGAAGGGATCAACTTCATTTGATGCTCCTATGATATACTTGTTTCAATACCTAGCTTTTATGCCATTATCTTGCATGCTAGTTTAGGCCTATTTCCTTTTGTTTTCAGGGGTCCGACCCCTACTGGTTTTGTGCTCATTTTGAGCCCCTCTACAACATTTTAGAAGGGCTCAACCTCATTTGGTCATTGTATATACCACCTCCTTCAAATTTCATCAAGTGTGCCATTTTTGCATGCAATTTTTGACCTATTTGTGTTTGTTTTTGGGACTTCGAGCCCTACTGGTTTTGGTCTTATTTTCACCCCCTTTACATATTTTATGAAGAAAGTTTTGTCATTTGGTGTGTGCATTGCATGTCTCATGATATAGCCTATTTGGAAGCCTACTTTGCATGGATTTTATAGCATGTTTGTATTCTGATTTTGAGGATGTCATCTTCTGCAATTGTGCTTATTTTTATCTCATCTTCAATGTTGTAGAAGAAAGTTTGTCCATTTGGAGTTTTCATATATCACTTGTCTCAATACCCCTCTTTTGGCCACTAATTTTGCGTGCTATTGTTGATCTATCCCTACTTGCATTTTGGCCAAGTTTGTTACTGAAAAAAATACCATATTTGGGACTGCCTTGCTACTGTTCTTGCTGCCATGATCATATTTTGCATGTATAGCATGGCTATAGGCCATTTCGGGGCTTAATTTCACATTTTCGGGATGAATGCATGCTTCGAGTGTTATTTCGAATTGTTTCGGGGCTGTTTTCCCCTTTATTTAGGTGCTGAAATTCCATTGCCATGCTTACATATCATTCCCTATGCCATTTGCATCATTTTTGCATTGCCTCGGTTTGCGTGCCAGTGTGCACGCCTTTCGAGGCACCCCTGTTTTATCCGACGGCAGCCTATGTGAGTGTGGTTGAGGCCCTCTCATGTCGGCGTAAGCTCAATTTGCATTTTCATGCTTCTACATCATTGCCTCGATTTGCGTGTCCGCGGGCACGCGTTTCGAGGCAGCTTTGTTTTTATCCGACGGCCTCCTATGCGAGTGAGCTGAGGCTCTCCCATATTGGTGTAAGCCCATCGTTGCATTCCGTATGCCATCTCGTCTCATTTCATCATCGCCTCGATTTGCGCGCCTGTGGGCACGCGTTTCGAGGCACTTCGGTTTTATTCGATTTTCCTTCTTTCATCATCGCCTCGATTTGCGCGCCTATGGGCACGCGTTTCGAGGCACTTCGGTTTTATCCGATTCTCATTCTTTCATCATCGCCTCGATTTGTGCGCCTGTGGGCACGCGTTTCGAGGCACTTCGGTTTTATCCGATTTTCTCATTCTTTCATCATCGCCCCGATTTGCGCGCCTGTGGGCACGCGTTTCGAGGCACTTCGGTTTTATCCGATTTTCTCATCTCATCATCGCCTCGATTTGCGTGCCTGTGGGCGCGCGTTTCGAGGCACTTCGATTGTACCCGGTTTTCATTTTTGTCATCGCCTCGGTTTGCGTGCCCGTGTGCACGCATTTCGAGGCACTCTGTTTTATCCGCTTTGCATTTCATGCCATCGCCTCGGTTTGCGTGCCCGCGCGCACGCTTTTCGAGGCGTTTCATTTTCATCTCATTTTCACAGCATTGTGCATACTAGGTTGTATCTTAGATTGCATTCATGCATTACCTCGGTTTGCGTGCCCGTGTGCACGCATTTCGAGGTTACTCATTTTCATGGCATTGTGCATGCTATATTACGTGTTAGTTACATTCCATGCATATCTTGCATTTTACACGGGAAACGAGGCACGTTTCATACTCCGAGTAACGGAACGAGTCTCAATTCCCAAGTCACCGACACTCCGGATTACCCATGATGGAGTTAGGTTTTGTTGTAGCATTCATATGCGTTCATCCCATATTGAGTTGTGCAATTCGATTCCTCGGCCATCATGCATTGATGTGCGTGATTAGTGGCACGAGGATCGAGGCATGCATATATTTGTGAAATACATTGCTATGCCCTTTTCCTGCTCTCTGTTGCGGCAAAATCAACAATCAACAACTTTTCGGAGGCTGGCACGCATTTCGAGAAAATTGCAAACAGAGGCTAATCAGGGCATCCCAGTGGATTTCTGCGCCAAGCAGCCCAGCATATACCATTCATCAGGAGCAAGGCAGTCCCTGGCTTGCATGCCAGTTTTACTTTTCTGTAATTAATTTGTTAATTAATTAGAAATCTGTATATTTATTCGGACTGTATATTCTTTCATTCGGACTGTATTATTATTTTATTCGGACCCTCTGCGCGAGGGCAATGTTGTAATAAGGGTGTGTGAGTGTGATGTATGTCTTCCAACCCCACGTCTTTCTTCCCTTTTATTTACCCGCTTCGGATGGTTAGATATAGGGCATATTTCAATTAGCATACAGTATGACAGCATGTTTGCATCATTCATCTGTATTGCATGCATCGGGCTCGGCGCATCATACAAACTGCATCTGTATTTCAATTCCAAATTGGATACTTGATAGCTGTAGCATTTCATATGCCATATTTAGAATAGCCGAGCCTGCTATAGTTGCATTTTGCATGTGTTGCATTAGGCATTTCTGTATATTTTTAGGATCATGCATGATTTCTAATGAGTTTCCTGTTTTGGCTTGGAGTACTAGGTGAGTTTTATGCTTTAGCATCCTTGCATGCGTGTGAGTGCTGCCATAATAGCATGCTTACCATGTGGCTATGTGCTTATGTGATATAACTGCCTTGAATGCCTGTGGGTGGAGGTTGAGTTATCTGAATTGGAGCAATTCATCAAATGTTTGTTTTAAGCCCACTAGATAGTGGCAACATCACTGTTTTCTAAGCCCACCCGAGGGTGGCAAATCCGCATTTTAGCCTACCTGCGGGTAGCACCTTCACACCATTTTCAAACAAACAAACATGAAATGTTTCGTTCCAATTCAGACGGCCCAGTCTATACTTGTTTGCTGCGAGCATCACATAGTAATCTAGGCTAATAACCGGAATAAGAACTCACAAAGTTTTCAAAAACAGATATCATGGTTAGTAGAGGCCGGTCTTTGACCGGGCGAGAGGGGGTGCTCACGATGTGACCTTCCCTAATCGTACCCAAGTTCCCGAGCCAACTTTGGTGATGAAGGACACGTGGCCTTTCGGCACCGAGTCAGGGTTTCCTAAATTTCCCATTTTAAAATATTTAGGTGGCGACTCTGTTATCTGGCAAAGCAGTCCATGTTTGGCACTTCTTTTCAAAAAATCTGTTTTCCTTCAAAACGATTTGCCGGATTTGGACTCTTTGGTTCAAGATTTGGAACCGCAACAAAAATCGAGTCCGAGCTGTAGCGAGGTCCCCCGCGGGCGTTGTTACAGTCTTGCGCGGAGAAGGCTAAAAGTGACTACCGAGAATACCCGGAGTCTCAAGCACAACATCTCTCAGTGTATCGTACACAGGAGAGGAAAGAGTAACACTTCTCAGCGTAGTACACGCGAGAGAAGAAAGATAAAATTTCTCAGCGTAGTACATGCAAGAGAAGAAGGATAAAATTTCTCAGCGTAGTACACGCAAGAGAAGAAGGAAAGGCAAAGAGAAACCTCATCAGCGTAGTACACGCGAGAGAGGAAAGAGGAAAGAGAAAAGCCTCTCAGCGTAGTACACGCGAGAGAGGAAAGAGAAAAGCGAAAAGAAACCTCTCAGCGTAGTACACGGGAGAGAGGAAAGAGAAAAACAAAAAGAAACCTCTCAGTGTAGTACACACGAGAGAGGAAAGAGAAAAACAAAAAGAAACCTCTCAGCGTAGTACACGCGAGAGGGGAAAGAGAAAAGCCTCTCAGCGTAGTACACGCGAGAGAGAAAAGGGAAAAAAGCGAAAAGAAACCTCTCAGCGTAGTACACGCAAGAGAGGAAAGAGAAAAGAAAAAACAAACCTCTCAGGGTAGTACACGCGAGAGAGGGAAGAGAGAAGCCTCTCAGCGTAGTACACGCGAGAGAGGAAAGAGAAACAACGCAAGTAAGAAGGCACGCAACAATGTGGGCGAAATATGCGCGACAACGCAAGTGAAATGAGTGCATAACAATGCAACTGGGATGTGCATCACGATGCAAATGAAGTGGGTGCATAAAAATGCAATTGGAACATGCAGCATAATCAAATAAGGAAATACACGTCTTAATGAGACCAATTCAAACGCGACCTCTGATTTACCTCTCGGAGGGGTCACAATAGATTCCGAAAGGATACAACTCGTGCACGCAAACTGACAATGAGCTACGCATCGGAGACATCAGTTGATACTTCCGCAGAAACATTTTGAGCTTGAGGTAGAGGCACACCCATACTTCGGAGCATTGACAAGGCCTGAAGAGGTACATCCGGAGTACAATCACGGAATTTGCTGAAGGTGAAACACACTCAGATACTTCAATTTTCCCTCTTTTCTTTTGCTTTGCAGTCTGGAACCTATATAGCTTCAGATAGATCCTGATTTTACTGTTCTCACATGACCTGGGTTGAACCTTGCAGTCTTTGACAGAACAAATTCCTTTTTTTGCACAAATGTGGAGAATGGCACAGCACTCTGAGCACACAATAAATCATTTTTGAAATTGAGAAAATGAGTTCTCGACCGGGTATTGAGCCTACAACTAAACACAGCGAAAAAGACTCAACAACGGAAAACGATAGGTAAATAACCTAAACACATCGAGACACGCTCGAAACGACTCAAAGCAAGAATCGAGGCAAACAAAACAAAAGACACGACACACAGACGTGTTACAAAGACGAGAGACCGCTCAGTGCACGAGGAGCCAGTTTCTCCGGGTATTATTTCCCACCCTTTCTCATTTGTGATTCTCCCACCACTCGGCATTCAATCTCTGTTTTTTCTGAAAAAGCCCTTTTCTCACTTTTTCTCTCAGCGCACATCTCTCTATTCTTCAATCTCTCATTTTTCATCCCTCCCCAGAGTGGTTGGTGGATAGACAGAAGTTGCGGGCTCTTGCCCCTAGCATTCTGCTACATTCTTTTTCTTCTGCACACAGCAGTGAACTTTCCCACAGAGAGGTTGTGCCACAACTGGGTGTGTAGCAAATCTGCAGCTAACATCGGTTGATGATGCCTTGCTGGGGAGTTTGGATGTGGTTAGATCTATCCAGATGAGGAAGTGGAACATCTCGCCCCATTCCAATTTATGCTTCGCGCATGGCTTGATACCTCGCTGCTTAGAGGACGAGAGAGCTTTCAGCCCTTTTTGCTAACTTCAGTTGTGCCCTCTTCTGGCAGGTAGAGTGCCTTTCTTGGCGAGTATGTTGAAAATGGGGGAAAGACAAGAAGCCTGACTCAACTGTGCCCCTAGTTCATCATTTCGACCATTTTTTGTTTTAAAACAATTTTGACCAACATGAAAGTTAGATTAACATGCTTATTCGATTTTTGATTTGAAATCATGCAAGTCAGGTTGTAAGCACTGAAAATTTTCTTTTTTTTGGTCCAAGAAAATGGTCCAGTTTTGGAAAAATGGAATGATTTTTGAGAGAATAGTCAACCTCAGTAAAAATTCTCAAAAACTATTTTTGCAAACGGCCACCGCTCAACAAGCAGGGAACCAACTCTTTGAGATGCACAACCTCGGACCCATAGCAATGGAAAATTGCCCCATTGTCTGAAGGACACTGCATGGCAACGGAAAGTTGCCCCTTGTTTGAAATGACACCACAGTGCATTGAATGGCAACGGAAAGTTGCCCCTTGTCTAAATGGCACCGCAGCGTATTGAAATCAATCCTTCAAAGCGACGATCACAACCGAACTCTCGGATGCAGAGAAGGCAAAGATGATCAAAACCATTTCATGGACACAATTGAATTTGAAGTGTTTTAGGGCTGGACTTCAGAATGAAGTTGCCTACGTATCCCAAAGATGGAAATCAAGCCTTACGTAGTTCGGGGTTAAGGTACACTCGGGTATTTAACCTCTACTTTTTATGCTCTAACTTTTTCCAAGGTGCCCAATGCGGGTTTTCGACCTTGCGAGCTTTGTTCTTCTTTCTTTTATTTTCTCTATTCTTTTCATTCCTTTTTCTTCTTCTTCTTCTTCTTTTTTTTTGCATTTTTATTTTTCTTTCTTTTTGCATTTTTGTATCTTTGCATTTTTTCTTTTTTTCTTTTTCTTCATTCTTTTCTTCGCTCTAACTTTTGCCTGGGTCGCCCTTCCGGGTTTTCAGCCCAGCGAGCCTCTCAAAGGGTAAAAGTGTAGCTTTGGTCCATGCCAAATGGTTGTAAGGTTTTGAAGCCACCCGTATCCAGGAGAGTGGCTGTTGATTTGCAAGAGGACTCATCTTCGACTCTTCGAGCACATCGGACATTTTTTGCCCTTAGTTCGAGGGGTGCTTCTGATCTAGCTTTGCAAGCTTCTTCTGATAAGGTCTGACCTTCTTGATCTGACTTTGGTGCCTCTTGTTCGAGGGCTACTTTTGAATCTGGCCACACAGCCCTCACATTGTAGTTAACCGTTGAACATTCTGAGTTTGAGTCCAAGGTTTGAAAATGAGGGGTCGAGTCTCGAGGCTGAGAGCAATCCTAAGCTGCACAATCTCAAGAGCGATTCCACACATATCTTCGCAGGGCCGCGCAAAACATTTTTTTGAAAGTTTTTAAGAAAGCGACAAATCGCTCGCGCTGAAGACAGTGTAGGACCAATCTGGATCAAAGCTAGGGTCCTTCTCAGTACTCACACTAACAAGCATGATCTCAATCATTAAGGGCTTAGCACGCCTCTCTTTCTCTCAAATTGATCAAATTTTGCAAATCCCGAGGAATTCCTTCCTCTTCGTTTTCATCGCAGTGTTCAAAAAACTTTTGGAAAACTTAGGTCGATGCAATGAATTCAAGGCACAAAAAAGACACAGCTTCTAGTCAAATATGCCATCTCATTTGGAATTTCTGGTACAACTGGCACACGGCAGAAGCAAACACAAGAGTGTGAAAATCACTGCTGTTCCATTCAAATCTGTTGGCACAACTGGCTCCTCGGCAGAAACAGACTCAAAAGAAAGTGAAAAGACAAACACAAAACAAAATAGTGAGATCCGAGGTAATATCCCCGGAATTACCCAACTCCAATACAACAGGACTGACTTGAAACCACCAAAAGACAGACCCAAAACAAAAAAACTGACTCAAAACAAAAGAGACAGACTCGAAATAACACAACAAGACTGACCCAATACCCAAGTCAGAATGTACAAAAATCAGCATTCACAAATGCTCAAAACGGTGCGTGCCATACTCCACATCTGGGGTAAACTGAGCGCCGCTCACAGGTGGTCCATCCCCCGATCACATCACATTATCCCCCCACAGGTTCACTGATCAAGTGCCGATAGACTTTGCAGAGCTTGGTGCGGGGATGACCCCATTGTCAATCAAATTTTGTACATCATGGCGCAGACGAAATCAGCTATCGGTCTCATGACCAGTTTGTTGATGGTAGGCACAGTACTTAGTTCTGTCATGCTTTGGAGGGAGAGGATCAGGTAAAGGCTGTTGTTCCAATGGTTTCAGATGTCCTATCTGGATTAAGACCTCTAGAGCCTTTGACAAAGGCATATAAAGTGGGGTGAAAACCCTCTTGACTCGAGGTGGATATTTGGTTTTCTGTGAGCTACTTCTGGACGCACCAGTGAATGGGGTAGCTTTTTGTGATGTGGTGTTGGTGACCATGCCCACTTCAGAAGATCTTGCAGCTGCATCACCACTGGTGGTCGCATTCGAACTGCGGGTAAGCGCCCTCCTGGGCTGCTCCTTTTCCTGGTCAATAAGGCCTTGCTTTATAGCGTCCTCGATTTGTACTCCCATCTCATGTAGATCTGAAAAGGTAGGGAATGGGAGAACAATCATTTTCTGCATGAGCTTGGGTTGGAGGTTGCGCACAACCATCCGTATTTGATCCTTGTCTGTTGGCCTAATGGTCATCATTGAGGCCTTGGCCCTCCACCGAGTTACAAACTCGAAGAAACTTTCCTTCGTCTCCTGCCTAGTCGTCTCGAGATCACGGGTTGTAATCTCAATTTGTGTATTGTAGGAGTATTGATCGACGAAAGCCTCGGCCATCTCATCCCAATTCCTCTTAACATCGTCTTCCAGTTTCGCGTACCAGATGGCCGCCACACCTGACAGGGTTCGGCCAAACAGAGACAGCTTCTGTTGTCTGGTGAGGCCCATCGGCCTTAAGATATCTTAAAACAGCCTCAGGTGCACCATGGGGTCCCCGGACCCGTCAAATCGGTCGATTTGTGGCATCTTGAACCGATCTGGCAGCGTCACAGCTGCGTCCGTATACCCATCCTCAATGTCAGGAATGGACTTGACTCCTTGGGATTTCTTAAACATCTTTTCCAACTTACTCAGCTTCAGCACTGTGGGGTCTGCTTCGAACTCGAAGGGAGAGTCCGGCACATTGACAGGCGTGGGTGCCTTAGATAGTTGCGGTAGAATCGGAAGCGGAACTGGCCTCATTGGAAGGTCTGTATCCTCTTGGACATTTTGGACATTTGGCGTCTCCCCAGGTGCTGAAGCTCCTAGTGGGGGAGGAACTTGTTATGAAGCAGATGCGCCGCTTTGCTGTTGCAGCCTGGTGATGAGCTCAGCCTACTGAACCAAGATTGCAGCTTGCTGCTTGGAAAATTTCGCTTGGCGGACAGCGTCTTGTTGCATGAGTTTCATAGTTTCCTGCATTTGACGCATCATTGCCTCCATCCCTGATGTATTATGTTGATCCATCTGACTGACCTGTTCACTGGAGGGGTGGATAAGGGCCACTGATCTGGTAACTGCTGAACTGGTGATCTGTGCCTGACTAGCCTTCTCTAGCCCTGATTACCCTTGAACTGAGTCTCTGACCTGACAAAGTCTATCAGTACAAATCCAATGTACCCGGGAGATAGTGGAGCCTTCTGAAGCTATGGTTCCAAGACTACCCTAGCAAAAGGGAAAACAGACAGCATCTCAGTTCAACTTCACCAAAACAGATACGAGCAGAGCTGAACGACTGTATTCCATTACTGATCACTGTTCCCCGAAATCATTGCCCCAAATCTGAATATGATACCCGCAGATATAACTGATTCTCAAAATACTGATACCGGTGCCCGCAGGCCGGATACCCAGACTCGCAAACTGGTATATGCATTCCCTGTAGAGATACACTCTAAAAGCACATAGCATCTAAATGAGAGCCAATACACTCCTATGTTGGGGTAGGGTTTCCCTGTCCTATTTTGTCAAGAGCTAGGGTTTCACTATGCACGCAGCGATTTCAAACAACCTAATATCGGGTGAGCAACCTGTCCTAGTTTGGAATGGTCACTATGGATTTCGATATGCACTAGGTCGAATGGTCAAAAAGGGTGCCCCGGTAAAACTGGGGTTTGTGTTCCCATACTGGCAGAGCCCGCAACCGGTCAGCCTTATGGACATGCCTTGACAAGACAAGCCTCCGGCAAACCGCTCAGGAATAGCAGATGGCCAACACGGTGTCCTAGGCGCACCAATGCACATGCAATGCAAAGAAACACATAAGTGTAGTCAAAACAGGATATCACGAGTTCGAGTCAAGCTCTCTAAACTCCCCAGCAGAGTCGCCAGAAACTGTAGACATCCCCGAACGTCCTGGGAGCATGAACCCCCATTCTGTTCGTTTTTGCGGGTCTACTACAGTTCGGACTCAAATTGTCACGGTTCTTAATCTAAACCAAAGAGTCCAACTCTGGCAAATCGTTTTGAGAAAAACAGATTTTGAAAAGAAGTGCCAAACATGGACTGCTTTGCCAGATACAGAGTTGCCACCTAAATATTTTTTAATAGGGGAATTTAGGAAACCCTGACTCGGTGCCAAAGGCCACGTGTCCGTCATCACCAAAGTTGCCTCGGCTCGGGAACTTGGGTACGATTGGGGAAGGTCAGCTATGGGCACCCCCTCTCGCCCAGTCCGAAGACCGGCCTCCACTAACCATGATATCCCATTTTGAAAACTTTATGTGTTCTTATACCGGTTATTAGCCTAGATTTACTACGTTATGCGCACAGCAAACAAGTATAGACCAAATCGCCTAAGTTGGAACAAAACACTACATGTTTGTTTTGAAAACGGTTTGCTACTCGCAAGTAGGCTAAAATGCAGGTTTTGCCACCCTTAAGTGGGCTTTTAGAAAAGACAGTTTTGCCACTATCTGGGGGGCTTAAAACTCACAGTTTTAATGCATTATTCCAATCTAGGTAATTTAACCTCCATCCACAGGCATCCAAGCAGTTATATCACATAAGCACTTAGCCTCATGGTAGTCATGCTATTATGGCAACACTCACACACATGTGATATGCTAAAGCATAAAAGCTCACCTAGTACTCCAAGCCAAAACAGAAACTAGTTAGTAATCATGTGCATGATCCTAGTTCATGTTAAGTGGCTAATGCAACACATACAGAGGTGCAGTTAGAGTAGGCTCGGTTATCCTAAGATGGCATGTGAAATGCTACAAGTAACAAGTATTCAATTTGGAAATTGAAATACAATGCAGTTTGTATGATGTACCGAGCCCAGTGCATGTTAGACAAATGTATGGATGCACGCATGCTATCATACTGTATGCTAATTTAAATATGCCCTAATCTACCATCATAAGCAGGTAAATAAAAGGGAAGAAAGAGATGGGGGTTGGAAGACATACACACACCCACACACACTTATTATAATTATGCCCTCGCACAGAGGGACCAAAAGAATATACAGTCCAAAATAATACAGTCCGAATACAGAATAAATTATTACAAAAATTCTAATTTAATTAATAATTTAAATGCAGAAAAGAAAAGGCTGCAGCCCTACCTCGGGATGCGCGAATGATTCATGTTTGACTCCGCCTCGCTCGGAAAACCCGTACCATGCCACTGCTGCCTCTGTTTACACTGCCCTGCCTCTCTTAAAAATGCCAAAGTCCTGGAACTGGTTCCCTGCACACTTTAGAACACCATCGGCTGAATAGAATGCCCGCCGGCCGTGTACAATATCCATCGGCTGGAGATAAAGTTATCAGCACTGAATAAATGGCCGGTCGGCACTTAATGTTGCCAGTCGGCAGAAACTTCCTGTAGAAGACAATTTTGACAGCAACAGAGGACAGACAGTGTATGGCATGGGATCTCAAGCAAATATATGCACGGACACACCCCCTATCATGTAATGGACTCAAGGGAGCATGGCCCTCGACCCCCGGGCCATCAATCACGCGTTTCAATGCATGATGGCCCAAAAGCCAAGTTAGCAACTTTGATTTCAAATGTCATGCAAACCAAACAAACACATAAAGCCCAACCTCTATCACTTGATCAAGAGGCAAGGCATGCATGCCAATGCGATGCAACCTAGGCATGTGATCTAGTATGCAACATGGGCATGCAAAGGAGCAAAGTAGACTAGGCACGCAACCTAAACATGTAAGCAAACTAGGCATGCAACAACATGCAAGGATGGACTTAAACTAACATGGATGGCTTGCAAGCATGCCAAAATCAGTGGCCACTAAATGAAAATGAGACACTCGAAATGCGTGCACGCGTGCACGCAAATCGAGGACCAAACCTAAG
This sequence comes from Camellia oleifera, assembly GCA_022316695.1. Lineage (NCBI taxonomy): Eukaryota > Viridiplantae > Streptophyta > Magnoliopsida > Ericales > Theaceae > Camellia > Camellia oleifera. Next base: position 170,864,763 of record CM039315.1, read on the forward strand.
GCACGAATGCCACCCTAACAAGGCATGGCAAAGCATGGATCATGGTATGCAAACAATGCAAATTTCAGTAGCTAAGAGTGATGCAAAACAGCCCCGAAATACGCAAACATGACACCCGATGCAAGGAAATGGTCCCAAAATGCGATGTTAAGCACATGAAATGACTTGTGGCTACATCAAAAATGTATAATTTGAACATGAAGCATGAAGAAAGAAGCTAGGAAGCCCCAAAACAAGCATTTTTATAGTTCAAAGCAAAGCCAAACAGCGAACATAGATAGGGCAAAATCAGCATGCAAAAACGGGCCCTCAAACTAGGTAATGAAGCAAGTGGTATATGAAAAGCCCAACCTGAAAAAGACCCTTAGACAACACTGAAGAAGGACCAAAAATATGACTACTCACAGTAGATGACAACCCCCAAAACAATATACAAACATGCTAAAAATGCCATGCAAGAAATAGGCCAACAAGAGGCTATAACATGAGGTATACAAAGCATCCACCAAAAAGCTAAAGATCCTTAATGAGATATGTCCAGGGGGTCAAAATATGGCCATTTTCAGTTCTGATCATGGCCGAAAAACAGAAGCATGGTAGGCTAACAAAGCATGTAAAAATGGGGACCAAAGAGGGGTTATGAAGCAAGTCATACATGGAGGTCCCCAACAGTGTTGATCCCTTCTTCACTATTGAAGAAGGGCTCAAAAGAAGCCTCTTTATAGTTTACAACGAAGCTCAAAAATACTTGTAAATAAGGCTAAACAATGAAACTAAAAAATGTAAGTTTACGGGAAATGGATGCTTACCCTTGAAGAACAGCAAACCAGCAGCTCTTGGTCTAAATTTCTGAGCTCCTAACCTCTGCAAATGGCCTCCCAAATGCTGGAATGGAGGATGGAGGTGTTGTGCTATGGGTTGTAGGGCAAATGATGCAAGAACAAAGGTGTTTGGAGGCTTGGATAAGATAGATATAGAGGGTTGTAGATATATATGTCTACTCTCTGGTTTTTTACTCAAAAACTCCAACCTTTTGCAATGGAGGGGGAGAGCTCCTTTTATAGAGCAAGGAAATGGCATAAAGCTTCTCCAAGAAGCTATACAAAAGGGTCAAAGGGACCAAGGCTTATTCAAGAAGCTTGGGCAGCTGGTAGGCTTCTTGAGGAAGCCAAGACAAGGGGTCAAGGCTTCCTCAAGAAGCCTTGAGCAAAGGGTGCACCAAAAGGGGGTAAAGGCTCCAAAATAGGTACACTTATGCACGGGGAGCCGAGTCTGTGCATCCCAGCTGGCACAGCTGGCATGCACCAAGCTTGGGAGAGTCAAAAGGGTCAAATCGGCCAAGAAAAAGGGTCATCGGCACAATAAAGTGCCGGTCGGCACAATAAACTGCCGACTTGCACTTTGTACTGGCCGGTCGGCTAAATAGAGTGCCGATGGGTGTCCAGTGAGGCCCAAAAGTGCTGGTGGATGTCCAGATTGAAGCCCCGGAAGTTAGATTTCCAATGGCGCAAACCTTGCATTAAAATTCCTTCTGTGGAAAAAGTTATGCCCTTTTTGGTGAAGCTGCGCAGATTCGATCCAACCAGGAGGATGCCCAACTTCAACTGATCATATCTCCCCCACCCGGACTTCGCTTTGAGAGATTCTTGAGTGCAAAATGAAGCCCCGGAAGTCTTCTTTCCAATGGTTATGGTCTCATAGCTTAACTCCAAGTGTATAGGTAGATAAGCTTGATTTAGCGATGACTGCTTGTCTTTCTCCCACCCGGATTCATCTTGAACTTCTTCTCCAACTTGCTTTCTCCCCTCTTCTCCTCTTCTCTTCAACTTCAAACCCTGAAGTAAGGTGTTTTGAAAGATTTTTCAAAGATATCATCTCTCTTTCATTCATCTCCACTTTGTCCTTGCTCGGTTTACCGAAAAGCGCACCATTTACCGAAATGCGAGCGTCGGAACATCGTGGGAATTTTATTTCAAAAATGTTTTGAAAGAGAGGGTTTTAAGGTCTCAAAATCACCCAAAATAATTTTGGTTCAACATGGGGTGTGAAGTTGAGATTCACCTCTCTCCTTGCCGAAGAAACTGAACTTGTGCACTGCACACCTTTCTCCAACAAGTAAACCATCAGTAGTGCCCAAGTCTTAAGGGTGGTCAAAAATGGGGTGTCTACAGTTGGGTGCATGTGTCTTAGTTTTCAAAATAATCTAGTCATATGTTTATTGTTTTTTTTATGTACTCTTGTGAGACTAATAGTTGTTTTGGAGATTGTGGCACTAATAGTTGTTTTGCAGATCATGACCGTGAGAAAGAAGTTTGTTTTTGCTGGCTGTAATGGGTTGCGGTGATTAGGATTTTATTTGTTAGGTGTGTTTTGTCATGGCATTGCCAAAGGGGGAGATTGTTAGGTTTTATTCTTGGCAATCCCGTTTGACAAGGATTTCTATAAGAAGTTGCTTTTCTTTCAAAACCAGGATTACTTTTGAATTTCTATAAGTAATTGGATTTCTTCCAAAACTAGGATTACTTTGATTTTCTATAAGTAGTTGGTTTTCTCCTAAAACTAGAGTAATTCTTCATGATCTTCTTGTTGGATATTAATGTTTATATCTGGGGATATTTTGTTAGTTTTCTTCGATGTTTTATTGAGTATTCAACTCACGATTTAAAGAGAATACATCAAAGGTTTTGTTTGTTATACACAAGAAAGAGAGAGTTGTTCTTCGGTGGATTCTGAAGAATTCGAGTCTGAAACTTCGGTGGATTCTGGAGTGGCTCATCGTAAAGACAATTTCGAGTTGAAGACGGGATTGGAAGAGGCACATAGAGGTTGGTTCAATTAGGCGTAGATTCGCTAGGTAATTGAGAGTATACCTGTCTAATTCCTTTAAATCTTCTTTGTGGATTGTTTTGTGCCTGTTGTCCGTGATTTTTTAATCACAGTTGGAGGTGTCCAATTGTGATTTTTCCACGTAAAATCAGTGTGTCGATTTGTCTGTTTGATTGGGATTGTTATATTCAGCTTAAAATTGGTACATAATCACAAATCAATATCTAGGGTTTCTAGATTTTTTCAATATGGGTTGGGGTAATTAGGATTTTATTTGTTAGGTGTGTTTTGTTACGGCATTGCCAAAGGGGGAGATTGTTAGGTTTTATTCTTACCAATCCCGGTTGACAAGGATTTCTATAAGAAGTTGGTTTTCTTCCAAAACTATGATTACTTTTGGATTTCTATAAGTAATTGGATTTCTTCCAAAACTAGGATTACTTTTGGATTTTCTATAAATAGTTGGTTTTCTCCCAAAACTATTTAATTCCTCCAGATCTTCTTGTTGGATATTAAGGTTTATATCTGGGGACATTTTGTGAGTTTTCTTTGATGTTTTATTGAGTATTCAACTCATGGTTTAAAGAGAGTACATCAAAGGTTTTGTTTGTTATACACAAGAGAGAGAGAGAGAGAGAGAGTTGTTCTTCGATGGATTCTAAAGAATTCGAGCCTGAAACTTCGGTGGATTCTAGAGTGGCTCATCGTAAAGACAATTCCGAGGTGAAGATGGGGTTGGAAAAGGCACATAGAGGTTGGTTCAATTAGGCGTGGATTCGCTAGGTAATTGAGAGTATACCTGTGTAATTCCTTTAAATCTTCTTAGTGGATTGTTTTGTGGCTGTTGCCTGTGGTTTTTTAATCACAGTTAGAGGTGTCCAATTGTGGTTTTTCCACGTAAAATTATTGTGTCGATTTGTCTTTGATTGTTTGATTGGGATTGTTATATTCTGCTTAAAATTGGTACATAATCACAAATCAATATCTAAGGGATTTCTAGTTTTTTCATTATGCAATTTTGTGAAATAAAAATGTTCTCTGAAGATTTACACATATTTGTGATTATTTACGTATTTTTTGAAAAATCAATTATGTAAGTTGTGAAATCATTTACACCTTTTGTGAAAACTTATTCTTTTTATGAAAACTTACGCCTTTTATGAAAACGAACGCCTTTTTTTGTCTTGACTTACACCTTTTTATGAAATCATTTACTCTCTTTGTGAAAACTTACACCTTTTCTGTTGACTGCCTTTTTGAGAAAACTTACGTTTTTTTGTGTTAACTTATGCCTTTTTGTGAAATTACTTACTTTCTTTGTGAAAACTTACACCTTTTGTAAAAATTTATGCCTTTTTGTAAAATCACTTACTCTCTTTGTGAAAACTTATATCTTTTTTGAAAACTTTCGCCTTTTGTGAAAACTAATGGCTTTTTGTGTTAACTTACGCCTATTTGTGAAATCTTTTACTCTCTTTCTGAAAACTTACGCCTTTTATGAAAACTAATGCCTTTTTGTGTTTGACTTACGCCACTTTATGAAATCACTTATACCGTTTGTGAAAACTTATGCCTTTTTGTGTTGAATTATTCTTTTTTGTGAAATCTTTTGCTATCTTTGTGGAAACTTACTCCTTTTGTAAAAACTTACGCCTTTTTGTGAAATCACTTACTCTCTTTGTGAAAACTTACGTCTTTTATGAAAACTTTCGCCTTTTTTGAAAACTAATAGCTTTTTGTGAAATCTTTTACTCTCTTTGTGAAAACTTACGCCTTTTATGAAAACTTATGCCTTTTTGTGTTGACTTATGCCACTTTTTGAAATCACTTACGCCGTTTGTGAAAACTTACGCCTTTTTGTGTCGACTTACGCTTTTTGTGAAATCTCTTACTCTCTTTGTGGAAACTTGCTCCTTTTGTGAAAACTTATGCCTTTTTGTGTTGACTTACGCCTTTTTGTGAAATCACTTACTCTCTTTGTGAAAACTTACGTCTTTTGTGAAAATTCCCACCTTTTATGAAAACATACACCTTTTTATGTTAACTTACGCCTTTTTGTGAAATCACTTACACTCTTTTGTGAAAACTTACGCCTTTCGTGAAAACTTACATCTTTTTGTGAAATCACCTACTCTTTTTATGAAAACATGCGCCTTTTTGTGAAATCACTTGCACTGTTTGCGAAAACTTACGCCTTTTGTGAAAACTTACGCCTTTTTGTGAAATTACTTACTCTCTTTGTGAAATCACTGTGAAAACTTACTCCTTTTGTGCTTTTTTTTCAGTTCTTGACAGAACTTACGCCTTTTGTGAAATCACTTACTCTTATTGTGAAAACATACACCTTTTTATGAAATCACTTACTCTATTTGTGAAAACTTACGCCTTTTGTGTTTTTTTTTTTCAATTCTTGACAAAACTTACACCTTTTTGTAAAATCTTACGTCTTCTTGTGAAATTACTTACTCTGTTTGTGAAAACTTACACCTTTTGTGAAATCACTTATTTTTTTTGTGAAAACTTAAGCCTTTTTATGAAATCACTTACTCTGTTTGTGTAAATTTACGTCTTTTGTAAAAACTTACACCTTTTTGTGAAATTATTTACTCTTTTTGTGAAATCATTTACTCTCTTTGTGAAAATTTACGTCTTTTTTTTTTTTTTTCAGTTCTTAACATAACTTGCTCCTTTTTGTGCAATCTTAAGCCTTCTTATGAAATTACTTACTCTGTTTGTGAAAAGTTACACCTTTTTGTGAAATTATTTACTCTTTTTGTGAAATCACTTACTCTTTTTTGTGAAATTTACACCTTTTTGTGAAATCACTTACTCTTTTTGTGCAAACTTATGCCTTTTTCTGTTAGCTTACACCTTTTTGTGAAATCAGTTACTCTCTTTGTGAAAACTTATGCTTTTTGTGAAAATTTACGCTTTTTTGTTAAATCACTTATACTTTTTATGAAAACTTATGCCTTTTTGTGAAATCACTTACTCTCGTTGTGAAAACTTATGTCTTTCATGAAAACTTACACCTTTTTTTGTTGACTTACGCCTATTTGTGAACTCCCTATGCTTTTTGTGTTGACTTACACCTTTTGTAAAGATTTACGTCTTTTTGTGAAATCATTTACTCTCTTTGTAAAAACTTACGAATTTTGTAAAAACTTCCGTCTTTTGTGAAAAATAATGCCTTTTTGTGTTGACTTACGCTTTTTTGTGTAATCTCTTACCCCCTTTGTGAAAACTAACGCCTTTTTGTGTTGACTTACGCCTTTTGTGAAAACTTATGTCTGTTGTGAAAACTTACAACTTTTTTGTGTTGACTTACTCATTTTTGTGAAATCTCTTACTCGTTTTGTAAAAACCTACACTTTTTTTTGAAATTTACGCGTTATTGTGTTGACTTACATATTTTTGTAAAATCATTTACTCTCTTTGTGAAAACTTACGGTTTTTGTGAAAAAATTTCTCTTTTTGTGAAAACTTATGCCAATTGGTGTTGACTTACGCATTTTTGTGAAATCACTTACTCTCTTTGTGAAAACTTAGGCCTTTTGTGAAAATTACGTCTTTTTATGTTGACTTACGCTTTTTTGTGAAATCGCTTGCTCTCTTTGTGAAAACTTACGTCTTTTGTAAAAACTTACGTCTTTTTGTGTTGACTTACGTGTTTTTGTAAAATCACTTACTCTCTTTGTGAAAATTTCCGCCTTTTGTAATATTTGCGCCATTTTGTGTTTTTTTTTTTTTTTTTTTTTTGATCGAGAAAGAAAAATTTCATTTAACAGCATGAAATTAAAAGTACAGGAAGATGACGTGCATTGAGAGAGATTCGGAAGTATAAAAATACCCCTACTACTGCTACTCGCACCCATACAACCAATCCCTATGCCTCTCGATTTTTAAATAAAAAACATTGAGAAAAACTTAACTGAAAAATTAAAATACAAGAATCCCCACATAATCAACCCCCCAAAACAAACTAAAAAGAAACTAAACCAACACCCAAACAAAAGCTAAACAAACTAAACCAAACACAATGGCCCACTCCTCTGCATCAGCTACAGCCACCCACTCCTACACAGCCTGCAGCCACCCTATGCTGCTGCCGACGCCTGCTGCCCACGCCACCCCTAAACAGCTGCCAACACGTAACGTTATGCCTTTTTGTGTTGACTTATGCCTTTTTGTGAAATCACTTACTCTCTTTGTGAAAAGTTACGCCTTTCGTGAAAACTTATGCCTTTTTTGGTAAATCACTTACTCTTTTTGTGAAAACTTATGCCTTTTTTGTGAAATCACTTAATTTTTTTATTTTTTATTTTTTTGTGAAAATTTATGCATTTTTGTGAAATCACTCACTATTTCATTAACAGTAGATCGATAGAAGGATCATATTACAATTTGACATAAAATGTTAAAGGTTGACTTTCATAATTGAAAGTGAAAAGATCAAACAGACATTTTAATAAAAATGTAGCAGTGCTAACTGTATTTAATCTTTATTATTTACATCTTCAAATACTTTATTTTCCAATAATGTTTGTTATTTCATTGTCAAGAAAATGAAAGACAACACTTCTCAACAACCAAACAGATATTCATGGAAAATAATGGGAGTCCATGAATTTGAGGTCATTGAGTCACAATCCTAGAAGTTGTTGATTGGAGTTAGGGAATTACAGGAAGGGTGACTGTAGAAAAGAATCATACCAACCTTTTTTTATTTGGAAAAATTACAACCAAAAAAAAAATAAAAAAAGAAAATGTGGGACATGAACTCACATTTCCAAAAGAAGGATAGCCCACATGCTTCTTCATTGAAAATTACCAAATACTTTTAGGCATGAGTTAAATTGTAAAAATGGTGCATACAAAAACCCTAATAAAGTTTGTCATTGCATTGATCAAATCACAGTCTTAAAATCGAATAATTATTCAGTAGTCTCAAAATATCATGTGATATATTCATATGATACTCCCAACCAATAACATAGAAAAAAAAACTCAACGAATGTGACAATTGTAACCCACATTTGTTAAATTGAAAAAAAAAAAAAAAAAAAAAAAAGAGACCCAATTAATGTATTTTACAATTTCTCATTTATCTAGAACAATACAATCAATATCAAATAATACTTTAGCAGATCTATGGGCTTTAAGGGTTGGTCTCCACTTTCCACTTGACTTAGGATTGCCCAAGTTGGAAATGGAACATCAACAAAATCTCAACTACATAAACAATCACTCTAGAGGATTCGAATTCCAACTGAAGTACATAGATTCTACTCGATAGACGGTCTCGTTTGGAAACAAGTTATTTTAATAATTTTTTTGATTTTTTATGAAAAGATGTACAGAAAAATAAAAAATAGTAATATGATAATTTATAATGGCCTTTTATCTTTTTGACTAAAATATTTAATTCCCAAACGAGGCCGAGAATCTTTTGTAAATTAAGCGTGCATCGTACACAATTTATAACAAGGACAATTTTCATGACTCACTTGTACGAACATGTTGCAAATGACATCCCATCATTTATTTTTTTAATCTTTTTGAATTTTTACATATTCCATTTTAGATTTTCTGGGTAAAGACTCACCCAAAAAAAAAAAAAAAAAATGTAGATTATTAAACTAACGAGACTAGTCTATTTTCCATAAGCCCCTGCACTCACTAAGAGGTCAAAGGTTTTGACTATTTCCATTTGTGTGCATTCTTCCCTTTTTATTTATTTTATTTTATTTGAGGTCTCTTTTGTTTTGTGATTGTATGTTCATAGTATGCTTATAAAAATCCATTATTGATTTTTCTTACATAGTTAAATTATTAAATATATAGTCTGGTATAAGTCTCAATTTCCTACCAATAGAAAAGACCAACATTTTAATCAGTTTTCCATTTTAACAAAACCTGCGTTACTTGCACTTTTAGTGACGGCAAATAATATGTGTGGTTGTAGAAAAGCGAGCACAAAATAACATGATTGTAGAAAATGATGTACCAAAATTTAGAGAATTCACCGTTCCAACATGAATAGTAAGAGTCAATGGAGCGCGGGATACTTGTTAAGGTTTGATATGATAATTACAACTTAAAGATCTGTTGACAAATACTACAAGTCTGCTTTTTTTGCAAGAGAATAAAGAACACAAATTATAGTCAATTAAGGTCATCATTTAGGAAAGAAATGGTATAGCAATAATAAGTTGCAAAGAACACAAAAGCTGAGAAAATATGCTCTACAAAAAGAAAAATCATTGACAGAAAAGAAGCTATCCCATGGCACAACTATCGATCTAAAATGGAAAGCTAAGGAACTAGAACATTCACCTTTCAATCCTATCAGAACCCGTGTTACAAGGACTCTTCTATTTCCTCCACAATACTCGTGTGCGCTGGATGTGACATAGATAAGGGTGTGGGACATATGTCCAGCACTCATACCCAACTTACATATTTGGATCCTTTAATTTGTTACAATATATGAGAAGAAGAAACTTACATTTGCTAGTAAAGCAATATTTTTAACCTCACATTAATTAAATATAGAAATTTTATATTTTTTTCCTGAATCCTATTTAATGTCAAGTATATTTCTATATAATTTACAACATTTCATCTAAAATTGTTACATAATGTGTAATATATATGTATATAATGTGTTCCCGTACCATTATCCAAGTGTGGATACGTATCTCAAGATCTTAAAATTTAAATTTATGAAGATCTGACACTTGGATACACATCCACACTCGATTCGTACCCAAGTCCATGTAATATAGATCAAAATAATACAGCTCTGCAAGTCTGTTTCATCTTAAGTTATATAAGATCAAACTGCCAATAACTAAAAAGAAGTAAACACAATCAATAGGCAACTTCATAGATAAAAGGGGGACCAAACAATGATATAGCAATCAAATTATAATATAAAATACATGTCCTAATTAAACAAACTTTCTAGAAGTAACGGCTAGTAGTATTGGAACTCACACTGCTATGGGTGTTGAATGTTCTACCAGGGCTTTTGGTTACACATAGTAATCCACCATGATGGGGGGGTGATTCTGTTGATGTGGCCCTATGCAGCTCTACCTGATTCTCACTAGACTCGCATACCTGGTCTTGTTTGTGGAGTGACCTAGAATCAACCACCGACATAAAACAATTCATCGATTGTCAAAACACGGACTAGATGTTTTACACCAAAAACAATATAAATAAATAAAAGGATCTATGAAGGTAAGATGCATTTCTTTCATTTGTAAACTCAAGATGTATTGAAAAATAACTGAACCCTTGATAACAAAAATGCAGACCTTCGGTCATTTACAAATTGATAAACATATGTTCATTCAATTATTAGAGGCCAATGCACATGGTGGAGTTTGAGCTAGTCTACGACTTTATCCTTGATCACATCTTTAGGAGGGAGGAAGTTCCATTTTAGCTAGAACTCATTGGAATTAATATATACATAAACACATATACTCTCCATAGTGTCGTAGAAAAAGAGAAAATATGGAATATAGTAATAGTGGCCAAACTAGACTAGTAGTATAATGTGCATATTGTAATACTTTTTAAGAAAGAGGCCAACACATTCGTTTGAACTTTTGACAACATAAAAAGAAATATGGAACAACAAAACTCAACAAGATCTAAAGCTAATTAATTTTCAGGGCAAAATCCACTTTACCCCGTGGTATGGCTTGGTAGCACTTTACCCCATCTTTAAAAATTAAAAAAACCCCCCCACATATACCCCCATGTATGTGGTTTTTTGACTAAAGTACTACTCTTACATTTACCGTCTAAATAGATGAATATTGTGCTACACACACTTTTTTTTTTTAACTTATATATATATTTTTTATTTTTTATAATTGGCATCAGGTTGTCCAAATTAAAACTCGACTAATCCCCAAGGGTGCAAAGACCCTTGGCAAGGAGATTTCGGCAAGTGCACTACGGTTAATTCAATGATTTTTCCCCAGTTCGATGGCCCTAAGGAATTCTTAGTACCTATGAGGTTTCAATCCCTGAACCTTGAAGGGAGCACACCCCCAAGACCCAAAGCCTTGCCACCAGGCCAACCCCTTGAGGTTACTAAACATTCTTATTTACAGAGTGGGAAAGAATTTTTTTAGTAGAAGTCAAATGTCAATGTTTAAAAACATACTTACCTTTTTCTTCATCTTCTACCTTCAAACTCCAAACCAACCCTAACCCACCAATCCCTCCCACCACCACCACCCTCTCTAACCACCTCTCCCACCATCCGTGATAGCAATGTTAAAATTTTGATTTCTGTAAATGACTAAATCTCTTCACTCCAAAAAGAGAGGACCAAAACCCTAAGAACATAAATCAGTCAAAGGAGATAACAAAGTTCTATTTTTGTTTGAAAAAGCAAATGCTCTGATAAAAAAGCACAGTTCAATTGCTTGTATTTTCAACTGAAGAATTATCTGCTCTCTCCAGGTCTCTCACTCTTTAACTTACATGCTACTTGGATTTATCATATATCTTATTAAAAATCTTACTGTTGGCTTAGATTCAGAGTTTCATAGTTCCATCCCAGTATCTCTAATTCCATTGTAACGCCCTCAATTTAAGACATAATCATTCATACACAAGTTTCTTGAACATAAAGAAAAGAATACATGTTCATTCATCCGAGTCTTCTTTACAAAAATATTACATGTTCTCAACAAAGTAAATGTCCTACGGGCTTACAGCTTTCCAAGTTATCACTTGGTTACAACAAAAGAAGAGTTCTAACTCTATACATAAAAAGCCCTCAGCTTGGAGTTACATTTAACACAAAATATAAATAACAAAATGGAGTCTTCAACTCCTAAACCTCCCAAGTTAAGACCTTGGAGGCAGCATATCACCTGTACCTGAAAAATGGTGTCCCAAGTAGGGTGAGTCAATACCCAGTAGAGATATGCTAAACAGTATATGAGAATTAACTAAAACATTAGCATCCGATAAATGCTTGACACATGTAAACTACGTACATCTTTTCCGTAACCAATCAACATTGATACCCACATTTCAATTCACTTCCAGTTTTTACCCAGGTCAATTCATTGACATAATTCATTATCATATAAACAATTCAAAATGAGACTACAACTCATTTATCAACACTTCAATCATAAACATCATTCATACACTTCCATATCTTGCCATTTTACGGAACTACGTCCGAGAGAACCGGCACCCAAATATAAATAAGATTTCGAGACTTTCACCCTGGACACTCCGGCCAATTTAATTATCCATGGAGTCCATCCCCTATTTCCTCTCAAACAAGATACATATACAATGTATTTAACACTTCGTCATTTACAATGACCAATTAAGTCACATATTTAATGTTAATACCAACTGTCATATTCAATGACATATTCCAATTGATTAGTTTCAATTTACCTAATCAATATGTTGTTTCTACAACAATCATGCTATCCTCCACCGATAGCCCAAAACAGATATATCTAAACAGATAAATAAATTTCTCAACAGATAATATATCACATTTTCCATAGGTGAGTGATTCATCAATCCAACTGCACCATTTAATCACAATTTCCTCCAATTTCAAAATTCTCAAACCAATTTCGTATTTCCATAATGATTTCGTCATTTACACAAATAATATATATAATTCAAATTAAGGCATTTCTCCTCCATTTCTCAAATAGTGCACCCAAGGCCAAATCTCACCATTTCAACAATTTTACACCATTAACCCCATTTTCAAGGTCTTGCATACACATATGGCGCCCAAACAAGTAAACCCCTCTTTCACATCTTCAAACTCAAACCCTAACTTTACCCAAATCAACCAAATCCCACCATTTATACAAAATGACTAATATTTAGGTCAAAACTCATATTAAAGAGTAGATTATCCCTACCTCAAGAAGAGAATATGAGCCAAGCAAGGGATGAACTCCAAGGATGACGAAATCAACTTCTACTCGGATGAAAATGGAGATCTTGAAGAGCTCAATCTTTTTATCAAAGGAAGGAGGGTGAGAAGATCACTAGATCTAGGTCAAAATGTCGAGAGAGAGGGTATTTTAGAGAGAGAAGCTCTCAACTTAGGGTTTTGGAAAGTTTTAGAGAGAGAAAAGACAGAAAAAAGTGATTTAAAATGTCACTTTCACGATCTGATATACGCACAGTCTGCTCGAGCGGAGAGTTTGATGCTCGAGCGTCAGACACAAAAATTATACCCGCTCGAGTGCAATGAAGGCTGCTCGAGTGCCAAGACACAACAGCAAGGCACTACCCGCTCGAGCGCAATAAGACCCGCTCAAGCGTAGAATACACTCATCCAGTATTTTACAGATTTCAGACAGTAGCTCGAGCACAAGAAAGGCCGCTTGAGCTCAGACCCACTCGAGCGTAAGAAACTCTGCTCGAGCATAAAAAACACTTCTGCAGTATTTTTGCAGATGCACCAAGTAGTGAAGGATTGCAAACCCCGCTCAAGCGCAAAATGACCCGCTCAAGCGGAAGACCAAAATTCTGGGCAAGAAGGTTCTAGACCAACAACCAACCAACCTGTTCTAAACATGCCCAAGACATCCCAAAACTCAAATTTAAAGAGTAAGATGAGGAAGAGGCATAACGACAACATTAAACCATAAAACCCGAGTCCGAAACACCATAAAGGTCGAGTTAGAAACTGGGATTGCTATAATCTCCCTCCCTTAAAGAATTTTGTTCCCTAAATTACAAATTAAGATCAAAATCACCATTAGGTCATTCCCAACCATGTTATTCGTTCCAATCCAATACCATGACCTATCCCCCGGTCATTCATTTACACCAACTCGACACACGAGCCCTAATTTGAAACGAAATTTATAATTTTCAAAACATTAACAATGTTTAATCAAAATTCAAATTTTTAAGAAGTATATATGGCATATACAATGCTCCCACAGTAATACAATACATGTGACATTCCATATTCCCAAACATATGCAATGTTTACAAATAATTCGTGTTTCCAAAATGTCCATTACATATACAATGTTCCCATAATTTAAACATATACAATGTTTTACAACCCAAACATATTCAATGTTCTTAGAATTCATCAACAAAACAAGATTTCCAACATATTCTCAAACATTAATAAATAGATCCAGATATTTCTCTCGGACCTCCATTTCACGTTCCCAAGTTGCTTCCTCAATTCCGTGATGTTTCCACAACACCTTGACCAAGGGAATCGTCATGCCTCGCAAGACTTGGTCCCGTTTATCCAAGACTCTTACCGGCCTCTCCTCATACGAAGCATCCTCATCTACCTCTAAGTCGATCCAATCCAACACATGTGACGGATCCGGCTCATACTTCCAAAGCATACTAACATGAAACACGCCATGCACTCCGGACAGTTGCGGCGACAATGCTAAACGGTAAGCAACCTCCCCAATTCGCTCAAGGATCACAAAAAGGCCAATAAACTGAGGTGATAACTTCCCACTCTTCCCAAACCTTATCAAACCCCGTCTAGGTGATATCCTTAGAAAGACGTGATGACCCACTTCGAACAACAAAGGCCTCCTTCTACGGTCGGCATAACTCTTTTAGCGACTATGGGCCGTAACCAACCTCTTATGGATAAGTTCTACTTTCTCCGTCGTTTCCCACACCAACTCCGAGCACAACAAAGGTGCATTACCCACCTCGGCCCAACACACTAGAGATCTACATGGTCGGCCATACAAGGCCTCAAACGGTGCTATACCAATACTCAATTGGAAACTATTATTGTAGGCAAACTCAACTAATGGTAGGTGTCTCTCCCACGACCCTTTAAAGTCAATGACACAGCCCCGAAGCATATCCTTAAGGATCTGAATAGTATGCTCAGACTACATGTCAGTCTAAGGATAGTAAGCCGTGCTAAAAGTCAACCTAGTGCCCAAGGCACTCTGCAAGCTCTGCTACAACCTAACAGTGAAATGCGGATCTCTATCCGAGACAATCGACACTAGGACCCCGTGCAACCTCACTATGTCCCAAATATATAAGTTAGCAAGGTAATCTATCAAATCTCTCACGCGCATAGGAATAAAGTGTGCCGACTTGGTCAACTGGTCAACTACCACCCAAATGGCATCACTACCCCATTGAGTCCTCGGAAGACCTACGACAAAATCCATCGTGATGTGCTCCAATTTCCACTAGGCTATAGGCAAGGGTTGCAACAAACCCGCTAGCCTCTGATGCTCGGCCTTCACTTGCTAACAAGTAAGGCATTTCGATACGAACACTACCACATCATTCTTCATACCCTTCCATCAAAACTGGTGACTCAAATCGTGATACATCTTTGTACCTCCCGGATGCACTACAAGGCGTGAATGGTGAAACTCTCGGAGTACTTCCTCTCGGCAAGACTCCGACACAAACAAGCGGTCTCGGTACATCACACTCAGGTCAGGATACATCGTCAAACCCCCCATCTACGTTCCCACTAGAGATCTTCTCCTAGAGGGATTTTACCTCAAAGTCACCCTTCTGTGCTTCTAATACTCGATTCACAAGTGTAGGTTGTGCAACTACAAAAAACAAGGTTGTAGACTCCATAGATTCGCCCAGACACAAGTCAAACTCACCAAGAGCACCCAATATATCCTATTCTCGGATAGCAATACAAGCTACATCACTAATGGACTTCCTACTAAAGGCATCGGCCACAACATTGGCCTTCCCCGGATGATAATGCAACTCAAAGTCATAATCTTCTATGAACACCATTCACCTTCTCTGCCTTAAATTCAAGTCTTTCTATCTAAACCGATACTTAAGACTCTTATGATCTGAAAATACTTCAAACCTCTCTCCATACAGATAGTGCCTCCAAATCTTCAAGGCAAATATCACAGCCACTAACTCTAGGTCGTGAGTAGGGTAGTTCCTCTTGTGTGTTTTCAACTGACGTGAGCCATAGGCTATTACTTTCCCCTCTTGCATCAATACACAACCCAGACCCTCTCGTGAGGCATCATAATACACGTCATAACCCAAAGCCCTCTTTGGAATAATCAAGACTGGAGCGGTGGTAAGTCTAACTTTAAGCTCTTGGAATGACTTTTCACAAGTCTCACTCCATACAAATTTGACCCCTTTCCGCGTCAATCTAGTCAAAGGCGAAGTTAGCTTGGAGAAATCCTTCACAAATCAACGGTAATACCCGGCCAACCCTAAAAAACTACGGATCTCGAAGACATTCTTAGGTTGTGCCCAATCTTGCACTGCCTCTATCTTGGATGAATCTACAGTCACCCCTTCCCCGAATACACCTTGGCCTAAGAACTTAACCTCTCTTAGCCAGAACTCACACTTTCGAAACTTCGCATACAGTTTATGGGCTCTAAGCAACTCGAGCACCACTCGCAAGTGTTCCTCGTGCTCCTCCTCAGAAAGTGAATAAATCAGAATGTCGTCCATGAAAACGACCACAAAGCGATCTAAGAACTCCTAGAAGATCCGGTTCATCAAGTCCATAAACATAGCCGGTGCATTGGTAAGCCCAAAAGGCATCACCAGAAACTCATAATGGCTATACCACGTATGGAATGCCGTCTTCGGGATATCCTCCTCCCTGACCCTTAACTGATGGTAACCCGATCTCAAATCTATCTTACAGAAACAACGGGATCCTTTTAACTAATCAAACAGATCGTCTATACTAGGCATAGGGTACTTATTCTTAACCGTAACCCGGTTCAATTTTCGATAATCAATACAAAGTCTCAAAGCCCCATCTTTCTTTTTAACAATGAGGGCCGGTGCTCCCCAAGGCGAAGTACTAGGGCGGATAAAACCATTATCTAGTAACTCTCGGAGTTGAATCTTCAACTCACTCAACTCGGTTGGGAAAAAACGATACGATGCCATGGAAATCGATGCCGTGCTCGGCACTAAGTCAATAGAGAACTCGATCTCTCGATGGGGTGGCAAACTAATAAGATCCTCAGGAAAGACGTCCGAGTACTCACAAACCACTCTTTGCAACTCAGTTCGGATCTCATCACACTCACTACTCATAAAGCTAGCCAGAAGGCAACTAAGCTCACTCTGCCCTCGCAGATCATACACCAGTGGTAAGACTCTACCAACCCGATCTCCGAAGAAATGAAAACAATCTCCGCTCAAGGTACATACAATAACCCTCTGACGGTAGCAATCTATAACAGCCCGATATGACGATAACCAGTCCATACCCAAAATCACATCAAACCCAGACATATCCACCAATACAAAAGAAAATGGAAGCTGGTGGTCGGTGACCTCTATATCACAGTCCCGACACCCCTGTTTCAAAACCATCTCACCTCCAATGGGTGATACCACATGAATAGGAGATGCTGACTGCGCCAACTCCAATCCCAAAACAGATGCAAATGCAGAAGATATAAAAGAGTGGGATGCACTCGTATCAATTAACACATTAGTAACCGAATTGCAAAACACAAAGGTACCTCTCACAATAGATGGAGCCGGTACAAGATCTGGCGCTGTAACAGTATACACGCGCCCTGTAGGTCTCTGATCTACCTGCTCACCTCTCAAAGCATAAGACTACTGCACAGATTGAGCCGAAAAGGCTCCCTGATTGGCCCTCGAGGCCTGAGCTGACTGCGCTGGCTGGTAACTCTGTGTCTGCTTCGAACCAAACGCACCAGGTGTGCCACCCAACTGTGGGCAAAACCTCTTCAGGTGCCCCGCCTACCCGCACTGATAACAAGTAAGCGGCTAGCCTCTACCCTGACTCTGGCCCTGAAAACGGGCTGAAGATGATGCTGCACGCTGCCCTCCTCCTCTCTGTGGGCAAGCTGGAGACTTGTGGGCCAATTGACGACATTTTTAACAGGTGATGTCTCCCTGACCGCCTCTCCCAAAACCTGAACTCGGCACTGGAAAGGTAGACCTCGAATGCACTCCCTAGGACTGCTGAGGGTTAGAACCCTTCTACCTCTTACCGTTGACTCCTCCTGGAGCTTCTTATCTTCTCCTCCTGTGCATGCATGATAGTCTCAAGATGGGCAGTAGCCTCCACAAGGAGCCCATAATCCCTAATCATGGACCCGACAACTCGAAACATGAGTCTGGTCCTCAACTTCTTCTCAAACTCCAGATAATGGCGTTCCTCAGTCGCTACTAACTCCGGAGCAAACCTAGACAAACTAGTAAAGGTGGCCTCGAACTCCGCCACAGGCGTATTCAACTGTTTGAGCTGAGAAAACTGATCCCTCAACTTCTCCCTCACCGTAGTTGGAAAATATTTGTCCTGGAAGGCTTCAACAAAGGCTTCCCAAGTACCACCAATGCGCCCCTGTACGTACTTTCACCACTAACCCATGTCTCCCTTCAACTGGAAGGATGCCAAGGTCACTCGCAAAACTCCATCTTGGATGCCAAGCATCTCAAACGTCTTTATCATTTGCTCCAACCACTCGAAGGTCATGCCCTTTGGCCTAAAGAACGCAGGGGCTACATTCCAACGGATGATCACCAAAATGTTTGAACCATTGTTAAGCAGAACAATGAAGGCTTACATAGATAACATGGTGGTCAAAAGCAAGGATGAGAAGGACCATCTCAGGGAGCTAGATGAAATGTTTCAAATTTTGAAGTCCCACAAGTTGCGTCTAAACGCATCTAAGTGCGCATTCGGCGTAGGATCAGGAAAATTCTTAGGCTTTCTAGTGACCAACCGGGGTATAGAAGTTGATCCCTCTCATATCAAAGCCATTCAATATCTTGAGAGGCCCAACACAGCCAAAGAGGTACAGCATCTCACTGGCCTAGCAGCTACGCTCAACCGGTTCATAAGTCGGTCATCAGACAGATGTTGACCATTCTTCCAGGCACTGAAGGCCAAATTTGAGTGGGATGAGGAGTGTGACCGCGCCCTAGAAAGCTTGAAAGACTACATGACCTCTCATCCATTGTTAGTAACCCCGGTACTAGGAGAAGAACTCTTCTTGTATTTAGCAGTTTCACAACATGCAGTCAGCGCGGTGTTGGTCAGAGTGGAAGGAATCCAACACCTGCCTATCTTTTATGTTAGCAAAACCTTGCTGGGTATTAAAACAAGGTACCTACCATTGGAAAAGCTGGCCTTAGCTTTGATAATGGCTTCAAGAAAGTTGTTACACTATTTCCATGCCCACACTGTGATCGTCCTAATGGCTTTCCCCTTAAAGGCCTTGTTTGAGAGGGCGGATTTTTCTGGACGAATCTTGAAATAGGCAGTGGAGTTGGGGCAGTTCGATATCAAGTTTCAACTAAGAATTGCAATAAAAGCCCAAGTTTCAGCAGACTTTGTGGCTGAGTTCACGCCAGGGAATCATCACGTTTGCCTAATCGATTTGACCGATGCAACTGAAAGAAGAGGGGAAAGTGCCGTAGGAACTACGCAACCCCCAAAGCAGAAAGCCCAGCTACATAACAAGCCATACAAGTTTGAGGACAGGGGATAGGAAAGAAGAAACAAACCATGCTATTCCCAACGGGAACTCACCAAAAAGTAAAGACTTGAGGCAGTCAGACAGTGAAGATCAAACCCCAACAGCAGACATTGACCTGGAAGAAAACATCAACAACACCCATGATCCCAAGACATCATCCGATCCCTTTACTTGTTGGAAACTATTCGTCGGAGAGATGTGGAAACTCTTCGTGGATGGAGCATCCAACAGGCACGGTGCAGAACTTGGCATAGTCCTCATCTCACCAGATGGCCTAACAATTGAACAGGCAGTCAACCTTGCCTTCCCAACATCCAACAACGAGGCGGAGTATAAAGCACTATTAGCAGGCTTAAAATCAACACTTAATATGAAGGCCACCGAGCTGATGGTATACAGTGACTCCCAGCTGGTTGTCAACCAGATTTCAGGCGACTACGAGGCAAAAGATGATAGGATGGCTAAATACCAAGAGTTAGTCAGAAAGGAGATCATGAAGTTCAAAGTTGTCCAGATAGAGCAAATCGGCCGAGAGGAAAATGGTAGAGCAAACGAGCTGACAGATTTGAAGAACCCGAAGCAGCCGAGGCATGTTGTGCCAAACTAGGCCCATCGTGGATGGATCCCATCATAGTATTTTTAAAAGATGGCATCTTGCCTGAAAAAAAAGAAAGAAACCAACAAAATAAGAGCAATATCAGAATGATTTCGGCTCTCTCCATCACTAGCATTGTACAAAAAATCCTTCACAGGACCTTACCTGAAATGCGTCCATCCCGGCAAGGTCGAGGCATTTTTGTTCGAAATATACGAAGGCGTCTGTAGAAACCACCAAGGGGGAAGGTCATTGGCTTACAGAGAAATTTCACAAGGATATTGGTGGCCATACATGCAAGCAGATTCAGAGAAATATGTCAAGAAGTGCGAGAAATGTCAGAAGTCTGCACACCAAATACATCAACCAACCAGAGAGCTTCTATCATTGACTAGCTCGTGGCCCTTTACAATGTGGGGCTTGGACGTAGTGGGACCACTTCCAACTACACCCGGCAACAGAAAGTTCTTTTTTGCAGCAACAAATTACTTCACAAAGTGGGTGGAGGCAAAAGCACTCACATTGATAAAAAAGAAAGACATTAAGAAGTTCGTCTAGCAAAACATCATAACTCGATTCGGCATACCCAAGGCTCTAATATCTGACAATGGCATTCAGTTTGATGGCAAAATCTTCAGGGGCTTTTGCGAAGAATACAAGATAGAATTCTACAACTCTACACCAGCATACCCTTAAGCGAATGGCCAAGCAGAAGCTTCCAACAAAGTCGTCTTAGATGGTTTGAAGAAGAGGTTGGAAAGAGCAAAAGGCAAGTGGGCTGAGGAGCTTCCTCATGTTTTATGGGCTTACCGTACCACACCTCGGCGATCAACTGGAGAAACGCCTTTTTCCTTGGCCTACGACATGGAGGCAGTAATCCCACTAGAAGTAGGCCTCCCCACTATCAGAAGTGAAAATTTCGACCCAAGCTTGAATGGTGAAGCCATAATCTTGGAACTCGACCTTGTAAAAGAAAGAAGGGAAAGAGCACTAGTTCACATTATCTCATACCAGCAAGAGTTATGCAGAAAATATAACAAAATAGTGCATCTGAGGCAATTCAAGATTGGAGATTGGGTACTGCGCAAAGTAATGGGCAACACTTTGGTACCTGGAGATAAAAAGTTAGGACCTAACTGGGAAGGACCATACAAAGTGGTCGGTTTAGCAAGAAAATGGGCATATCACTTGGAGGATGGAGACCGCAAAGCTATTCCCAGGTCGTGGAACACTGCCAATTTCAAACTATTTTATTTTTAGCTTTTTCTTAAAATACTTGTAATTTTCCTTTTTCAAATAAAACAAGTAGTTTTTCCAGTATAACTCTTTCTACTGTAAAAGTTGTTCTTATTTATTGCCAGCTAAGGGCAATCAAGAAGGTTGGCAGGTTTGACCAACATTCAGCTCTTTTCTTCAGCCGAGATAAGGATCTAGCCTGAAGAAGGTTAGCAGGATTGACCAACATTTAGTTCTCCTTTTCAGCCGAGATAAAGATCTAGGCTGAAGAAGGTTGGCAGGATTGACCAACATTTAGTTGTCTTTAGCCGAGATAAGGATCTAGGCTGAAGAAAGTTGGCAAGTATGGCCAACATTTAGCTCTCTTTAGCCGAGATAAGGATCTAGGCTGGAGAAGGTTGGTAGGATTGACCAACATTTAGTTCTCTTCTTCAGCCGAGATAAGGATCTGGGCTGAAGAAAGTTGGTAGGTATGACCAACATTTAGCTCTCTTTAGCCGAGATAAGGATCTAGGCTAAAGAAGGTTAGCGGGATTGACCAAAACATAGCTCTCTTCTTTAGCCGAGATAAGGATCTAGGCTGAAGAAGGTTGGCAGGATTGACCAACATTTAGTTCTCTTCTTCAGCCGAGACAAGGATCTAGGCTAAAGCTAGGCTGAAGAAAGTTGGCATGTATGACCAACATTTAGCTCTCTTCAGTCGAGATAAGGATCTAGGCTGAAGAAGGTTGGCAGGATTGACCAACACATAGTTCTCCTCTTCAGTCGAGATAAGGATCTAAGCTGAAGAAGGTTGGCAGGATTGACAAACATTTCATTCCCTTCTTCAACCAAGATAAGGATCTAAGTTGAAGAAAGTTGGCAGGTATGACCAACAAGTTACTAGGCTTTTGGACTAGGATAACTATCTCGGCTAAAAAACATTAAAACACAGCAACTGAGCAAAGAGTTCAAACTTGATGCAATTAAATTGGAAAATAATTACAAAAAGTGGGGTATGAACCGAACAAAAAAGTTAGGGAAAGTAGCAGATTTCATTCCATTTTGAAACGTTCATTACAAAAGGAGGGGCTTGAGCCCTATTACAATTTCACTGAAAGCAAACATCAAAAAAAGAAAAAATCAAGCGAAAAGATTGTCCAAGTCAGTATCCAAATCAACCCGGACTTCGCCCAAAGGTAGCTCGGCTACAAAATCAACCCCCTGGTTGGGCTCGATCACAGGCGCCTCGTTAATTGCCCTGCGCAAGGGTGAGCTGGAGTCCACTGGAATAGGAGAGGCAGATTGGCTGCCGAGCTGAGTGTTGGAAGCATTTTGAGGAGCAAGGACCTTATCCTCCTCCCCTTCCTGAAGGAACTTTTGTTGGACCGCGTTAGCATAGTCCGCCATATAGTCTGATATAAAGTAGGAAGGGGGATTTAGGAAGACCTTGGAGTCATGTCTGTAACCGAGCTTTTCAGCAGCGGCTTTCCAACCGCACTTGAAGAAAATATCCTTAGCAGCTTCGCACTATTAGATGTAAGTCTCATCTCCTTCCTTGAAGACTCGGTCTTCTGCGTCCTGCATTTTTTTCTTTACGTCCTCCAGCTCAGCATTTTTCTTCCTCTCAAACTTGGCCAGCTCATGTAGATAGCAGTCTTTTTTTCTCGACTAAGGCCTTCTACTTGTCAGCCTCTACCATGCTGACCAGTCCGGCCAACCTCGTATTTTCGGCCTCTAGTTTGGCCAGCTTGGCTTGAGCTTCTTTTAGCTCGGTTGTCTTAGATTCTGCTTCGGTGATGGCTAACCGTGCCATCTTCCGGAGCTCAACTACTCGTTTATGAGCCCCTTGGCTCTTTTGCAGGGCCTTCATAGTTCAGAGCGGTTAGAGGACAACCAATGCACTAGGACCGTAACAATTGTTGTTTGTTCAAGTTTTAGGGATTTTTGGGGCTTACCAATATCATCGATTTAGAGGCCAAGTGGATGACCTTCAGCTCGGTCAAACCGTCATGCCGCTCCATGTTGACAGGTAGGCAGACACTCTTCGCTAAATTGAAGGCCAACAGGTGATCCTTTTCGACATTGAAGAAGTCAGAGGCCGTTATGACACGACCCCTGAAGGTTACAGATGGTGCCCACATCGGCGGTGTAGGAGGATTTGAAGGGCTAGGTCAGTCGCAACCTTGGGAGTGAGTTGATTCTTGAAGCCTAGTTTTAGATAGCTCGGTATCATCCTCATTCCTCAAGCATGTGTATGGCCGCTTGCTTGGCCGAGATGACGAAGCTCGGGTTGTAGGGAGGGCCACCACAGCCTCATGTGTCTGACCGGCCTGTGGTGTCTCAGTTTAAACTTCGACAGTTGGAGTTGTGGTTTGTTTGGTGTTAGGGCACAAACAGCACGACGCTTGGCCATTTCTTGTTCTTTAGTGAGGGGAATAGGGTTGATTTGGGGCAAGTTTGGGTCCGGTTCAGGTAATGGTTCCAAGAGAAAGTTAGTCACCCTGGTCTTCCTCCTTTCACTATATCGGTAGGTCATTCTGAAGTTAAGCAGCTCGGCCCAACCACGATGACAGTATCGGAGCGCGGCACGAAGAGTGTCTTGGTTGGCGTATGGGTAATGTGATTTAAGCTGGTTTAAGTTTGCATAAAAGAAAGGCGAAACGGTTAGCACGGCATAAAATTATAGCCTGGAACAGCAAAGCAAAAATAGAAAATTAAACTGAGGTATTCTTACCGGCAGTCCCTTTATTCCAGTTTATATTGTAGCCTGGTATCTAGGCTTACTGATCTTCAAAATTTCCAGAAACCCAAAAGAAGTTGTCGTCATTTAAGTCTTTATCTGGTGTGTTTTTTATAATTTTCTCTCGGCCTCTTCTTACCCTTAAATAGTATACCCAACCGTCGTCATTTTGGGCGAGCGAATATTGGTGGAATAGCTCGACCAATCCGAGGTTGAGGCCGAGCCGGCGGTTTAGCTCGGCGATACCATTTATTATCCTATAAGTATTTATGGAGAGTTGGGTCGGGCAGAGTCTTGTTTGCTTAAGGAATTCACATATGAGTGGTTGAACGGGAAACCGAAGGCCGACTTCTACGATCGATATCACGGTAAACGGGACGAAGCTCGGTTTGCCCTAGGGTGTTGTTTCTAGTTCGGCTAGGGAGAGATGAACGTCGTTAGGAATTTGGTAGTCCCTTCGGAATTCAGCTATGGCCCTAGGGGAGTCCACTAGAAACCAATATTTACCCATGTTAACTTAATATTTGTCAAAATTGTTCATAGTGGCCTAGATCGGCGTGGCTGAGGCTTTGGTTGGCTCGGTTGAGCAAAGTCGTCTAGGGGCAGAGTGCAAAGGTGTGCCTGGCCAACCTAATTGAGTCTGCAAAGTGACAATAAAGTGTTATGCCTAGATAACTGGACCGGGCTAAGTAAACAGGCAGAGTAAAATAAACCTAGCTCGGCTACATCTGGGTTACAGTTAGTTTTCAGTTCAGTCGTAAATCGGGACCGACTCAAGGTTTATGGCTCAGTCAAGAATAAACCTAAGAAGTCACAAACAAGTACCTAGTTCGGTCTCAGAGCGTCTTTGGATAAAAAAACATGTTTTTTGAAAACTAGTTGGTGAGCCTTTAAGCTTGGGAGTAAGGTTTTTGAGTTCATGGTGTTTTGTTCAAACATTTTAAACACGCGTATATGGAGGTCAAATACTAAAAATATAGAAATGAGTACAAATGAACATTAGAAAGAAGTATTAAAGCAACTTATGGGTTAAAGCGTGAGAGAAAAATCCAGTCAACAAGAGAGCAAGTGAAGAGGAAGGGACTGGAGCACAGGAGGCACAAGAGCAGGTATTCAGAAGTGCAGAGGGGAAGAAGGTGAACAGTGAGGGTTTGAATCGAGTAATGGGTTTTGTGGAGGCACGAAAACGGGGGGACTTTTCAAATATTTTTTGGTAAGTGTCTGATGGCTGCCACGAAACAGAGACGCAATGGATAGGTGCCACGTGTCACGGATAGGACATGATGTCAGGTACGTGAAACGGCAAGCTGTGATAGTCACGGTACTAAGGACCGAGCTAACCCAACTCGATGGGATTGAATATTTTACTCTCGATGTTGTTGCTTATTTTAGTTCGGTTGCATAAGTGTTTTAGCTTGGGTGGAGAAAGATAAATCCCAAACATACTTTGCAGATGGAATTTAGGAACAATTGATGGGGTAATTTATAAAGAAAAATTGGGCCGAGCTACGATCCTTTATTCTCTGTTTTGGGGCCAGACTAAGTGCTGGGGTATAGGCTTCGAGTAGCTCGGTACCATGTTGTCTGGGTACCAAATTGGGCAGAAGGGTTTGACCGAGCTACCTAACAACTAGGCCTGGTGGCTGGCCGACGTGTTTGTAAGAAAGAAGGCTGAGCTAGGCGTAGCTCGGTGGAATGCCATCTACATCATTGTTTAGTTAAGAGGATGACTGAAATAATCTAGCTCGGTTAGGTTGCACTAGCTTAGATAAAGGAGAAAACCATTTTACTTGGTTGGTAGTAAGTAGAGTGTTATCAAGATAGACACTCTTCACTAGGAGTGTGATTCCTATGAGGACTCTACTAAAAAGAGTTGAAGTCCTACTAGGATTGTGCCAGGCAGAATCTATAAAAGCTCATGACAGGACCTATGTACAGGTATCAAAATTTCTACTCTCGAATACACAAAGCTTTTATCTATTGTCTATTTGCTGACTTAGGCATTGGAGAGGTATCCGACACATACCCGCTGGCTAGCTCACGTTTGTGTTTTCAGGAAGTAAAGCGACGACGTTTGGAGGAGCGCAAACTTGATCAATAGGATTATACGAGAAGATTATTTCGTGCTCGTACAATTCACTAAAGCTTTTTATTATATGAACCCTAACCGTACTTATTCATGGTTCATTAAAGTTTGCCCTCAAACATATCAATCTGGTCTTCCCAACTAGTTTTTTGTTTGGTGGGATAAGTTTGGACCAGATCCCTCCATTTAACCTGAACCAATCTGCATGCCCTTTAATTCTTGGGTTATTGCATTTCAGGCCATGCCTGGCAGTCAGAATTTTTCTATGTCCCAATCCTTTGCTATATTTATGACTCATTTTGGTCTTCCTTGGACTTGGAGGTGGGATCTTGCATGTGATTTTCATAACAAAATTCCCTAATTAAAAAGAATTTTCTTTTTATGATAATAAATTATAGTGTTTATATAATATTATATATATACATATATATATACTGTGTGGTGAGAAGGGTGGGCATGGGTTAGGGGCTTTAAAGTAGATAGAAGATAAAAAAGAGTAAAACAAGCTCAATATTATTTTCTTATATTGAAATTTAATTTTAATTTTAATTTTTTTTCTTCCCACTCTTAAAATAGACTTTTGTAACCCCACTCTATGTTAGTTTGAATGAAAAATGTAACTGTAACATTTCAGTCTAAAATCAAATAGTAGGTATGTAACTATTTTTAATAGACTGGTAAAGTTCTATCGGATCATACTACAAGGGGGTAAAATAGATTTTGCCCTATTATTTAAAAACTAAACAATCCGTTTATGGAAAAACAAATATAATAAACTAACATGGTTACGATTATCGAATCAATTTGATTTTTTTCATGAATAATTTATACATTATGATTTAAAAAATTAACGGTTCAAACTATCAAGATGAGAGTTGTGGTGAGTCCCACGAACCCAAATAGTATGGTCCAATCCACAATAAATTGGAGACCAGCTAAACCCATTAGAAAAATAATGATACTACAAACATAAACTTAACTACTCAGAAATTACTTAAAATTGTCATCTTATAATTTAAATTTATTCTACATATAAATCTCACACTATACAAATTTAACATTAACTGCATCATTTTTATTCAAAATACTTAAATAGGGTTGATAGCATTTTCTCCCCCATATGCATGTGATGACACACCCATCCCTTCTTTTCATATTGCTTTGTCCCTTTGCATTAGCCTTGACTATTCTTTTGTCTCCTTGTCTCCTTGTCTCCTTCTTTCCTTCACATATTTGAGATAAAGAAGATGAAAAAAAATAATAAATAAATAAATAAAATAGTTCCTCCCTCTTCCATAAGCTGCTGCTGCCAGTAGCCTTCATCCCCCTCCCCTCCCTTGATTTTGCTTCATTTCGTCCAGGGAAATGGAAGCTTGAAGCTTGAGCTTCTACCAATACCCATCAACTCCTTTAGCTCCTTAATCATTTTTTAGAGTTTTAGAGGTGATTTAGAGGCTTAAAACACATTAGGAGAATCTGGACAACTTGTTTGGTGAAAATATTCTCCATCTCCGCACTCCATTATTTTGCTACGTCTTCATTTTGGTAGGTTCTTCTCTATTCTCTTTGCATGTGATATATGCATGGAATTGTTTATTTCATTTCATGGTTTCATGTGATCATTTTGAAGGACTATGTCAGATTTATGTTCTAATCTACTTTTTGCCTAGTTCTTTCGGTTTAGGAAAATACAAAACATACATAAAATTCATGCCAAAAAAATTTGACAAAAATGATGTGACGTTATCATTATTGTAAACAAATATATTTTTAATGGTGTTTTGTTTTGAAGTGAATAATCCATAATGAATTATATCATTATGTATAAAAATTATATATAAATTTTTTATTTGTATAGCATTACTCGTCAATTTATAGCTTAACCATGTTTGGAATGCATGTGTTAGGGTTTAAAGTTGTGTTGATCCATAATTTTATATGTAAGATTTTATGGTATTAAGAACTCAAAAATCTGTTGTTACAAAATTGTTAACAAAGCCACAACAGAACAGTGTGGATACCACTTCTTTTAGCGCACCCACATATTGGATATGACCCTTTAATGTATATCAATCATCGATGTCTAAATTTAAAAATACAATATAATATTTTCACAAATCGATTTAATCCACAAATCGCCAAATAAAAAACGATTCACTGAACTTGAAGTGGCCACTTAATTTTTAAAGAAAATTAGGAAAACTTAACTCCATCGTAATTTAGGTTACTGATCTGTTACAACAAAAAAATCTTAATTCAGGAGTTTAGGTACAAAAGGAAAAAATCATTAAAGTGAGCACCCTTTTCACTCAATCAATTGATCAGCCTCTATTAATTGCTTTTCATGAGATTTATGTCTTTATATTAATTCCACGTACCCATTTTATTTCAGCTAAATCATTTAAACTAATCTACCATCTATATGAAGCACATAGTATAGATCATATCATTTAAATTTGAATACTTGCATATTTGTAAAGATTTCATCACATTTACTTAAGAAAGTTTTCCAAAAATAAAATTTTGGAAAGAAAAGCAATTATTCTAGGCATGTGGTTGACCAGTGAGCCTCACGATGCTTCAGTCAATAGTTTTTATTTTTGAGCCATTTTGATTTCTTTATGTGTCCAATTAACTCCAAATTAACATGTTTGATCATAAAATAAATTTATTTTGAAAATTTGACATTTCAAATTTAATTTACATATAATCCGCCTCCTTTTGAAATTATAATTTTGGACAAGTCTAAAAATGGGTTCGAAAATAGGCTTGTAAGGGTATCTGGTGCACTTGACAGTTTGCCCCCATCTTGTTCACAATGCAGCGTGAAATGAGTGAGGGTCTTAGTATGAAAATTCACAGAAAATCTAGTAATCTACATATCACCAAACTTAGAATTGCCACCTATCTTTATGAGGAAATTAGGAAATCCTTACTCCTACCAATGTATGCCACTACCCATCTTAATCAGAAGGTCTGATTCGAGAGTTTAGGTATGAGAGGGGAATGTCATGAATTAAGCACTCCCAACTCACTTAATCAAAGATCAGTTTCTACTAATTCTTGATATAAAAATCATTGCCAAAATATGTTCATATCCCAATTATTAATGCTAACTTTATTTTGTGAAGAAAATAAGTATAAAGTAATCTGCTATTTTAGAAACCCTCTATTTCTCTCGTAATGAAAACAATTTTATTGAGAGTTTTCCACTAAAAAGGATGGAAAATCCTCGTGAAAGAGATAGAGGTATTCTCAACCTGAGCAAAATACCCTCCAACTAACACTACAAGAAAAAGCACCTTTGGCGACTAAATTTTTAGTCGCCAAAAGTCCATTTTTAGTCTCCAAAAGTCGACTTTTTAGTTTTCCCGACTAAATTTTTTAGTCGCCGGTTTTATTGCGAAAACATGGTCGGGGAAGGTATTGGCGACTAAAAAACTTTTAGTCGCCAAAAACGAAGTCTATAGCGACTAAAACTTTGGTCGCCAAAACTTAATTATATTTTTTTAATTATACATTTGGCATAGTCGCCAATAGTGAATTATTTTTTTTTAAATTTATACATTTGCCGACTATTTTTTTTGTCACCAATACTCAAGCTTTTGGTAACCACACATTTTAGTTGCCAAAAGCTTATTTCAGAAAAAAAATAATAATAATTACCCTCTGCTCTTTCAAAGTTTCGAACCACCAACCTCTCACATTCTAAACCTTTAACAACACACTCTCTCCACTATGCCACTACAACACCACGTGAATATATATGCAACATATATTATTTATATAGTATATTGAGCCATATTAATATAAAACTATATATATAAACATAATTATTTTTATTCAATATAATTTATGTAAAAAATAAATTATTTACTAAAAAAATAGGAGACCACTTTTGGCGACTAAATCTATTTTTTAGTCACCAATTCTATACTTTTTGGCTACTAATTATTTTTTAGTCGCTAAAAGAATTAATTCCCGCGTAAAACCTCCACTTTTGGCGACTAAACTAAATTTTAGTCGCCAAAACCCTCCACTTTGGGCGACTAAACTGAATTTTAGTTGCCAATTGTTGACTTTTAGCTACTAAATTTTTTTTAGTAGTCAAAAAGCTTCACTTTGGCTACGAAATTTTTTTTGTTCGGTAAAACACGTATAATCGGCGACCAAACTATTTTTTAGTCGCCAAAACCTATACTTTTGGCTACTAAATGTTTTTAGTCACCAAAAACCTTCACTTTTGGCTACTAAAATTTTTTTAGTTGCTAAAACCCATATCGGCGACTAAATTGATTTTTAGTCGCCAATAACTATACGTTTGGCTACTAATTCCATTTTAGTCGCCAATTGTGCTACTTTCAGCAACGAAAATTCGAATTTTAGTCGCTAATTCTTTTTTTTCTTGTAGTGTAATAAGCAATCATAGAAATATCTCAAACAAGCACATAGTCTCACGGTAGTAAAACCATGCACAATTAGAATGCAAAAAAAGGGGAGAAGCTTACCTAGTATGTCCCAGCACTAAGCCAAACGCGTAAACAGTTAGAAAAATATTCCTGAATCCACCAATATGCAACAAAACTCGTAAAATGAAAATTTAAAGGCCCAGCTACCCATAAAGTGTCAGATGAAACATCTCAAGCATATACAATACGAAATAAAGCCATCTCATGATAATAATGAAATAAATATGCAATACGAAATATAATGCCTTTCCATTTCATATGATCGCAAGTGTACAAAAGATAACACATGCGATTATACATTCATGAGTTCTAACCCTGAATATATAGCATGTGTTATAGACAAAAGATATGAAATCTAAGCTAAACTGATAATTAAATGCCTTAAAGGCTACAACTTTCCAAGACAATGCTTGATTATAATAAAAGTTAGTTTAAATTCAATACAGATAAAGCCCTAGGCTTACACAAAAGTAAATACAACAAATAAACAAGAAGAAGCCTTCAGCTCCAAGTCCTCCCAAGTCATGTTCTTAGCGAAGGCATATCATCAGCACCTGAAAATGATTTTTCCACATAAGGTGAGCCAAAACCCAATAGAAATACTCTAATATAGTTTATGAATCTTACCAACGATATAAGGTGAAATGCATATGCAATGTTCGTGCCAAAACAGTTTATATCTCTTTTCAAAACCATACAATGCAAGGTTTATATCACAATTCAATAAAACATTTCCTTTACAACAGAAAATAGGGCAGTGAGTACGACTCTGGAAATCTCTAAATATGTGTCTGCAAGCAGGCTATACAAGCACTACCAATTGTCATTTTTATCAGTATTAACTAGAAGGCTCGACCCCTAACCGCGCGGGTTTCTGGACTTTCACCAAGGACACACATGCCAACAATAATACCGTAACCACACCTCCTACCCAGATTCACCAAGGTATTCACCAATTTTTCTCAAAAATCAATACATTTAAAGTGTGTTAAATATGCAACAATGCTCAATGCAAATGGATGAAGAATAGTTTCAGTTCTTCTAATTCTCATGCAATTTCTATAACAATCATAGCTATCCTCCACCGATAGCCCAAAACAGATATCACTAAACAGATAAATAATTTTTCATAAAGATAAACTTTCCAAATTTCAAAATGTGAGTGATAATACATATCCGACTTCACCATCCTCATCAATATCAATCCAATTTCACAATTCCAATAACAATTTTCATTTATCTTTACAATTCAACATTTGAGATTTTATGGCAACATCTCATTTTCTTTATAAATCAACTCCAAGGATAAAATCTATCATTTTAATCACCATTCAACCATATTTACAATTCCACAACCATTTTCAAGGATCCATTTGAAAACTCCTCTTTTGATTTTTAAACCAAAACCCTAGGCTTGTTGAAAAATCTCCCAAATCCCAATATTGTTTTAGAAAAGCAAATAACTAAGTTAAAAATCATAAGAAAGTGCGGAGATATCCCTACCTTGAAGCTAGAAAGCAAGAGAGAGAGAGAGTGATGAAACCTCAACAACGCTGAAACCCAACTTTGTTCTGATCAAAAGCAAGCTCTCGATGTGCACCACTTTTTTTATCAAAGAGACTAGGGTGTAGAAATCAATGGATCTAGGTGTATTTGTAGAGAGAATGTGAGTTCTAGAGAGAGAGAGAGATGAAAAAGTGACTCAAAAAGTGACTTTTATGAATTGATATACGCGTAGACCGCTCGAGCAACCAAAACAACGCCCGAGCGACCAAACACAAAAGTGAGACCGCTCGAGCGAACAAAAAGACCGCTCGAGTGAAGAATACCATACTTCCAAAAGTTTTGTAGACAAAGGACAACTGTTCGAGCGCAAGAAAGATCGCTCGAGCCAACATCGCTCAAGCGCAATAAAGACTGTTCGAGCGAAGAATGTCATCCTCCCAATATCTCTATAGACTTAAAAAAATACTGGAAATTCTCAAAGACCGCTCGAGCGAAGAGGTAAAAAAAATTTGGGCAACAACTCTTTAAGACATAAGCCTCTAACCTGTTCCAAACTCAACGACGATATCCACGCAACCAAACTCGATCAAGAACAATATGAATAAGGATATGAACAACTATATAAGGCAAGGAAACTCGGATCCAAACATCAAACGGGTTGGGTCTAAACCAAAATCATTATAACTTACCAACCATATGTCAACTTGTGGAAAATGTATAGCTTTCATTGATTTTTCTCTATGAATTGTAAGTATATATATATAGATTTTCATACAATGATCTATTCTAGGAAATAATCTAATTTAGGTTGCTATTGTGATTGACCCAGAATTGGTGCAATCTCATCTAAATACGGTAGGCAATCTCTACAATTACTCCCAATCTTCCGTAATTTACAACTCATGCCAACACTCCCCCTCAAGTTGGTGCAAAGATGTCGCTAATGCCCAACTTGTCAAGTGAGTTGTAAAACATTATACTTGAAATGCCTTTAGTCAACATGTCTGCCAGTTGATCTTCTGATTTGACAAATGGAAAACTGAGCTATCCTAACCTCGAGCTTTTCCTTGATGAAATGTTGATCCACTTCAACATGTTTTTTACGATCATGTTGGACTGGATTGTGAGCAATACTAATGGCTGCTTTGTTATCACAAAATAACTCCATTGGTGAAGCAGGTGGAAAACCAATTTCTGTAAGTAACTTCCTTAACCAAAAGAGTTCGCAAAGTCCCTTATTTATCCCTCTAAACTCAACTTCTGCACTAGAAAGAGCTACTACCTTTTGTTTCTTACTCCTCCAAGTAACTAGGTTTCCTCCTACAAAAGTGAAATATCCTGACGTAGATCTTATGTCTATATTGTCACCTACCCAATCTGCATCTGTATAACCACTAATATTCAGATGATTATTCTTAGAGAACATAATTCCTTGCCCTGGGGCTGACTTTAAGTATCGAAGCATTCGAATAACTTCATTCATATGATCTTTACTAGGACAGTGCATGAATTTACTTACAATGTGTGATGACCCCACCACGTATAATGATTAGTACTTGATTAATTAAAAGGATTTGAAATTAATTGCCGAGTATTATAATTTAATTTGGGATTTATGAGAATTGTGGGATCTGACTCGTATATGATTCTATTAAAGATTTGTTTTGGAATTAGAAATTAAGGGTCCAAATGACTTAAGGAAGTGAAGTTAAGAAGTTTAATCAATTTAATCTTAATTACAGACCCATTTGGGAGTTTAATTAAATATTCGATTCAGTTTAGTGAAATTGAGATTCGATTAATTAGGTCCTAATTGGTGTTGATTAAGTCATGAGGATTGAGGATTGTGTTACTATAAATTAAATTTAATTATGATGTGCCCAATTTGAATATGTAATTTATTGATGAAAATTTTGAGTCTGATCAGAAATTGAAGGATTAAATGATCTAAGAAATCAAAATTGAGGATGGAAATGAGTTTAATTAAAAATCTAATTCGGATTGTTAAATTTAAATATATTTAATTAGGCTCTAATGGAAGTCAATTAGACTAATTAAATTATGTGGGATTTGAGATTAGTTATAATTAACTAATTTTGTGTTAATTAAAATTTGTTAAGATTAAGTGATGCTTAATTGAATTATTCCTAGACATAAATTGAATTATGGACTAAATTAGTATTGGGGGTGTAAATGGGTGTGGGTGTATTGAGAAATCTGTGTATGTGATGTGTTGGAAATCAAAGGAGAGTGCACATGTGCCATGTAGAGGTCAAGAAGTGAGGTGTGTGTGTGAGTGAATGTATAAGTTGCTGAAGCGCAAAAACAAAAGGGAGTAAAGAGAATATGAGTTCAAGAGAGGGAGAAAGAGTCGAGAGAGAGGGAGAGAAAGCCACTGTTTTTTTTTTTTTTTTTTTTTCAGTGTGTGCTGGAACTAGAGTTAAAGGAAGAAATTAGGAGCAAAGAGGAAGGTAAAGAGTAACAAAGAGAGGCTCAAGAATTCATCTTGGAAGAACAATAGGTAACAATTTCTACCTTAATTCTTGTAAATAATTCCGCTAATATCTAGAATAAAAATGAAATTGGGTTCAATTGCATGTAAATTAGAAGAAATTAGTAAAAGGGTGGTGAAATTGAATTAGATTCAAAATTATAGAAGCTAATTTGAAATGGATTACATGCATGTGGATGGTTATGGAAAATAAATTAGAAATTAATTAGTTTGAGTTTGATTTTTATTATTCTTCATAAATTTGAGGTTCATCCTCACATGCATGTTAGAATTTCAAAGTTTTAGATTTAATTCATGTGTAAAAAGACTTATGAGATCAAATTTGGGTTTGCATGTAAAATCAAGTTAGGACCAAGAGTATGAATTATGGTTTCTTAAATTTGTTAAACTTAGACTCAATTTCATATAAATAGATGAAGTTAGCAAGATGATGAATAAATGGAGTTATGTTCAATTTATGGAAATTAAATTGGAAATCAATTATTTTGACTTTAATTTCTTAATCTTGCATTAAATTAAGCTTCATTGTTACATACATGAATAAATTTTACAAGTTTAATACTCTAATGATACATACATCATGGATTTTGAAGGATTTGGATTAATTCAATCTCATATTTTGAAGAGAAAAAAAAAATGTTTTATGAACATCTAGTTTATGAAAAATTAGAATTAATCCTAATGCTAGTTAAAGCTTTGATTTTATAATTAGATTTTTAATCCATGCATGTAGTGTGATTTAAGATTTTATTTAAATCAAACATATTTTAATTATGAATTAAGTTGAGGTTACAAATTAAGTTGAGTTTAAGATTATGGAAATTAGTTGGAAAATTTATAAGAAGTTTCATGACTCCAATTTCATGATTTCAAGGAAAATAGAAAGAACTTAATGCCAATTTTATGTAATTAAAGAGAAAATGAGAAATTGAAGTTATGATCAAATGTATGAAAACTAACTTAGAAATTAATTACTTTGGGTTGAGTTTATTTGTCCTAACATGAAATTGCGTTCCAATTGTACGTACATTATGAATTTTTCAAGAGTTTTGAGAGTTTAATTCGTGTATTAAAAATTGTGGGCTTGAAATTAGGTTTGATATGGAGAAGATGAGTTAAAACTAAATTTGGACAATTGAAGCATGATTTTGAATGAATGATTTCTAATTGAAAGTGTTTATTTAATTATACAATGGTTTTCTGTTTTTGTGTACCAAAAGTACATGTTTTGAGGCTTTGAATACCAAATTTGAACTTCAATTGCAATTTTGGAATTTCAGAATTTGCGTTGTCTGCTCGAGCGAGGGAAGTCTCGCTCGAGCGTGAAAATCGAGCTCCCAATGGTTTTTCAAATTTTGCAGTCCGCTCGAGCGACCAAAGTGGCGCTCGAGCGGAGACCCTTTTCAGCATATTTTGAAAAATTGCATTTAGTTCACATTTTTATTCTCATCTCTTTCCAAGGCATTCTAGACATGATTTATGACTCAATAAAGATTAATAAGCTACCAATCAACATGGATTAGTTAGTTGAAGAATGAATCATTGATCTAGTGGTAATTGTTTAAGAAGCCAAGTAAGAGATCAATCTATTTGGAAAAGAAGGGCTTAGTAATGAAAGAATATGTGAAATAAGAATCCGGTTTATTTGAATGAGAAAGAATAAGCATGGTAGAACTTCAGACTATTTAGATGGAAAAAGACTACGAAAGTCAAGTTTGATCAATGGAGTAATATTGTATTTCAATGTGTATATGTTATGTGCTTGTGTAGGTCACGCGCCATTGTATGCCTGATTTATCTGATATGTCCGGTCTGTCTGATTTGCTTCTGCGGCTATCTGTGAGTAATAACTTAGTAAAGTTATGTTCAACTGTATTTATTTTTTGTGTGATAAAATGAGATCTGTTTTCTAAAGTGTTATGTTCTGTACAATGAATGACTGTCCAATTTCTGATATGTACTCGTGACATCCTTAGCATCATGTGATATATGTTGGCTGTTGCCCGGTATCGGAGGTTCCTTTATGGAACTTAATCCGTCAGCACTCTGTTACCCGTACCGGAGGCCCCATCATGGGGGCTCAGCGCATATGTTCTCTGTTACCTGGATCCGAAGGTTCCTTTATGGAACTGGTTATTCGTAACCCTCACGTGTCTGCATCTGTTTTGTATCTGCTTTGTTAATGCTAATGGATGTATCACGTATACTTAAGCATCACTTATGATTTCTGTATATGATCTGGACAAATTATGAATTTGATATGAAACTAAATTATGAATTTTGAATCTGTAAGGACTCATTCATTAAAACCCTTTACTTTGTTATTATTCACTGGGCTCTATTTCACTGTATTATTTATGTATGTAGGTGATCAGGCGCGTGACCAGGCTTAGAGGCATCTGCCTAGAATCTGTTTTGTCAACCAACCTATGCGCCTCCCGTGGAGGTTCTGGATATGTCAAGTGATTATTGCTATGTGATTTAAAGTTTAAGTTCTGTTTTCTTGTTTGGTTAAACGAGTCTTGTGTATTTTGAAAAAGGGGCTAAGTCCCTTTTTGTCTAATCTGTATATATATATGATGACTTAAAGATAATGTGTATATATGTATATATAAAGTTTAAAATTTTTCTGTCTCATATAAGTCTGCACAGCTCAATGGACGTTGTATATTGTTATTTGCTTCTGCTAGCCCCTTATATTATGTTAATCTGTCTCAGAGGCCTTCGGTAATCCTAGGATTACTAGCCGGTTACGATGCTAAACCTATAGGGGCAGGTTTGGGTCGTGACACAATCCTCACAGCATAAGCGATATTCAGTCGAGTCTGTGCCAAATAGATTAGCCTCCCAACTATCCTTTGGTACCTCTCTTTATTAGTATGTAGTTGATCAGGATACTCTTCTAGGTGATAATTCTGAACAATTGAAGTGTCCACAATCTTACAATCAAGCATTCTCGCTTTTGCGAATAAATCTAACACATACTTCCTTTGTGATAGAAAAATGCCCTGCTTTGACCGAGCCACCTCGATTCTCAAAAAATATTTTAACCCACCCAAATTTTTCATTTCGAATTCAGTCGCCAAATATTCCTGGAGTTCAGAAATTCCCTCAACGTCATCTCCAGTAATTATCATATCATCAACATAAATAATCAAAGCTGTTATCTTTCCCTTGCAATGTTTCAAGAATAGCGTATGATCGGAATTGCTCTGTTTGAAGCCACAGTTTTTCATAGCCATTCTAAATCGTCCAAACCATGCATAGGGAGATTGCTTCAAACCGTACAATGCCTTTTCCAATTTACATTCGATTCCATTTTGAGAAGATGAAAACCCAGGTGGAACATCCATATATACTTCCTCCTTGATATCACCATGGAGGAAGGCATTCTTTACGTCAAACTGATACAATGACCAATCTAGATTAGTTGCAAGAGATAATAACACCCTGACTGTGTTTAGCTTCGCCACTGGAGAGAAAGTTTCCTAATAATCTATGCCATAAGTCTGTGTGTACCATTTTGCCACAAGTCGCGCCTTATACCTTTCAATAGATCCGTCAGCCTTGTGTTTGATAGAAAACACCCATTTGCATCCTACAGTCTTCTTCCCTTTTGGTAGAGGAACAAGTGTCCATGTCTGATTTTTCTAAAGAGCAAACATTTCCTCTTGTCTAGCATGCGTCCATTTCGGGTCACTTAAGGCTTCTTGTACTCGATTAGGAATATGATCAGTAGACAACTGGTGTACAAATGTTTTGAGCGAATCTGATAACCTCTGAGATGAGACATGATTGGCAATCAGACATATGGATTTCTTACTCACATGATCTAGAGAGTACCGTTTTGGTGGTTTCCCACGATTATGCCTGAAAGGTAATTGATAACCAATAGAAGTATCATATGCATTACTAGGCGGAGGAGTAGTTACCTCATGAACATTCTCAAGAGATTGATCAGTCTCAGGTACTAGAGATTGATAAAGGAGGTCTTCATCTTCGAGACTTCTTCCAAGTTCTTCTCCATGGTCAGTCATACCCAATAAATCAACAGGAGCTACTGTAGGAGGAGCTACTATAGGAGTGGTAGAAGCTGTTGTAGGCTCGGAAGAAACTGCTGTTGTTTCTATTGCAATTGTTAGGAAATCAAAATCAATCCAATTCTGCTCTTCATGTTGTAGCTCCCCCTGAAAAGGAGAAGGGGACATTAGGGTAGGAAAAAAGAACTCAGACTCTAGAAATGTGACATCCATGGTAACATAAGTACGGCGGGTGGGTGGATGATAGCACTGATACCCTTTTTGATGCGTTTCATATCCCAGGAAAAAACAACATAGAGCGCAAGGATCAAGCTTAGTATGTTGAGTTTTAGGGAGATGAACGAAAGCAACACACCCAAATATCCGAGGCGGAAGCATCAGGACAGAAGATAAAGGGCCATGGTGAGAGAGAGCCTGAAGCGGTGTCTGAAAGGCCAAGACTTTGGAAAGCATGCGATTCAATAAATAAACCACTGTAACAATGGCATCGGCCCAATAACTACGAGGTGTGTGGGCACCAATGAAAATAGCCCTAGCAGTCTCCAAGATATGTCAGTTTTTCCGTTCGTCCACACCATTTTGTTGAGGAGTGTCAGAGCAACTCGTCTCATGAATGAGACCATGTGTGATAAAATAATCCGTTAAGGCAGTATTCACATATTCGCCACCATTATCGGAGCGGAGAATTTGAAACTTGGCAGAGAATTGAGTCTAAATCATGGTATGGAAGGACTGAAATATAGGAACCACATCACCCTTATGTTTCAACAAATAAACCCAAGTCATGCGAGTACAATCATCCACAAAGGTCACAAACCAATGAATACCAGAAGGAGTTGAAACTGGAGAAGGTCCCCAAACATCGGAGTGTATCAAAATAAATGGAACATTATTTTTATTCAAACTCAAAGGATAAGGCACATGATGACTTTTGGCCAAAATACAAGTTTCACATTTAAAGTTCAAGTCACTAACATCAGGAAATAAATCGGGTAACAAATGTTTCAAGTAGCTAAAGGATGGATGCCCCAAGTGACGATGCCATAGCCAAATCTATTGTCGTTTCACATTGGACACTTGCTGCACGTGATGAGCTTGGCCTACACTGAAATCATCCATAAAATAGAGTCCCCCTCTCTTAGTACCACGACCAATGATCCCCTTGGTGAGAATATTCTAGAGAAAACAAAACTTAGGATAGATTAGTGTACAACAATTGAATTCTTCAGTAATCTGTCCCACAGATATTAATTTACTGGAAAGAGATGGAACAAGTAAAG
The DNA here is from genome assembly GCA_022316695.1 of Camellia oleifera. NCBI lineage: Eukaryota > Viridiplantae > Streptophyta > Magnoliopsida > Ericales > Theaceae > Camellia > Camellia oleifera. The sequence continues at coordinate 170,904,558 of CM039315.1, forward strand.
TATTTGACAAAGAGAGAGATGGTGAGAGAGAAACAGTGCCAGCTCCAGTAACCGAATAAGTGTAGGCACCTCATTTTTGACCGTCCTCTAGACTTGGTTGTGCTTGCAGGTACACCCAACAACTAGTTCAATTGCTCGCTAAGTATTCGATTGTCGTGGCGGAACCTCACCGATTCGAGCTTCCCAGACCCTGTATCCTTTCTACCTTTTTTTTGGACCTTGACTAGGTCCTGTCAGAGTGGACCCTATGGTGCACTGCCGGCCATGGCATGGCATTACCGGCCATGGACTTGTTCCTGCCGGCCATCAATGAGCCACTGCCGGCCATTGCTGATGGCGGCAGCCCCCCTATCTCAGCTGGTTTTCCTTCAGATCTTTTGAGCCAGCTGGATTTTCATTTGCTCCCCTCCATACACGTGTATGGAGGGATGGAAGCCTTGCAAGGCTTCTTGAAGAAGCTTTGCCTTTTCATTTCTCTATATAAGGAAGAGGCTTCTCCCTTATACCAGGTTCTGAGTTTTTGAAGAGCAAAAACTCCCTTTCTCTCTATATTGTTTGTGTTTAATGCTTTGAAATTGGATTTCCTTGCATTTTTACACTACAACACATAGAGATACACCACCACCATTGAACCAAGCTTCTTGGGAGGTCTTCTTGAGGTCAAAAAGCAAGCTTCCACCCCCTAAAATTGCTGGTTTCGAAAAGGGTCTTCAAGGGTGAGCATTTCCCCCATTTTTGCACTTTCTTGCACCTTGCTTTAGCCCTCTTTGCATATTGATTTAGGCTTTTCTTATAACTGGAAAAAAGTCTTGTTTTTAAGTACTTTTTAAGTTTGGTTAAGGTCATTTTGCTATTTGGGGTGTGTAGCCCCCTTGCTTGCTTTGTTTGGCTTTGTTTTAAGCCATATCTTGAGGCCTCCGAGCTAGCCTTGGTTTGGCCTTCCTACCATTAAAATCCAGTGGGATTTTAGTGGTAGAGGTGTGGTTTTGAGGTCCTAAATCAGAGGGGGTAGTCCCCTCTCTTTATGTTCCTCTTTACTTGCATTTTTGGCCTTCCAAAGGACCATCCCTCTATGCATTTTTTAGGCTTGGTCCAGGCCTTTTTTTGTAGCTTCTAGGACCTTCCTTGGCCCTATCCAAGGCTGGTTTGGTCATGTCTTGCTTTCATCTAGCATGTGTAATATAACTCTATTTATAGCTCATCAAAGTAGCATGTGTGCATAGTCTTTGTTGAGTCCATTTCAGTCCATTTTTGATGATGCTTTACCATGCCATGAATCTATTTTGGGTTGGTTTTGTCAGTCCACACTTGCATGATGCACTTGTAATGTAAATCCCCTAAACTAGCTTCATATGCTCCATGCCATGCCATGTCATTTTAGCTTGTTTGGTTTACATTCTAGCATGTATTTGGTCATCATTTGGCATGTTATGACCCTATCCATAGTTGGTTTGATCATCCTTTGCATGCTCCATATAGGTGTAGAACAAATCTTGTTTACTAGCCCTTTGTGCATGATGTTTTGACTCATCATACTAGCATATTTTGGCTTTGCTCAAACTTGATTTTATGCTTATTTTGAAGTGTTCTAGGACTGGTTTGGGCTTCCATGGCCATATCACTCATGCTTTGTATAGCTATAGTGTAAATGCTTAGGCTAGTCTTGGGTTTTGAGGCCCCTATCATGCCATACATGTGATGTTTGCATGCCTTGCCCTCATTCCACATGCTATTTCAGTCCATGAAATGTTGTTGTTCACTTGCATTTGACATACCTTGAATGCGTTGTATAGCTTGTGTTTTATGCTTCAAGAATGGATTTCTGTGCATGCCACTTAGCCTAAGCCTTTGGCTCATCATTTTGGGTCCTAATATACCATGATGTAACTCTGTTTTTGGTTGTCCAAGTCATGCCATGATTGGTTCTCATAGGTGTAGTGCATTGCCTCTTTTGTAGCCTTGCATGTTCTATGTTTTAGCATTGTATGCTAGCTTGCTTTGGCTTACTTCCATGCATGTTTTAGTCTCATATTAGTACGTACTAGGACTATTTTGGGTTGCCCTTGCCATATCCTTCATGCTTCGTATAGCTGTAGTGTAATTGGCCTTGCAAGCTTCGTGTTTCGGTGATTCACGCATGCTATCCTTGAGCTATTTAAATGATTTGGCATCATTTATCATCTCATTTCAGTGCATATAGTGTTGTTACACTTGCACATTTGTCACTTCTTAGGCACTTTTGAGAGTTGCCCCTTTTAGGTCCCTTTGTTAAACCTTTCGCATTTTGCATGCTTGAGTATGTTGTGTACTGATTTGGACCTAGTTGAGAGCCGTCCATCTTTGGTGTAAGCCCATCTTACCATGTTGTCGCATGCTTGTTTCATTTCGTATGTCGTCGCATACTTGTTTAGCTTTGCATACCCCGCATGCTCACATGTTCATGTTGCATTTTGTCATGTTGTCCAAGGTCGTCACCTCACATCATGCTTATATGCTTGTTGCATGCTTGGGTTAGTTGCATGTTTGCACACTTAGGTCATGTTGCACGTTTGCCATGCTAATGTGTTGCATTGCTTGGATTAAGTGTTAATCCGAGCATGAGGAACGAGGGGCGTTTCATACTTCAAGTGATGGAACGTGTCTCAATTCTCGATCACCGAAGCTCTTGATGATTCATGATAGAGTTCTAGGCTTTTCTTGATTTATTTGTGCATTCATTTTCACATTGATTTGCACAAGTTGGATCTTTGGCCATCATGCATCGGGATGCGTGATTGATGGTCGTGGATCCAACTAGGCCTCTCCCTTGATGTTTTAAGGTGATTTGGAGTGCCATGGTGCGTACATATCCTTGGAAAACCCTCCCTTCTCTCTATTTTGTGCTTCGTTGCAGTCTGGTGTCACAGTACACCAGTGGCCGGCAGCCTGCCACTGATGGCCGGCAGTGTGCCACCCTTGGCCGGTAATGGACCATATTTGGCCAGCAGATCTCCTTTCCTAGCCGGCAGGCCACTGGTGACTTCCCCTGTAGTGTTTTGGTAAGGTCCAGCAACAAGCACTAGAAGACACCCTACAAACAGAGCCTCTAAAGAGCAACCGGAAGGCCTTCCAAAGCGAGGAACCGAAGCAGGCATGCATGCCTCCCTTCTTCAAACAGAGCTAGAATAGCACCATTTGTTGCTTTCCCTACTTGCTTGTTGTCATTCATTAATTAGTTAATTGATTCGTTAATTAATTAAGTTGTGTAATAATTAGTTGTAGCTAGTTATTCAATTCGGTTCTGTAATAATTAATTAGCTTGTGAGTTAGTTAATTAGGTGGCTTGTATTATTTATTCGGTCCCTCCGAGTGAGGGCAAACTTGTAATAAGTGTGGGTGCGTGTGTGCATGTCTTCCAACCCCATTTCTTTCTCCCTTTTATTTAACCGCTTATAATGGTTAGATTTAGGGCATATTTCAATTAGCATACCTTATGCTATGCATGCGTGCATTCATTCATCTGTATTGCATGCACCGGGCTCGGCGCATCATACTAACTGCATAGTATTTCAAATTTAACTTGAATACGTGCTACTTGTTGCATCCCACATGCCATCCGAGGATTAGCCGAGCCTATTCTAGTTGCATTTTGTATGCGATGCATTAGCCACTTTACATGGACTTGGATCATGCATGATTGCTAACATGTTTATTGTTTTGGCTCGGAGTACACTGTAAGTATTTTATGCTTTAGCATCTCGCATGAGTGTGAATGTTAAATATGACAGTATGCTTACCATGTGGCTAAATGCTTATTTGATTATCTGCCTAAAATGCCTGTGGGTAAAGGTTGGATTGTTTGAGTTGGGACAACTCATTGAAATCCGTGTTTTAGCCTACTTGCGAGTAGCAAATTTCAAACCATTTCCTAAACGAAACGCATATGCAATGCTTTGATTCCAAATTAGGCGATCTAGTCTATACTTGTTTTGCTGTGCGCATCACATAGTAAATCTAGGCTAATAACGGGAATAAGGGCACACAATGTTTTCAAAACTCGATATCATGGTTAGTAGAGGCCGATCTTTGATAGGGTGAGCGAGGGTGCTCACGAAGTGACCTTCCCCAATCGTACCCAAGTTCCCGAGCCGAGGCAACTTTGGTGATGACGGACAGGTGGCCTTAGGCAACGAGTCAGGGTTTCCTAAATTCTCCCAAAATAAAATATTTAGGCAGAGACTCTGTATCTGGCAAAGCAGTCCATGTTTGGCACTTCTTTCTAAAAATCTATTTTTCAAAATGATTTGCCGGATTTGGACTCTTTGATGATTCATTGGTCTTGCATTGCACTCTGCAAGATTAGATACAGGACCGTGACATTGAGTCCTGAACTGTAGTGAGCCCAAATGAATAAAACAGGATCTCCCTCCCGGAACGTTCGGGGACGTCTACAATTTCTGGCGACTCCACTGGGGAGTTAGAGAACTTGACTCAAACTCATGATATCCGGTTTTGACTACACTTGTGTGTTTCTTCACATTGCATTTGCATTGGTGCGCCTAGGACACCGTGTTTGCCGTATGCTATTCCTGAACGGTTTGCCAGAGGCTCCCTTCGAGAAATGTGCCATAAGGCTGACAAGTTGCGGGATCTGACACGACGGGAACACAAACCCTGGTTTTACCGGGGCACCCTTTTGACCATTCGACCTAGTGCATATTCGGAATCCATAGTGACCATTCTAAGCTAGGACAGGTTGCTTATCCGTTTATAGGTTATTTTGAAACCGCTGCGTGCGTAGTGAAACCCTAGCTCCTGACAAAATAGGACAGGGAAACCCAATCCCAACATAGGGGTGTTTTGGCTCTCTTTTACTTGCTATGTGCTTTTAGAGTATCTCTACAGGAACATACATATCAGTCTGTAAGTTTGAGCATCAGGCCTGCGGGCATCAGTATCAGTGTTTTTGAGAAACAGTTATATCTACGGATATCCGATTCAGTGTTTTGGGGCAGTGATTTTGGGGAACAGTGATCAGTATTAGAGTACAGCTGTTTAGCTACGCCTGTGTTTGTTCCATTTTGTGAGACCCCTAGGTTTTGTAAACCTTATTAGGTTCCAAAATTTTGAGTTACTATAAAAAAAAGCCTTTAATTTGTTGATTGCTCGCAAATTAAACCGTAGAGCCGAAAACGTATCACGGACGAACCCATACAAACCCAAATCGACCTTGGAAGCTTAGAATCATAACACTCTAATATTAATTATTTAACTCTCAAATTTTAGATTAATTGCTCTAAACCCTAACTTCCGGTTTTTACAGTCTTTGTAAGAACCTAAATTTTTAGACAACTAATTAGTTTATTAATAATAATATTAAGTCATTCAATAGTGATTATTAAACTATTAAATTATAATATTAATAGCACCATAATTGATAACAATATTAAATTCTTTTAAATTATTTATCTTGATGTGATTAAATTTCCGTATCAAATACGGTGGTGGAAACTAAATGGATTAAATTGATAGTAAATAAGCTAGTTAGAATTTAGTAGGAAGAAAACCATCCAGTTGAAAATAATAATATTGAATAAATAAAGTAATTAATTAATTATATATACATATTGACCCCAATTTCAATACCATTCAATCCAATTCAAAAGTAAAGTAAAAAAATAAAATAAAAAAATATATATGAAATGAGCTAGTTGCAAGGAAAGTGGCGGACAGCCACTTCTTTCTTACCTGGCTGCTTGCATGCTTGCCTTTCCCCAAGATCACACTCAATCCTCCCAAGGGAAGTAAGCATGCGTAGATGGCCTTTTTCAGCCTTCATTGAGGCAGCCACGGCATGCCCATTTGTGCTGTCAGAATTTTGTTTTGTGTTGCCTTCTTCCCCATAAAGCTGCTGCCAAGCATGCTAAGCATACTCTAAACCTAGCTTATACTTCAAACCAAGATGAGGAAATAAAATAAGAGAAAATAAATTCTCCAAAGCCCCTACATATAGGGACACTCCAGCCACTTTTCTGTGTTCTCCACGGCTGAGCAAAGAAGAGTAAGGGGAGAAAGAGTAGAAAGGAAGGAAAGGAGAGAAGAGGGTGTTTGGTGGTCTCCAATTCAAAATAAATTTTTGAAGTGTTGCAAAGGCTCTTGAGGTAAGAATACATCACCTCTACCCTCCCTTAGATTCCTCTAACTGAGTTTATGTAATATATATGCAAGACTAAGCATGGTTAAGTCATCTATAGCAAAATAGTCCATGCATGTTAAGACTTGACAGGATAAGAATTTCATTGTGCTATAATTTCATATTCCTTCTTGATATAAATATATGACTTAGCTACTGTTGTTTTTACATATTTAATATTCTCCATTGTTGAAATGATCTTGTAAAAGAGTAAAATGAGATAAGAATGGCCCCCTTTACTTGAAGCATAGATGTTCTCACTGTTTTACACTTTATCGGGTGAAAAGAGAGCCCTAATAAATTGAAATTAATTGATATTAAAAATCTGTACATACTGGAAGTATATGTAGGTGTTATACACTATGTAAAATTTTTATAAAATAAATGGACACCATTTCCTTACCGAAACAAATATTTTCCCTAAGTGTCGCTTACGACACAGCAGAAGTAGTAGCTTCAAACAGGTCCCATTTTCTCCACAAATAGTATTTTTCTGCACGACCACTTGGAAAAGTAAGATTTTTAAGTTATCTTTCGAACGCCGCTGGTTTCAGAATTTTTTATCAAGTATTGAGAGAGAAACGCCAAATTTTCCAAAGGGTGACAGGATCTGTCCCGTTTTCTTATAAAAATTATTTGGCCTCCTTCGACTGGTTTTCAGTCTTCATACTCTTCTGGAAATATGTTTTAAACTCAAAAATTTAGCAAACGGTTCTGACCATGCCTCTTTTCGACACCATTTGAGGATCCTTTTTATTTTCCGAACACAGAACATCTGTGCTGACATTTTCATGGCCTGAATATATCTTTTTACTCCATTGCTGTTTGGAGACAGCAGCAACTCTGACTTTACCAGGTCACTGTTTATTCCACAAGATAAATTTTCAAGTGGTTCAAATCGGAAAAGTTAGATTTTTAAGTTACCTTTCAAACGCCGCTGGTTTCAAAATTTTTTATTAAGTTTTGAGAGAGAAACGCAAATTTTTCCAAGATACGACAAGATCTGTCCAGTTTTCTTAGAAAAATCATTTGACCACTTTCTGTCGATTTTCAGTCTTCGAATCCTTCTGGAAACATGTTCTAAACTCAAGAATCTAACATGCCGTTCTAACCATACCTTCTTCTGACACCGTTTGAGGCCGCTCTTATTTTTCCAACACAGATTACCTGTGCTGGAAGTACTATAGCTCACTGTCATAGAAGAACCAGTTTTCTTCCAAAATTTATTTCTCCCTTTAAAAATCATTTTTGGCTCTGGTATTCTTCTCGGAATATGTTCCTAACTCAATGAATTAGCACTAGTTAAAATATTGTAAGGATTGAACATCATTTGATACGGGTTTCATATTATTCTGTTTTATATACAGTGCTGACAAAAGTAGTGTGTGAATTCCTAAGAAATTTTGTGATAAATCCTAAGACATTCTATCATATTTATTTTGGTTGTCATATACAATTGTGTTGTTCTATTTAAGCATTATGTCACTGTAGTTTTCAAACTAAAACTCGTACATGCATCACCATGTGGATTGTACAACGTAAAGAGACACGAAATTAACCAATGATACATTACATTTAAAAGTGATGGGGTGAGCCCGGTCTAGAATCTTGCGCAAGTGAGTTGCGAACCCTAACATGGCACGGGAAGGTATTTCGGCTCTTATCGGTGTAGGCGATATAAGGTTGGTGGTGCGGGTGTCACAACATGGACCGTTCCCTTGGGGCAGACCGTGATGTCACGACTCGGGTATGTAACCCTGGTGCGTGGGCATCATTGGTAGTTACTGTAGGTAACATTTGAATATTTGACCAAGGGGGAGTCAGAATTGCCCGTGGCCATTGTTTAGCGGTTGAGTGGAAGTAGTACTCCGCGGGGAGTTACTTAAATTTATCTGATAAACCGAATCCATGAGAATTTAAAAGAAAAGCATGCATTTTCCCCATGATGGATCACTATTTCCGTTGCCATTTTATTTATTCGTTTGTTTAGCAATTGTTATTATTTTCACTATTAACATTTCTGTTGTGCTTATCAAATACTGCTTATTATTCTGTTATTACACAATATTTATTATTTTATGAGTATTATTATCGGGATGGGTATTTTGGGGTTGTAGTATATTACTGAGCTCGTCGCTCATTGGCATTCTCGTTGCCCTGGCGTTTTATGCCAGGTACCGAAGAAAACGAAGGAAACACCGAGGCCTTGCAAGGTGACACTCAGCCTTGGTTAGCTTGAAGAGTCCCCAAATTTCACGAACCATTTCCTATATTTACTAGCTTTCTCTAGCTTTTCTTTCGCAGTTGTTTTAAATTTCTTTTGTGTAGCAAGACTAAGTTTTAAGTTTTATTGGAATTGTAATTTGAAGGCTTTAAATTTTTGGGTTGTTAATTAATGATATTAGTAATGTTTGGTGGCAATATAAATTATAAGCTTTAAACCTTATTATGATGTTCCCAATTTTGGGGCGTCACAACATGGTATCAGAGCTCTAGGTTAGAATACCTAGGGACGGTGGAAAGAGGTTCATACTTAATTGAGGAGTAGTGTCATATGTTAGAAGGAATAGAGTTATGTGACTCATGGTTTATGCGAGCTTTATGTTAATCATAGTAACTATTCTTATTTGATCCTAACTGTTCCTCTAGCTTGACGCCAAATTGTCCAATACAAAATCATCACTTCTGTATCTTGATTGAACCTTTCCAATTCAGAAAAGTATTGCGTTAAGATGATCAATTGGCAATTTTTGAGCCCTGATTATTGTATCTTGTATGTTGTTCCCTTGAAAACCAGTTGTACTCTTTAATCCTTACAAGGTGAAGAATCTTAGGTATTTGGTTTGAAATGTGTATGGCCAAACACAATTTCAATTCAAATATCTAGTTTGGTCACCAGCTCCATAATCTTAACCCTATTAAAAGTTCAAAACCATCATGTCATCCGACTGTACTGTCTGTTCAAATTCCATTTGAATTTTTATGCTAATTATGCTATTATCGTAGCCACGTCATACTCTTTTTTTTCTCTACTATAACGGTGGTCTTGGGATTGGAGCTTGAATGATTAGAAACACCTATAAGTGTAGCTTCAACATTAGGAGGTCAAACTCGAGTAGATCTCGTGTGCAAATCATGTGAACTAGGAGTCTCCAGTTTACGCTTAACTTGCGACCTACGAGTCATGGAAGTGTCAGACTTTGATGTTATCCTAGCAATAGACTGGTTATCAGCCCATAGAGCCTACCAGTGATTGCTATCGAAAGGACGATGACTACCTACTCTCAATGACGGAACACGATTCCAATTTAAGGGCGATAGATGAAGATTCACTATCACTGACACTTGGAAAGTCAAAGTGGCCCAATCACCTAGCTGGGTGGCTAGTTAGCTTAGTTCTGGAAGACAAGGATCATATAGAACTAGGGCTACCTTGTGTGGTGTGCGAGTATGTTAATGTATTCCTACAGGAGTTACCAAGACTACCCCCAAAGCGAGAAGTAGACTTTACCATTGAACTATGACCTGGTACGATCTCAATGGCACCACATTGTATGGCATCATCTAAATTAAGAGAGCTTAAGACACAGTTGCAAGAATTATTGGACAAGGAATTTGTAAGGCCAGTCACGTCCTCGTGGGGAGCACCAGCCTTATTCGCTAAGAAGAAAGATAGGGTACCTAGGTTGTGCATTGATTATCGACAACTCAATAGAGTCACCATTAAGAATCGATATCCACTACCTAGGATTGAAGACCTTTTCGATCAACTTAGAAGGGCAAAGTATTTCTCAAAGATAGACCTCAGATCTGGATATCACCAGTTGCGTATTCGGGAAGGAGATATTCCTAAGACTGCATTTCGAACCCGTTACGGCCACTATGAGTTCGTAGTGATGCCATTCGGCCTAACCAATGCACCAGGTGTGTTCATGAGCTTAATGAACAAAATATTCACGCCTTACTTAGATCAATTTGTGGTAGTTTTCATTGACGATATTTTGGTATATTCCAAGACTGAAGGAGACCATGAACAACATTTGAGAATAATACTTCAAACCTTGAGGGAGAACCAATTGTATGCTAAAGCTAGTAAGTGTGAATTCTGGATGGAGGAAGTAAAGTTTTTGGGTCATGTGGGGTCTAAAAAGGGAGTATCGGTGGACCCAACTAAAGTAGAGGCAGTGACAAAATGGAAGCAACCTAAGAACACATTCAGATTCGTAGTTTCTTAGGACTGGCCGGTTACTATCGAAGATTCATTCAGGACTTCTCAAGATTGGCCAAACCAATGACACGCTTGACTCAAAAAAAAAAAAAAAAAAAAAAAAGGAGTTAAGTTTGAATGGAACGAGTCTTGTGAAAATTCATTCCAAGAACTTAAGAAAAGATTGACGAGTGCCCATATTCTCATAGTACCAGAGCGTGACGTTGGGTACAATGTGTATTGTGACGCTTCCAAGGAAGGTCTAGGGTGCGTGTTGATGCAAAATGGCAAGGTGGTGGCATATGGATCAAGGCAATTAAAGAACCATGAGAAGAATTATCCCACTCATGACTTGGTGTTAGCAGCCATAGTTCATGCACTTAAAATTTGGAGACACTACCTATATGGTGAAAAGTTTGAAATATTCACCGACCACAAAAGCTTGAAGTATCTGTTCACCCAAAGGGACCTGAACATGCGTCAGAGACGTTGGATGGAGTACCTGGAGGATTACCAATTTACCCTTTCTTATCATCCCGGCAAGGCTAACGTGGTAGCAGATGCCTTAAGCCGCAAAAATAGAGGGATTGTTGCTAGTTTAGCCCTTAAAGAATGGAGTATGATCGGAACGCTCAATGAATTTGGGGTACGGATGGAGGTTCAAGATGAAAGGGCTTACCTTGGTGCTCAAATTGCTACGCCTAAAACTTTGAGCGAGATATTAGAATCACAACAGCACGATCAGGAGGTGGCATTCATCAAGGCACGAATGGAATCTAGTGAAACCATGCCTGGTTGGGAAGTTCACACAGATGGGAGTTTGAGATATCAAGGTCGAGTGTTCGTGCCAAATGACGACTCACTAAGAGAAAAGGTACTTAAGGAATTTCACCATTCAGTATTCGCAGTACATCCAGGAGGTACCAAGATGTACCAAGACTTAAAACGCCAATATTGGTGGGGCGGAATGAAAAGGGATGTAGCCAAGTTTGTGTCTCAGTGCCTGATATGTCAACAAGTAAAGGCTGAACACCAAAGACCGGCAGGGAACACTTCAACCTTTACCAATCCCGGAGTGGAAATGGGAACACATAACCATGGATTTTGTGACGGGTTTGCCTCGATCACCACAGAGACATGACGGCGTATGGGTAGTGGTAGATCGACTGACTAAGACAGCCCGATTCTTACCTGTCGGGTCATCCGACTACGTTAGACTCACTTAGTAGATTGTTCATCAAAGAAGTGATCAGATTACACGGAGTACCAGTGAGTATCGTGTCTGATCGTGACCCTCGATTCACTTCCCAATTTTGGCAGAGCTTGCAGAAGGCAATGGGAACGAATTTATGTTTTAGCACGGCATTTCACCCACAAACAGATGGACAGTCTGAAAGGACGATACAAACCTTGGAGGATATGCTTCGAGCTTGCGTTATGGATTTTAATGGAAGTTGGGAGAAACACTTACCTCTCGTTGAGTTCGCTTACAACAACAGTTTCCAGGCCAGTATTGGAATGGCACCGTATGAAGCACTTTATGGACGACCTTGTCGATCACCAGTCTGTTGGACAGAAGTAGGGGAAGAAACCTTGCTAGGACCCGACCCGGTTCAGGAGACCACTGAGAAGATAAAACTGATCAGACAACGACTAATCACCGCCCAAAGTTGCCAAAAGAGTTATGCGGATCAAAGGAGGCGACCTTTAACTTTTGAGATAGGCAATCATGTTTTTCTCAAGGTTCGACCCCGTCGAGGTATTACGCGATTCGGAAAGAAAGGAAAACTTGCACCTCGTTATGTGGGGCCCTTTGAAATCTTGAGCAAGGTAGGAGAGGTAGCATACCGTCTAGCACTACCACCACAGCTCGCAGCAGTGCACAATGTCTTTCACATCTCGATGTTACGGAAATATGAGCCACACCCTTCACATGTTATCAATTGGGGGGAGATTGATCTCAATGAAGATGCAAGCTTTGAGGAAAGGCCTATAAAGATTATGGACCGACGAGAAAAGAACTTAAGAGGCAAAGTCATCCACTTGGTGCGAGTGTTGTGGCAGCATCGAGGAGTGGAGGAGTCTACTTGGGAAAGAGAGGATGCAATACGAGCCAATTACCCTCAGTTGTTTGAAGATAAAGGTACGTGTTAAAAATTTCGAGGACGAAATTATTTAAGGGGGATAGGTTGTAAGAACCTAAATTTTTAGACAACTAATTAGTTTATTAATAATAATATTAAGTCATTCAATAGTGATTATTAAACTATTAAATTATAATATTAATAGCACCATAATTGATAACAATATTAAATTCTTTTAAATTATTTATCTTGATGTGATTAAATTTCCGTATCAAATACGGTGGTGGAAACTAAATGGATTAAATTGATAGTAAATAAGCTAGTTAGAATTTAGTAGGAAGAAAACCATCCAGTTGAAAATAATAATATTGAATAAATAAAGTAATTAATTAATTATATATACATATTGACCCCAATTTCAATACCATTCAATCCAATTCAAAAGTAAAGTAAAAAAAAAAAAAAATATGAAATGAGCTAGTTGCAAGGAAAGTGGCGGACAGCCACTTCTTTCTTACCTGGCTGCTTGCATGCTTGCCTTTCCCCAAGATCACACTCAATCCTCCCAAGGGAAGTAAGCATGCGTAGATGGCCTTTTTCAGCCTTCATTGAGGCAGCCACGGCATGCCCATTTGTGCTGTCAGAATTTTGTTTTGTGTTGCCTTCTTCCCCATAAAGCTGCTGCCAAGCATGCTAAGCATACTCTAAACCTAGCTTATACTTCAAACCAAGATGAGGAAATAAAATAAGAGAAAATAAATTCTCCAAAGCCCCTACATATAGGGACACTCCAGCCACTTTTCTGTGTTCTCCACGGCTGAGCAAAGAAGAGTAAGGGGAGAAAGAGTAGAAAGGAAGGAAAGGAGAGGAGAGGGTGTTTGGTGGTCTCCAATTCAAAATAAATTTTTGAAGTGTTGCAAAGGCTCTTGAGGTAAGAATACATCACCTCTACCCTCCCTTAGATTCCTCTAACTGAGTTTATGTAATATATATGCAAGACTAAGCATGGTTAAGTCATCTATAGCAAAATAGTCCATGCATGTTAAGACTTGACAGGATAAGAATTTCATTGTGCTATAATTTCATATTCCTTCTTGATATAAATATATGACTTAGCTACTGTTGTTTTTACATATTTAATATTCTCCATTGTTGAAATGATCTTGTAAAAGAGTAAAATGAGATAAGAATGGCCCCCTTTACCTGAAGCATAGATGTTCTCACTGTTTTACACTTTATCGGGTGAAAAGAGAGCCCTAATAAATTGAAATTAATTGATATTAAAAATCTGTACATACTGGAAGTATATGTAGGTGTTATACACTATGTAAAATTTTTATAAAATAAATGGACACCATTTCCTTACCGAAACAAATATTTTCCCTAAGTGTCGCTTACGACACAGCAGAAGTAGTAGCTTCAAACAGGTCCCATTTTCTCCACAAATAGTATTTTTCTGCACGACCACTTGGAAAAGTAAGATTTTTAAGTTATCTTTCGAACGCCGCTGGTTTCAGAATTTTTTATCAAGTATTGAGAGAGAAACGCCAAATTTTCCAAAGGGTGACAGGATCTGTCCCGTTTTCTTATAAAAATTATTTGGCCTCCTTCGACTGGTTTTCAGTCTTCATACTCTTCTGGAAATATGTTTTAAACTCAAAAATTTAGCAAACGGTTCTGACCATGCCTCTTTTCGACACCATTTGAGGATCCTTTTTATTTTCCGAACACAGAACATCTGTGCTGACATTTTCATGGCCTGAATATATCTTTTTACTCCATTGCTGTTTGGAGACAGCAGCAACTCTGACTTTACCAGGTCACTGTTTATTCCACAAGATAAATTTTCAAGTGGTTCAAATCGGAAAAGTTAGATTTTTAAGTTACCTTTCAAACGCCGCTGGTTTCAAAATTTTTTATTAAGTTTTGAGAGAGAAACGCAAATTTTTCCAAGATACGACAAGATCTGTCCAGTTTTCTTAGAAAAATCATTTGACCACTTTCTGTCGATTTTCAGTCTTCGAATCCTTCTGGAAACATGTTCTAAACTCAAGAATATAACATGCCGTTCTAACCATACCTTCTTCTGACACCGTTTGAGGCCGCTCTTATTTTTCCAACACAGATTACCTGTGCTGGAAGTACTATAGCTCACTGTCATAGAAGAACCAGTTTTCTTCCAAAATTTATTTCTCCCTTTAAAAATCATTTTTGGCTCTGGTATTCTTCTCGGAATATGTTCCTAACTCAATGAATTAGCACTAGTTAAAATATTGTAAGGATTGAACATCATTTGATACGGGTTTCATATTATTCTGTTTTATATACAGTGCTGACAAAAGTAGTGTGTGAATTCCTAAGAAATTTTGTGATAAATCCTAAGACATTCTATCATATTTATTTTGGTTGTCATATACAATTGTGTTGTTCTATTTAAGCATTATGTCACTGTAGTTTTCAAACTAAAACTCGTACATGCATCACCATGTGGATTGTACAACGTAAAGAGACACGAAATTAACCAATGATACATTACATTTAAAAGTGATGGGGTGAGCCCGGTCTAGAATCTTGCGCAAGTGAGTTGCGAACCCTAACATGGCACGGGAAGGTATTTCGGCTCTTATCGGTGTAGGCGATATAAGGTTGGTGGTGCGGGTGTCACAACATGGACCGTTCCCTTGGGGCAGACCGTGATGTCACGACTCGGGTATGTAACCCTGGTGCGTGGGCATCATTGGTAGTTACTGTAGGTAACATTTGAATATTTGACCAAGGGGGAGTCAGAATTGCCCGTGGCCATTGTTTAGCGGTTGAGTGGAAGTAGTACTCCGCGGGGAGTTACTTAAATTTATCTGATAAACCGAATCCATGAGAATTTAAAAAGAAAAGCATGCATTTTCCCCATGATGGATCACTATTTCCGTTGCCATTTTATTTATTCGTTTGTTTAGCAATTGTTATTATTTTCACTATTAACATTTCTGTTGTGCTTATCAAATACTGCTTATTATTCTGTTATTACACAATATTTATTATTTTATGAGTATTATTATCGGGATGGGTATTTTGGGGTTGTAGTATATTACTGAGCTCGTCGCTCATTGGCATTCTCGTTGCCCTGGCGTTTTATGCCAGGTACCGAAGAAAACGAAGGAAACACCGAGGCCTTGCAAGGTGACACTCAGCCTTGGTTAGCTTGAAGAGTCCCCAAATTTCACGAACCATTTCCTATATTTACTAGCTTTCTCTAGCTTTTCTTTCGCAGTTGTTTTAAATTTCTTTTGTGTAGCAAGACTAAGTTTTAAGTTTTATTGGAATTGTAATTTGAAGGCTTTAAATTTTTGGGTTGTTAATTAATGATATTAGTAATGTTTGGTGGCAATATAAATTTTAAGCTTTAAACCTTATTATGATGTTCCCAAATTTTGGGGCGTCACAGTCTTCATTCAGTTATTTACCTTTAAATTCAAAGCAAGATAATACAAACTGAATTATTTTTCCTAAATACTAATTTATTAACTCTTCACTTGAAATAGATATTTTAATTGAGCCCAAGCCCTCACATTTTTATTAAATCACAAATTGACCTCAAACAAGTACCATTATATATTTATATATATACACTTGTATCCTAAAATCTTTTTTGAACATTATGTTTTACAATTTCCAAGATTTGTACACAAAATAAATAGGGAAATCTCCCCAAATCTCGAGGACATGACTAGCCGTCATCATTATACTCTAGTACAAACAAATCCCTTGAATCTTGGAGCAATAATGACTTTGGTACCAATAAAGATTTGCTATGAGTATTTAAATTAGCCCTAAACCTAACTAGATCATAAGTAAATACATAAATAAGGTTCCAATACATGAGTTTAATTGCAAGCCCTCATTTCTTTTATTAAGAATTACCCCAAAAATAGTACATGTACCCTCATACTATTAGTACCATCAATCAATTGAAATCTATACATCTGTATACATTGAGAACTGTGCCCCTAATACCTAAAATCATTAAAATAATAACCCCATCACCCTTCCCTATGCCTAGCCTTCCTAGGAGAAAGTGAGAAATCAATTTCCAAGAAATATCATCATAAACTTCTAGGAAAAACCACCAACCTAGGGTGCTAATTCCAAAACTAGTTCCCTTTTAACTAAGTGTTGCCTAAATCATTGACCAAGCCTCCCAAATCCCCTTCATTTCCTTAGAATCCAAACAAATCCTAACTTTTCCATCCATTTCCAACTAATGGGCCTTTAGGACTTTTTGCATCAAAACTTGTCTATAAATACCAACGCCCCCCTAGCTTGCAAGCACATATAACACACCACACCCACACACACATTTTGGCTAGAGAGAGGGAGGAGAGCAAGAGAGAGAAGTCTAGAGAAGGAGAGGAATGGAGAAGAGAGCATTCTTGTGCAGAATTAGTAAGTAAGCCACAACACAGCCTTTTCTTTCATTTTCTTTTTTTCAATACATGCTTCTAAGGGTTCTAAATGATGTTTTCAAATCTGTTATTAATGAGTTCTTATGTTAAAAATGCTAAAAGTTGAGCATTGATTCCATCTCTTTTGTATTTTCCCCATTTTGGCACAAAACCATCTTTTTATACCAATCTCTCAGACTTTCCAAAGGCACACCTTCAAGAAAACTTTCTGAGTTAAATATATGTTAGTTAGCATGTTTTCTTCACAAAATAAATGAAAACTTTCCCTTGGTGGAACCCTTTTCTCATAAATCTTCTTGTTTTGGACATTTTATCCTAGAATCTGTTTTTGCAGCCCAGTTCCAGAATTCTAGAAGAATGTACAAAATTATTCTGGACCTCTATTTTATGTCAAAACCTTCCTTAAGATGTTAGTTTTCAACTAAAATTGGTTTCATCGAAAAACATCAAGCGGTTTGCAAAAAAATCAAATTTTCGTAATGATCGACAGATCTGGACAGATTCTGGACAGTGCTGGAATATTTTCTAAATAACTTAAAATCTGGAAAATCAATCCCATTTCCGAAAAATGTTCTAGAAACTAGATCAAATTCTCTACGAACCATAGGAAGGCCAAGTCCAGTGAAGGATCTAAAATAGTCCTTTCATTTTAATCTTTATGTAATATTAAATCTGGAAATTTTGTTATGCATGAATGTTTTATGCCCTTGTATTCATGAAAATGTTTATTAGCTTATGATCATATCTTGGCATGATATTGTATGTGTTATGTTATGTTCTTCATCTTCTTCACCTTATTGATGCATGCTTATGTGGATATTATTGTCTTATAAGTTAGACTAACCTTGATGTAAAACACTTAACTCAACGGGAAACCTAATTGGGAGGGTATTGGGTTTTCGAGTACTTGAGTAATGAAAAGATGAGAATATGTGATATATGAATTTTTGGGATGCGTTCCCTATTTGAAAGTTAAAGTCTTGCGCAAGCAGTTGTCGCGTAAACCCTGGAATGGAACGGACGTATTCAGACTCCTTGCGACGGTTTGAATGGTGAGATAAGGTTGGGTCCGGATGGGACATTCAGGATGATAAAACTTTTTCTAGAATAATGAGGTTGGATTCAGGAGATAAAACTTTTTCTTTTCGCTATCCCTTTTGAGGCCCTACGGTTGGTGCTACGTGGTATATAACCGTTGGTAGGCATCCGAGGTTAGTTCTATAACAAAGCAGCAAAAGGGGGAGTTCCGAATAGTCTGGTGTCCAATTCTTGTGGTTGGGAGGACGAAATCTCTTTGGGGGATTTCTAGTTTACTAACATCTAACTTGTAACTCCTTAGTTGAGTATCATGCTTTACTATTTGATGTTATATTTGTGATTGTGTATTGGACGGGGAAAAAAAGAGGGACGGGGTGTGTGTGTGTTTACTGGGCATTCAAAGCTCATGGCGTGTCATGCCAGGTGCCGAAGAGGAGCCTATAGCTGGAGACGACAAACCTGAAACCTTCGAAGATTTTTGGCTATCTTAGAAAAGTTAGAAATTCCTTTTGATATTTTGTAAGACTCATATGAAGATTTAAGTTTTCTCTTGGAATGTAATGTAATGGATCAAGCTTTTGAAATTAATGATATTTGTGGTTGTTATGTACTTATATTTTAATATTTATACGTATACACCTTATCGTTGCTTATGAGACCTTGTGTCAATACCTTTTAAGATCTGTCAAAAGGGTAGTGCGCTGCCTAAGAAAGCCGGACTTAGAAGGGAGGCTAATTTGACTCCTCCGGCGATCTGGGATCTTACTTGGTTATTGACCATAGGACTCATTAGTGACTCTCTCTTGACTGCAACCAATAGTGTAGGTTCGGGGCTTCACAATATGGTGTCAGAGCCTAGGTTCAACCCTTACCCACGCGTTTCGACCTACGGTTAGAGACTACCTTGCCCAGACTATGTTATATTATTACATACCTATTCTATCAAGGACATCGAAAATAGAATATTTC
The DNA here is from genome assembly GCA_022316695.1 of Camellia oleifera. NCBI lineage: Eukaryota > Viridiplantae > Streptophyta > Magnoliopsida > Ericales > Theaceae > Camellia > Camellia oleifera. Next base: position 170,923,488 of record CM039315.1, read on the forward strand.
TTGACCTATCTTAGGAAATTTCTTCAAATTTCGGGCATGCCAAGATTAAGTCATGAGGACCTACTTCAGGATCGTGAAATGGTTTTAACTTTGAGTACGGCCTCATGTCGGGCAGTAGGGGTACTATTAGTTCTACACGTCTTTTATCGATCGTCGTACCCTCATCTTGTATTCGTAACCTTTATTCGATGTCATCATTTTCCAAGATTAAGTCTTGTCCGTCTTGTCCATCTAGTCCTGTTTTATACACTACTATTTGTAAAATTGACCTCCTTTGACCCTTGATTATTTTATTTAGCCCAAGGCTTCTTGTAAATAATTTCATTTTCTTTACCCAGTGACGAATCTTGGATGTTCAGTTTGAAACGCAGATGGCCAACGCAGTTTCAAGTTAAATATCTAGTTTAGTCACTACCTCTATAACCTTGATCACATTGAAGTTCGAAACCATAACATCATACCATTCATCCATATTTCAGTTAATCCTGGTATTATCACCATAACTGCTTCATATTCTTCATCTCCACTTCGATCCAATTTTAGGAATCTTGTAATTATTATTTATACGTGAAGTTGTGCTGCGTGAACACCCTAGGATAATTAAACTCTAACTTAAGATTAGTTGCTTACCTATAAGGAATTGCCTCTGTAGTTAGAATTCGACTTACGCCTCACCTCATTCAAAGAACGACAAATGGTGGACCATACTTCGAGACAAGTAATAACACGAGCTCACAAGCAACAATAGGAATGCAGTACCAGGAAATTGAAACCTTAAGAATGGACTAGTAATCGTGGCTGAAATCCCAAACCCTATCAAGAATCAAATTTTGGAGGAGTCTTACCATCTTTGTGGAAATAACTTCATAATGAGAGGAGGTAGAATCCAAGAGGATTTGGAGGTTGTGGAAAGAAAACCCAACGTCATGAGAAACCAAAAAGGAGCAACCAGAAGAATACAACAACATACTCCAAGATAGAAAGGGACAGCATGTAATGACCCCAAAAGTCATCCTTATTTAATTAGGAGCTAATGTGCTTTAATTCAGCTATATCTATTGGAATTGAGAATGTTTCTATTTATTTTGGAGTATCGATTGAGGTGGTGGTGTGATGGTAAAGTAAGATTGGACCAAAGAATATAAATCGGTTAGGTAATCTACGATCAGCCGTCACTCTTTCACCCTTTTCTTTTTCCACACTTTGAATTTGGATGTGAGGTTAGAACCATTGGAAAGCTTATTTCCGGGGCTTCAATTTGGACACAAGAACGACCTAAAACGGAGTCCGGATGGAAGAGTTATACCTGTTCAAAGTTTCGGAATCTGTGCTGAAACAGGTCCGCTCGAGCGGGAATTCCTCCGCTCGAGCGGGGATTACGGGACAGCAGCCTAAAAAACGGGATTTTGAGATCTTTTTCCATATTTTCTTTCCCCTCTCTTCTTTCCTCTTCTCCTAAGGTCGAAACCCTCCGAAACCCTAGCCCCAAAACCTTGATCTCCTCTAGTTTGAGCAAGAATCTACCATGATGTTGGCATCAAGGATGGAGAATAAGAGAAGAGTGATGTTTTTAACCGATTGGAATTTGGGTTTGCGAAGGTTTCTCCTCAAGCTCGCCCTTTGTTGATTCTTAAGGTAAGGGTTCTAATACTCTTCAATACTTACATCAAGAGGTAGATTTGTGATATTTCCTTGGTATTAATGTACAAATTTGCATTTTTGAGCATATAGAGTAAAGTATGAAATTTGGGAATTTCGGGTTTGAGGCATTGAGGGTTCAATTGATGGGTTAAGGTGATGGAGTATGGTCCTTGGATGTTTAATCAAGAAGGAAATTGGGTTGTAAGGTCATGGTATGAAAAGTATGAATTTTTATGGAAAACTTTATGTTCTTGAAAACCCTAGGCTAATTTGTGATGAGGAAGAAGGATTTTACTCAAATTGAAAATAGAATTATGAAATTAGTGGGTTGAATTTCATATGTGCAAGTTTAATTGGTATTTGGTGACACTTGGAAATTATGTTTAGATTTAGCGAATAAACTTTGTTATAATGTTGGAATTCATGTAATAATGTGAAGGGACACTTGGGGAAATAATTTATTCATGATATAGAAGATATGAACTGAGTTGTAGAATGTTGGAATGAGATTCCAGGATTTATTTTGAATTATGTTAAGTTGCAAATGGCATTAATGAACCAAGTGATGTTGACTTTTGATGGATTATGTCGTGTTGAATAATGTTGGAAATTGAATAATATTGTAATATGATGAATTGTGTAGGGTCAGTTACGGGGGTGGATCGAGCATCTAAACACTGTGAGTAATAGTACGAAGAATATATTTTATTTATCATTGATAATTGTTATCACTAACACTTTATTTCTTGTAAGTGTTACACGAACATGTTACATGAACATTTATGATGACTGAACGTCAATGTGAACATTGGAAGATTGGCCTACATCGGTATGACTTTGCAATGACTCTGTCCTGTTAATAACGAATAATAATTCTCTATTATCTATAAGTAAACTATGTCGTTTTAGTGCATAAATGGAATCATGTTCATCTTTAAGCCAAGTATATGTCAAAAATTAAGATTATTCTATGGTGTTATTTATGGACCCGAGACGTTAAGAACCTATGACATACATGTAAACGTTTAACATTATTATGTGATCTTCATAAGGATGTGAAGTATTCTATCTTTGACAAGTATGTTCTATTTCAAGTATGGTTCTAAGTATATACAAGTTCATGTATGTTACAAGTCTACAAGTCTTCAAGTGTACGCATGTTACAAGTTCATGTCTATTACAAGTTCAAGCATGTTACAAGCTTAAGTATAGTACAAGTTTACATATACTATGTAAATGTTATGCAACCATGTTATTATGGCTAATGTAAATGTACGAGATGATGAGAAGAACAACACCACGATCATATGATGTGAAACAAAGTGCTGTACGGAACTAAGTGCTACAGTGTGAGCTACCTCTAGAATCCGTGCGAAGTAAGGCACGGAACTAAGTGCTACATTGTGAGACACCTCTAGGATCCGTGCGAGTTACCTCTTGAATTCATCTAAGGGCCTTAGTGCCAATATGTATCAAGGGCCTTAGTGCCATATGTTTCAAGGGCCTCGTGCCATATGTTTTAAGGGCCTCGTGCCACAAGTTTCAAGGGCTTTATGCCAACATGTTTGAAAGTTTAATGTTATGATATTTAAGGGCTTAAAGCCATTATACTTCAAGATATTATGTTTCATGGTATTATATTTCAAGACTGGGCCTAAGGTCGTGATGAACTTAATACAGAATCAGACTAACTATGTTAACTTTGCAATTTCATACGCATTGATATATTATGGTTCCAATGAAGTATTGTTTTGTTTATGTACTATCACTCACTGAGCCTGGCTTACTTGGTGTTATGTCTGTTCTGTAGGTGACCACCTTGGAGGTCAGTCTTAACCCTTGATGCTCGCCTTTCATTTGTCAACCTCAGTGTGTCCAGGCACCCAGACCAAGCCCATGCATTTCTGTAAAGTTTTATTAAATGTTTAGTTAACTGTCTATTTAAGTGAAAATGTATGTTTATGATGTTTAATTATATGCTCAGTAAAGGGGCTGAGTACGTGTATGTGATCCTGGCATGTTAGTATTAGCTCAATGGATGTTATTCTATGTATTTTATCTTCTTAAATGCTTCCGTTCAGGCCCCGTATGATATATATATGAAACAGGTTTAGTGTCCATTTTCGAATAGGTCATGCCCAAACTTTTAGGGGCGGGTTTGGGGTGTGACAAGTGGTATCAGAGCACGAGTTGCTATCTCACACACGACTCCATTGAGCTTTAGGATGTCGAGAAAAGACTTAGGCATCATGCATGACATCCTTAGTGCATATGAAATGAATTGATAGCAACGATAAGGGTATATGTGCTAACCGCAATGGTGATTATTCATGTCTGTTATACATTTCTTGTATATATTGTGATTGATTGCTATGCAAAACATGGTAAGATCTGAAGATGAGATTTAATTAATAAAGTTGCGCAGCGGAAGCGTGGTGAGGGTTCGAACTGGTCGGTAAGACGACTTATAGGAAGTTGTCGGTTGTTAGACATCTGTGAGTAGTAGTACTATAATTGTACATTATTTATCGTTAATAATCATTGTTATTAATATTCTGTTCTTATGGGCAATTATGCTAACGTATGTGTGGATTGAGACTTATGTAAGCAGTGAAGGATTTGACATACCTCAGTTTGGACAGATGGCTAGAACTATGGATAGTGCTATAGTCATGTGCTTTGTTTACTGTTAATGAATACTATTAATGTTCTGTTATCTGTAAATTACCCCTGTTGGTTTATAGTGAACAAGAAGAACAATGATGCATGTGTCTTCCATCAATAAGTATTACTACTATTCCGATATACGTAAGACGAATATTTTAACTTGGAATGACTTATGAAGAGACTTGTGTACACTATTGGGTGACAAGGTATTTTTGTGAACCTGAAGTTCTGTCCTATTTATTCGTTCTGCTTATGATATGATATATAACGATATGATTTCTGGTATGGAACAAAGTGCTACACTTTGGTGGGAGCCACCTCTTGAGTCCATACATATGTGAATTGGGCTTAAAGCCTATGTGAAAGTCATGAGGCCTATGGCTGCTCAATGAAAGATATAATTTGTGAAGTTATAAAGATACAATTTGTAAAGTTATGAAAGATATAATTTGTAAAGATACGAAAAGTATTTAAGGCATTTTTAGTATAAGGCCCTTGCCCGGGGGATATAATACCGTGGTGTATGGCCCTCGCCCGGGGGTGATAATACCGTGGCATAAGGCCCTCGCCCGGGGGATATAATACCGTGGTGTATGGCCCTCGCCCGGGGGTGATAATACCGTGGCATAAGGCCCTCGCCCGGGGGATATAATACCGTGGCGCATGGCCCTCGCCCGGGGGTGATAATACCGTGGCATAAGGCCCTCGCCCGGGGGTAACAATACCGTGGCCTATGGCCCTTGCCCGGGGGTGATAATACCGTGGTCTATGGCCCTTGCCTGGGGGTAATAATACCATGGTTACTTGCGCGCAAGATATGGACCTTTATGGTCATTGGTACCAACTGTGTATGTGGATCTCTGGATTAAGTGAATTGGTGAAATGATTACACTCTAAGCAGGAGATATTTCTAAAAACAAAGGAATACTATATGTGATACTCCAACTTTGAGCTAGAGTTAAATCCTTTTTACCATGATAATATGTAGATTTGTGATTTTGAGGAAGCACTGCGTTTGAGTAGTTTGATAAAATGTGATTGTAAAAAAAAAAGAAGTTAGGCATATAATGACCTTTCTTAGCGAGTGTAATTCGTTTATAGAAACCTGTAAGCTAAAATCTGAACTTAAAGGCTTACGAGGTAAGGATCTTCTCTAATTCCTTGAAGTAAAGTTGATTCATGCATAATCTTGTGGTAAGTAAGTAGAATGAAAGGGAAATTATGGATGGTTGATGATACTATATGATATATGGAACATCTATGAGCATATATGGCGTCATACTATGAATTCATGTTTTAAATCATGGTTTTCTAGCATGATTTCCACATTTAAGGGAAACCTCCATGGATTTTAAGAAAGGAAGTTTTTATATGCATGGTTATGGCTCTCTACTTAATCGTTTACGTGCTCATGTGAGTTTAGTTTTGAAGTTTAATACAAGTGTTTTGGATCTTGAATTTGATCATTTTGGAAGTTGATTTTACAAATGGAGACCCACGGTTTGACAGAGAAATGGACTGTTTTCTTTTTTTTTTCTTTTTTTTCTCTCTCACCCAGATTTTCAAAGTCCGCTCGAGCGGGGGTTTTGCCGCTCGAGCGGGGATTTCATGCATCCAGTATCTTTACCGCAGGTCACAGTCCGCTCGAGCGGGGGTTTTGCCGCTCGAGCGGGGACCTATTTTTCAGAAATTTCAAAAATTGTTTTAAAGTATGTTTTAAGCATCTACATTATATTTTAGACATCTCTAAGACTTAATTAAGTTATGTTGATGAGATTACAAGTATGTAGGGTGTGAACTTGACTACTGAGAAGTATATACCTGTTGAGTTCTGAAAACACGAAGGAATAGTTGATGATTGATAACGAGCATGGAACGCATGATTAAGAGTTTGAATGTCAAAATTGCTACCTGGTATAGTAATAAATACAAGTCTTATAATTCGTAATCACATACTGTTCGGAAGAATTCTATGAACGTTTAGTAATATAGGGAAGCTGTGTGTTGTATATCAGTTGAATCATGTTACGTATACGAGACTTATTCTATTTTGTTAAGCGCACGGCAATGGCATGATATGACAAGCAACGTTTTATTTTCTGATATGTTACATTATAAATTAAGGAGTGAGGACCCATGTATGTAAAAGTAATAATGGCCCTTTCCCGGGGGTAATAATACCGTGGTTTAAGTATGTTATAAGATATTTCTTGCCATCGACGGTCTTGTACGGATGGTACCACCGACGGTTTTGTACGGGTGGATTATGATCAAGTATAAGTAAAGGACATCGAAAAAGATTTTACTATACCATGTTTTATGAAATCCATACTTTGGATTACGCAATATTTAATATGATAAGTATTTTCTGAAATGATAAAAATGCTATGAACTTCTGACCAGTTGATGATATGATAAAGTGTCTGGATAAATTCCTAAAATGTACGAAGTCCCGAACGTTCACGATATGACAAGTTTTCTCAAAAGAGATGTTTCGCTATGCATGAATGAAATCTTCATTTGATAATTTATTGTGGCATGCTTGATAAAGGCTCTATGTCGAACTTCAAGTTATCCTATCTTATCCGGTATAAGTTGAATCGGAAATGGTTCTGGCAAAGTTTAAATAAGTTTAATGTTACTGGGAATTTTTCCACCGTCTGATATTTTTGAAAGGCCTGTTGAATTTCTAAGTAATATCTCCGCACAACGTAGTGTATGTACTTAAGAAAGGTTTGAAGAACTTACGTATTACATATTCTTGGAAATGTTTTTGTCCTTGCTAGGAACAGTTTACTAACTATGGCCCATGGCCCAAGAATATAATAACTCTATGATAAATAATGTTGACTTTGAGATAAGCCAGTATTGATTTGAACTGATAAGTCTAATACGGATAAAGAACCCAGAAGTTTTGAGGAATTATGATAATGGGAGTTCCTTGTGACCTTACCAAGTTTGAATTACAGTTGATAGTTTATGAAATGATTGAGAAATGTTATATGTCCAGAACGGAACTAGACTTATCACCAGTTGAACCAAGTTTGGAGGACCAAACTTCTTAAGGTGGGGAGAATGTAATGACCCCAAAAGTCATCCTTATTTAATTAGGAGCTAATGTGCTTTAATTCAGCTATATCTATTGGAATTGAGAATGTTTCTATTTATTTTGGAGTATCGATTGAGGTGGTGGTGTGATGGTAAAGTAAGATTGGACCAAAGAATATAAATCGGTTAGGTAATCTACGATCAGCCGTCACTCTTTCACCCTTTTCTTTTTCCACACTTTGAATTTGGATGTGAGGTTAGAACCATTGGAAAGCTTATTTCCGGGGCTTCAATTTGGACACAAGAACGACCTAAAACGGAGTCCGGATGGAAGAGTTATACCTGTTCAAAGTTTCGGAATCTGTGCTGAAACAGGTCCGCTCGAGCGGGAATTCCTCCGCTCGAGCGGGGATTACGGGACAGCAGCCTAAAAAACGGGATTTTGAGATCTTTTTCCATATTTTCTTTCCCCTCTCTTCTTTCCTCTTCTCCTAAGGTCGAAACCCTCCGAAACCCTAGCCCCAAAACCTTGATCTCCTCTAGTTTGAGCAAGAATCTACCATGATGTTGGCATCAAGGATGGAGAATAAGAGAAGAGTGATGTTTTTAACCGATTGGAATTTGGGTTTGCGAAGGTTTCTCCTCAAGCTCGCCCTTTGTTGATTCTTAAGGTAAGGGTTCTAATACTCTTCAATACTTACATCAAGAGGTAGATTTGTGATATTTCCTTGGTATTAATGTACAAATTTGCATTTTTGAGCATATAGAGTAAAGTATGAAATTTGGGAATTTCGGGTTTGAGGCATTGAGGGTTCAATTGATGGGTTAAGGTGATGGAGTATGGTCCTTGGATGTTTAATCAAGAAGGAAATTGGGTTGTAAGGTCATGGTATGAAAAGTATGAATTTTTATGGAAAACTTTATGTTCTTGAAAACCCTAGGCTAATTTGTGATGAGGAAGAAGGATTTTACTCAAATTGAAAATAGAATTATGAAATTAGTGGGTTGAATTTCATATGTGCAAGTTTAATTGGTATTTGGTGACACTTGGAAATTATGTTTAGATTTAGCGAATAAACTTTGTTATAATGTTGGAATTCATGTAATAATGTGAAGGGACACTTGGGGAAATAATTTATTCATGATATAGAAGATATGAACTGAGTTGTAGAATGTTGGAATGAGATTCCAGGATTTATTTTGAATTATGTTAAGTTGCAAATGGCATTAATGAACCAAGTGATGTTGACTTTTGATGGATTATGTCGTGTTGAATAATGTTGGAAATTGAATAATATTGTAATATGATGAATTGTGTAGGGTCAGTTACGGGGGTGGATCGAGCATCTAAACACTGTGAGTAATAGTACGAAGAATATATTTTATTTATCATTGATAATTGTTATCACTAACACTTTATTTCTTGTAAGTGTTACACGAACATGTTACATGAACATTTATGATGACTGAACGTCAATGTGAACATTGGAAGATTGGCCTACATCGGTATGACTTTGCAATGACTCTGTCCTGTTAATAACGAATAATAATTCTCTATTATCTATAAGTAAACTATGTCGTTTTAGTGCATAAATGGAATCATGTTCATCTTTAAGCCAAGTATATGTCAAAAATTAAGATTATTCTATGGTGTTATTTATGGACCCGAGACGTTAAGAACCTATGACATACATGTAAACGTTTAACATTATTATGTGATCTTCATAAGGATGTGAAGTATTCTATCTTTGACAAGTATGTTCTATTTCAAGTATGGTTCTAAGTATATACAAGTTCATGTATGTTACAAGTCTACAAGTCTTCAAGTGTACGCATGTTACAAGTTCATGTCTATTACAAGTTCAAGCATGTTACAAGCTTAAGTATAGTACAAGTTTACATATACTATGTAAATGTTATGCAACCATGTTATTATGGCTAATGTAAATGTACGAGATGATGAGAAGAACAACACCACGATCATATGATGTGAAACAAAGTGCTGTACGGAACTAAGTGCTACAGTGTGAGCTACCTCTAGAATCCGTGCGAAGTAAGGCACGGAACTAAGTGCTACATTGTGAGACACCTCTAGGATCCGTGCGAGTTACCTCTTGAATTCATCTAAGGGCCTTAGTGCCAATATGTATCAAGGGCCTTAGTGCCATATGTTTCAAGGGCCTCGTGCCATATGTTTTAAGGGCCTCGTGCCACAAGTTTCAAGGGCTTTATGCCAACATGTTTGAAAGTTTAATGTTATGATATTTAAGGGCTTAAAGCCATTATACTTCAAGATATTATGTTTCATGGTATTATATTTCAAGACTGGGCCTAAGGTCGTGATGAACTTAATACAGAATCAGACTAACTATGTTAACTTTGCAATTTCATACGCATTGATATATTATGGTTCCAATGAAGTATTGTTTTGTTTATGTACTATCACTCACTGAGCCTGGCTTACTTGGTGTTATGTCTGTTCTGTAGGTGACCACCTTGGAGGTCAGTCTTAACCCTTGATGCTCGCCTTTCATTTGTCAACCTCAGTGTGTCCAGGCACCCAGACCAAGCCCATGCATTTCTGTAAAGTTTTATTAAATGTTTAGTTAACTGTCTATTTAAGTGAAAATGTATGTTTATGATGTTTAATTATATGCTCAGTAAAGGGGCTGAGTACGTGTATGTGATCCTGGCATGTTAGTATTAGCTCAATGGATGTTATTCTATGTATTTTATCTTCTTAAATGCTTCCGTTCAGGCCCCGTATGATATATATATATGAAACAGGTTTAGTGTCCATTTTCGAATAGGTCATGCCCAAACTTTTAGGGGCGGGTTTGGGGTGTGACACAGCAATTATACGAAAGGAAGTCAAGGATGACTATTTAAAGGGAAAGGGCTAAAGCACACTAGAAACCAGACCGCATTAGCACCTTATGTAAGGCATAGACAAGAACGGATGGATATGATTAATGACGAGCTTAGGGAAGATGTAACTAGGAAATGTTTGTATGATTAATTTTCAATTCCTAAGATATGAAGATACCCTACTCTGACCTCATTTTAAAAATAGAATTGTTACGCGTACCTTAGCTATTATTAAATTACCAAAAAATGAGATGAGCCAACAGAATGCTTTTATTATTTTAAGGGGGATAGATTAATGATTCAACAAATCAACAAACATAATGGAAAGTGTAGATCGCCACATCAGGAAATTGGCAATACAAGCCCTCGTACTGCAGTAGCGGTGTCATTACCTATCACTACAAGAAATTGCACTTTTGGCAACTACTTTTGGCGACGACATCAATTTTTCATAGCCAAAAGTATATTTTTGGCGACACAGTGATGAATTTCGTTGGTAAAAGTATACCTTTACCCACGCAATTTACTATCGTCGCTAAAAAAACATAACATTCTTTAAGTACCAAAATTATTTGTTGGCGCCAAAATTTCAAAAGTTTTAGCTACGAAGCTTATTTTTTACCAACACAATGAGCGTTGCTATTAGTGTGCTTACTTTTGGCGACGACAAGTTGGCGTGGGTAAATAGTTAAACATTTAGCGACGATAACACTATTCGTCGGTAAAAGTTTTACTAGTGAAACAAGTGTTTTATTGATTTGTGTTTTTATTATAACTTTTGAAAGAGTTTTAAATATTCTAGTTATTGAATTGTAAAATTAAAGTGATCATTGAATTAGATCACAAAATGAACCCATCAAGGCCAAACATACTCTTAAGTTGACATGGCTAATTTGAGTTAATTTAAACTTTTCTAAAAAATGTGATTAGATTATCAATTTCAATATGTTTTCAATAAGTTGACATGCCAATCACCCCCTCCCCAAAAAAAATTCAGCTTGCTTGGTTAGGTTTTTTAAAAAACACTTTTCAGAAAATTCTACTTTCTTATTTTCTGTATTTTTTTGTTTTTACTTAATTTTTTTAATATTTTAAGTAATTTTTTTTTACTTTTTAGATATACCCAACATAAATATGCCTAAAAAGTAAAAAATTTGTGAAAAAATCTTTTAAAAATTCACTAAATATCAAAAATACAAAAAAAAATTTATAAGAATTCAGTACATTTTTGTTTTTTTATGTATTTATTAATTTTTTAAAATATTTTTTTACAAATTTTTTACTTTTTAGATACATCTAAGTAAGGTCCATCTAAAAAAATAAAAAAAAATATTTAAAATTTTAAAAATATTTACTAAAAACAAAAAAATACAAAAATTAAAAAAATCAATTTTTAAAAAATTTAATACAAAAAACTCAAACCAAACAAATTGATTAGAATTTTTTCCCCACATTTGGCCATCTGTTTTCTTCCCCTCTCCCTCTCTCTCTCTCTCTCTCTCTCTCTCTCAAAATACACGCACAAGGCATGCTGTCAATCTATCAAAATGCACAATCCAAGTATTTGGCTTCTAATCAAAATGAACCTAGAAGGTTTCATTAAAAGGGAGAAGGGTTCGAAGGAGCTCATCTCTCTGAATTGTCTCATGAAGAAGGGTTACCTGGTACACACTGCTTTGTTGATTTCTATTAAAGTGATTACTCATTCTTTGTTTGATTTTGATTTTGATTTCGATTTCGATTTCGATTTCAATTTTTATTTCGATTTCGATTTCGATTTTGATTTTGATCATCTCATTGATTTCGATTCAACTCTCTGGTGCAGATTCTCTCTCCCTTTATGGTGAACTGTTACCGCTTCTCTTTCACTCACTCTCTGACTCTCTCTCTCTCTCTCTCTCTCTCTATGAAGTTAGGGTTTCGAAACCAGCACAGTCAAGAGGTGTTGATTGAACGAAGGTAGATTTTTCTGTTTCTAGCCAAACTCTGTTCAGATTTTTCTATCACCATTTGTTCTATTTCATGTATATGTTTAGTGATTTGGGGACTTCAATTGAAAAATAAAAATAAAAATTTCGAGAAGTTAAGTTTTAAATTGAGAACTTTGGGTTTTTATTTGGGGGGTTTTGATTGAAAAATTAAGGTTTCGTTGTCATTGCCAATTTTTTAGGTAATTTTGATTTTTACTTCTAATGGTTCCTATTTTACTTTCACCATTCTCTCTTTATTCAAGATTTGTGCTAGGTTTTTGCTGGAAAGAAAATTCGTATGAGGTGATTCTCTTCCTTGTCTTTGTGTGACGTTTGCATATGTTTGTATGTATCTAAATATTAACATATACCAAAATCGTGACTCTCCATATCAAGATGATTTGTGTTATGTGTACGATGATTACTTCTCTGTTTCTCTTTGTTGTTTTTGGCTGGGTATGTTTGTGAATCTATGTTTTCTTAGGTATCTCTATGTATCTCTATTTTATTTCTACTGTCTAGCAGAGAAGAAAACTATATATATGTTATTTATGCCTCCTAGGTGCTTGATAAAATGCCAGTAAGAATGGTTGGCTCTTCCTATGCTTTTATATTGTTTTCTTGTGGGTGTTTTTTTAATACATATCTATCTATATCTCTATACTATTATTACAAGTGAACACCTCACTTAATTTCTATGAATTCCTTTCTCTCCTTGCATCAAGTGTCAATTTCTCTATGCAAAAGGGAAAAAATAGTAGTTATACGAGGACTATGAATTGGTGGTGTTTAGAGCTATGAATTGTACCTTTTTTTAGTGCTTTTTGTGTGTGGTCTAGGGGTAGTTGACCTGTGGGAGTGGAATTAATGGGCCATTTAGGCTTTAGCTCTGTTTTGTTTCTCCTTGAGTAACATGGACTTCTTTATTTCATAAATAGCAAAAAACAAAATGAATAGTTATTAAATTAGATGCCATTATCTGAATGACTCATAATTTTAAAATGGAAAAATGAAAATATTATCAAAAAATCTGAATAGTTGTACATAACTGATAATGTTTCTACCTTCATTTTCTATGCTAGTGAAATGGGCCATTTAGCCTCCACAGGATACTCACTATCAATGGGCGGGTGCAATCCTATGGATCTTGTATATATATATAAAGAAAATGGCTATATTTGAAGCTTATCATGTTATGTAGGAGAAATCACCAAGGAGATGAAAAGTTTGGTGCAATAAAAATGTGAATAAATCACAAAATATAATGCTTATTCAGCGAACATAAGCTTGATATGTTCTGTTTTGTGGATTTGCAGAGTTCTTGCCCAAGTTGCATACTTTGGTTCTCACTAACAATCAACTAACGAATTTGGTTGAGATTGATCCTCTTGCATCACTCCCTAAGCTGCAGTTTCTTAGTCTTCTTGATAATAATATCACAAAGAAGCCAAATTACCACTTATATGTCATCCATAAGATGAAATCATTGCGGTTGCTAGACTGTCAGTATGTGTTGTCATTTACTTGTTAGTTTTGATTAACTTTCTTAGGCATGTTAAGGCTTAATTTTTTGAAACCAAGCCTCTGTTTGTTATGTGACATGATTGACTTTCAACTGTAACAATGTTCCTATTCTTGAATTTTGTAAATGAGAAATTGTTATCCTTCTGCCTTTTCAAAAAGCATTGGGTTGAAGGTTTGGAGCCTAACCTTAGGGGGGGGGGAGAAAAAGTGAAAGTAGGTGCAGAAGTTTTGCATATCATGTTATTTTTTGGTTAAATGCTCCTTGACTTCAGTGGCTTCTATTAAAAATACACATCGATAGGAATATGCTAATATCTAATTTGTTGTATATGAATTGAAGTCTAAAATTTTTGTTCTACATTCTTCCAATTTTCTCATTTGTTTTACTTTACTCCAATCTTCCACATAAGGTACTGCTTATGAAACTTGAAATTCAATTTACTTAAGGTAAACTTTTTGCACAAATTCTATCATAGTTGTCAGTGCTGCAGTAGATCCGCTTTATTATTAGTTTTGTTCCATTGTTTATCAGCGGCAATTGCAGCTAGCAGAATGTACATCTCTTTTCTTTTGTTTAATTAATACCTCAATTAATTTATAGGAATACAGAGTTATTTTTATCTTCTTGTAGTTGTTTTAAATGATATATTGAAGAGTAGTTTTATATTTGACCAATAGAGGACGATTGAAAGAACAACTGCAAAATGTGCCAGATTCCTCTCTCCTTTCTAAAAGCATGTTAGACTTTCAATTTACTATTTGGGCGCATAGCACTAAGTCTTGCTTTCTTAAAACTGGGCTCTTAAAACTGTTTTCTGTGGTTATAATTACTTATTTTTTATACTTAGATATGATAATGGGCTTTTAATGAAGCAAAGAGACATATTTCACTGGTAACTATGTTACCTTCCTAGGTGGTGTTGTATGATGCTCTTAATTATGCAATGTGTGAGGCTTATTAGTAGGATGCTACAATAATATGGTAACCCGGTTAATAAATTTTTCAAGCTAAAGATACTACTATTACCCCAACATTTTGCAAGCTTACTAGTCATCCTGGACTTAACATGAAATCAGTTTGTAATGTAATCAGGATGGTTCGTAAGTAAGACTTTTCTTATGGTGTGCCCCTTCATAACTACAACACATCCACAGTTGTTCGTAACTGACACCACAAAAATTTCTGCTTTTCTTATGACATCCTTGGCAAAGGTCTTGTAATAATTGGAACTGAACTTCACTTTTAGAGAGAAATTGTTCAGAAGAATGGATTCATTGCAAATTTTGTCATGAATGTAACATTAATGAGTGTGAATAATGATGCATCATGATTATCTGCTTATGTAATTGCTGGTTGTGGTATTACAATATTTACGATGTGTGCGTACTACTTCATGTTCTCTCTCTCTCTCTCTCTATATATATAGATATAATATCTATCTATCTATCTATCTATCTATCTATCTATCTATCTATCTGTGTGTATCTCGCACACCATTGTTCCTAATGGTGTTGGGGGCATTTTGTCCACTTCAGGATAAGTCTACTCTTTGCAATGTAGCTAAGTTTGTGATTTTGTTACGGATATCACAGGTCTCAAACTAAGTACCAGATTGTACTGACCAAGACAGATTTGGTTTTTCCAATTGAAGTGGCACGCCGTGCAATTCAAATTGAAGAGGTGAATTTTGAATAAATTCTGTGGCTTCGATGCAAAATATTAGCCTCCTCATTATCTATCTGTGTGTATCTCGCACACCATTATTCCTAATGGTGTTGGGGGCATTTTGTCCGCTTCAGGATAAGTCTACTCTTTGCAATGTAGCTACGTTTGTGATTTTGTTACAGATATCACAGGTCTCAAACTAAGTACCAGATTGTACTGACCAAGACAGATTTGGTTTTTTCAATTGATGTGGCACGCCGTGCAATTCAAATTGAAGAGGTGAATTTTGAATAAATTCTGTGGCTTCCATGCAAAATATTAGCCTCCTCACCTGTGAAATTAAAATTGATACATACCATCTGATTGCAGAACCTCAAGGCAAAGAAGTCTGCAGTTCAACCTGTGGTATGAAGGAAATTGTGGAATAATTTGATATTTTAGGTCAACCATACTAGGGAGCAGGCTGATAGTCCTACTTTGTTTCTTATTGCAGATGATGGTAAGCTCGAAATCTGGAGCTGGCATCCGAAGTTTAAGAACAGTGCTGGCTAAGTTTGGTCACTTCGCTAAACCTTGAAAATTGTGGACGATCGGTGTTTGGAAAAAAAAAAATATATGCATACAGAGCAATGCTGTATATTGCTGATTGGCACCAAAACAGGTTTTAAGTTTTTTTTTTAATAATTATTTAGAAGTGCTTTTTGTTCTTTTTTTCATGGTTTATTTTTCCTTGGTTAGAAGAAGAAATGCTTTGGTTGCTCAAATATTGAGGAATGTGTTTGGAGATAAGGAAATGCACTTGGTGTACTTTCCCTTTATTTCAGTGCTGGTGTGAAACCTGACAATATGCATTTTTCTTTTCTTTTTGATTTGTTTGCTATTGTAATTCATGTAATTTCTGTAAAGCAATGTTTGCAGAATCTGGCACATGCATTCCTCAAATTCACTGATTTTTCAGGACATTATAGGAAAAACGGATGTGGAGACTTCAAAACAGATTATTCACTGATTATTCACTGGTGCTGGTGCTGGTGTAAAGGAATCTCAAGACTTCAAAACAGAAGTTTTGGAACGAGGAGTACCTGCAAAAAGGGGAATTACTTTTGAGACAGAACTATTTGGGTCAAAGACATTTTTGATATATGTTGAACCTGTATTCAGCAACGCAGGGGATACTATTGGTGTGAATTACATGGGTATGGATGTAACTGATCAGGTGAGTTCATTTACAAGATTCAGCAGTCTGTATAGTGCCATGGTGGTCTTCAACATTAAATTCAACACTACCTAATATTATAAATTGATTTGTGATTACCATTTCGAAAAGAAAATCTTATTAGCTTTTCTTCATATTGAATTTTTATGTTCAATGTTTTGGTTTGACCTATGTTATGATTCTTTCAATGTCACGATTCGTTGAACATAGATGTCTCAGGTTGGCTTATAAATATTAGGCTTATTGTTATTAAGAAGCACCTTTGATGTTGAGAATAATATTGATTTCAGTTTTTGCTATTTCATAATTTCTTTTATTACCTTTTTCCAATTTACTCTACCATGCGACATCAATCTAGCGGTGTGTGTAAAACTTCAAGAAAATTGTCCCATGCTCATGCAGCCTGCCCTTATACGCTTGCTCATGTGCATGCATGTTTGCGGTCTTCAGTCATTGCTACACTCCGCAATCTATCTCCCTCTGTAGTATGTTGATTTGAAAATCTACACATGGCATGTGGTACATATATTCCTTAGTTTATCTCTCAAATTTGTTTATACACCACATTGGGACTTTTGCTCCTTTTGCATAAATGCACATAAGTTGTTGCACGTATACCATACATCTAGAAATACATGGAACTCTGTTGTAAAGCATGTCCATTGATTTTTGGTTATCAGGCCAGACCGCAACTTGCAAGATGTAAGAATCAATATCTTCCGTTCCAAAAGAAGAAAGGTGAAGGCACCAGAAGTTGCAGCTTCTGTTACATTACCAGTGAGAAGAAAGGAGAGATCACTCTCATCATTGGTGGTCAGCACTCCCAGAGTATCAACACAGACTGCCATGACAGGAAGAAGGTCAAAAGCTATTGCAAGAAAGGCATCTTCTGTACGAAGTTCCAGTTTTCCCACTGAAAAGCCTGTTAAGAAAGAGGAAGATTCTGTGGAAGATCATCCAGAGGGCTTAAGCTCACCCGAGACTTTAACCAAATTAACTCAGAATATAAGGCAGGTAAAGGAAGATGGCAAGTTGTCTGAGCACTCTTTATTTAGGTTATCAGTACTTTTTGTTAGCATCTGGCCTTAAAGCAGGGTGCATATGATTACACATGGACTTCTTTTTAATGATTTTAATCATTTAAATGGTACAAAATTCTTCTAATGCTGAGACATCTATGTTCAATGATTTTATATGATTCTTTCAATGTCCCGATGCCCCTTTTTTTTGCCTAAAAAAAAGAAAAAATTTGGAAGTTTTATAGGTCTTTAAACTATATGACAACAAAAAATACAATATGTGCCAAGAAGACAGAGCTAAACAAAACAATTCATATAACAGGTTTATCTCTTTGATTTATTCTTGGTGGGTTTGAATAGTTTATTTTGTTACAAGTATTAAATTTTAAGTTTTTTTTTTTTTGGTTAATTTTTCTTAAATTTTAATGATACCTACAATTATTCAAACAAAATTGGCTTATGTGTGGTGGCAGCATACACTGTTTCTCTTGATGCATTAGCCGTTTTCATATATCGTGTGCTTCACCGAGTTAACCATCCGGTACTTGTTCATATTTGCTACTTTGATATGTTATCTTACACTTGTGCTCTCATGATATGGATTACCATCTTCCTGATTTTTTCATTGTAAGTCATGAAGGGAAATCTCGATAAGAACTCGCAGAATGCTGGTTATGTTCTGCTAATGTTTTATAATCTCTATGACGGAAAGGTATCATCTTTTATATTCTTTTAGAAAAAATGTAGATTTGTATTCTCAAGCTCCTTTTCTGAGCCCCTTTTGCTTACACTTCTCACAGCCGCAAGGAGTTTGAGGGTGAGCTAATTGAACGTTTTGGTTCACTTGTGAAGATGCCTCTACTGAAGCCTGATAGGTCTGAATTGATTCCTCCCATTGTGATGTCTCTGATAAATTTTATTTTCTGATTTCAAACTATACTTTAATGCTAATCTTTTAATTGATTAAAAAGGCCGTAATATGATTGCATGTCTGCTGTTAGTAGCTTAGTATTGTTGCTGTATTAGTTGTAGCAAATACTAGTTGGTGTGATTTAGGTTAGAGCCTTATGTAAGAAACTAAGGCTGTCCTATGATTAGATATGGTGGGTACGGTTGCAAACTAACTGAGTCAAGTTTTGCTATGTTTGAGCTCGGTTCGCTTCAAAGTTAGGGTGGTCAAGCTCAGCTCGTGCTTGAGTCGAACCTAGAATTTCATATTTGACAGCACAGCAGTGTCTGAGCAAGCTCATGAGAACAAGCTCTTTTCTTTTAGTTGTTAATTTCTGTCATATCACCTCTTTTCTTTTGTAATTTGAGATACAAGAGGGTTTTGTGTCCTGTTCTTTTCGTTGACTGTTTCATTTTATTTTCATATTTATTTACTAGTTTAATTCTCTCATTAACAAGTGCAAAGTCAACCAAAGGCCATAGCTTTGTATTTGTTCTCATGTTTTTTTTATTTTTAACTTATAGTATTTTGGTATTGTTTTCTGGATACGCAGGGATCGTCTGCCTGATTCTGTGAAGTCTATTATGGAGGAGGGATTAAATCTATACCAGCTTCACCAAAGAAGGCATGGCAGGTTAATAACTGTTTTTCCCTACTAACAGTGGCTGTATGAGCTCATAGTCATTTATTGTGATTAAGACGACATTATCTCCCATCCCATGTCTTGTGTTGCTTTTTGACTAACAGATAGTCCCTTCAATTAAGATACACGTGTTTATTCTCAACAAATATTGTACTTCACCTCTCAACTATATTTATCTCATGATAGAGAAAAGGCACAGGTTTATTCTCATAGATATTTGTATAGTATAAACATATCTTATTGAAATCCATTTGCTTGATGGATCATATACATGTCCAGTGTCTTGAGGAACAAGCAAATCAGCTCTAAGTAGTTATTGCAAAAACGATATCACAAAGAAGTTGTTCACATAATTTTAAAATTTTTGGAAATCATATTTTACTATTTTTTTTTGTAAAATTTCTGTGGAAAGAGACACCATTTTTTGCTAGACTAATATTCCCTTTACGCTGTGTTTGGTTAGGGGATTTGGGGAGGGATTTGGAAAGGGAAAGGGAAAAGGTGTGTGAAACTATGTGAAATGTAGGTATATTTTTTTCACATTTCACCTACCTTTTCCATTTCCCTTTCCAAATCTCTCTTCAAATCCCTCAACCAAACACAGCATTAGTATTCCAATGTTATGTTGTAATTTGTAATTGACTTAGTGAAGTGGTGTTGTGATGAAGTGGATATTTTAGTATTAACTCTTCTATTGTTTTCTTTGGAGTTAATTATTTTTATTATATATATATATTTTTTTCCTCTCTTCAAATTATTTTATTTTATTTTTATCTGGTGGCAACTTGTTAAAAGTTACCTTTTGCTTAATTTAGAGCGGAGCCCACAAAAGGATCATATGCGAAGGATTGGGCTAAATGGGAGAAGCAATTGAGAGAGGTTCTATTTTCCAATGCCGATTATCTTAATTCTATTCAGGTCAGCATATACTATTTGTGTTCTCTTGTATTGAATTCTTGCAGTCTGGTTGTACAAGCACTTAGCAACTATCCTCAAAGTCCGTTATAAATTATTATCATGGTTTTCCAGAAATTTTGTGCATGCATTGTTTATCAGTACTTCAAATCCTGAAAGCCCCCTAACAAACCCCAAACCCGTTTCAAGACAAAAGAAACATCAAAATCAACCCCAAAACAGACTCGCATTCACAAAAGAAAAAGAAAAAAAGTCCTGCACACAGTGTTTGGGACTTATTTTCAGTGGATATCTTTATGTGGCGACTTCTGTTCACTGACTTGTATTGATCGTATTTCAGTATTGCTGAACATATCTTCTGCATGATTTGTATATGTTTCCAGGTTCCATTTGAATTCGCAGTTGAAAAAGTGTTAGAACAACTGAGAACTATTGCGAAGGGTGATTATTCAACACCAAGCACTGAGAAGAGGAAGTTTGGAAACATTGTTTATGCCACTATAAGTCTACCTGTTGGTGAAATCCGAAGTCTCCTTGATAATGTAAGTAAAAAAATTTATTTCTGATCTATTTTTATGAGCATCTCTACTTGAAAGTTAAAACCTTGTAAACTTGATTAAATTTACTCCATGCAAATTGTGGAAATTCATGAAGGTAACTCTACACTGGGGACCTTAGGTATACCTGTGTCATGGATTGGCCACAAGTTTTTGGGCAAGGCTTGTTGGTATCTATTCTAGTGCTGCTGTGATGTTGCTGCTGTTGCTGAGATGCTGTGGTGATGGTGATTGTTACGATGAAGTGTTGCGGTGTTGTTGTTGGATGTTTGCTGGTGTTGTTGATGTTTGGAAGGGTGCAGGACTTTTTGTCCAATCTGTAATAGATCAGGTTTTCATTAATGGGGGTTGTCATTAGGTGTAAGTTCGGGCAACTGCTGGTGTTTTGGATGGAAGGGTATGGAGGGGGTATTTTGTGTGATTTCATATCAATGTTATTAGTTTGTTATAGTAGTGCCTGAGGGATGCCTCTTGTAAAACTGTAAATCTTTTAAAAAATTATAAATGAGTTTCAATTATTTTTGCCGCTGCAAATTTGTTGTTAAAAAGTAAAGCTTTCTCGACAAATAACTTGTTGGTAAATGTGTAGCCAAAAGTTTATTTTTGCCCACTCATATTGTATTGCTAAAAGTGTATTTTTTGCCAATGCCAATTTGTCGTTGCCAAAAATAAAGCTTTATCGACAACCAAATCGTTGGCAAATGGCAACATTTGCCGATGTAAATGTGTCGCTAAAAGCTACTTTTCCCCACTTATATTGTGTTGGTAGAAGTGTATTTTTTGCCAATGCCAATTTGTCGTTGCCAAAAGTAAAGCTTTAGCAACAAACAAATCGTCGGCAAATGGCAACATTTACCGACGTATATGTGTCGCCAAAAGTTTACTTTTGCCGACGCATATGTTGTTGCTAAAAGTATATTTTTTGCCCATGCAAATTTGTGTCGCGAAAAGTGCCACACAATCATCATATTTGAATGACTTTTACCAACGCAAGGTAAATTGCCGACGATGGATGGAGGCTTTTAGCGACGACTATGTTCGTCGCTAAAGGCATTACTTTTACCAACGCAATCATAATTTCGTTGGCAAAAACTTTTGCCAACTCACTTTTGCCTACGGGTTGCCAACGTAACTTTGTGTGTCGGCAAAACTCTTTGCCAACGAATTTTCCCTTTTAGCAACATATTTTGTTGCGTTGCGAAAAATGCAATTTCTTGTAGTGTATATACTGAACAGTTCAAGAAATGCGGGAGGTTAACTTATCTCATAACGTCATTAATTGGGATGGAATTTGATTCAAACGCTATTATTAGAACGAGACCAGTGATGGCTTGGGCAAAGGAAGAAGAACTTGAGAGAAGAAGATGATCCGACTAATTGCCTACAACATTTGAGAAATGAAGAATGTTTGAAATTTCGAGGACGAAATTTATTTTAAGGGGGATAGGTTGTGAGACCCCTAGGTTTTGTAAACCTTATTAGGTTCCAAAATTTTGAGTTACTATAAAAAAAAGCCTTTAATTTGTTGATTGCTCGCAAATTAAACCGTAGAGCCGAAAACGTATCACGGACGAACCCATACAAACCCAAATCGACCTTGGAAGCTTAGAATCATAACACTCTAATATTAATTATTTAACTCTCAAATTTTAGATTAATTGCTCTAAACCCTAACTTCCGGTTTTTACAGTCTTCATTCAGTTATTTACCTTTAAATTCAAAGCAAGATAATACAAACTGAATTATTTTTCCTAAATACTAATTTATTAACTCTTCACTTGAAATAGATATTTTAATTGAGCCCAAGCCCTCACATTTTTATTAAATCACAAATTGACCTCAAACAAGTACCATTATATATTTATATATATACACTTGTATCCTAAAATCTTTTTTGAACATTATGTTTTACAATTTCCAAGATTTGTACACAAAACAAATAGGGAAATCTCCCCAAATCTCGAGGACATGACTAGCCGTCATCATTATACTCTAGTACAAACAAATCCCTTGAATCTTGGAGCAATAATGACTTTGGTACCAATAAAGATTTGCTATGAGTATTTAAATTAGCCCTAAACCTAACTAGATCATAAGTAAATACATAAATAAGGTTCCAATACATGAGTTTAATTGCAAGCCCTCATTTCTTTTATTAAGAATTACCCCAAAAATAGTACATGTACCCTAATACTATTAGTACCATCAATCAATTGAAACCTATACATATGTATACATTGAGAACTGTGCCCCTAATACCTAAAATCATTAAAATAATAACCCCATCACCCTTCCCTATGCCTATCCTTCCTAGGAGAAAGTGAGAAATCAATTTCCAAGAAATATCATCATGAACTTCTAGGAAAAACCACCAACCTAGGGTGCTAATTCCAAAATTAGTTCCCTTTTAACTAAGTGTTGCCTAAATCATTGACCAAGCCTCCCAAATCCCCTTCATTTCCTTAGAATCCAAACAAATCCTAACTTTTTCATCCATTTCCAACTAATGGGCCTTTAGAACTTTTTGCATCAAAACTTGTCTATAAATACCAACGCCCCCTTAGCTTGCAAGCACATATAACACACCACACCCACACACACATTTTGGCTAGAGAGAGGGAGGAGAGCAAGAGAGAGAAGTCTAGAGAAGGAGAGGAAGGGAGAAGAGAGCATTCTTGTGCAGAATTAGCAAGTAAGCCACAACACAGCCTTTTCTTTCATTTTCCTTTTTTCAATACATGCTTCTAAGGGTTCTAAATGATGTTTTCAGATCTGTTATTAATGAGTTCTTAGGTTAAAAATGCTAAAAGTTGAGCATTGATTCCATCTCTTTTGTATTTTTCCCATTTTGGCACAAAACCATCTTTTTATACCAATCTCTCAAACTTTCCAAAGGCACACCTTCAAGAAAACTTTCTGAGTTAAATATATGTTAGTTAGCATGTTTTCTTCACAAAATAAACGAAAACTTTCCCTTGGTGGAACTCTTTTCTCATAAATCTTCTTGTTTTGGACATTTTATCCTAGAATCTGTTTTTGCAGCCCAGATCCAGAATTCTAGAAGTATGTACAAAATTATTCTAGACCTCTATTTTATGTCAAAACCTTCCTTAAGATGTTAGTTTTCAACTAAAATTGGTTTCATCGAAAAACATCAAGCGGTTTGCAAAAAAATCAAATTTTCGTAACGATCGACAGATCTGGACAGATTCTGGACAGCGCTGGAATATTTTCTAAATAACTTAAAATCTGGAAAATCAATCCCATTTCCGAAAAATGTTCTAGAAACTAGATCAAATTCTCTACGAACCATAGGAAGGCCAAGTCCAGTGAAGGATCTAAAATAGTCCTTTCATTTTAATCTTTATGTGATATTAAATTTGTAAATTTTGTTATGCATGAATGTTTTATGCCCTTGTATTCATGAAAATGTTTATTAGCTTATGATCATATCTTGGCATGATATTGTATGTGTTATGTTATGTTCTTCATCTTCTTCACCTTATTGATGCATGCTTATGTGGATATTATTGTCTTATAAGTTGGACTAACCTTGATGTAAAACACTTAACTCAACGAGAAAGCCAATTGGGAGGGTATTGGGTTTTCGAGTACTTGAGTAATGAAAAGATGAAAATATGTCATATATGGATTTTTGGGATGCGTTCCCTATTTGAAAGTTAAAGTCTTGCGCAAGCAGTTGTCGCGTAAACCCTAGAATGGAACGGACGTATTCAGACTCCTTGTGACGGTTTGAATGGTGAGATAAGGTTGGGTCCGGATGGGACATTCAGGATGATAAAAATTTTTCTTGAAGAATGAGGTTGGATTCAGGAGATAAAACTTTTTCTTTTCGCTATCCCTTTTGAGGCCTTGCCGTTGGCGCTACGCAGTATTTAACCGTTGGTAGGCATCCGAGGTTAGTTCTATAACAAAGCAGCAAAAGGGGGAGTTCCGAATAGTCTGGTGTCCAATTCTTGTGGTTGGGAGGACGAAATCTCTTTGGGGGATTTCTAGTTTACTAACATCTAACTTGTAACTCCTTAGTTGAGTATCATGCTTTACTATTTGATGCTATATTTGTGATTGTGTATTGGACTGTGAAAAAAAGAGGGACGGGGTGTGTGTGTGTTTTCTGGGCATTCAAAGCTCACGGCGTGTCATGCCAGGTGCCGACGAGGAGCCTATAGCTGGAGACGACAAACCTGAAACCTTCGAAGACTTTTGGCTATCTTAGAAAAGTTAGAAATTCCTTTTGATATTTTGTAAGACTCATATGAAGATTTAAGTTTTCTCTTGGAATGTAATGTAATGGATCAAGCTTTTGAAATTAATGATATTTGTGGTTGTTATGTACTTATATTTTAATATTTATATGTATACACCTTATCGTTGCTTATAAGACCTTGTGTCAATACCTTTTAAGATCTGTCAAAAGGGTAGTGCGCTGCCTAAGAAAGCCGAACTTAGAAGGGAGGCTAATTTGACTCCTCCGGCGATCTGGGATCTTACTTGGTTATTGATCATAGGACTCATTAGTGACTCTCTCTTGACTGCAACCAATAGTGTAGGTTCGGGGCATCACACGTTTAGGCTGAAATGCTACATGTTTTCTCTTTCAAGGTTCAGAGATTCGAGTACAGAATAGCCAGTGTTCTCCCTCGCTGAGGCAAGGTAGATATCTGATCTGTTAGTCACCGTTCAAGATCGACGGACTTATCATGACACATAATTCAGAGGAAATCGTGGTTATGACAGCCGGATTAGATCAAGGAATCACCCTGCAAAGCGAAACCAATGTTGATGTACCGTATCTGCCCAGGTCGCCTACCGCGCGCCCGATTTGCGAACCCCAGTTGTATCAAGCTCGTGAGCCTACCACGTTCGAATTAATGGGGATGATTGGTGACCTCTAGAGGTCTGTGGCAGATCTCGCTTACGGAATATCGGCTTTGCCACCAGCTACACCATATGCCGGGACTTTTGTACCGTAGAGCCCCCCCTGTTGGGACAGATTGTGATTGAGCTCAGCCAACCAGAGGTTGTCTCAAGTTATAGCAATGACGTGTCAACATCAACCCAAGCCCTCGATCAAGGTGAGGCCATGTAGACGTCCCCGAACGCCCCGGGAGGGTAAGTCCCGTTCTATTCATATTGGGCTTACTACAGTTCGGACTCAATTTTCGTCATGGTTCTTAATCTTGAACCAAAAAGTCCAAATCCGGCAAATCATTTTGAGAAAAACAGATTTTGAAAGAAGTGCCAAACATGGACTACTTTGCCAGATACAGAGTCGCCACCTAAATATTTTTTATGGGGAAATTTAGGAAACCCTGACTCGGTGCCAAAGGCCACGTGTTCGTCATCACCAAAGTTGCCTCGGCTCGAGAACTTGGGTACGATTGGGGAAGGTCAACTATGAGCACCCCCTCTCGCCCGATCCCAAGACCAGCCTCTACTAACTGAGATATCCGATTTTGAAAACGTTATGTGCTCTTATTCCAGTTATTAGCCTAGAATTACTATGTTATGCGCACAGTAAACAAGTATAGACTAGATTGCCTAATTTGGAAATAAGCATTGCATATCCGTTTGTCTTGAAAAACACTTTGGAATTTGCTACTCGCAAGTAGGCTAAAATACGGATTTCAACGAGTTTTTCCAACTCAGACAATCCAACCTCCATCCACAGGCATTCAAACAGTTTATCACATAAGCATCTAGCCACATGGTAAGCATGCTGTCATGATAGCATTCACACACATTCGATATGCTAAAGCATGAAAATACTTACATCGTACTCCGTGCCAAAACAATGAACTAGTTAGCAAACATGCATGGTCCTAGTTCATGTCAGATTGACTAATGCAACACATACAGGATGCAATTAGGGTAGGCTCGGCTAACCTAAACATGGCATGTGAAATGCAATTAATTGATGCACGTATTCAATTTGGAATTGAAGTACAAATGCAGTTAGCATGATGTACCGAGCCCGGTGCATGTAAGACAAATGTATGGATGCACGCATGCAGTCATACTGTATGCTAATTTAAACATGCCCTAATCTACCATCATAAGCGGGTAAATAAAAGGAAAGAAAGCAGTGGGGATTGGAAGACATGCACACACACGCACCCACACTTATTACAGATTCGCCCTCGCCCGGAGGGATCAAATAAATATTATAGATAATTAACCTACAAGCTAATTAAATATTACAGTCCATCTAATTAGTTAAGCAAACTAACTAATCTGGGGAAAACAGTAAACCGCCTCGGGAGGAGAGCTTGATGCAATGCATGCTCGGTTTTGCTCGGAAGTACACTGCCATGCGCAAGCTGCCTCTGTTTTCCCTGCTATACTCCTTTGAAGACTGCCAAAGCCTCAGGGTTGCCTCTCTAAGCACTGTGCAGTACCACCGGCTGGGGAGAATGGCCACCGGCCGTAAAAGATGTTCGTCGGCTGAGAATGAATCCATCGGCCACCAATTGTTTGCCGGTCGGCACTCTGTGCAGTCGATCGGCAAAAAGTTCCTGCAGAACCTGTTTGACAGCAGTAGAGGACAGAGCTTTGCATGGCAATGCAATTCAAGCCATATATGCACCAATCATGTCCCTTATCATGTTAGTGACTCAAAGGGACATGCTCCTTGGTTCTCGGACCATCAATCGTGCATTTCCATGCGTGATGGCCTAAGGGACCAAGTGTGCACATTTTGATGTCAAATGTAATGCAAACCAACAAACCAAAGGGGCCCAATTCCTATCACTAGATCAAGGGACAAGACATGCATGCTAGATGCAATGCAACCTAGGCATGCAAGCAAAGGATGCAACACGGGAATGCAAGATGTACATGCAAGCATGCAAACAAACATGCAAGGTAAGCATGCAAGCAAGCAAAGAATGGACTTAAACATGATTTAGGCAGCTCTAATTAGGCTTAAAACAGTGGCCATAATGCTAAGTTCATGAAGGCAAATGTACATACGAGCATGCATAGATACATGGTTCAAGACTTAAGCATAATGAGGCAACTTTCAAGCACACTCAAAAGGGGGAAACATGGACTTATGGCATACATACTAGGCTCTGAAAATCATGCTAAAATGGTGCCAAACCAATTAAACAAAGTAAGCATATCATGCAATTAAGGCCAAAACCTACGGCTCACCAAAGAGGCATTGGACTACACTTATCAAGACCAAACATGGCATGAATTTAATGACCAAGACAGAGTTTTAGTACCTAAAACAAAGCCCAAAAGACCACTTAGATGGCATCTAAATGACTTGAATTCAAAAGCATGCACAATGACCAAACATGGAGCATAAGGCACAACCTTTCAAAGCAACAAAGAGACATCCAAGGCAAGCATACAAGCATGTCTTAGGGACTGAGATTATGCTATAAATGATGCCAAGCTACTAAGATAACTCAAGCAACGCATGCTCAACACTTCTCATTTTCAAAGCCTACAAGCTAACAATGCAAGGGGCTATGCAATACATGGCAAGTATGACTAAAGAAACTTAAAATAGAGCTAAAGCATACAAAAACATGCATTAAAGCTTCACAAAGCTAAGCCTAAAACATGCTAAAACAAGGGCTTACAACCTAAGGCATGTTAAGGCAACAACAAGGCATTACATGGCATGTATGCTAAGCAAGCATGGTGTACCAAAACCAACATACAACAATGCTATTTCATGGAAAAATAAGTATAAATAACAGCCAAGGCATGGTCAACATGAGGCTTAGCTTGGTGCTCATTAAAGAGGCAAAAATGGCCCTTTTCAAGGACAACAAGGAGAGGGGGTGGCCCTCTCCTTCTTGGGACTTCAAGGCACCATCCTTACCACTGAAATCCCTCAAGATTTCAGTGGTGAGGAGGCCCAAACACCAAAGTCCCGGAGCTCACTCAAAATGGCACAAAATGGAGCCTCTCAAGGCTTAGGAGGGGTCAAACACCTCCAAACCACAAAACACTCTAATAAACTATTTAGAGCAGTGAAAAGTAAGACTTTTTTATATTATACACTAAGCTCAAAAACAGTTCTAAGATAGAAAAAAGTAGTATGCAAGGATGGGGTAAAAAGGGGTAAGATTGTTACCCTTGAAGAACCTCTTCAATAATGGTGGACCAGCTGCTCCTCCAAGCTCAAAACCACCCAAGAACCTCAAGAACAGACCTCTGGTCCTTCACAAACTAAGAAAAGGTGTAACACTATGTATTTGTGTGCAATAGTAAGCCTAAACACACACGAATACAAGAGAATGAGAGATATAGATATAGGATAGATACAAAACCCTAAACCAAGAACCAGAGCTTCTCTCACAACTTTTCTAATCTTTTTGTCTAACCCTCAAGCCAAGAGAGGAGGGCTCCTCTTATAGAGAAGCCAATCTTGTAAAGCTTACCAAGGAAGCTAACAAGAAGGCCATCCCTCCATACACGTGTATGGAGGGGAACAAAATGCAATACAGCTGTATTAAAATATCTGCAAAAGCAGATGAACAGTAGTCACCTGCTCAAAATTGCCATTTTGACAAAATGGACTGCCGTCCAGCAACAAAGAATGCCGACCGGCAATATACATTGCCGATGGCAACAAAACACCAGCCGGTGGCCTCTGGCCATGGCCGGTGATGTGTGGGGATGCCTCACAAGGCATTTCCTGCCCCTCCAAGGCAAAACACAAGTGTTTGGTGCAAAACCAGACACTAAACAGTCGAGTTCGGAGATCGTGAGGCAAGGCGCGTAGCCGAGACCTCCGGGAACTTCAAACGAACACAAACATGGATGATCACCGGGTGTTCAAACGGTGACGTCCAAGTCTTGAGGACAGTCAAAAATGGGGTGTCTACAGTTGCCCCTCTTTGACAGAACTCGAAAGTCATAACAATGATGGGAGTGAATGTCAAAGCCCAGAGACGACCTATTTTTGGCAAGGCCGAAAACTTAGACAAACATGCAAAACAAACAAGGTATGCGCCCGAAGGCAGGGGCAAAATGCAAGACAGTGCACGAAGCCGAGCATAACTTATGATCATGCAAAGAAAAGCTGTAACAAAGCACACATGCAACAGTTTTAAGCTAGCATATACCAAACTACACTACAATGCAGAAAGGATGTAAGAGAATTATGCAATTCTCGAGACGTCTCACGCGGAGGATACAATACCTGTCTGGTTCGTCTGGTTCCACCAGCTGCAAATGGACCGTACATACAATATCGTGCCTGTAAAGAAAACAACTTAACAGGTATGATATTGTTAGCAACATGCATGACAATGCAAGAATGAATGCAAAATGATATGCAATATATACAAAACAATGTATAAATAATGCAAATGAAAATGCAATGCAATTGAAATAATGCGAACTACATGCAAAGCAATTGAATCATGATCCAATCATGAGCGGTTTGAAACCACACAAATGTCAAATAGACTGATGGGGGTAACAAGTCCGTCTACCATAGAACGGTCTACTAAACTATGAGTAATGTAGATGGACACAAGAACGAGTATTGGGTGGGATGACATAAGTGGGGTAACGACCCGCTAGAGAAAGAATGATGATCCTAATGCCGGATGCAAAAATTACACTACAATGTAATATCTACAATGGATATGGCATGCAGCCAAACCAAATCTTGCCTAGGAAGGGCATGTACGCAAACAAGACGCGGCTAACATAGAACGGTCTACTGAACTATGCTTTGACACGAGAAGTATGGGCACATACCAGACCAAGCTCAACATGGAAAGGCGCAAGCCATAGATGGAAGGTGATGCAATGAATGCATGCAATCTACAATGCAATATCTACAAATATGCAATGGAAATGGATACTATGGATATGGCACGCGGGCCAAACCAAATCTTGCCTAGGAAAGGCATGTACACAAACAAGCCGCAGCTAACATAGAACGGTCCACTGAACTATGCTTTGACACAAGAAGTATGGGCACATACCAGACCAAGCTCAACATGGAAAGGCGCAAGCCATAGATGGAAGGTGATGCAATGAATGCATGCAAACTACAATGCAATATCTACAAATATGCAATGGAATGGATATTTACAAAAATGCATGACAATGCGGTATGATGCGATATGCTAGGGAAAATGCAATGGATGCATGCAAGCTACAATGGAAATGCATGATAATGCATGTTTATTTTCTACAATGCATGACAATGCAATATTTACCATGTATGCATGACAATGCACTACTTACAATGGATGCATGATAATGCACTATGATGCAACAGCTATGATTGCAGCTTTCCCTATCTTACCAACAGGGCGATATACTAGGTTGGTTCAATATCCATAACTGAGGCGCAGACATGCTGCCTCAACCTATGGGGCTTCCATACATATTTCAAGCCAAGGATACACCCCTGGGTATTTAAACCAGACTTTAGTCTCGGAACTCCCGAACCTTTGCGTTCTAGGCATAAGTCGTTCGAACTCTAGTTTCCACCGTCCCAGTTGGTCTTCTAGGAACTCACCGCAAACACAGGCAAGTGGCTTTACCAGACCACCGAAAGTCATTCGGGCACGACAAACACCAAAGGAATTGCACCTTTAGAGGATTTAAGGTCTCCTAGACCGGGATGCAAAATGTATGCATGACAATGCATGTTTTTGTTTTGTCTTTGTTGTTGTTGTTGTTTTTTTTTTTTTTAATGCAAATGATGCATGATGTTGAAGTGCGCGACGACGCAAGTTTACTTGAAATGCATGACAATGCATGAAAATTTGATGTGCGGCAACGCGCGGCTTTAGATGCATGACAATGCGAATGCACTGAGAATGCATGAAGATGTATGATCTCGAGATGCGCGACAATACACGACTTTTGAGACGCATGACAATGCGATCAAGCGGGTTTATGGTCTCGCCAGACCGCGCGTGTTTTTGGTCCCGCCAGACCCATTTTGGGGCAATGCATGTCAATACGAGTGAACTTGAAATGCGCGACTAAGTGCGGTTTTTAGAGATGCATGACAGCGCACGCTGATGCAAGTGTGTGATAACGCACATCCTTTGAAATGCAAGACAATGCAACTTGAGCGAATTGAAGGTCTCACCAGACCGTGCGTGTTTTTGGTCCCGCCGGACCGTGCGTGTTTAAGGTCTCGCCAGACCATGTGCATGACAATGCATGTGAGGTGTGCAAAATAGCGCAAACAATGAGTGTATGCCAAATGCAATAAGACACGCGAAATGACGTGATGCGTTGGACAACAAGAATGGAATGCGATGCGCAAGACAGTGCAATGCGCTAAACGACGTAATTGAATGCATGTCAAATGCATATGGGGGCAACTTTTGAGTTTTGTAAAAGCCAAAAGGATACGAAAAGGATACACCTTGCATGAATTCGAGTGCCACACACAGAAGACACGGTCCGAGGTCAAAACGGAGGCCGATCGAGCTTCGGAAGTGCACTGTCTTGCACTGTTTTGAGCAATGAAGGCCCTGAACCACACATATAACCCAAACAAGGATGTAGAAGGCTCAAAAACCACTGTAGGACACCACCGGATTACCACCGGCCGTCCATCGGCCCTCATACAATTCCATCGGCACAATATATTGCCGAACGGCAAAGAATTCCTGTATCGGGGCAGTTTTGTCAATTGGCCACGGGTCTTTTAAAATAGGGCTTCTAGCCCTATTTTCGTCACTTCCTCTTGCTCGAAAATTCTTCCCCCTCCCCTCTAGGGCATTTTCCTCCCTTGATTCTCTCATTTTCTTGCGTTCTAGCTCCCGTTTCGTTGTTCGATTCGCGATCTCCTTCGTGTTTCGGACATTTCTAACCGAACGAAACTTTGTTTCGGTGTCCCGTTTTTTATTTCCACCACTCGGGGCTTGTTTCCCTCGAGTTTCCTCGACATCTGTGACTTTTCCGCACCTCGGCTTTTTCGGCCATTTTCGGCCCTCTCGGGGTTGACTTTTTGTTAACTCTTCATATTCTCTCCCATTTTTCCTCATTTCGGCCATTTTCACATTCTCTTCGAGATGGCGGATGATCTTCCACAGGGTGGGGCTCCTCCAGAGCTCAAGATGGATCCCGAGGCCAAGCCCTTGCCGCTTCGCATCCGGCCATTCGATCCGGAGACTTACAGACCGGCGATTCACGTGATGCTCCCCGATGGACTATGCCAGTTCTAGAGCTTCGAGAGGGGCGTAGCACCCGAGCTACTACTCTGTGAGCCAGAGTCACACTTGTCACACGGCGCCTCCGAGGTACATTCTTCCCCCGGTTTCATTTTCCGCAATGTAGAACACTTAAACTGCTATAGTTGATTATGTTCTTTAACTGCTTAGTTTGAATGCACTGATGCACTGTACACTATAGTTGACTGTGAATACACTTGCAACCGATAACTGCTTGAATCTGACACGCGCACACACACTGTACTAGCCCTGAATTGCTCAAACACATTGACACAACACATACTATACTTCACTGTGGACACACCGGCATCCGATATCTGTTTGATTTCTGAAAAACGTGCACACATGCCATATTTTCCCTGAACCACTCAAACACGCTGACACATCACACGTCATAGTTCACTGCTAGTACACCGGCACCCGATGTCTGTTTGAATCTAAAAAACGTGCACACATGCCGTATTTTCCCTAAACCACTCAAACACGCTGACACATCACACGTCGTAGTTCACTGCTAGTACACCGGCACTCGATGTCTGTTTGAATCTGAAAAACGTGCACACATACCGTATTTGCCCTGAACCACTCAAACACGCTGACACATCACACGTTGTAGTTCACTGCTAGCACACTGACACCCAATGCCGGCTTTACATTTGAAAACACGCACACACACACTATATCTGTATGCTTCTCAAAACTGCATCTTGACTATTGCTTCGTAATTGTTGTTTTTGATTACAGGGGGACTCCCATACCACCCGCGGGTATGGGAATATCGTCGCCTGAGACTGGTACGCGGAGTTGCCAGATGCGGTTCACCACATCGTCGACGATGTGAGGCCCCTGACTTTTGTAAACCTTATTAGGTCCCTAAAATTTTGAATTTATTACAATAAAGCCCTTTGTTCGTCGATTATTTGCAAATTAAGCACTAGAACTGAAAAACGCATCACGTGCGAATCCATACAAACCCTAATCGATCCTGGAAGCTTAGAAATCACTTCTAACACTCTAATATTAATTACTTAACTCTCAAATTTTAGATTAATCGCTCTAAACCTTAACTTTCGATTTTCACAGTCATCGTTCGGTTAATTACCTTTAAATTCAACAGCAAGATAATACAAAACTGAATTATTTTACACTTGAAATAGATACTTTAATTGAACCCTAGCCCTCACATTTTTATTAAATCACAAATTGACCCCAAACAAGTACTATTATATATTTTTATATATACACTTGTACCCAAAAATCTTTTTTAATAATATATTTTACAATTTTCAAGATTTGTACAATATATATATATATATAACATGTCCATCAATTCACCATCACATGGCTAGCCATCATACCCCCCTCCCCCTAGACTATAATCATTGTACTTTAAAATCTCTTGAAATCTTGGAGCAATAATGACTTTGGTACCTATAAAGATTTGCTATATATATGTTTGTACTTCTAACTAGAAAATATTTACATTAGTCCTAGACCTAACTAGATCACAATTAAATACATCATTAAGTTCTAATCCTCCTCATTTCATTACATTTAATGTGAAGCCCCGGAAAAATGTATTTTCTTTAAAAATCCTTACATTTGAATTATTTACTTAAAGCCCCTTAGTTTCTTAAATTATTTCGAATCTTGCCAGTTAGCATTTTTAATTTTGATTAGAATAAGAATATCCTAGCCAGATTAGGTTTCCTAACCTAATTTAATTTAATTCTACATAAGTAAGGTCCCAATACATGTATTTAACTCTAAGCCTTCACTCTTTTTTTTTAAATTCAAAACTTACCCAAAAGCTAGTACTTGTATCTTGTACCTTGGTATGCCATCAATCTTGCTATATATATATATACATATACACCTAGGAGAATGTGCCTAGAACTTAAAATAATTAAAAAATTAGTCCATTCACATCCCTATGGCTAGCCCTTCCTTAGAGGAGGTGAAAAATCTATTTCCAAGACACACCATCATGAGATTCTAGGAAAAATACAACCTAGTGACCTACCTAGGATGCAAAATCCAAGAATTGGTTTTATTACAACTAGATGTGGCCTAAACCAATGGAACACACCTCCTAAGTCCCTTCCATTCCTTTAGAATTCAAGCAAAAATCCTAACTTTCCATCCAATTCCAACTAAAGGGCTTTTATGTCCTTTTACCCCAAATTTGCCTATATATACCACACCCTCCCTAGCTTGCAAACATACACACAACACACTCACTCACACACATTTTGGTTAGAGAGAGAGAGCAAGGAAGAGAAATCTAGAGGAGAAGAATGAGGAAGAAAAGAGAGTTTCTTGTGCTAAGCTTAGTAGGTAAGCCACCGACACAACCTTCTCTTCATTCTCTTTTCTAATGCATGTTCTTTTTAAAGATTTTAAGTGATGTTTCAGATCTGTTATTATCATGTTCTTATGTTAAAAATATCAAGATTTGAGTATTATTTCCATCTCTCTTGTGTTTTACCCATTTTTGCACAAAATCGTCTTCTTTTGTACCAATCTCTCAACTTTTCAAAGGCACTCTTTCAAACAGATTTTCTAAGTTAAACATGTAATAGTTAGCATATTTATTGACAAAAGGAATGAAACTTTCCCCTGGTGGAACCCCCTTTTTCATAAATCTTCTTAATTTGGGCATTCTACCTTAGAACCTATTTTTACAGCCAACTTTCGAAAATTCCAGAAAAATGTACAAAAATATTCTGAACCTCCATTTTATGTCAAAACCTTCCTTTAGAGTTAGCTTTCAACTAAAATTGGTTTCATCGAAAAATATTGAGCGGTTTGCAAGAAAATCAAATTTTTGTAACGGTCGACAGATCTGGACAGATTCTGGACAGCGCTGGAATATTTTCTAAACAACTTAAAATCTGGAAAAGTAATCCCATTTCCGAAAAATGTTCTAGAAACTAGATCAAATTCTCTACCAACCATAGGAAGGTCAAGTCCGGTGAAGGATCTAAGATAGTCCTTTCATTTTAATCTTTATGTGATACTAAATTTGGAAAATTTGTTATGCATGGATGTTTTATGTCCTTCTATTCATAAAAATGTTTATTAGCTTATGATCATATCTTGGCATGATATTATATGTGTTGTGGTTATGTTATTTAGCTCCTCATCTTAAGAATGCATGCTTGTATGGATATTATTGTCTTATAAGTTGGACTAACCTTGACTTAAAACTTTTAACTCAACGGGAAACCTAATTGGGAGGCTATTGGGTTTTCGAGCACTTGAGTAATGAAAAGATGAGAATATGTGTTATATGGATTGATTGGGATGCGTTCCCTACTTGAAGGTTAAGTATTGCGCGAGTGGTTTTCGAAACCCTTGAACGGAGCGGTTGTATTCGGACCCTAGGTATTTGGTGCGAGGAGAGATTTGGGCAAGGCCCTATTTTACCGTCTCTTTTGAGGCCCTGCGGTTGGCGCTACGCGATATATAACCGTTGGTAGGCATCCGAGGTTAGTTCTGCAACAAAGCAGCAAAAGATGGGGCATACCGAATAATCCGCGTCCGATTCTTGTGGTTGGGAAGACGAAATCTCTTTGGGGGATTTCTAGTTTACTAACATCTAACTTGTAACCATTTATTTATTTACTTATTTGAATATCATGCTTTACTACTTGATGTTATATCTGTGATTATGTATTGGACTGGGGAAAAAGGGGTGGGGTGTGTGTATGTGTTTACTGGGCATTCAAAGCTCACGGCGTGTCATGCCAGGTGCTGAAGAGGAGTTTATAGCTGGAGACGACGAGCCTAAAACCTTCAAAGACTTTTGGCCATCTTAGGAAAGTTAGAAATCCCTTTTGATATTTTGTAAGGCTCATGTGAAGATTTAAATTTTCCTTTTGGGATGTAATGTAATGGAACAAGCCTTTGGAATTAAGAATATTCGAGGTTGTTATGTACTTATGTTCTATATATTTATATGTATGAACCTTATCGTTGCTTATGAGGCCTTGTGTCAATACCTTTTAAGATCTGTCAAAAGGGTAGCGCGTTGCCTAAGAAAGCCGGACTTAGAAGGGAGGCTAATTTGACTCCTCCGGCGATCTAGGATCTTACTTGGTTATTGACCATAGGACTCATTAGTGACTCTCCTTTGAATACAACCAATAGTGTAGATTCGGGGCGTCACAGACGAGGTGGGTTTCGGCATCTTCTGCAGGGGCCTTTCCTAGCTTACCACCTACAGGCCCTTGCTTGCTGCTTTAGTGGAGAGGTGGTGGGATACCACCAACTCCTTTCACTTCTCCATCGTAGGGGACATGACGATGACCCCTTATGACTTCTCGATGCTTACTGGCATCGGGGTAGGGGGGGATCCGATTCCCTTCGACACCGATATGGGTGAGTGGGACGCCGCCCAGCTGTACTTGCTCGGCACTCAGCCTCCCCTTGCTCGAGCAGGGTTTTTCAAATACTCGTGGTTCGAGAGCCAGTTTCGGATTCAGCGAGCCTTGGCGGAGGAGGCGCAGATGATCCCAGAGGAGGTGGATCAGTATGCGCGGGGCTTCATCTTGATTCTGCTAGGGACGACCCTTTTCGCCGACCGGGCGAACACTGTGCCTCTATGTCTGTTGAGCACACTGGTAGATGTCAAGCGAATCCACCGCTATGACTGGGGTGGCGCAGGCTTGGCCACATTGTACAGTTACATGAGCTCTTCTTCCCGCCTCAACGGACAGCTTCTTGGCGGATACTGGCGAGCTTGGGAGGTACATCTTCTTCCCCTTTTACATTTCTGCTTTCTGCTTTACATTTTCTGTATTCTGTACATTGCACACACCACGGTCTGCCTCTTACTGACTATATACTGCACACGCGGCACACACATATACTCTGCTTTACACTGATTGTACACTGAGCACACTGTACACTTTGCACAATACACTGCACAACACACGGCTCTGCCATGCTTGCTTTATTCTGTATTCTGCTTTATCTGATAGTCATACTGATATCTGTTCTGCAGTTGTGGGTCTACGCCTACTTTCCCAAGCTTGCCCCAGTACCCGATGTGGAGATCCCGCTCGACGTCCCCTTTTCTCGTCGCTTTGACATGCGGTGTGTGTGGAGACCCTGGGAGTCTTTCATCTTTTTCCGCCGCTACTTTGGCACCATCACCGCCGCGGAGGTATGTTCAACTTTAGAGTTTGTTTAAGCTTCGCTTTAGCACTGTATTTTCGATAACAGATAGATAACAAACTGCATTTGTACCTGCAGATCACCTGGCAGCCTTGGGCTCTGTTGCCGACCGTGGTGAGGGATCACTATGAGAGTGCTGAGGAGATTGCCCGTCTCCAGATTCTGTTGGAGGGCCCGGTCTGTCAGGCTTGGTACCTGGGGGAGCGCTTCTTGCGTCAGACCCTGGGTTTACCGAAGCAGATAGTTCCGGGTCCGCCTCCTACACATATGAGGCATAGAAAGAGGCTTTCCCTCGCGCACCTAAGAGAGTATACCGTTGGCTGGGGCGCGGAGCGTCACAGAGACGAGGGCGACTTTGCCGAGTACGTCCGGACCTACATCATACGACCCTTAGGCGGTGGTCGCCGAGCTGAGAGGGAGAAGCCAGCAGCGCCGGCAGCTGAAGCGGGAGTGTCGAGGAGGGCTCGAGTCCGTGGCAGGGGCGGAGTTCAGAGAGGGCGGGGGACCGGCTGGCCTGCTCTGCCCACTTCACTAACATGCAGAGGGCAGGGTGGGGCGACCTACCAGATCCCCTTTGCTCCTCCCCCGGCTGATCACGAGTTGGTCGGTATCCCTGACTTGCCTCCGGTATGTATTACTTCATTTCGCATCTTGTACTGTTATTTCATTTCAGTTTATTTGATATTCCGCAGAATACTGATGCATCTGATTTTTTTTACAGGCTTCCTCCGAGTATACCCGGTAGTCATTGGAGTTGAATGCCTCCATGATGGGGATGCTACAGCGGACCTTCGACCTCCTGGCCCTCTACAGTATTCCAGTATGTTCTTTCTGACCACAGTCTCAAACCATACGTAAACTGCTTCACATAATCTGACACACAACACAACAGCTGATAAACTGTTCATAGCATTCATACACTGTATTCACATACTGTACTTATACACTGCATTCTGAACTGATATACTGCTCACGGCATTCACACACTGTACTCATACACTGTATTCGGCACTGATTCACTACTCACGGCGTACTCATACACTGTATTCTGCACTGATTCACTGCTCACACTGTACTCATACACGATATTCTACACTGATTCACTGCTCATATTATACTCATACACGGTATTCTGCACTAATTCACTACTCACATTGTACTGATGCATTTGCCTTTCATGCTTTTCAGCCTCCTTTCCAGATCCCTCCGGTGGGTGGTGCTCCAGCTGGGCCCTCTATTCCTGTTCGAGGAGGGCGTGGAGACACTGGACATCCCCGTGCTAGGGCGGGGCATGCTCATGGCACCCATTCCTGATGACGAGGATGATGAGTCCGAGTCCGAGTCCGAGTCCAAGGTAGAGGCAAAGGCGAGATCATCTGAAGAAGAGACCGAAGACGGTTCAGACTCAGGTTCAGATGATGGTGTCGACGACGATGCTCCTAGACCTTTGTCCAGGAAGAGGGCGAGGACAGATCCCCAAGCCCGAGACTACTGATGACGACCCAGACTTTTGCTGTTTTTCTTCTATTTTGTACTTTTTTCTTTTTCTTTTTTTTTAGTTGGTAGCCCCAGTATCTTGTACCGCCGTAGGCGGGTTTTTGTTTTCTTCAAAACTTTGTACTTGAACAAGATTATATGAAATGAAACAAACTCTTTTTGTCTAAAAAAGTGTTATATCTGTACATTCCATACTTTGCACTGCATTGTATCATGCTGCATCACATCACAATGGGATTGATTTGTTGTCTGAAAATCAAATATTTGCATTGTAGTAACCAGGTAATGAACCAGTTAATAGCAAGCCACTCATGCAAACCACTGTTTAACCTGAACACACAGCCCACAACATAATACTTGGTTTATTCTGCACACAGCAAACCTTGACCAAACAACCCCAATCTAACAAGACGAACTACGAAGGTGAAACCGGCTGAAATTGAAGCATACTCAGATGCTCCAAATTTTCCTTTTCTTCTTTTGTTGCGCCTAAATGTAGAGAATGGCACAGCACTCTGAGCATAAGCAATTTTTTTGAAATGAAGAAGGGTTTTCAACCGGGGTATCAAGCCTGCAACTGAACACAGCGAGAAAGACTCAAACAAAAGGTACATGACCCAAACACAACGAGACTCGCCCGGAAAAGACTCAAGACAAGGATTGCGACAAAACAAAGCGAAAGACACGACTCACGGACGCGTTTACAAGAATGAGAGACCTCAGATCACGAGGAGCCAGTTTTCCCGGGTTTTGTTCCCACCCTTTCTGATTTGTGATTCTCACATCGCTCGGCCCTCAGGCTCGGTTTTTCTCTCAAAACCCTCTTTCTCACTTCTCTCTCCACTTACACCTCTCTATTCTTTATTCTCTCATTTTTCATCCCTCCCCAGGGTGATTGATGGATGAATAAGGAGTTGCGGGTTCGTGCCCAACACCGTTAGCTCACGGCTATTTCTTCCGGTGGATAGAGTGCCCTTCTGGCAAGTATGTTGATGGTGGGGAAAAGACAGAAGACCTGACTCAATTGCGCCCCTAGTTCGTCACTTTGACCATTTTTTGTTTTCTAAAATAGTTTTGACCAAAATGCGAGTCGGATTAACATACTTATTCGATTTTTGATTTGAAAATCATGCAAGTCAGGCTGTGAGCACTGAAAATTTTCCCTTTTGGGTCCAAGAAGATGGTCCGATTTTTGGAAAATGAAATAGTTTTCGAGAAAATAGTCAACTTCAGTAAAAAATTTCAAAAACTATTTTTGCAAACAATCAATGCTCGACGAGCACGAAACTTACCCTCGAGATGCGCAACCTCGGATCGGAGGCAATGGAAAATTGCCCCTGGTTTGGATGGTAACTTGCGGCAACGGAAAGTTGCCCCTTGTTTGGATGGTGCCGCAGCATGCTGTAAACTGCTTTTATCAATGACAATTGAGCTCCGAAGACAATGGTCTGAACCAATATATGGACACAGTCACTGTAAGGGCAATGGTAGCTAGACTTCAGGATGAAGTTGCCTACGTATCCCAAACATGGGAATTAAGTCTACGTAGTTCACGGTTGTTACAACCGAATTGTCGGATGCAGAGGAAGCAAGGATGATCAAAACCATTACATGGGCTGGGGCGCTGTGAAAGCATTGGGGGCTGGACTTCAGAATGAAGTTGCCTACGTATCCCAAACATGGGAATCAAGCCTTACGTAGTTCCGGTTAAGGTACACTTGGGTATTTTAACCTTCACTTTTTAGGCTCTAACTTTTGCCAAGGCGCCTGTTGCAGGTTTTCGACCTTGCGAGCTTCTTTTTCTACTTTTTTTTTTCAATTTTTTTCATTTCTCTTTTTTTTCATTTTTTTTATTCTTTTCTTTGATTTTCTTTTTTTTTTGCATTTTTTCATTCTTTTCTTTCCTTTTTTTTTTTTTTTTGCATTTTTTCTTTCTTTTCTTTCTTTTTTTTTTTTGCATTTTTTCTTTCTTTTCTTTTTCTTGCTCTAACTTTTGCCTGGGTCGCCCTTCCGGGTTTTCAGCCCAGCGAGCCTCTCAAAGGGTAAAAGTGTAGCATAGTCCATGCCAAATGGCTTTGAGATCCTGAAGTCTTCTGAGTCCAGGAGAATGGATGTTGTACTGATTTGCAGAAGGATCCATCATGGTCGCTTCACGAGCCTCTGCCGGTGAGATCTAATCTTCTTGATCTGAATTTGGTACCTCTTGCTCGAGGGTTGCATCAAATCGGGCCGCACAAGCCTTTCATGGCAGTTAACTGTTGAACGCTTTGAATGGATTCCAGGTTCGAAACAGATAGGTTGAATCTCAAGGCTGAGAACGATCCTAGACTGCACAATCTCAAGAGCAATTCCACACAAGTCTTCACAGGACCACGCAAAATATTTTGTTTTTTGAAAGTTTTTAAGAAAGCGACAAATCGCTCGCGCTGAAGATAGTGTGAAACCAGTCTGGATCAAGCCAGGGTCCTTCTCAGTACTCACGCTGACAAGCATGATTTCATTCATAAAAAGGCTTAACATGCCTATCTTTCTCTCAAATATGATCAAGTTTTGCAAAACCCGAGGAATTCCTTCCTCTTCGTTTTTACCACCGCAGTGCTCAAAAAGGGGTTTTGAAAAAAAACTTAGGTCATTACAATGATGCTCAAGGCACAAGAGAGTAGGTAGAATGTACTGCCGTTCCATTCACATCCTCTGGCACAACTAACTCACACTGAAAGCAAGCATGAAAATGAGATAGCCACAGCTATTTTATTCAGATTTGTTGGTATAACTGGCTCTTGGGCAGAGACAGACTCAAAAACCAAAAACGGGTAATTATAAGACAAAACGGTGCTCGAGGCAACAACCCCGGAATCACCTGACATTCTATACAAAAGAGGGGGTTGACATCGCTATAACAAGACAGACCCGTAAGCAAAAGGACTAACTCAAGACAATGAGACAGACTCAAAACAACACAAAAGACTGACTTGACACCCCAGCCAGAATTTACAAAATTAGTATTCACAGATGCTCAAAAATGCGTGCCAGACGCCATATCCAAAATGCACCAGGCACTGCCCGCAGGCGGTTCACCCTCCGATTACATACTCGCAGTATCTGTGTCCTCAAAATCCAATAACTGGGTAGTAACGGACTTGGCGGAGGTAGGTGGGAGGATAACCTCGTTGTCAATCAAATCCTGTACCTCATGACGGAGGCGAAAGCAATTATCGGTAGCATGACCAGTTTGTTGGTGGTACTCGCAGTATTGAGTAGCATCGTGCGTAGCAGGGAGATTCTTCGAGAGGGGCCGAGGCTCCAAGGGTTTAAGGTGTCCCCTCTCAGCAAGGATCTAGAGTGCCTTGGACAATGGCATATAAAGAGCATGAAAGACCCTACGCCCTCGGGGCAGGTACTTCGAAGTCTGAGTATTTTTGCTAGACGCACTAGCGAACGGGTCGACAGGCACTGCCTTAACTTTTTGGTCCTTCCCAGGTGCAGGGTTGGGAGCAGAAGGAACTGTTCTGGCATGACGGGGCCTGTCCCGGTTTTCTGACTAACTTGAACTACCCTCATGTGGAGTGGGGAAAGCATCCTCCACAGCTTTTGTCACAACTGCAGATACCTGTTGCTTGTTCATCCCCGCGGCTTTCAAAGCCTCGACTGCCCACAGCAGCTGTTCACTAGGATCGGCGTCTACCTTCATTTTGTCTTTACCTCTGGCCTCGGCCTGATCAAGGGTTTGGGTTGACGTTGACATGTCATTGTTATAGTTGGAGGCCATCTCCGATTGGCTGAGTTCAATCACGATCCGTCCCAACAGCGGGGGCTCCTGGGGCGTAAAACTTCCGGCATATGGTGCGGCTGGTGGCAAAGCGGACATCCCATAGGCGAGATCCGCCACGGACCTCTGGAGATCACCTATCATCCCCATTAGTTCAAATGTAGTAGGCTCGCGAGCCTAATATAGTTGAGGGGTCCAAACCGGGTGTGTAGCAGGCGACCTAGGTGGATGCGACATATCAATATTGGTCTCACTTTGTGGAGTGATTCCTTGACCCAACGCGGCTGTCATAACCACGATCTCTTCTGAATTCTGCGTCATCATAGGTCTTGCCTCGGCAAGAGGGAACACTGACTATTCTGGAACTCTCAAAACTAAAAAGAAAAACAAGCAGCATTTCAGCCCAAACGGATCAAACACAGGTGCAGCCGAACAACTGTACTCTACTACTGATCACTGTTCCCCAGAAATCACTGTCTCACAAAACACTGAATCGGATATCCACAGATATAACTGATTCTCACAAATACTGATACTGGTGCCCTCAGGCCTAATACTCAAACTTGCAAACTGATATGTGCATTCCTGTAGAGATACACTCTAAAAGCACGTAGCAAATAAACGAGAGCCAATACACCCCTATGTTGGGGTAGGGTTTCCCTGTCCTATTTCATCAGGAGCTAGGGTTTCACTATGCACGCAGCGGTTTCAAACAACCTAACATCGGGTAAGCAACCTGTCCTATTTTGGAATGGTCACTATGGATTCCGAATATGCACTAGGTTGAATGGTTGGAAGGGTGCTCCGACAAAACCGGGGTTCATGTTCCCATACTGGAAGAGCCCGCAACCGGTAAGCCTTATGGCATGTTTTGACAAAGTCAAGCCTCCGGCAAACCGCTCAGGAATAGCAGATGGCCAACATGGTGTTCTAGGCGCACCAATGCACATGCCATGCAAAGAGACACATAAATGAAGTCAAAACAGGATATCACGAGTTCGAGTCAAGCTCTCTAAACTCCCCAGCAGAGTCGCCAAACACTGTAGACGTCCCCGAACGCCCCGGGAGGGTGAGTCCCGTTCTGTTCATATTGGGCTTACTACAGTTCGGACTCAATTTTCGTCATGGTTCTTAATCTTGAACCAAAGAGTCCAAATCCGGCAAATCGTTTTGAGAAAAATAGATTTTGAAAGAAGTACCAAACATGGACTGCTTTGCTAGATACAGAGTCACCACCTAAATATTTTTTATGGGAAAGTTTAGGAAACCCTAACTCGGTGCCAAAGG
The DNA here is from genome assembly GCA_022316695.1 of Camellia oleifera. NCBI lineage: Eukaryota > Viridiplantae > Streptophyta > Magnoliopsida > Ericales > Theaceae > Camellia > Camellia oleifera. Next base: position 170,968,105 of record CM039315.1, read on the forward strand.
CCACGTGTCCGTCATCACCAAAGTTGCCTCGGCTCGAGAACTTGGGTACGATTGGGGAAGGTCAGCTATGAGCACCCCCTCTCGCCCGGTCTGAAGACCGGCCTCTACTAACCGTGATATCCGATTTTGAAAACGTTATGTGCTCTTATTCCAGTTATTAGCCTAGAATTACTATGTTATGCGCACAACAAACAAGTATAGACTAGATTGCCTAATTTGGAAATAAGCATTGCATATCCGTTTGTCTTGAAAAATACTTTGGAATATTCTACTCGCAAGTAGGCTAAAATACGGATTTCAACGAGTTTTTCCAACTCAGACAATCCAACCTCCACCCACAGGCATTCAAACAGTTTATCACATAAGCATCTAGCCACATGGTAAGCATGCTGTCATGATAGCATTCACACACATGCGATATGCTAAAGCATGAAAATACTTACATCGTACTCCGTGCCGAAACAATGAACTAGTTAGCAAACATGCATGGTCCTAGTTCATGTCAGATTGACTAATGCAACACATACAGGATGCAATTAGGGTAGGCTCGGCTAACCTAAACATGGCATGTGAAATGCAATTAATTGATGCACGTATTCAATTTGGAATTGAAGTACAAATGCAGTTAGCATGATGTACCGAGCCCGGTGCATGTAAGACAAATGTATGGATGCACGCATGCAGTCATACTGTATGCTAATTTAAACATGCCCTAATCTACCATCATAAGCGGGTAAATAAAAGGGAAGAAAGAAGTGGGGATTGGAAGACATGCACACACACGCATCCACACTTATTACAGATTCACCCTCGCCCGGAGGGACCAAATAAATATTACAGATAATTAACCTACAAGCTAATTAAATATTACAGTCCATCTAATTAGTTAAGCAAACTAACTAATCTGGGGAAAACAGTAAACCGCCTCGGGAGGAGAGCTTGATGCAATGCATGCTCGGTTTTGCTCGGAAGTACACTGCCATGCGCAAGCTGCCTCTGTTTTCCCTGCTATACTCCTTTGAAGACTGCCAAAGCCTCAGGGTTGCCTTTCTAAGCACTGTGCAGTACCACCGGCTGGGGAGAATGGCCACCGGCCGTAAAAGATGTTCGTCGGCTGAGAATGAATCCATCGGCCACCAATTGTTTGCCGGTCGGCACTCTGTGCAGTCGATCGGCAAAAAGTTCCTGCAGAACCTGTTTGACAGCAGCCGAGGATAGAGCTTTGCATGGCAACGCCATTCAAGCCATATATGCACCAATCATGTCCCTTATCATGTTAGTGACTCAAAGGGACATGCTCCTTGGTTCTCGGACCATCAATCGCGCATTTCCATGCGTGATGGCCCAAGGGACCAAGTGTGCACATTTTGATGTCAAATGCAATGCAAACCAACAAACCAAAGGGGCCCAATTCCTATCACTAGATCAAGGGACAAGACATGCATGCTAGATGCAATGCAACCTAGGCATGCAAGCTAAGGATGCAACACGGGAATGCAAGATGTATATGCAAGCATGCAAACGAACATGCAAGGTAAGCATGCAAGCAAGCAAAGGATGGACTTAAACATGATTTAGGCAGCTCTAATTAGGCCCAAAACAATGGCCATAATGTTAAGTTCATGAAGGCAAACGTACATACAAGCATGTATGGATACATGGTTCAAGACTTAAGCATAATGAGGCAACTTTCAAGCACACTCAAAAGGGGGAAACATGGACCTATGGCATGCATACTAGGCTCTGAAAATCATGCTAAAATGGTGCCAAACCAATTAAACAAAGCAAGCATATCATGCAATTAAGGCCAAAACCTACGGCTCACCAAAGAGGCATTGGACTACACTTATCAAGACCAAACATGGCATGAATTTAATGACCAAGATAGAGTTTTAGCACCTAAAACAAAGCCCAAAAGACCACTTAGATGGCATCTAAATGACTTGAATTCAAAAGCATGCACAATGACCAAACATGGAGCATAAGGCACAACCTTTCAAAGCAACAAAGAGACATCTAAGGCAAGCATACAAGCATGTCTTAGGGACTGAGATTATGCTATAAATGATGCCAAGCTACTAAGATAACTCAAGCAACGCATGCTCAACACTTCTCATTTTCAAAGCCTACAAGCTAACAATGTAAGGGGCTATGCAATACATGGCAAGTACGACTAAAGCAACTTAAAATAGAGCTAAAGCATACAAAAACATGCATTAAAGCTTCACAAAGCTAAGCCTAAAACATGCTAAAACAGGGGCTTACAACCTAAGGCATGTTAAGGCAACAACAAGGCATTACATGGCATGTATGCTAAGCAAGCATGGTGTACCAAAACCAACATACAACAATGCTATTTCATAGAAAAATAAGTATAAATAACAGCCAAGGCATGGTCAACATGAGGCTTAGCTAGGTGCTCATTAAAGAGGCAAAAATGGCCCTTTTCAAGGACAACAAGGAGAGGGGGTGGCCCTCTCCTTCTTGGGACTTCAAGGCACCATCCTTACCACTGAAATCCCTCAAGATTTCAGTGGTGAGGAGGCCCAAACACCAAAGTCCCGGAGCTCACTCAAAATGGCACAAAATGGAGCCTCTCAAGGCTTAGGAGGGGTCAAACACCTCCAAACCACAAAACACTCTAATAAACTATTTAGAGCAGTGAAAAGCAAGACTTTTTTATATTATACACTAAGCTCAAAAATAGTTCTAAGATAGAAAAAAGTAGTATGCAAGGATGGGGTAAAAAGGGGTAAGATTGTTACCCTTGAAGAACCTCTTCAACAATGGTGGACCAGCTGCTCCTCCAAGCTCAAAACCACCCAAGAACCTCAAGAACAGACCTCTGGTCCTTCACAAACTAAGAAAAGGTATAACACTATGTATTTGTGTGCAATAGTAAGCCTAAACACACACGAATACAAGAGAATGAGAGATATAGATATAGGATAGATACAAAACCCTAAACCAAGAACCAGAGCTTCTCTCACAACTTTTCTAATCTTTTTGTCTAACCCTCAAGCCAAGAGAGGAGGGCTCCTCTTATAGAGAAGCCAATCTTGTAAAGCTTACCAAGGAAGCTAACAAGAAGGCCATCCCTCCATACACGTGTATGGAGGGGAACAAAATGCAATACAGCTGTATTAAAATATCTGCAAAAGCAGATGAACAGTAGTCGCCTGCTCAAAATTGCCATTTTGACAAAATGGACTGCCGTCTAGCAACAAAGAATGCCGACCGGCAATATACATTGCCGATGGCAACAAAACACCAGCCGGTGGCCTCTGGCCATGGCCGGTGATGTGTGGGGATGCCTCACAAGGCATTTCCTGCCCCTCCAAGGCAAAACACAAGTGTTTGGTGCAAAACCAGACACTAAATAGTCGAGTTCGGAGATCGTGAGGCAAGGCGCGTAGCCGAGACCTCCGGGAACTTCAAACGAACACAAACATGGATGATCACCGGGTGTTCAAACGGTGACGTCCAAGTCTTGAGGACGGTCAAAAATGGGCTGTCTACAGGTCAAAGGTAAGCACAAGGTGGAAACAGGGGCTGACCTAGTTGAACAACTGCTGTGGGCAGTCGAGGCTTTGAAAGCCGAGGGAATGAATAAGCAACAGGTATTCGCAGTCGCTGCCAAGACTGTGGATGATGCCTTCCCCACTCTAACTGAAGGCAGTTCAAGCCAGGCAGAAAACTGGGATAGGCCCTGTCATGCCAGAACAGTTTTTTCCACTCCCAACTCTACACCTGGGAAAGATCAGAAAGCCAAGGCAGTGCTTGCCGACCCTTTCGCTAGTGCGTCTAGCAAGAATTCTCAGACTTCAAATTACCTGCCTCGAGGGCACAGAGTCTTCCACGCCCTCTACATGCTGTTGTCTAAGGCACTCCAGGTCCTGGCCGAAAGTGGGCATCTTAAACCCCTCGAGCCTCGGCCTCTCCGAAGAATCTCCCTCTCACACATGATGCTACCTTGTATTGCGCGTACCACCAGCAAACCAGTCACGCTTCGCCTTCACCATGAAGTGCAAGATTTTATCAACATTGAGGTTATCCTCCCACCCACCTCAGCGAGGTCTGTCACTGCTGGGTTGTTGGACTTTGAGGACATTGCGAGTATGTGATCGGGGAGTGAACCACCTGCGGGTGACCCTCGACGTATTTTGGATGTGGCGTCTGGCATGCATTTTTGAGCACCTGCGAATGCTAGTTTTGTAATTTCTGGTTTGGATGTCGAGTCAGTCTTTTATTTTAGTTTGAGTCTTTCTCATCGTCTTGAGTCAGTTCTTTTTGCTTAAGAGTCTGTCTTGTCGTAGCGAGTCAGTCCTCTTGTATAGGATGTCAGGTGATTCCGGGGTTGTTGCCTCAAACACCGTTTTTGTTTTCTTTTGAGTCCGTCTCTGCTGTAGAGCCAGTTGTAATCAGGAAATCTGAATGAAACAGCTGCGGCTATCATGTTTTCCGTGCTTATTGCTACCTTGAGCCAGTTATGCCAGAGGATTTTAATGAAATGGCGAAGCATCTCACTTACTATTCTATGCTCTAAACTCATTGTATTGACCTAAGTCTTTCAAAACTTTTTTTGAACACAGCGGTGATGAAAACGAAGAGGAAAGAATTCCTCGGGTTTTGCAAAACTTGATCAATTGAGAGAAAGTGAAGCATGCTAAGCCTTTAATGAATGAAATCATGCTTGTTAGCGTGAGTACTGAGAAGGACCCTGGCTTGATCCAAATTGGTTCTACACTATCTTCAGCTCGAGCGATTTGTCACTTTCGTAAAAATTTTCAAAAAACAGATGTTTTGCGCGGTCTTGTGAAGACCTGTGTGGAATCGCTCTTGAGATTGTGCAGCCCAAGATCGCTCTCAGCCTCAAGATTCAATCCATTTGTTTTCAAACCTTGAACCCATTCAGAACGTTCAACGATTAATCATCAAGAGAGGCCCGTGTGACCAGATCAGAAGCAGCCCTTGAACTAGGGGCAAGAAAAGTCAGATAAAGAAGCTTGTGAAGTTAGATCAGGAGCACCCCTCGAACTAGGGGCGAAAATGTCAGATGTGCTCGAAGAGTCAAAGACGACAATCGACAATGTGGGAGCCGAATAAGTAGAAGAGCCGGGAGATGCATACCCCAGAAACTAAATGCTACTCGGCCTCATATTGCGTAACGAGGGCGCCGAATGCGTTAGTGGAGCCGAATAGAAAGGGGTCAGTAGGTCCGAATGAATATAAGGTGAATGGGATAAAAGTAGGCTCAGGCCCCGAGGCCCAAAAAAGTAAGTATAATACAAAAACCACAAATCTAGAAAGGTACGTAAGAATCACTCCACTTAACTTAGACAAGAAGCTATCTTGAGTGTCTGAACTAACTTGTCCGTCGGAGTGCTAATTCCAGCACCCCCGACCGGAGTGTTTCCATCTTTTCAGGTGACTAGCTAAGGATCTCCAGCGTCTCCCAGGATCTGAAGAGTATTTCCAAACCACTTCTCCACAACTGGCGCCGTCTGTGGGAATACTCAAATACATCCATGGCAGGCGTGACCGAAGATCCTCCGATAGCCACTAACAAGACCGCACAAAGAGGTGACCTCATTCCAGCCAACCCGCTTGGACAACAAACCATTGCAGCAAGACCAGCCTCAGACTTCCGCTCACCATCAAACCCAACGCAAAAGACAATACAGGCGACCATGGCACAAGCTAGCCAAACCAAACAGAGGTTGGACAACATCATCTCTGAGAATGAATGCCTTCGTTGCGATCTGGCCTCGGAAATAGCAAAATCCAAACGAACGGTGCGCCAGGCTTCCGAGCGACCCCCGAGGGCAGATGATCGACGATCCTGGGCCCCACAGCAAGAAACTGACGGCCGTTATACGACAATAGATCCTCTTACGGAGTTGGTAAAGGGCGAACGTCTTCACCAATGCGTCCGGAATAATGTGGTCGAAACACCTGCCCCTCCGCAGGATGCATCTCCGTTTGACACCGTCCACATGATATACAACCTGCCAGTAGCCCCGACCGTACATGCAATCCAATCACATCCAGGTCCTCAACAGCAGCTCACGCCAGCAAAGCGGCCTCAAGAAACACCAAGTATCACCTTTGACGATTCCGATCTAATCGGTGTAGCACTCCCTCACATCGATCCATTGGTTGTTGAGCTGCGCGTAAACTGGTTCACCGTCGAATGCATTCTTATTAACCAGCGCAGTACCTCGGAGGTTATGTATTATAAAACCTTCACCAAACTCGGATTCAACGAGTCAGACCTGACTCCGGCCCCTTATCCACTATTCGGCTTCAATGCCACTCCAGAGTACCCCTTGGGAAAGATCCGCTTGCCCGTTCGAGCTGGCTCCAGAATGGTGAATATGGAATTCTTGGTCGTCAGGCTACCCTCACCGTACAATCTTATCATGGGGCGAATGTGGTTGCATACATTGCAGGCCGTCTCGAGCACCTATCATCAACTGCTGCGTTTCCCAACGGAACATGGCATTGAGCAAATCCGCGAATCCCAGAAGTCGGCACAAACTTGTTATCTCCTTGCCGCCAGAACGCTAAAGGAACTGCAAGTAAACTCCATTGAGGTGCCGAATCGAGAGATCCTGGATGATGTTGGGTGGTATCCAAATGAGAAGGCAATGGAAGATTTAGACCGAGTGGACATTGATAGAAGCCCAGAAAAGTTCTTCATGATCGGCGCCTCTCTGAATCAAGCCGACAGGCAGCAGCTGATCGTTTTCTTGCTCAACAACCTTGACGTCTTTGTGTGGACTCCGTACGAAATGCCGGGAATAGACCCGTCAGTTTCACAGCACCATCTGAATGTCGATCCGAAATGTAAGCCGATCATTCAGAAAGGCCGACGGTCAGCTGCGGAGCACACTGCCGCTGTAGTTGAGGAGGTAGACAGACTGCTTGATGCCAGAGCAATTAGAGAAGTCACTTACCCTACGTGGGCTCTCCAATACAGTGGTGGTGAAGAAGAAAAATGGGACTTGGCGAGTGTGCGTCGACTTCACAGATCTGAACAAAGCTTGCCCCAAAGACTGTTTTTCTTTACCGAGAATCGACCAGCTCGTCGATGCGACGGCACGTCATCAACGCATGAGCTTCCTCGATGCTTATAGAGGCTACCATCAAATCGCCATGCATCCAGATGACCAGGACAAAACTGCCTTCCTCACCCCAAGAGGAACCTATTCCTACAAAGTTATGCCCTTTGGCTGAAGAATACAGGGGCAACCTACCAGAGATTGGTCACTGCCATGTTCAAAGAGCAACTCGGCCACACTATGGAAGTATACATCGATGATATGGTGGTCAAGTCCAAAGAAGAACAGAACCATATAGCCGATCTAGAAAAGACCTTCAGTATCTTACGCAAATACAGAATGAAACTGAATGCTTCCAAGTGTGCGTTCGGGATCGGCTCTAGCAAATTCCTGGGTTACATCGTCAATCACCGAGGAATCGAAGCCAACCCGAGGCAAGTCACAACAATTTTGGAACTTGGCTCCCTCCGTTCAGTAAAAGAAGTCCAAAAGTTGATGGGGATGGCCGCTGCGCTTAATAGATTCATCAGCCGATCTACAGATTGCTGCCGACAATTCTTTCAGACACTACGGTAGGGTAAGGCTTTTGAATGGTCCGCCAAATGCGAATCAGCCTTCAACAGACTCAAAACGTACCTTCGCTCAGTACCTCTCTTGACAACACCCGCCGCTGGTGACCCGCTCATCCTATATCTGGCCATTTCCGATAGGGCCGTTAGCGCCGTATTGTTAAAAGAGGAGGAGGGAGAGCAACGGCCAGTGTATTATGTGAGCAAGGCAATGGTTGACGCCAAAACACGCTACCTTCCACTGGAAAAACTCATCTTAGCCCTAGTCATGGCGGCAAGAAAACTGATGCATTACTTCCAGGGACATAGCATTGGGGTGCTAACAGATTATCCCCTCCAATCAGTACTACGGAGTGCAGAAGCATCGGGACGAGTTTCAAAATGGGCTCTTGAACTCGGCCAATACGACATTCGATTTCTACCTAAAACTGCAATCAAGGGGCAGGTGTTGGCCGACTTTGTTGCCGAATTCACCGGCGAGCTTGCCAACCTCAAACCTGATGAAGTTCGACCAAAGGCCGAAGTTCTACCCAAGCCGAATTGGAGAATTTATGTCGGGGATATTTGGCAATTATACTGTGATGGATCATCTAACCAAAGGGGCAGTGCGCCAGAGTTGTAATCATGTCTCCAGACGGTGCAGTAATTGAGCAAGCCGTCAAGCTTGGCTTCGAAGCGTCAAATAACGAAGTCGAATACGAAGCCCTTCTAGCCGGTCTGCGGAATGCGCACCTTCTCGACGCACGGCGTCTGCTTGTGTTTTGTGATTCAAAGTTGGTAATCAATCAGCTAAAGGGGGAGTATACGGCAAGAAATGACCGTATGGCGGCCTACATGAAAACGGCCAATTCCTTGCTGGCAAAATTTGACCATCATGAACTGAACCAAATAACACGTGACCAGAACACACACGTGGATGCCTTGGCATGCCTAGCCTCCGCCATCAATTCTGAGATCAAACAGACCATCGAAGTAGGTTTCATCCCGGAGCCGAGTATTAGCCCTTCGGAGGAAATCCATGTCAATGTTATAAAATCCGCACCAAGCTGGATGGACCCCATTGCTGCATTCCTCTCTTCTGAACAACTCCCAGAGGACAAAAAAGAAGCACACAAGCTACGAAATAAAGCCCTGCGATACTATCTGGATCCGTAAGGAGGACTTTACAAAAAGTCCCTCTCTGGTCCATATTTGGAATGCGTACACCTCGACAAAGTGGAAGAACTTCTGACAGAGATACATGAGGGCAGTTGCGGTGCCCATTCTGGCGGACGTTCCCTGGCCCACCGAGCTATAACGCAGTAGTACTATTGGCCGACAATAAGGGCTGATGCTGAGAGTTATGTAAAAAGGTGCGAACAGTGCCAAAAGTTCTCCCCATTAACCCATCTGCCTGCCGAAGAATTGAACTCTATCACCAGCCCCTGGCCGTTTGCTCAATGGGGACTTGATATCGTAGGGCCATTGCCCAGGGCCCCAGGGAACAAACGATTCTTAATCATCGCGATACACTACTTCACAAAATGGGTCGAAGCGGAGGCTCTGACACATATACGAGATGCCGACATTAAATGCTTTGTATGGAGAAACAACATAACACGATTCAACATTCTGAGAGCTCTAATCTCAGACAATGGCACCCAGTTTGATTGTGGCGTATACCGAGAGTTATGCAGCAAATATGGCATTCGGCCTTACTTCTCGTCACCGGCCTACCCCCAAAGGAATGGTCAAGCCGAAGCCTCTAACAAATCCATCTTGGACGGCATCAAAAAAAGGCTGGAAAAAGCTAAAGGCAAATGGGTTGAAGAATTGCCGAGTGTATTGTGGGCTCATCGTACTACGCCAAGGGGATCCACCGGAGAAACGCCGTATGCTCTATGCTTTGGAACCCAGGCAATCTTACCCTTGGAAATCGGCCTCCCAACTCTAAAATCACAAGTTTTTGACATAGGCCGAAACGACATAATTCTTGCCCTAGATCTGATTCTAATTGAAGAACGAAGAGACCGCGCCTTGGCATCCATGACATGCTATTAGCAGTAGCTCGCCAAGTCGTACAATCAGCGAGTTTAGTTGCGCCGATACACGCCAGGAGAGCTTGTCCTAAAGAAGGTACTCCCAGCCGACCAAAGACCAGCCGATGGAAAATTAGGTCCAAACTGGGACGGCCCCTATCAAATTGAATCCATCGCAGGAACAGGGGCATATCGGCTCTCAGACATGACAGGAAGAAGCCTGCCACGGCCTTGGAATTCTACACATTTGCATAAATTCTATCATTAACCCGACTTGTGGGCTTGATACTTGTACATGTTCCACCTTTGTAATACAAAGTTTCTCGTTTTCGCAAGCTCGCCCCCAAGCCTTGATTAATAAGGGCCGATTAAGCCTTCCAAGGCCAAAACAAAGGCTCCGGATTCGGAGCGCCCTTCGTGGATATCACGATTGGCCAAAATAAAGTCTCCGGATTCGAAGCCCCTTTTGGTGCATGACACCTTAAGGGCCGATTGAGACTCCGGATTCAGAGCACCCTTCGTGGATATCACGATTGGCCAAAATAAAGCCTCCGGATTCGAAGCCCCCTTTCGGTGCATGACACCTTAAGGGCCGATTAATCCTTCCAAAGCCAAAACAAAGACTCCGGATTCGGAGCCCCTTTTGGTGCACGACACCTTAAGGGCCGATTGAGACTCTGGATTCGGAGTGCCCTTCGTGGATATCACAATTGGCCAAAATAAAGTCTCCAGATTCGGAGCCCCTTTTGGTGCATGACACCTTAAGGGCCGATTGAGACTCCGGTTTCGGAGCGGCCCTCGTGGATATCATGATTGGCCAAAATAAAGCCTTCGGATTCGGAGCCCCCTTTCGGTGCATGACACCTTAAGGGCCGATTAAGCCTTCTAAGGCCAAAACAAAGACTCCGGATTCGGAGCACCCTTCGTGGATATCACGATTGGCCAAAATAAAGCCTCCGGATTCAGAGCCCCTTTTGATGCACGACACCTTAAGGGCCAATTGAGACTCCAGATTTGGAGCGCCCTTCGTGGATATCACGATTGGCCAAAATAAAGTCTCCGAATTAGGAGCCCTTTTTGGTGCATGACACCTTAAGGGCCAATTGAGACTCCGGATTTGGAGCGCCCTTCGTAAATATCATGATTGGCCAAAATAAAGCCTCTGGATTCGGAGCCCCTTTTGGTGCATGACACCTTAAGGGCCGATTGAGACTCCGGATTCACAGCGCCCTTCGTGGATATCACGATTGGCCAAAATAAAGTCTTCGAATTAGGAGCCCCTTTTGGTGCATGACACCTTAAGGACCGATTAAGCCTTCCAAGGCCAAAACAAAGACTCCGGATTCGGAGCACCCTTCGTGGATATCACGATTGGCCAAAATAAAGCCTCCGGATTCGGAGCCCCTTTTGGTGCATGACACCTTAAGGGCCGATTGAGACTCCGGATTCGGAGCGCCCTTCGTGGATATCGCGATTGGCTTTTTTGAGGTTTGTATTCGGACCACTTGATTGGCCGAATAAATATTCAATAAGAATCATTCTTAATTCATACCTGTCAATGCATGTCTAAACATTTACACCATACAAACACAAAACTTGCCAAAAAGACGAAATAATACGATTACTTAAACACAAAACATTTCAAGACCAAATACAAACGTTGAAAAGAAAAGAAATTCTATTTATTCCGCGCAATGTCTATTCATTCGGCACCCTCATCGTCGCTCTTCTCAATTTCAAAATCGGGATAAGGAAAGTGATGACGATGATACAAGGGCAAGGCCGAATCAATTCCCACGGCTTCAAGAGATCCCTCGGTTTGAAGGGCCTTGATCCAGCCGTGCTTGAATCCACGATTTTCACATCGACAGACCTCTTCGGCAAGATCCTGTTTGGTCTTCTCTATCCCAACCTTCAGGCCATCCTGAAACCCCTTTTCATAACCCGAGGTCCGTTGGGTTCCTCTCTCCGCACCAACCAATTTAGATTGATCGGCCACAACCGACGCGCTTGCTCGAACACTCTTTAGTTCCTGAAGCTCACGCTCAGCCTTTTCCGTGCGAATCTCCAAATTGCGATTCCTTTCGTCCTTTTTCTTGCTCTCACGTCGCGCTTCCCGCAGACGCATGCTGACTTCGTAAGCAGTATATAGTCCTTTCACGGCCCCATAGATGCCGTCTCGAAATACTTCGAAATCTCGACGTCCGACCATCGATTGTTGGACTTCCGGTGGGAATATCTGTCGAGCGAACTCGACTGCCACATCTGGGTCTTTAATGATAGAGTCTACCTCCGTCATTAGTCTATTCCTCATAGAAACCGCAAAACTCAACGGCCGTGGCATCGTATCAGGCTCAATCCTTGGTTGACTATCCTTTCGGGGTGATCTGCTTCAATGACTAAAGGGCTGCTGTGTTACCCGACCCTTGGACGTTCTTCTTCCCGAACGCGTAGGCTCGCTACTGTGCCTCATTGCGACATCTGATTTAGTCAATCTTTATCTCTTCCCAGTTGCCTGAATGGAAATAAGTAGGGCCTCTGGCGTGCACCCGCTCCATTTATCCTTAAATGTTTGCAGCTTTCCCGAGGTAACGTCAGCAATCCCAAACGTCAACAGTCGGATGACAACTGTCCAGCCCGCGAGTTGGGCCCATTCGGCTTCCCAAGCTCGCACCCTGGCTGAGGTAAGGGCAGATTTATTAATCTTAACGGCTGAGTTTTCAAGTGCAAACAGCCGATCAATCTGTGCCTTAGCCAACCTGCGAGTTGGGCCCGTTCAGCTTTCCAACCTCACGCCCTGGCTGAGGCAAGGGCAAATTTATTAATCTTAGCAGCCGAGTTTTCAAGTGCAAACGGCCAATCAATCTGTGCCTTAGCCAGCTCGCGAGTTAGGCCCGTTCGGCTTCCCAACCTCACGCCTTGGCTAAGGCAAAGGCAGATTTATTAATCTTAGCGGCCGAGTTTTCAATTGCAAACGGCCGATCAATCTGTGCCTTAGCCAGCCTGCGAGTTGGGCCCGTTCGGCTTCCCAACCTCGCGCCCTAGCTGAGGCAAGGGTAGATTTATTAATCTTAGCAGCCGAGTTTTCAAGTGCAAACGGCCGATCAATCTGTGCCTTAGCCAGCCCGCAAGTTAGGCCCATTCGGCTTCCCAACCTCGCGCCCTGACTAAGGCAAGGACAGATTTATTAATCTTAGCAGCCGAGTTTTCAAGTGCAAACGGCCAATCAATCTGTGCCTTAGCCAGCCCGCGAGTTGGGCCCGTTCGGCTTCCCAACCTCGTGCCCTGGCTGAGGCAAGGGCAGATTTATTAATCTTAGCGGCCGAATTTTCAAGTGCAAACGGCCAATCAATCTGTGCCTTAGCCAGCCCGCGAGTTAGGCCCATTCAGCTTCCCAACCTTGCACCCTGGCTAAGGCAAGGGCAAATTTATTAATCTTAACGGCCAAGTTTTTAAGTGCAAACGGCCGATCAATCTGTGCCTTAGCCAGCCCGCGAGTTGGGCCCATTCGGCTTCCCAAGCTCGCGCCTTGGCCAAGGCAAGGGCAGAGTTATTAAGCAGCCGATCTAACCACGCATTCAACATTTTCCTTAACCAGTTGAGCACAACTCATGAAATTTTTTATATATACTCAAGTTACTAAACAAAACGATTTACTCATGACTGTAGCAACAGATGAAAAATACTAAAGTAAAAACTGTAAAAGCACATTCGACATCCTAAAAACTGTCAGTCGGCCGGATCAGCCATCAGAATCAGACTCCAATGGCTCAACATCCACTTGCTCATATGGTATTGGCATAATCAACGAAGCGTTAGCAGCAGCAAGGGCCTTGCGCCAGCCATGTTTGAATCCCCGATTTTCAAACTTGGGGACTTGGTCAACGTACTCGGCAAGCCCAGCATTTTTCCCGGCCTCGAACACTTTGGAAGACTCCGAGTCGACTGCTTCCTTCACCGCCTTCATTTCAGCCAACTCAGCCTCCAGTCTGGAGATCGCCTTCTGGGCCAATGTGAGCGCATCTTTGCTCGCGTTCGCCTTCTTCTTGGCATCCAATCTCAACTGATTCGCGCTACGAGCCCTCTCCATCTCGGCATCAGCCCTTGAGGCTTCCTTATTCGCCCTCAAAGCCTTGACCTCGGCCCTTCTCCTCTGGCCTTCAAGATCCTCGCGTAGACGGCCAATCTCTTTGACGGCGTCACGATGGCGACGGCCTAAATCGGCTATCCATCTGACGGTCTGCAAAACAAGCATTTAAAACTTTAACTTCAACAGTGTTTGGATTAAGTGAAGCTAAGTTCGAATACGTACCAAAAGCGCCGATTGGGCGGCTAGTGCTATCGCATTTAGATCCGTTTCCACCCGAAAAGCCTCCTTGTCAGACGGCAACGACATGGACGTGGCCAAGCTGAATGCGACTTCTGGATTTTTAAGCACCGAAGCATCAGAAGAAACTGGCATGTTTCTTATCGTCGGCTGAATGACAAAATGAACGATCACGTCCGATCCCTCTAATCGGGGACGTTTGCCGCCATGTTCCTTTGAGCCGGCCTCAAACTCGGCAGGGCGTTTCTCTGCCTCAACTTCTTGGCCAACTGGCACGATCACAGCAGATTCGGCATTCTGATTCTCTGCCGTTTCTACCTCAACGTGCATGGACTCTAATCTGCTAACAAGCAGGGAGAATTAAGATTCGGTAGCTGGCAGTATTTCTGACAGAAGGGCCTCCGCTCTTCATTGCGTGGCCAACCTCTCCGTATTCGCCTTCCTGGCAAGTTTTGTCAAGCTTAGCCCTGCCATGTCTTCGGGGTCTGCGGTGGGAATACTTTCCAAACCGTGAACAACGCCGTCAAGTGAAAGATCCCCTCAGCCCGAGGTGGATGGGGGATCGGCCGAATTTAATACCTCGTCAGATTCAGTTTCAGACTGATCTGATTCGCTAACATTAGCTACTTCCCGCTTTGAATCGGACCCTTCAAATCCAACCTGCCTCAAGTTTTTGAAGTCAGACAAAATAAGAGCAATAAGAGAATCTTTGCCCTCCGGAACGAGGATATTTTCTGCCGTCAAGAAGGTCGTATATGTCGGCTCGTAACGAAGTAAAATATGCGCTGACCTCCCTTGTTTCTGAAGACTTCGACGGCCGAAATATTTGAGTGCGACTTCTATATCCGAAAGAACAGCACCGTCAGTTGAAGGCAGAACTTTTTCAAAATGCTCCCTGCACAAGACAAGCCGTCACATTTCAAAGAAGAGGCTTCACAATAAAAACGAACAAATAATAAAAGCGAGAAGGCAATCAACCACCTGGCTCGCCCCTTCGCCTGGGAATAGGGTCGACATGATCCTCTCCTTCGCCAAATTCCCAGTTACCCTGGACAATGACCATAACGTCATCAACTCGTTTTCCAGAACTGGAAAGCATAGTAATCAGCTGATGATCGATATCCTTGGCCCTAAGGAAGAAACGCCTGTGTCGACCAGAAGACTTAGCCAAGGCATAGCAATGCCAGATGGTTGGAATGCCAAGGTTAATTCTTAGGCGACGGTTGAGCGCTACAATCCCCATTATGATTCTAAAGAAATTTACATTAGGTTGGGAGGGGATTAAACCTCAGTAGCGAAGCACAGCCCTAAGAAACGGATGAAGGGGGAAACGGACTCCACCCTCTGCAATTGACAAAAGGGGAAAGACAATCGTGGTTTCGTCCTCCCTCTCCATATCAAGAGTGCCGTCTACCATAAGCGACAGACGGACATCATCAGGAATGGAGAAATGGTGTTTAAAGCCAGCGATTCGATCTGATGAGAGGAGGTCTTTCAGATGTTTCGCCATGTCCTACAGTTTGAGAGAATATGCCAAGGAAAGAACAAACCAGAAAAAGTCTTCAAAGCAAAGGAGGAGAGAACTTACAAAGGACGAAGGGGATATCGGAAAACAGAGTTGCAGGGACTGTCCAAAAGGCAACCCAGCGATGAGCGTCATGAGATACATGAAAGGACGTCAAAATTTTAAATCGCAGTAAATAAACACATGCGCGAAAAGAAAAAGTCGACACGACAACCGAGAGGAATGCGCTTAGATATCCGCATGACGATGAGGCCAGCCACTGAATTTTGGCTCTGACCTTTCGAAATTCAAAACCAAGCACTTCAACCAACTGTCGTCAGTGAAATGCTTGGGGGGCAATTGTGGGAGCTGAATAAGTGGAAGAGTCGAGAGATGCATACCCCAGAAACTAAATGCTACTCGGCCTCGTATTGCGTAACGAGGGCGCCGAATGCGTTAGTGGAGCCGAATAGAAGGGGGTCAGTAGATCCGAATGAATATAAGGTGAATGGGATAAAAGTAGGCTCAGGCCCCGAAGCCCAAAAAAGTAAGTATAAATACAAGAACCACAAATCTAGAAAGGTATGTAAGAATCACTCCACCTAACTTAGACAAGAAGCTATCTTGAGTGTCTGAACTAACTTGTCCATCGGAGTGCTAATTCCGGCACCCCCAACCGGAGTGTTTCCATCTTTTCAGGTGACTAGCTGAGGATCTCCAGCGTCTCCCAGGATCTGAAGAGTATTTCCAAACCACTTCTCCACAGACAAGAATGCCAAATTCCAGAAGGGAAGAAAGAAGAAGGTATCGCTGAAGGACAACCAAGTTCCTATCCATAACACTAGGGGCAAATTCAGCCCCCATTGGATGGACTCCTGCATCATTAGCGAACAACAGCCATTCTCCTAGATTCAGATGACTTCAAGATCTCAAAACCATTTGACATGGACAAAGCTACATTTTTACCCTTAAGGGGCTCGCTAGGCTGAAAACCCAGAAGGGCGACCCAGGCAAAAGTTAGGGCAAGAAAAGGAAGAAAAAGAAAAAAAGAGAAAAATGCAAAAAAAAAAAAAAAAGAAGAAAAAATGAAGAAAATGAAAAGAAAAAAATGAAAGAAGAAAAGAAATGAAAAGAATCGAAAAGAAAAGAAAAACAGAGCTTGCAAGGTTGAAAACCCGGAAAGGCGGCCTTGGCAAAAGTTAGAGCATTAAAGGAGAGGTTAATACCCGAGTGTACCTTAACCGGAACTACGTAAGGCTTGATTTCCATGTTTGGGATACGTAGGCAACTTCATCCTGAAGTCCAGCCCCCCAACGCTTTCATAGCAACTCTGTCCATGTAATGGTTTTGATCATCCTTGCCTTCTCTGAATCCGATAGTTCGGTTGTGACACCGTGAACTACGTAGGCTTGATTCCCATGTTTAGGATACGCAGGCAACTTCATCCTGAAGTCCAACCACCAATGCTCTCAAAGTGACTATGTCCATATATTGGTTCTGACCATCTTCGTCGTCTCCGTATCCGAGAGTTCGGTCGTGATCATCACTAATGAGGACTGTTTACAAAACGCTGCAGTGTTCATCCAGACAAGGGGCAACTTTCCGTT
Source organism: Camellia oleifera (assembly GCA_022316695.1). NCBI lineage: Eukaryota > Viridiplantae > Streptophyta > Magnoliopsida > Ericales > Theaceae > Camellia > Camellia oleifera. Next base: position 170,985,194 of record CM039315.1, read on the forward strand.
GCCACGAGTCGCCATTCAAACCAGGGGCAACTTTCCATTGCCATGCAGCACTTTCAAGCAAGGGGCAATTTTCCATTGCCTCCGATCCGAGGTTGTGCATCTCGAGAGTAAGTTCTGTGCTCGTTGAGCATTGACCGTTTGCAAAAATAGTTTTTGAGAATTTTTACTGAGGTTGACTATTTTCTCGAAAATTATTCCATCTTTTCCAAAACTAGACCATTTCTTGGACCCAAAAAGGGAAAATTTTCAGTGCTTATAACCTAACTTGCATGATTTTCAAATCAAAATCGAACAAGTATGTTAATCTAACTCTCATATTGGTCAAAACTGTTTTAGTAGAAAACCAAAACAAAAAATTGTCAAAATGATGAACTAGGGGCACAGTTGAGCCAGACTCCCTGTCTTTCCCCCGATTGTCAATGCTTGCCAGAAGGGCACTCTAGTCGCCAGAAGAAGACACAACTGAAGCCGTCAGTAAAGGGCTGAAAACTCTCAACAACCTCCAAGCAATGAGGTATCAAGCCAAGTGCGAAGTACAAATTGGAATGGATCAAAAAACTCCATCCAGAACATCGGCTAGACACCCCGGGAGGAAATAGCCGCGAGCTAATAGTGTTGGGCATGAACCCACAACTTCCTGTTCATCAACTAACCACCCAGGGGAGGGATATAAAATCAGAGATTAAAGAATAGAGAGATGTAAGTCGAGAGAAAAGTGAGCAAAAGGGTTTCGAGAAAAAGACCAAGCCTGAGGGCCAAGCGATGTGAGAATCACAAATGAGAAAGGGTGGGAAATAATGCCCAAAGGAACTGGCTTCTCGTGATTTGAGGTCTCTCATTTTGGTAACCACGTCTGTTTGTCGTGTCTTTTGTTTTGTTTACCTCAACTCTTGTTTTAAGTCTGTTTCGAGCGTACCTCGTTGTGTTTAGGTAGTCTACCTTTTTGCTTTCGTTGTTCAGTCTTTTTACTGTGTTCAGTTGTAGGCTCAATACCCCAGTTTGAAAAACCCTTTTTTTTCAATTTCAAAAATTAATCGTTTTGTGTGCTCAGAGTGCTGTGCCATTCTCCACATCTATGCGAAGCAAAATAAGAAAAGGAAAATTTGGGGCATCTGAGTGTGCTTCAACTTTAGCCGATTCTACCTTTGTTTCCATCTTGTCAAATTGAACTGTCTATTCAGGGTTTGCTATGTGCAAATAAACAGAATACTGTGCTATGGGCTGTATGTTTAGAATGAGCAGTGGTTTGTTTAAATTGTTTTGCCATTGGCCGGTTCATTACTTGGTTATTGCAATACAAATGTTTGACTTTCAGACAGGAGATCAATTCCATCTACATTGTGATGTGAGGTAATGCAATACGAAGCATAAAAAATGTACTAAAATGTAACACTTTTTTAGATAAAAAGCTTTGTTTCATTTCATCATCTGTTTCAAGTACAAAGTTTTGGAGAAAACAAAACCTGCCTGCGGCAGTACAAGGTACTCTAGCTACCAGCAAAAAAAAAAAGAAAAGTACAAAAACATAAACAAAAAGAAGAAAAGCAGCAAAATCTGGATCAATCTCAAATGGCCTCGGGTCTAAGGGGCTGTCCTCGTCCTCTTCCTGGACGAAGGTCCAGGAGCATCGTCAACAGCGTCGTCGTCTGAGTCTGAGTCAGTGCCATCTCCGGTCTCCTCCTCAGATGACTCTGCCTCCTCCTCCACCTCGGACTCATCGTCGTCAGGGACTGGCGCCTGTGAGCTACTCCCAATGTGAGTGCGCCCCGCTTTGGTGCGGGGGTGTACTCTACCGTCTCGAGTGAGAGCGGAAGGGCCAGCTGAAGCACCTCCTACAGTAGAGAGCTGGAAGGGAGGCTGAAAAGTACAAATGGCAAACGCATCAGTATCAATGCAGCATGCAGTGTATGAATACAGTGTGTGAATACTATGAGCAGTGTACTAGTACAGAATACAGTGTATGAATACAGTGTGTGAATACTGTGAGCAGTGTATCAGTGCAAAATGTAGCGTATCAGTGCAGAATGCAGTGTATAGGCACAGTGTATGAATGCCATGAGCAGTGCTGTGAACAGTCTGTGGGCTACAGTGTGTCAGATGCCGTAAGGGTAGTATATCAAGTGTTGAGTTGTGCATCAGATTGTGTGAAACAGTTTATGTATGGTTCGAGACCGTGGTCAGAAGAACATACCCGAATGCTGTAAATAGCCAGAAGGTCGAGGCTCTACTGAAGCATCCCCATCAACGAAGCAGTCAACTCCAGTGACTGGCGAGTGTACTCGGAGGAAGCCTGCAAAAGTGTTAGAAGTCTCAGTATTCTATGGAATATCAAATAAATTGAAATGAAATGACTGTGCAGGATGCAAAATGCAGTAGTACATACCGGAGGTAAGCCGTAGAACCCGACTAACTCATGATCAGTCGAAGGGGGAGCAATGGGAATCTGGTAAGTCGCCCCACCCTGCCCTCTGCATGTCATCATCCTGGGTAGTGCTAGCCAACTAACCCCCCGACCGCTCCGAGCTCCGCTCCTGCCACGGACTCGATCTGTCCTCGATGTCCATGCCCCTGCTCCCACTCCAGCTACCAATGCCGCAGGCCTTTCTCTCTTAGCTCGACGACCGCTGCTCAAGGGCCGCATGATGTAGGTCCGGACGTACTCTGCGTAGTCGCCGTCGCCCCTGAAGCCCTCCGCGTCCCAGCCGATCGTGTAGCCGGCCATCTCCTCGGGAGTGAACCTCTCTATCTCCCTCATATGTGTGGGAGGCGGACCCGGGACTATCTGCTCTGGTAAACCTAAGGTCTGGCATAGGAAACGCTCACCCAGGTACCAAGCCCGACAGACCGGGCCCTCCAGTAAGATCCTGAAACGTGCAGTCTCCTCTGCACTGGCAAATCGCTCCCGCATCACAGCTGGCAATGGAGCCCAAGGCTGCTAGGTGATCTGTAAATGACATGCAGTTTGTTATCTACTGTTATTGAAAATACAGTGTAAAGTGAAGCTTAAATAAAACTCTAAAAGTTGAACATACGTCCGCGGGGGTGATGGTGTCAAAGTAGTGACGGAAGAAGATGAACGTCTCCCGTGGTCTCCGCATACATCTCACATCGAAGCGGCGAGAGAATGGCACGCCGAGAGGAGTCTTTACATCAGGCACTGGCGCGAGCCTCGGAAAGTAGGCGTAGACCCACAACTGTAGAGTAAATATCAATGTGCTTATCAGATAAAGCAGAATACAAAATAAAGCAAAAATTGCAGAACCGTGTATTGTGCAGTGTACTGTGTAGAGTGAACAGTATGTGCAGTATACAGTCAGTGTAAAACAGAGTATATGTGTGCTGTGTATGTAGTATACAGTCAGGGTGAAGCAAACCGCGGTGTGTACAGTGTACAGAGTACAGAAAATGTAAAACAGAAATGTAAAAAAGAAAGAAGATGTACCTCCCAAGCCCGCCAGTAACCTCCGAGCAACTGCCCGCTGCAATGGGAGGCTGAGCTCATATATCCGTATAGAGTGGCCAAGGCAGCGCCACTCCAGTCAAAGCGCAGAATCCGCGTAACGTCCACCAGTGCGCTCAACAAGCAGAGGGGCACGGTGTTCACCTGGTCGGCGAAAATAGTAGTCCCCAGCAGAAACATCAGGAAGCCGCGGGCGTACTGCTCCACCTCTTCCTGAGCCATCGGTGCCTTATCGCCCAAGCTTGGCTAAGTCCGGAAGCGGCTCTCGAACCATGAGTATCTGACGAAGCCGGGCGTGCAAGAGGCAGCATCTCGCCGAGTAAGTAAACCTGAGCGGCCTGCCACTCATCCATGTCGGTGTCGAAGGGGATCGGATCACCCCCTACCCCGATGCCGGTGAGCATCGAGAAATCATAGGGAGTCATCGTCATGTCTCCCGTAGCAGAGAAGTGGAAGGAGTCGATGGTGTCCCACCACCTCTCCACTAGAGCGGTGAGGAGAGGCCTGCTCGCAGTGAGGCGCGAGAGTCCTCTACAGAAGGCACCGAAGCCAACCTGGTCCACGATGTGGCGGACTGCATCTGGTAACTCCATATACCAGTCTCTAGCGACAATATTCCCATACCCCCAGAAGGCATGGGAATCTCCCTGTATTTAAAAGCAAGTAGTTGCGAAGAAATACTCAACATACAATTTGAAGAACAGTCAAAATGGATACAGATATGGCGTGTGTGCACGTTTTTCAAGTTCAAACAAACATCGGGTGCCGGTGTGCTTGCAGTGAACTACAGCATGCGACGTGACAGTATGTTCGAGTGATTCAGTACAGGTATAGCGTGTGTGCACGTTTTTCAAGTTCAAACACACATCGGGTAAGTATTTTATGTTTTAGCATCTCGCATGAGTGTGAATGTTAAATATGACAGTATGCTTACCATGTGGCTAAATGCTTATTTGATTACCTGCCTAAAATGCCTGTGGGTAAAGGTTGGATTGTTTGAGTTGGGACAACTCATTGAAATCCGTGTTTTAGCCTACTTGCGAGTAGCAAATTTCAAACGATTTCCTAAACGAAACGCATATGCAATGCTTTGATTCCAAATTAGGTGATCTAGTCTATACTTGTTTTGATGTACGCATCACATAGTAAATCTAGGCTAATAACTGGAATAAGGACACACAATGTTTTCAAAACTCGATATCATGGTTAGTAGAGGCTGATCTTTGATCGGGCGTGCGGGGGTGCTCACGAAGTGACCTTCCCCAATTGTACTCAAGTTCCCGAGCCGAGGCAACTTTGGTGACGACGGACACGTGGCCTTAGGCAATGAGTCAGGATTTCCTAAATTCCCCCAAAATAAAATATTTAGGTGGCGACTCTGTATCTGGCAAAACAGTCCATGTTTGGCACTTCTTTCTAAAAATCTGTTTTTCAAAACGATTTGCCGGATTTGGACTCTTTGATGATTCATCGGTCTTGCATTGCACTCTGCGAGATTAAATACAGGACCATGACATTGAGTCCTGAACTGTAGTGAGCCCAAATGAACAAAACGGGATCTCCCTCCCGGGACGTTCGAGGACGTCTACAATAAGTTACCCCCATTGGCATTAGCAATATTCACTCGTTTTGGTTTAGTAATACTCGAAAAGTCATTGGGATCAAGCGTCATGTGATCAGTGGCCCCCCGAATCAATGATCCAAACATTAGAGACATCCTTAGTGGAACAGAAATGATTTAGAGCTCAAAATATGGAGCTCTAAATCCACTACTAATGAGGTGGAAATGGAGAACAAAAAAAAAAAAAAAAAAAGACACAACAAACACTGGCAGTGGGCCACATCACTAGTGGCACCTCTAATTAGAGGTCTCAAGCTTTATTCCTTAGTGGAATTAAATAAAGCATAACCAGAGTTACTTGAATCACTGAAAGAGGTAGAGCCACTAATGAGAGGAGAAGTACTTGTGGATGTCTAAGGTTCAACATAGGATATAAGAGACAACTGTGGACCCGCATGGGCCAAAGTAGCCCGTCCCAAAACACTGTTAATAGCAGCATCACGTTGTTTCCAGGTTTTGAACTCATCCCACCAGTCTGGATACCCATTTAATTCAAAGCACGTCTCACGGATGTGTTTGGGCTTGCCACAATAAGTACACCCATTACCTTCAAGAGGCGGCTGCCCAGATTTACAGCTTGGAGATGATGAACCAGATTTGGGCAACATCGGACCAGACCGATTACCACCTGTAATTTTGCCAGCGAGGACCATCAATGGCTGTAGCATATGAAGGGAAGAAGATGGCTGTTTCACAGTCTGTGGGTGTGAGCGAGCCCCTTCTCAAGATGCCATAGCAGCGCCAATTTGGCCATCTGTTCCGACCATCATCACGGACTGCCGTGAAGCTTCACGACGAACATAGGCATATGCTTGTTCCATTGAGGGGAACGGGTTCATCAGGAGTACGTCACTACAAACCTTGTCAAGCCGATCGTCTAAGCCGTCAAGAAAGGTATAGACTCGATCTTCTTGTATAATTGAAGTAAATTTCTGAATATCAGTGGTACAGACCATCAAATTGGGACGTCGGAAATCGGTTTCCCTCCATAAGGCTTGAAGGCCATTGTAATAGTTTTCAATCGACCCACCACCCTGTCGCATCTTAGTCACCCGTTTCTTGAGATTGTATGCTTGAGAAGTGCCTGCACCATCGAAAAACGTTGTGGCAATTGCGTCCCACACTGTTTGTGCCGTTGGGAATCGAATGAAGTTACCAATCATGCTTGGTTCCGTGGAGTTGATTAACCACCCCTTCACAATTGAATTTTCGATCCTCCATTTTCGCCATGTTGGGTCGGTTTGTTGGGGCTGTGGAAGATCTCCATTGATATATCCCAGTTTATCCTTGCCGAAGATATACATCTCCAAAACCTGGGACCAAAGAGCATGGTTGGTGCCATCCAACTTAATGCCGATCGGTGCAGCAGAAATTTCATGGTTGGGTGTCTGGTTCTGGGTCAGGGTTTGGGACAGTAGATCTGTCATTCTGGATGTTAGGTCTTCAAGGGTTGGGTTGGTAATTGAGGAGTTGTCGTTGGGTGGGTTTGCCATGGTCGGCTAGGAAAGGTGGACGTGTAGAGGTATGAAGCAGAACTCCCTAAGATCTCTACTCTGATACCATGTCAACTTGTGGAAAATGTATAGCTTTCTTTGATTTTTCTCTATGAATTATAAGTACATATATATATATATTTTCATACAGTGATCTATTCTAGGAAATAATCTAATTTAGGTTATTATTGTGATTGACTCAGAATTGGTGCAATCTCATCTAAATACAGTAGGCAATCTCTACAATTACTCCTAATCTTCCGTAATTTACAACTCATGCCAACACCATAAGGAATTTCGTCCCCGAAATTTTAAATCAATCATTTTAACACATAATCAACATAACTAGATAGCAACAATAGCTAATAAAATGTGATAAATCGACCATATGCAGATATCTAGATAAACACGAATATTAGAAAAGGAAATAGATGATAACCGAGATCTACTCCTTACTCATGAATATAAGCCAAGATCTCACCCATCAAGGGGAAATAAAGGCCCAAAATCCATGAAAGAAATGCTAGAGTAGAGAAAAATATATCTCAATTATTATCTAGCATAACAACAAAATCAAAGCACTAAATAGCACAAATAAATGGATGGGAAAATGGATGGAATCTACCTCCAACGCTTGAAAGTGAACACAAGAAGGACCAAATCCATGAATAGTGATTTTGTGGAGATACATTCCACAATTCCTCCAAGAGCTATACTGAAAAAACATGAAATAAATGCTAATCTACTCAAAGAAAAGAAAAAAGAAGGGAGGGAGAGGTAGGTAATGAAGAAAATCTAGTCCAAAAAGTCATGGAAAGAGGTATACGGCAAAACAAAGCCTCAATCCATGAAGGAGAACGTAAAAGGAATAGATTCAACCCATAATCAAGGAAAGCTAAGGTAATACTTAAGAAAATGAAAACTAGAAAGTAAAAAATGAAATGAATCTACTTTCTACGTATGGAAATGAGCATGAGATTCCCAAATCCATGGAGTAATGGGCTTGAGAGAATAGATTCAACCATTCTTAAATAGAAAACGCATGTTTGGCTATTAAAATGTGTGAGAAAGTGCTAAGAAAATAAGATAGTGAAGCTTCAATAATCAAACATGGGATTTGGCAAGAATCCTCTAACTACTCAGGCCCAATAAGCTATATATTCCAACAATAATAAGAGATAGAGTATTTGGGAGAAGAGAAAAGAAAAGAAAAGAAAAGAAAGAAAAATGCCAAGGGTAGAAGTAAACCACTTACTAAAGCATACAACAAGCGGAAATGAAGCTCGAGCAACAGATGGAGCTTTCCAAGCTTCTCTCAAGCCTTCAATGGAATCCTCAAAATCTAACTATCAATCGAGGGAGATGAGAGTTGAGAGTGTATTTTGGCATCAATTTGGCTATGTGTGTGTGTGTGTGTGTGTGTGTGTGTGTGTGAGGAGAATGACATTTTTTTCTCACTCAAAGGGAAGTATATATAAGCCAAAGGAGGGGTCGGATTCAGCATGTACACTTGTATATCCAATATATACATGCATTCAAGATATTCCAAGATGCTAAGGAGACCATCTTCTAAAAACTATTCTGTGCCGCAAGAAATCTACGAACACATGTTATTCCTATAGGCGCAAATATTATTTGCGACTGCAAGAATTCATCAACTGTGGTTGCATGTATGATCTTACCAACTGATCATCCTCAAGTTTGATCACCACACCACCCATATGAGAAACCATATGTGTGATTCTCACCCGCATGTGTGATTTACGGATTGGTTCACTCACGAGTTTGTGAAAACCTGCGGGTGCATCAAAAACTTGCGATTTGATCAAAAAAGTTGTGGCTAACTATTTCGAGAGTATTCTCCCTCCTTTTGTTCAATTCAACTTTGTCCTCACTTGTTTTTTTAAAAGAAACAGGTTTTTTAGTTTGTGAAAAATGCAAAGTTGGACTATTTTGAATGATCAAAATGACATTTTATCCTTTTTTAAAACTATTTTGGAAAACATTTTTGGTTAAAAAAAAAAAGAGAGAAAAGAAAACAGGTTTAGGGTTGGAAACTCTCTCTTCATGAAAAAGTTGTTCCGAGAAAATCAAAATCATCTATTTTTGTTTCGTCATTGAAGAGTTTTGGAAGCCACCCAAGTCTTTAAAGCCAATAAAAATGGAGTGTCTGCAACTTGGAGAATAGAAGATAGTCCAACAAGCCCAACAGTGGTCTAAGCACACCAAAGCATAAAAAATGTAACAGTTTCACTATTGAGAAGTATTCAAAATGAGCATAAGTTTTAAAGCTGGTCAAAATAGGATGTCTATAAACAGACCACTTTGGAGGGACATATCTCTCAAAATACTTTGAGATTTAACCTGCAATTATTATGGTAGATACTCGAGCCCTTGACATTTTGATATAAGATAAACCCCATTTGGCCTCGTGAGATGAGTTTTATGATTGCTTTTCAAAATTTGAACAAATTCTTTCGTGTTTCAAAATTGGTTTGAAAAATGAGATTTATAAAACTAATCAAGCAAGACCAGTGTGGTTAGAAAATAAACTCATATGCTCTATTTGATTTATTAGAGTGAGATTGAATAGAAAGAAATAGTAATTCCTTAAGACTTTTCTATGAAATGAATATTTTGATAAAAATCATTCCATTCTATTTCATTCTACTCAACCAAACACTACTAGACCAAATGTGAAGAGTTTTATAATTTTCTGATGTGTGGTTTTAAGATGAGTGAGCAATTTTTAAACTTGGCCAACTTGTTCTACTTTTTTGTTAAAAAAAAATAAAATGATTGCATTGTAAGGGGAAGTGTAGAGAAAATGACAAAATATAATTTCGGATAGGTTGATATTTGATTATTGATAAATTTAAAAGATTGTATGATTTAATTGGATCTAGTGGACGTGTATTATGTATTAATGTTGTGGATGTGGATGGATACTGTGGAGACATAATTTTTGAATGACAACACGTGGCCGAGGTGACACCGAAGTATCAGCCGAGGTGTCACGTGTCCTAGTCATGATGCCGAGATGATCTCGGCTAGGCCGAGGTTATCTGCGAGAACACCGGAATCCGAGATAAGCGGATAAGGGACAAGAGTCCTAAAATGAGAGAAGACTTCAATTTGGGTAAAGATAAGACTCTTAGAGAGTTTATCCTAATCCTACTGGGAGTCCAAGTTAGCAGTAATCCTAAGTCCATTAGAGCTAGGCTTCTATTTGAGACTAGGATTATGTTGGCTATAAAAGGGAGGCACTCCCATGGGTCTAAGGTATGTCTTTTATGCTCTGTCTAGTGAGTTAAGCACTATTGGTTATCTTTGAGAGATATGGAGTACTAACTTGATCGTCGGAGTACCCCCGGGTGGACGAGCCACTACCGGAGACTCTTCTTTCTGTTGCAGGTCAGACAGGTGCCATCTATTCTGCCGGTGTTCTCCAGTTGAGTACTAAGTTGGCAGTGTGGTTGGAAAATCACCCACACAATTTGGTACCGTCTGTGGGAAATAAAGGAGAATAGATGGCCATCATCGTACAAGATCAACGTGTTGAAAACGACGAGTTTAGCGAAGATGGAGAGTCTGTCGACATAAACGGAATGAAGACCCTTCCAGAAGGGACGCGAAGACAAGGGGCATGAGCGCTCTCAAGGAGATGACATTCAAGTATAGAAGAGCTCAACCTAAGTGAGCAGATCCAAGATTCCAGAAGATATGATCTCGGCCTGGATGAATAGGTCCGAGAAAAGAAGAGCTCAACCTGAGTGAGCAGATCCAAGATTCCAGAAGGCAAGATCTCGGCACTTAAGTCCGAGAAGAAAAACGGCTCGCCGATGCGAGGCCGAGGTAATGATGAATAACCTAGACTCATTATATGGCAGAGTCGAATCTTGCATATAATGGAGTTGAACTAAGTTGGAGTAACATAGGCTTGCCATGTCGGCAGAATCAAACTCAGGTTGAAACCAAGTAAGATCAATAGAGAAATCAAGGCTAACAATCTCGACTTGAAACCAACTTGGGCGAACAAGATCACATGCACAAGCTTAATGTGAACATAAGTCCACATTAGGGGGCAGAGAGTTATAAATGATGTTTAACACTTGTTGAAATTTGTAGCAATTTACAAGTTGAAGTTAAACCGATGTTATGTTTAACACTTGTTGAAATTTGTAACAATTTACAAGTTAAATTTAAACTGAGATGATGTTTAACACTTGTTGAAATTTGTAGCAATTTACAAGTTGAAGTTAAACCGATGTTATGTTTAACACTTGTTGAAATTTGTAGCAATTTACAAGTTAAAGTTAAACCGAGATGATGTTTAACACTTATTGAAATTTGTAGCAATTTACAAGTTGAAGTTAAACCGAGATTATGTATGACAGCTCATACGCATGAACGGGTTCTTGGAATTCTTGTTCTTTAAAGAGACATGTCGGCCTTAACGATGATCTCGGCTACGATACTTTAAGCCGACATACTGGAAAGTACCGATATAGGTTCCATTACCTCAGGATGCTGAGGTAATAGAACCTAGGGGGCAATTGTGGAGACATAATTTTTAAATGACAACACGTGGCCGAGGTGACACCGAAGTGTCAGCCGAGGTGTCACGTGTCCTGGTCATGATGCCGAGATGATCTCGACTAGGCCGAGGTTATCTGCGAGAACACCGGAATCCGAGATAAGCAGATAAGGGACAAGAGTCCTAAAATGAGAGAAGACTTCAGTTTGGGTAAAGATAAGACTCTTAGAGAGTTTATCCTAATCTTACTGGGAGTCCAAGTTAGCAATAATCCTAAGTCCATTAGAGCTAGACTTCTATTTGAGACTAGGATTATGTTGGCTATAAAAGGGAGGCACCCCCATGGGTCTAAGGTATGTCTTTTATGCTCTGTCTAGTGAGTTAAGCACTATTGGTTATCTTTGAGAGATATGGAGTACTGACTTGATCATCGGAATACCCCCGGGTGGACAAGCCACCGCCGGAGACTCTTCTTTCTATTGCAAGTCAGATAGGTGCCATCTATTCTGCCGGTGTTCTCTAGTTGAGTACTAAGTTGGCAGTGTGGTCGGAAAATCACCCACACAGATACATTGGACCATGTGTATAACGGCCTTGGGGTGAATTTTTTTGATTAACATACTCAAAAAGATAAAATACCTAATCATATCAATTGATCTGTTATTTTGTTGTACAATTTTGTATACTATGGATTTTGGAATTATTTCCCTTTCTTTTTTTTTTTCTTTTTTTTTTTGATGGATATATATATATTAACTACATAAAAATAATAATAAGAAATTTAATGATAAAGAAAAGATTGGTAAAATTTATGGATTAGTCATTTGAGAATTGATTTTTAGAATTTTTTTTTTTTTTAACAAGAAAAAGTGTAAAAAAGTATAAAGAATAATATAATAATTTTTTAACTTTTTAACTATATTAATTACTTCCCAAACAACACCTTAGTAATGTATTGCATGCCTTGCATGTTTTATATACACTAGATTTAGCAATTTGGTGAGCTAGTTGTTTTGCTCATCCCTTATATGTAATATAATAGGTATGGTCAACAATGAGCGCCACATGGCAAGTTTTCTACCTTAGATAAGGATTGGAGACTTGTGCCTTAAAAGCAATTTTTGTTGTATAATTAAATTAGGGGAATTGTTTTAAGGTCCCTAATAATAGGAATTTAGAGGACAAAGGACACTAAACAAAAACATAATAGCTTAGGTCCCTAAAACACGTGTAGTTTAGATCCAAATTTATTGGACCAAAATACCGTTGTTGGGATCTTCGATCATGGAGAGAGATGATGCTCAGCGACGGCATCAAGGTTAGTGTCAAAATGGATGTGGCTGTTTTTGTGGTTAAGAGAACAAGCAACGACTTGAGACTTGGTCTTTTTCATCGTTGGAAAATGAACTCCACCGTTGAAATTGCTAGTTGTGGTGGTGGTGGTGGTGGTGTTGAAAGCAGACTACTTCTTCTTGTTGTTGTTGAGATGAGACATAGAAAGCAATCAAAAAACTCATTCTGGGAAGAGAATCCCAAACATGAAGAAGAAGAGAGAGAGAGAGAGAGAGAGAGAGAGAGAGAGAGAGGGGAGGTGGATGTGGATGTGGCTTGTTTGATTTTCACTGGAATTTCTCTAGACACATCACAATCCCCTTGGAATTTCTCCGAGTGTGTTTTTGTGTTCATGTTTGAAATTTCTCTAAGCATTTTCACTAGAATTTCTCTGGACACATCACAATCTCCTTGGAATTTCTCTGAGTGTTTGTGTGTTCATTCATGTTTGGAATTTCTCGGGGGCTTTTTTACTGAAATTTCTCTAGACACATCGCAATCCTCTTAGAAATTCTCTAATTGTGTTTGTGTGTTCATGTTTGGAATTTCTTTAGACACATCACAATTCCCTTGGAATTTCTATGAGTGTATTTGTGTGTTCATGTTTGGAATTTCTTTGAGCATTTTCACTGGAATTTCTCTGGACACATCACAATCCCACGGTGTTTGAGAAAATTCACACAGTGATCACAGCTAAAGAAAATTCACATAGTGACCAAAGCCAGAGAAAATTCACAAAAATACAAACAGTGACTATAACTAGAGAAAATTCACACCGCCAGAGAAAATTTACAAAACTACAAATAGTGACCACAATAAGAGAAAATTCACACAGTCCAGAGAAAATTCAATCTGATTTGCTCACACAACTTTCAATCTAATTTGCTCACATATCACAACCCTCTCATCTAAATTCCACTACATCTGCGAGTTTATTGTTGTCCTTGATCACGCATTCTTTAGTCTTCAGTAGATAGATCAAGGACCTAGCCTCATGGTAGTGGACGAGCTAGACAGGGCAAGTGTGGCTACAAAGGTAGCAGAGAGAGGTTCGGGACTTGGCGTCAAAGACATGGACGAGACCGACGGAGATGAAGAGGCCGTCGGAGCTGCTGAAGGTAGAGGTAGCAGTGTCAAAGAATGAGAAGATAGTGGATTTGGGTTCTAGGATTTGGAAAGAGAAGATTGTGAGGTGATAGAGAGATACAAATCTGTAGATAGAGAAAATAGAGAAAATAATTGGAAAGATTAGGCCAGAGTAGAAGCCGACAGCGGTGATGAAGCGATTATCGGAGCAGAAAAAAGTAGAGGTGGCGGTGTCGAAGAGTGAAGAGATGGTGGATTTGGGTTTTTGGGTTTGAGAAGAGAGAGATCAGAGAAATTGACGAGAGAGAGAGAGAGAGAGAGAGAGAGAAAGAGAGAAGAGAGAAGAGTGAGGGTAAAGTTGGTATTTTTTTATTTTTTTTTTTGAGTAAAATAAAAGTAAAGGATGTGAGAGACCTTATCTAACTGGAAAAAATTTTGTGAACCTTTTCTACTACCAAAAGTTGAAAAGGGAGGTTAGACTAATGTTCCCATAAGTTTATGCGATGTAATGTTAGACCCAACATATAGATTATTTATTACATTTTATTTCATGTATTGGGATAATTTGTATGGGTAAACTACCAATAGGTCCTACTTTTGAGACTTATTACCCATTAGGTCCTATTAATAAATTTATTAAGTGATAAAGATAAATTTATCAGTCTTTTATTTTTATGAATAAATTTATAGTGATAAATTTATCAGTCTCTTTGTTTTTATGAATAAATTTATAGTGATAAATTTATCAATCTCTTATTTTTATAGTGTTAAATTTATTAGTTAGGATCTGTAGGTAAATAAGTCTAGTTAATTGGACCTATACGTAAGTACCCCTAATTGTACATCAGTGTGACGGTGTGTCATATAAGAATTGGTTAATTTAAAATGGAGTACGGTATTTAAATTGAAATTTTGATTTTAGATTTGATAATTTTTATTTTTTTTTAGAAAGAAAATAATGGAGGTATTTTTCAAATGAATAAGCTTTTGTCCGAAATTAAAGAAATATTTTTTTTAACAGAATAATGGTGTATCAAGGTTACAAAAAGCTTTGGCTCTTTTATTTTTTCAAATGATTAAAATGATTGCATTGTATTGTCAACTGGACTTATTTTAAATTGAATAAATCTTGTGGAAATTTAGGTAAAGTCGAGTGATTGGGTTTAAAATGGGAGATTTTTATAAAACAATCACATTTATGATTAATTAATTTTCGCCTAATTCATCATATAAAACTAAGGGCGTGACAAGGTCATGCATTTCTCCTACTGGGCATCCAATCTTTTAAAAAGAACATTAATTATTTGTACATAAAGATTTTGCTAAATATTTTCTAATCAGGTCGAAATCATCTCTTCCTACTAGAATCAATGAGATACAAAATAATAAATAAGAAAGATAAAACAAATCAAACATCTCTTCCTACTAGGATCAATGAGATACAAAATAATAAATAAGAAAGATAAAACAAATCAAACAAATCACACACAAGAATTACATAGTTTACCCTAGAATATAATTACATCCACGACTGCTACAGTTTTTACCATGATCAGAAAACAATAGAACTATCTTAACTTAAAAAATGCTCCCTTTTCATCTATTTATAAGTATAGAATTAGGACAACGCAAAAATAACAAGAAAATTACTAAAATACCCAAAAAAAAAATCGGTCAGGGCCCAAACCCTCCATTGGACCCAAGGTTAAGTAAACAGTACATATCAAGATCGACATACCCAACAACTATGTGATTCACATATTAAACAATAGTTTCTAGAATACAACCTTATGAAGAAAAAAAAAATCTGTTACAATTTCATTTTTTTAAAAGAAAATCTTTCCGTGCTCAAGAAAAACACAATCAGTTTAAATAAATAAAAATAAAAAGGTTTGATTTCCCTTAAAAACGCTAATTTTTATAATATCCTTTATTTTGGAGAGTTATTAAAGAATTTGTATTTTTAAGTGCTGTAGGGTAACAGCCCAAGGGGTTGGTCTAGTAGGTACAACTTGAGACTTAGAGGTGTGCTCCTTCTAGATTTCAAGTTCTACCCCCATTAGGAGTAATCTGCTTCTTGGGGCCACACCTACGGGCTCTACCAAAGATTTGTCCGATTCACGTGGAGAGAGCGTTTTGCGTGGGTATTGAAATTAGTCGAGGTGCATGTAAACTAATCTGGACACCCAATCATTATAATAATAATAATAAAATAAAAAAAAATGCTATATGGTTGGGTGTTGTTGTTGTTGTTGTTGTTGTTTTTTTTTTTTTTTTTTTTTTTTTTGGAAATGGATGAGAGGAGGTGGAATAAAGATTTTAAAATAAATTTGTACTTATTGATAGAAGAGTGACAAAGAAGGAAGTTCAAACATTGTTTTATAACAAAGGAAATGAAATGAAAGTGTTTTTTTTTTTTTTTTTTTTTTTTTTTTTTTTTTGAGCGAGGAGGAAATAAGGTGGGACTCAAAATGAAAGTGTTGTTTTGAAGTATATCTACAATTGAATTGACACAAGACTTCAAGGATGTTTTTTTTTTGGGGTGGGTAACTTCAAGGATGTTGGTGCAACTTATCTCCATATTTCTAAGGCCTCGTTTGGGAACAGGCTAATTTAGTAACTTTTTGGCTAATTGGCTAAAAAGGTTGGTAAGAAAAACCTGTATGTTTGGGCCAACTTTTTGGCTAATTACGAAACGACGTGCAAAAAGTAGAGAGAAAAGGGAATCTTTGACTTTTTGGTATGGGTTGTTGGCTTTTTGGCTAAAAAGGTAACTTTTTGGCTAATTGGCTATTTTAGCCTCTTGCCAAACGAGGCCTAAGAGTAGAGTCTTTGACTTTATAGAGGGAAGATTTGCTCGCGTTTTTCACTTGCTCCAAGCAGTTGTCTCCTTTTACTTGTACTCTTATTATAAAATATTAAAATCCGGGGCCATCTTAAGCAACCACCCACCATTGCAACTAGTATCTCTCGTGAACCCCACCCTCACAACCACCACCATCGTGATCACCACTTGTAAACTCCACTCCTGAGTGTGAGAGAGAGAGAGAGAGAGAGAGAGAGAAAACAATGATGGTGGGCATGGTGAGAAATCCGTGTTTTCAATTTTTTAGATTTAGGCCTCAATTGAAAATTTTGTAAAGGGCAAAAATTGTAATAAAAATAAATAATAAATGAATTGTGTAACAAGATCTTGGGAAAATTATGCAAATAATCCCTGTAGTTTATACGATGTGTCAATTTGATCCCTGTAGTTTCAATTTGCTCTATTTTATCCCTTAATTTAACGGATTGTGTCATTTTAGTCCAATAAATAATGGTTGTTAAATTAATTTAATAGAAAGTCAAACAATGTATCAATTTGATCCCAGTATTTTTCACAATGTGTCAATTTAATCCTTGTCAAAATCGAGAAAATTGAAACTACAAGGACCAAATTGATACATCGTGTAAAGTATAAGGACCAAATTGACACATTGTTTGACTTTCCGTTAAATTAACTTAACAACCGTTATTTATAAGACTAAAATAACACAATCCGTTAAATTAAAGGATAAAATCGAACAAATTAAAACTACCGGAACCAAATTGACACATCGTGTAAATTATAAAAATTATTTGCATAATTTACCCTAAGATCTTTTGATGATATAAATAGAATCACCTCATAAGTTCTGAATGTTAAGTTTGTCCTGAACATAAGGGATCCTGCATTTTATTTTTACTCAATTATTACTACACAAACTCACAAAGCCATTATGCTAAAGGAACATAAATGTTGAGGTCACTCAATTGACTCTGCTATACTTGTGGATGTGTTAAGCTCGGACTTTCAAAACTTAATTTAAAAATAGTTTGGCTAAGGCCACTTGGATAGTCAAGTGTTGAAAAGTCTAAGCCTGTGTTTGGAAAGGTTTTGGAAGTCTAGTTCCACCCTTGGATTTGTATATGATATTTGTTTACAATTTTTTAAAAATTAATTTCACACTCAGTTTTAAAAACTCTATATAAGGCAAAAAAATTTAAACTAACTAGTCATCCTTCCGGACGTCCAGTCGATCATCCACCCGGACATCCGGTCGGTTAACAGGCCGATTGACCGAAAGAATGCAATTTTTATTTTTTTTTAAATTGCCACCTGTTAATTTTTATATTTTAAATTTAAAAAAATTCAGAATTGTTAAAAAAAAATTATGAATTTTGCATATAATTTTGAGTTATATGTTTGGTTATAAGTCGTAAATTTTTATATCAAATATCATATGTCACATCAAAAATTTCTCACTCAATTCAAAACTCTTTTCAAAATTCATTTACCAAACAAATTTTTCACACTCCAATCATAATTCCAAAACTCACAAACTCAAAATACAACTCATATTCTCAAATCATATTTAGAAAACTCTACCAAAGACTACCTCAGTAATTCTCTTGCTCCAGAAATTTAATTTAGAAACTAAGCCTCTCATTTGAACAAAATATCTTTCCTTTGAAAACATTAGCTCTTTAGTCAAATTTAGGTCACATGTAAAAAGAAATGTTGGCGTGCCTGCCGAAAGTTTGGCAAAATATAACCACCCTGTCAAACATACAATCACTGTAACTATAAAGGCAATAAAGCTGCTAGTAATTTCGTGCACTCGCTTTAGACAATAGGAAAGAAAAAAATGGTAATTTGGCACGGTGCAAGTAAAAATCTATCAACAGTTAACTATTACAAGCCCAAAGAGAGGGCCAACACATGCCCATGCAATGGGTTTTATAACCCAACAACAAAATAATACCCAATGGCATTGATACAACTGTTGATCTTCACAAAAGAATCATAAACTCCAGCTTTAATCAAGGACTAGTGCATCTGAAACGTAAAAATAGGGTATGAGCTCCAACTAGTAGTTGAGTCCGTCTAAAATTTCAAAACACTTTTACAGTGACATATGTAAGTGATCATGGATGTTTACATTATGTAGCTCCAAATCAACATTTGTTATTGCAATGAATAAGACTAGCATCATTTCCAAATCTTATTACCAATTTGTCACGCCTTACCCCATTCCTCGAAATTTATTTCCCAAATCAAGTTTCATCATCAAAACCACCCAACACAATAACATTCACACAACACACAACCAGGATTTGTGTCTTCCTTGGACTTTACTTTAGCACAATTTGAGTAAAATTCCAGCTTTATAGGTTTACTAACTAGAGGGACTTGTAATCTCACTTGGCCAAGTTTTTGGATTTTCACCTTGAAACTTAAAATTCATAAGCACTTCATGATTACATTATTTATATAGTTCAAAACCAAGATTGGATATAGCAATGAATAAGACTATTATCATTCTCAAATCTTATAACATGTTATTCATCAAACTACGTATTTAAAGACATTTTAAGGTGAGAAATCATATATTTAGCATGTTGACATTGTCTCAACTAGCCTAAAAAAATCAGACAGCACACGTTGAGATTTTCATGAAATAGCACATGTAACTATAAAAATGCATTAAGAAAAGTAAAAAAATCGAAATTCCCAACCAAACCCAAATAGAGAAAAAAATTCAGAAATCCCAATAGTGCCGAAAAGCAAATCTGTTCAGATGAACACGAAGCCCTTGCAATGATCTACAAATTCTCTTTCACTTGAAAATTGAATCCCACTCCAAAATGCCAAATTTGTAGAGAGATGAGCGAAGGGCAGGGTTTGTGACGTGCTTTAGAGAGAGAAGGGAGAAGAAGGAATGAGGTAGAATGGTTTATTTTGGGACAAACTGAAGGTGGAGTCCACAAATTCAATTTTGGGGCAAAATTCAAAATCTGCAGCAGGTGTCCCTCCACCGTTGACCTCCACTCTGGTGGTGTTGTGTTGAGCATCAGCTTCAGGTACCATGTTTTCTTGTTAATTTTCAATTATCAGTATTCTGTTGCTGCTTCTTATGTCAGTATGGGTTTTGATCAGGTTTCAACTTTCTTGGATGTTTGATGGATTTTGGCTTTCCTATATATATATTCCATCAACTTGAAGTAAAGGAATATTGTTGCTGAAACAAGTTGATGATTGCAACAGTAAAGTTGCTTTTTAAGGATTTTGTAAGTCCTAAGCCATGTCTTCATGTAAAAAGTTAAGGCCATTAAGGTTTTTTGTCACAAGTTGGGTTTTCTGTGCTTTCCATTTAGTTTACAATGCTTGACATCTGTATGTGGAGTTATAATCGGCTAATATATGTGCATGAAGCATTGGTACACTTCACACTGACTATGCCGCCTTGAGTTCTACTGAATTAAATGGTTTTTATTGAAGGATTCAAGAGTGAGGAAGGCGTCGCTGTCTCCTCTCATAACCCCTGCTATCCATCCTATCCTAAGCAAAAAGACTTGAGAGTTTCCACAACTGTATGTAGCTTAAACTGAGTTGTATTATGGTGTTTTCAGAAGTATTTACCACTTTAAAGTTTAAACAATTCCATATATCTGTTAACATAGCTTATCCACTAGATCATGTCCTAATCCTGTACTTAATTGCATACTGACTATCATATGACATAGTCTATTTTTTGTTTCTTGGGCATCTTTCAGTGAATTAGCCAAAAATATAAATTCATAATAAACAATTTGAATTTAAGTATGCAAAAAAGACAATTGTCCACATCCATAACTCATATCAGCAAATTGCTTTAATATATGTCACAATTGCCATCATCAAGCAAACACAATATGTGACAATAAGGAAATCAAAGCACAACACATACCAATAATACACAGATAAAGAAAATGTGATGTGTGCATAATAGACTCTGGCACACTACATTGGTTTGATGATTTGCGTTGGGTTGCTGTGCATCAAAGTAAACAGTTTTGGAAGAGAACCAAAAAAAATAAGGAACTAATTAATAAAAAGGCTTGGCCATTTAAGTACCTTCTCCACAGGTTGCCCAGTGATCTCCGATGGTAATCTTGGAACAGGGGTTACTGCAGTGCTGACAGTTGAAGTAGCTCTACAAGTTAAAACACAAATGTAAGTCTACAGAAGCAAATAAAAGAACTACAAACTAACAGAGACGTTATGCAGATACATCCCTAATAGTTTACCTGAATTTCTCTTTTTTGTTTTACAGATACAAACAAAGGCACACTATCTATTGCAAGCAATTCAGTTCTTCCAAGAATGTACTCAATATCATATCCTGTTGCAGTTTGCAATTTAAGCCCAATGACACAAAACTTATTTTGATTGCTAACAAAATTGAGCACCCCACCAACCATTCCTCCAATCAATTTGGATTAAAAATTATTCACTAATTTCTTATCTTCCTCTAATCATTCCTCTTTTTACCCGAAAAAGAAAGACATCTACAAAAGACAAACATAAAACAATGTTAACCAATGCACCGCAAAAAGAATGGTGTGGCATGTGGGTAGTAAATAGGGTGTGCCATTATTAAGTGTGATTTCTTAAAATGACATTAAATTAAACCATAAAAATGAGAAGGAAAATGCTCGAAATTGTTTGGTCATACAGTTCCTAAAACATATAGATAGGCATGTGGGCCAAAGAGGGAAAACGACACTAATGAAAGACCAAATGGCACATGCTAGAAATTGTGTAAAATTTGGTGGATTGATGGAAACTGTCTTGGAATCAGGATCCTTCAATTCACCATGGACCTTGATCGATTTTGGGCCAATTCAATCGTTTAGGCCATCTATTTCACGATTTTGCCATTTTTAGAAAGTTTTGTTATGATTCGTCAATTACTTGGTCCATACGAATCCGATTTGACCATAGTTTTTTTCAAAATATTTTTTTTCATTCTAGTATCAAATTTGGGTTTAGGGTTTAGGAAAAATTTTGCTATTTCAGTACTTTTTCTTATTTTCCTGTTTATTTTTGTGTTAATTAAGAAACTACCTAAATTGGTTCTTTCCTAATATGATAGGGTTTCTTCTATTATAAATAATGATTGTACACTTTAAGCTTCTCAGTTAATTAATAATATACAAAATTTGTTTGAGGATTGTTACTATTTTTCTTATTATTATGATAATCTTTAGATTCAACAAGGTTATATAAGAGTTGTGATTTTCTAGTTGCTTTACAGATGCGGACACATAAACTTCAAACACAAGGTATAGCCAAATAGTAGACCAACACCACACAAATAATACTTACCACACCAGATGGTAGACCAAGGGTAGGGCAGGGCCAGGGGCATCAGCATGGACAAGGACAATAGGATCCCTTGGAAAAGGGAGTTGCATCCCCATCCTCTCACGATTATAAAATTTTTTATAACTAATTTGTTAGGCAACAATAGATATAAATCAAAATGAGAAATTTTATATAAATATATATAATAATAATAAATGGTAAACCTCACTATGAGTATATCAAATTCAGACAACCATTCATCCATAACCGGGTACATGGCAGACAAATATAGGCCTCCAACTCCTCTCTCATTTCCGATGTCCCGAGCAATTCTTAAATATCCATCATGCCCCCAATTTTTTCCCCACGAGTTTTGAATTATGAAAAATTTTCTTGAATTCTCTTCCCCATAACCAACTATAACAATTGCATGGCAATAAAGTTTTTCACTAGGTTCTTCTCCTTCATATATAAAAGGGTTGTCAATACTAGCATATTTGAATTTCGGACCAACCATCATGGTTGCTAGTACTGGTTGGGTTGTCAATGCCAACAAAAGATACTCCTCATTATATTGGGGTATTCTGATGAACCCATCAATGGTTTGCTTTTTCGTCATATCATTACCATATCTCATCGTTACACCATATATCATGGCATACTCGTAGCAGTATTCAGGTAAACATCGCACAGCATGAGGTGTTGCACTTGGATGACATTCTATCAATTCTGACCAATTTAGTATTGATTCAACTCCTGCGACAATTCTAAACATAACTTCAACGGTGGTTGACGTACTTAAAACATAGCATATTTGTAAACCTCTCTGATCTTTTACCTCTGGCATGCATTGAATCCAACTGCAGAATACGGGATCAACCCATTTTCCATCATCAACTTGCAGATGTATCCAATTCTGTATAAAAAAATAATAATAATAATTAAGCAAATAAATAAATAAACTATAAGTGTTATCTGACTATTGAAAACAAAATCTAACACAAAAAAAAACTTACCGCACCCGCACCCCCAAGCTCCGATTCAATCCATTGACGAGCTGTCAATCCATCATTAAACTTAACAAATGCACGTAACAAATTTCTTTGGGCTCTAACATCATTGTAATTAAACTTTTTGTCACATTGAACAAATTCCTTATGCATTATCTCAGAAATAAGAGTTTCCCACACTTTGACATGTTTTACAGAAACAAGAAGAATGTTCCAGTTTCAAATGTTGATCGGGGAAGAAAACCAAAACCTCCGTATATGAGGACAAAAACCTACCTATCGCTACAGTACAGGAGGGAAAAGGAGGATTTAAAGACAGGAATTGCCTTCTGATTCGGGGGCCAAAAAGAGTTAGTCGGGAGAGGCCCAATTAATCTCATTCGGTGGGTGGTCCGTATCCTAGAAGCAAGCTCACATAATTGAAAATTGCAAAATAAATAAATAAATAAAATAACAACATATAAAACAGGTGATTTTTTTGGAGGGCAAATATTAAATTTAGAAAAATTATAATACAACCATTCACATCTACTAGGTGATCGCGGAATGGATTGAATCGAGTGGCATTTCATTCATCATTCGTTCAAAATAGGCAGATTAGAAAAAAAAAATCAATCTGCATCCATCTACCGGTTTGGCGGATGTATATTGCACAGGCCATGCTGGTTGGCAGATGAATGCGATCAATTTGGCGGTTTAAACCTTATAAATTTTAGACATTTTTTTGAATTATAATTTATAACTTTGAGAGAGAATGAGAGGCTATAGAAGATAATGAAAGTTGTAGGTAAAAAAGTCCTATTTTATTTTATTTTATTTTATTTATTTATTTTAATTTGTCCTTTTCACAATAAAAATATGACATGAAAGATCTTAGATATTAAAATATTTTAGCTTGGACATTTTATAAGATATAACCCATTTGTGGGACTTCTAGCCAAAAATCTCAATAAGATAATATGCTTCTTGAATTTTTTTTTATTTATTTTTTTTTGGTTTCTTTAGACAACGATAGATGGATGACTTAAGTGGTGTTTAATAAAATTGAAAAAATAAAAATTAAGTGTTGAAAATTGAATGCTAAATTTTGTAAGCTAAGACTTTGTTTGATAAAAATGTAAGTGTTGAATTAAAATAAATTATTTGATATGTACAATATTAAATTTAAATTTTTATATCTTTTAATTGTATATTGTGATAGTAAGTCAGTTGGTGGTGGTGATGGTGGTGGTGATGGTAGTAGAGGCAACTATGGTAACTATAGTGCCAATGATAATGATTGTGAAAATAAGAAAATAGTGATTGCGGTGATAGTAAAGGTGTAATGTAATGAAGATAAAAGTGAGGCGGCGACGGTAGTGTAATGATGATGATTATTGGGATGATGGAATGATGATGTTGGTTATGGTAATAGTGGTAGATGTTAGAGGTGATCATGGATCTGTTCAACCCACCAACCTAACCAACCGATCTAACCCAATTAATTTTAGGTGGATGCATGTCATTCGGCTGGCGGATGCAGATAAAATATTTCAAAATCTGTGGATATTGTTCGGATGGCGGATCAATTATCCCACACCCGTATGAACCCGATCCGGTTGTAGATGAAGTTCAAAAAAAATAAAAAAGAAACTGCTAACAAGTAACAATATAGAATAGAAATAATACAATATATATTTTTGTGAAAATAGAAAACATTACTTTAAAAATATACATACACGGTGCCATAGCCTATTATAGACAAATAATACATATAGTTTTATTTTTTTATTTTTTTTTTTCTTCAAATTACTAGTTATTGAGGATCGTAAAAGTTATAAATTATAATTCAAAAAAATGTCTAAAATTTATAAGGTTTAAACCGTCAACCTGATCGCATTCATCTGCCAACCAACATGGCCTGTGCAATATACATCCGCCAAACCGGTAGATGGATGCAAATTGATTTTTTTTCTAATCTGCCTATTTTGAACGGATGATGAATGACATGCCACCCGATTCAATCCATTCCGTGATCACCTAGTAGATGTGAGGGAAATTTGGCTATAAACCCCCTTTGTCTTCCTTTCATTGTTAAAAGGACTATGAAAAAAATTATATTTTCTAAACCCCCTCATAATTATAAAGTCTTGCATAAAGGACAAATGTATTATTTAAATATTTTATATGACTATTATGTCCCTCCCATCAAGCACTACCTCTCAATTCTCTCTCTCTAGAATTTCAAATGGCGGTTTCACAGAACAATGCTTCGCTGATTGTTCTAATGGCGGTGGTTCTAATTGTCTATCTCATCGAAGGCTCTTTCGCAGCCTCTTCTCTACATCTTCTCAACTCTCCTCCTTCAACTCTCCTTCAACCGTTCATCTTCTCTCTCGTCTCTCTCTTCTAACCCTAGCTTCCTCTATGGCTCAAGCTGTGGATAACTTGCAAATCGCACTGATACATATATATATATATATGTGTGTGTGTTTGTGTGTTTTTGATATTTGAATTCGAATATATATGTGTTTTGGGATTTGAATTCGAATATATATATATATCTACATATTTCGATCTCTAATCAATATATATATATGTATATCTATATATATGTGTGTGTTTGAGTCTTAAGATCGGAGATTTGAATGATTTTTTAGTAGAAGCGAGACCTGTTAGATCAAACATAACCTAATGGATTTATGAAATCGGATAATGTGATGGAACCAGAGTAAAATAACATCAAATTTCATTTGATAGAACCAGAGTAAAATTTTACTCTGGTTCTATTGCTCTGTTTTTTTCATTTGACAAAACCAGAGTAAAATTTTACTTTCATACAGAGTAAAATTTTACTTTTAGTTTCAGAGTGCAAAATTTTACTCTTATTCAGAGTAAAATTTTACTTTTATACAGAGTAAAATTTTACTTTAGTTTCAGAGTGTAACATTTTACTCTTATTCAGAGTAAAATTTTACTTTCATACAGAGTAAAATTTTACTTTCATACAGAGTAAAATTTTACTTTAGTTTCAAAGTAAAATTTTACTTTCATACAGAGTAAAATTTTACTTTCATACAGAGTAAAATTTTACTTTAGTTTCAGAGTGTAAAATTTTACTTTCATATAGAGTAAAATTTTACTTTCATACAGAGTAAAATTTTATGAGAGTAATATAGTAAAAGAAACAAGTTTTAAAATATTAGGGGGTTTTGAAAGTACTTATATAATTCTTGTCCTTTTGAAAGACAAATTGGATAGTGAGAGGGCTATCACCAAATCCCCCTAGATGTGAATGGTTGTATTATAATTTTTCTAATTTAATATTTGCCCTCCAAAAAAATCACCTGTTTTATACATTGTTATTTTATTTATTTATTTATTTTGCGATTTTCGATTACGTGAGCTTGCTTCTAGGGTACGGACCACCCACCGAATGAGATTAATTGGGCCTCTCCAACTAACTCTTTCCGGGCCCCCGAATCAGAAGGCAATTCCTGTCTTTAAATCCTCCTTTTCCCTCCTATACTGTAGCGATAGGGAGGTTTTTGTCCTCATATACGAAGGTTTTGGTTTTCTTCCCCGATCAACATTTGAAACTGGAACATTCTTCTTGTTTCTATAAAACATGTCAAAAGTGTGAGAAACTCCTATTTCTGAGATAATGCATAAGAAATTTGTTCAATGTGACAAAAAGTTCAATTACAATGATGTTAGAGCCCAAAGAAATTTGTTACCTGCATTTGTTAAGTTTAACGATGAATTGACAACTCGTCAATGGATTGAATCGGAGCTTGGGGGTGCGGGTGTGGTAAGTTTTTTTTGTGTTAGATTTTGTTTTCAATAGTCAAATAACACTTATAGTTTATTTATTTATTTGCTTAATTATTATTATTATTATTTTTTTATACAGAATTGGATACATCTGCAAGTTGATGATGGAAAATGGATTGATCCCGCATTCTGCAGTTGGATTCAATGCATGCCAAAAGTAAAAGATCAGAGAGGTTTACAAATATGCTATGTTTTAAGTACGGCAACCACCGTTGAAGTTATGTTTAGAATTGTCGCAGGAGTTGAATCAATGCTAAATTGGTCAGAATTGATAGAATGTCATCCAAGTGCAACACCTCATGCTGTGGGATGTTTACCTGAATACTGCTACGAGTACGCCATGATATATGGTTTAACGACGAGATATGATAATGATATGACGAAAAAAACAAACCATTGATGGGTTCATCAGAATACCCCAATGTAATGAGGAGTATCTTTTGTTGGCATTGACAACCCAACCAGTACTAGCAACCATGATGGTCCAAAATTCAAATATGCTAGTATTGACAACCCTTTTATATATGAAGGAGAAGAACCTAGTGAAAAACTTTATTGTCATGCAATTGTTATAGTTGGTTATGGGGAAGAGAATTCAAGAAAATTTTTCATAATTCAAAACTCGTGGGGAAAAAATTGGGGGCATGATGGATATTTAAGAATTGCTCGGGACGTCGAAAATGAGAGAGGAGTTGGAAGCCTATATTTGTCTGCCATGTATCCGGTTATGGATGAATGGTTGTCTGAATTTGATATACTCATGGGTTTACCATTTATTATTATTATATATATTTATATAAAATTTCTCATTTTGATTTATATCTATTGTTGCCTAACAGATTAATTATAAAAAATTTTATAATCGTGAGAGGATGGGGATGCAACTCCCTCTTCCAAGGGATCCTATTGTCCTTGTCCATGCCGATGCCCCTGGCCCTAGTCTACCATCTGGTGTGATAAGTATTATTTGTGTGGTGTTGGTCTACTATTTGGCTATACCTTGTGTTTGAAGTTTATGTGTCCGCATCTGTAAAGCAACTAAAAAATCACAACTCTTATATAACCTTGTTGAATCTAAAGATTATCATAATAATAAGAAAAATAGTGACAATCCTCAAAAAAAATTTGTATATTATTAATTAACTAAGAAGCTTAAGGTGTACAAACATTATTTATAATAGAAGAAACCCTATCATACTAGGAAAGAACCAATTTAGGTAGTTTCTTAATTAACACAAAAATAAACAGGAAAATAAGAAAAAGTACCGATATAGCAAAATTTTCTCCACCATAATCCACAGCCACCATTGAGCTCTTTTCCACTGTATCCACCTCCACCGTCACTCACTGTAGAACGCTCTCTCTATCGTCTCCACCACCACCGCAGCTGATCGCCTCCATAGTTCGTCACCAATGCCACCATGTTAAATCTACCACCGATAACCACCATCTTCCCCTTCGCCACCATAGTTCGTCTGCCTCCACCATCTCAGATCTGAGACTGATAACCTTAGATCTAAGATCAATCATCTCAAATCTACGTTCTCTCTCTCTCCTCTTCTTATTTTTCTCACGATACTCCGTTTTTCAAATAGAAAATTTTAGTTTGGTTCAAGTAAATTTAAGATCGAAGATCTTAGATTTGAGATCAGAGAGCTTAGATCTAAGATCAACTACAACAAATATGTGCTCTCTCTCTCTCTCTCTCTCTCTCTATATATATATATATATACACACACTAGCTGTGACATGTGCCTAAAGGCATTTGCGACATTCACATGCTGAAAAATATAGCACATCACATTAAAATTTTATTTGGTACAACCTTTATGTAAAAATGAGTTTGGTTAAACTTAGGGATGGCAACGGGGCGGGCGGGGCCGGGACGGGCCTGGGACTACACTCCCCGTCCCCAATCCCCGAAAGTGATATACTCCCCGTCCCCGTCCCTGCCCCCGATCAGGGATCAGGGATCCCCGACCCCAAAAAATCCGTGGTGGTTTTTTTTTTTTTTTTTTTGCTCTGTAAAAATCTGTAAACATCCTAATCCTATTGAAATATATTTGTCACCATATTTGCCAATTAAAAAAATTCTATAAACATCAAATTCAAACACAGCAGCATCAATAAATCTGTCAAAATGGATCAAATTCAAACACAGCATCAAAATGGATCAAATTCAAACAGCAGCATCAAAATTCAAACAGCAGCTTCAAAATTCAAACACAGCAGCATCAAATTGAAACACAGCAGCATCAATAATGGATCATGGAAGAGTAGTAATGGTGCAGCTGGAATAAATCTGTCAAATATTCAAATCAATAATACAGTTCAGCCTCAGGTAATTAATAATAACAGATATGTGCAAGATTCAACAAATTAAAGATTAATAATACAGTTCATGTGCAAGATTCAAATTAAAGATTATTAAAGATTAAAAACCATATCATATATATATATATATATATATAATAAATAAATTTAGAGAAAGAAAAAAAAACAGAGGTCGAAGAACAGAGATACTATGAAAAAAAAAAAATCGAATCGAAGAACAGAGATACTATATACACATACACACACATGTGTGTGTATGTAAACCCCCCAATATCGAAATCCCGAGAGAGAGAGAGAGAGAGAGAGAGAGAGAGAGACCATTTGAAATCGACGGTGAGGGAGGATCGCCGCCGAGGGAGGAGTCGCGGTGAGGGGCGAGGAGCCGTCGTGTGTGAGAGAGAGAGAGAGAGGGAGGCGGAGGCGAAGCTCTAAGTTCTAACCAGCAGCGGCGGTGGGGGAGGAGGATCGACAGTGAGGTACGAGCGGCGGTGAGGGAGGATTGGCGGAGGATCGGCGCCGTCGTAGTGTGAAAGAGAGAGAGAGAGAGGAAGGCGAAACCCTAGAGAGAGAAAGAGAGAGAGAGAGAGAGCAGAGCGGCTGTGTCTGTGTGTGTTGTGTGTGAGTGGTCTCAGCCAAAACCCTATGCACACATCTGTTAATGTTATTATATATAGGCAGGGGCAAAATGGTAAATTCACGTCGGGCAGCCAGGCCAGGGATCGGGGCTGGAGCTGAAACATGTATCTCCGTCTCCAGCCCGAATATCATCGGGGATTCAATTTTTAATATCATTCCTAATTCGTCGAAAGTATTTTTCGAGAAATAACCATTCAATTTGAGGTCGGGGGATCGGTCCCGTCAGGCCGAGTTCCGATTGCCATTTCTAATTAAACTTTAAAAGAATTTCATACCTTCCAAAGAAACCTAAGCAAAAATTAAATAAATTATAATTAGCTTGTTTGGTTCCTATTTTCATAATTCACTTTTCATAAAATTGAATTTTTTTTTATTTTCATGTTTTTTGTTTTTACTAAATTTTTTTAATAGTTTAAGTAATTTTTTTTTAATTTTTAGATACATCTAACATAAATACACTTAAAAAATATAATATTTGTGAAAAAAATCTTTAGAAAATTCACTAAATATCATAAATACAAAAAAAATGAGAATTTAATATTTTTTTTGTATTCTCATGTATTTATTGATTTTTTAAAATATTTTTTTACAAATATTTTACTTTTTAGGTTCATTTAAGTAAGATACATCTAAAAAAATAAAAAAATTGCTTGAAATTTAAAAAATATTCACTAAAAATAAAAAACAAAATGAAAAACAAAAACTTTATTTTCAGAAAATTGAATACAAAAAATTAAAATCAAACCCACTGAATAATTTTAAATTATCAATAACCCAATCATTATTGAACCATAGCCAATCCTAGAAGGCACCATAAAACTAAAAACTAATATTTTTTATTTTATAAATGTTGAATAAGTAGAAAACACCAAAAAAATGGCATAAGCTTCAAGAGCCATTCAGTATCTATTGATAGTTATTACAATTTTATACAAAGAAAAAGCGAGATAAATTGGTCAAAAAAATGTTTAATGTTTAATATTTTTTAAATCTCATATTACATACCAAGCAATGAAATTTTTATCTAGTCTACCAAATATAACATACAAAATCATTTACATAAATTTTATGTATATAAAACTTGTGCAAAATATTTGGTAGTAACATTTTTAGAATTTTAAACCACGATAATTAGTATTTAATTTGACATATTAATGTATATAAATTTTTGGAAAAATTAGTCTAGGTTCCTCTCCCATTTTTAGTAATAGAAGAGATCCACAATATTATTTTATGATGTCTAAGGTCCCTCAACCCCACACCCATATATCAAAGAGAAATTTGAGTCTCTCAAATCAAATCTCATTTCTCTCTTTTTCTCTCTCTCTCACACACACACACACACTCTAAGCTGTCTCTCCCTTTTTGTACTATGTCACTATTGAGCTTTAACAATGGTAGATGAAGAAGAACAACAACAAACTCTGATCTACAAATCAAGAAAAACTCTTCCAAATCCACAATGAGAATCACTAGGTTTCTCAAACCCTATGCCATGGAGTATAATCAGTAAGCTCCGCCGTGGAATGACCACCCATTGAATCCATCTCTGGCGAGTTGAATGGGTTATAGTTTGATACCAATGGTGATCGAGCACTCCTCTAGAGGTAAGAGAGCCTACGACATCTTCTCTCGCCTTTTCAAAGAACGAATCGTCTGTATCAACGGCCCCATCTCCGACGACACTACTCATGTCGTCGTCACTCAACTTCTCTACCTTGAGTCCGAGAACCCTTCCAAACCCATCAACATGTACCTCAACTCCCCAGCAGCGCCGTCACTGCAGGTTCATCCTTTTAACCCCCCAAATCTCAATCTACTCTCATTTTATTTCATTACAATTATATATTTTGATTTTGAGTTCTATATACGAAGTTCACTGTAACCTTGATTTAGTACTTGGGTTGTATGAGTTTTTGTGTTTGAATTTTCTCTGGATTTGGCCACTGTATGAATTTTCTCTGGATTTTGCTACTGTGTGAATTTTCTTTAGATTTTAGCCACTGTGTGAATTTTCTCTAGATTTAGCCACTATGTGAATTTTCTCTGGATTTTGGCCACTGTGTAAATTTTCTTTAGATTTAGCTACTGTGTGAATTTTCTCTAGTTGTTGGCTGTGAATTTTTTTCGAAAAACTCAAGGATGTGGTGGTTCCTTTTTGATATTTGATTGCTTCAATTTCTCTATTAATTTGTTTACTTACTCAGATATTAGAAGGAGGAAAAAAAAAAAAGTGATTTTGAATGGATTTTCTCTGGTTTGATAATGATTGGGTATATATTGATCTTGAGGTTCCTTTTTGATCAATTTTCTCTGATTGAGTCAAAACACAATTTTCTCTAGTTTGATCAAAACATAGAGAAAATTATAAGCAAACTAGATAATTAATTTGGGAAAGATGAGAAATGAAGTTGGAAGAGAAAAGAGAACTGCCACTTAACACTCTCTTGTGTGTAATTTTTTCTAACAGGTTTAATTTTCTCTAATGTAGTTATCTATGGAGTATTTTTATGCCTAAACCAGATAAATTCTCCTATCTTTTTTTTTTTTTTTCAATTTTCTCTGATTTGATCAAAAACACAAATTTTCTCTACACAATTTTCTCTGGATAGAGCCACACAAAGCCACACAAATTTTCTCTAACACAATTTTCTCTAACACAATTTTCTCTAGATAGAGCCACACAAAGCTACATGAATTTTTCTCTACACAATTTTCTCTAAATGGAGCCATACAAAGCCACACAAATTTTCTCTACACAATTTTCTCTGGATAGAGCCATACAAAGCCACACAAATTTTCTGTAGCACAATTTTCTCTGGATAGAGCCACACAAAACCACACAAATTCTAATGGTATGTGAGTCTGGAAAGAGTTTCTCTTCCATTCTGTAAAACCCAAGTTTTGTATATAATTATTTTTGGATATATTAGTAATTAAATTAATTTATGTAGGTCATTTATTAATATCAAAGAATTAGTTATGAGATGGCATTATATTTTCTATTATTTAGATGGGTAATTTTGTAATTTTGAGAAATTAGGTTAATAAGCCCACTTGTTGTGGCTTTAAGTTCGGGGAAACAAACAAAACAAAGGCTAGTGAATTGCTCCATAGGTGGCAAGGGTTTGAAAAGGTAAAAGAAAAAATAAGAGAGGTTCACGTGAGGCTGCAATAGGAATTGGAGGTAGCACGTTGGGTGATTTTGGGATACCCATTGGTGGAGGTAAAATCTGCCTGTACTGTTGATTATTAAGTTTATGTTGAGGAATTAAACAATCAATACATTAAGGGGATTTGGAAGATCTATAGGTGCCTACTTAGGTTTTCAGAATTGGGTGTAATGTATAAGTGTAACTTTGGGTGGGTAATAGAAACAGTGGAGTTTTGTATCATGGATAAGGGTGTGTTTGGCTATAAAGTTGGGTTGAATGGTTTGGTCACTTGGATATTAAAGCAATACATTAATCTAATATGGTGGGGCTTTTGTGGGTGTATGTAACATGTAAAAATATTAATTTATTTGAGATTTTATTTATTAGGTTTGTGTGATTGAAGTGGTGAAGCTAGGTGTTTGGAGTTGGTATTGGAATATTATTTTTTAAGCGTTTGATGTAAATAACCCTCTATCACTGTTGGTTCATTTTTATTCCTATTGAATAATTTAAAATTATAAATATTTATTTATAGCCTTCATGTTCTCTTAAATTAAAATATGGATAAAGTATAAAACAACATCGAATATTATTATGAAAATTATTTGAATATTTTGTGAAACTATTCTGAAAATTGTACCAAATGTTTATTCTGAAAATATTGAATATTTTATTTAAAGGTTGTGTATTGTTTGAATTTTGAACATCACTCTAGTCTGACTATGATTTGGACCCTAGCCAATGAGGGTTATTTATTGGCACATAAATTAGTTTCTTTTGGGACTTTACCATCGGCCTATGTATGGTTCTGGGCCTTGTCACAAGTAAGTGACCGTAGTCACGATGACTTGGGTTTTTGTATCGCATCATTGAACCATCTGAATATTGAACTATCGATTTGAATAACGAAATTTCTTCGAATTATCTCATTGTCTTTTCAATTAGAATGTATTGCTACACTGTTTATTTTCAACTATGAAACCATCTTACAAAATAATTGTTATTTATTAGATTGTAGCAAAAATATATTTATTGGTTGTCGACAATTTTTTTTTTTTTTGTATACTTGATCCAACTCGCAGTGATGGTTTGTTATTTACTGGGCTATCTAGCTTACCCTTATTTATTTATTTATTTATTTTTCAGATTCTAAGAAGTAGAGCTGCGCGGTGTTTTTACTTGTGGGAGTGCCAAGAGTAGGACTAGGATTTAAGTACTTGGATTACTATTTTGTTAGTGGATTATATTAGTGGACTTAGTGGACAATTTCATATGATAAGAATTATCTATTTTTATGGATTTTAGCATTATAATAATTAAGGATTTAATTTGAGTTTTTACATTGTTGGTTATGTGTTGGGCTTTTAGCCTTGCATGCTCACTTAAATAAGTGTGCGGCATTGTCACGGAGCTTGGGGCATGTGTAGCACGTCCGCGAGGGAACTCGCGCGCTACAGTTCGGACTCCCTTTGTGTCGGTTCTAAATCTGAAGCAAAGAGT
The DNA here is from genome assembly GCA_022316695.1 of Camellia oleifera. NCBI lineage: Eukaryota > Viridiplantae > Streptophyta > Magnoliopsida > Ericales > Theaceae > Camellia > Camellia oleifera. The sequence continues at coordinate 171,019,320 of CM039315.1, forward strand.
CCAAATCCGGCAAATCGTTTGAGAAAACAGATTTTTGAAAAGTAGTGCCAAACATGGACTGCTTTGCCAGATTACAGAGTCGCCACCTAAATATTTTTTAAAATGGGGAATTTAGGAAACCCTGACTCGGTGCCGAAGGCCACGTGTCCGTCATCACCAAAGTGACTTGGCTCGGGAGCTTGGGTACGATCGGGGAAGGTCAGCTATGAGCACCCCCTTTCGCCCGGTCTGAAGACCGGCCTCTACTAACCGTGATATCCGTTTTTGAAAACTTTATGCGTTCTTATTCCGGTTATTAGCCTAGAATTTACTATGTGATGCGCACAACACAAAAGTATAGACTAGATTGCCTAATTTGGAAATAAACATTGCATATCCGTTTTGTCTCGAAAAACGTGTTAGTTTTTGCTACTCGCAAGTAGGCTAAAATTCGGATTTCAACGAGTTGTTCCAACTCAGGCAATCTAACTTTCACCCACAGGCACTCAAACAGTTTATCACGTAAGCATTTAGCCGCATGGCAAGCATACTGTCATGTTAACATTCACACGCATGCGATATGCTAAAGCATAAAACTTACATCGTACTCCGTGCCAAAACAAGAAACTAGTTAGCGAAACATGCATGACCTGGTTCATGTTAAGTGGCTAATGCAACACAAGCATATATGCAATCTAGAGTAGGCACGGCTAACCCTAAACATGACATGTGAAATGTTTCACGTAGCACGTATTCAATTTGGAATTGAAAATTACAATGCAGTTTGTATGATGTACCGAGCCTGGTACATGTAAACAAATGCATGAATGCACGCATGCATTGCATAAGGTATGCTAATTTAAAATGCCCTAATCTACCATCATAAGTAGGTAAATGAAAGGGATAGAAAGAAGTGGGGATTGGAAGACATGCACCCATTCACACACACTTATTACAATTTTGCCCTCACTCGGAGGGACCGAATAATAATATAGAACCAAATAAATAACTAACTACTCTAGCTAATTAAATATTACAAATTAACTAAATTAATTAAATAAATTAATTAATCTAATTAAGCATTAAACCGCCTCGGGATGAGGGCCGGATGCAGCGCGTGTTCGGGGCTGGCTCGGAACCGCACTGCCGTGCACGGATTGCCTCTGTTTCCTCTGCTCTCCTCCTCAGAAAATTACCAAAATCCCAGGAATGCCTCCCAGAACACTGGAGATCACCATCGGCTAGGGTAGAACACCACCGGCTGAAAGAGGAGGCCACCGGCACTGAATTGTTCCATCGGCTGGGAAAACACTGCCGGTCGGCACTAAAAAGTGCCGGTCGGCACAAAATGTTCTGCAGATCCTACAACTCACAGCAGCAGAGGACAAACTATGCATGGCAAGGCAATTCAAAGCATGTACGCACAAAACACATCCCACATCATGTTAATGACTCAATGGGGCATGTGCCTCGATCCTCGGACCACCAATCGCGCATTTTCATGCATGATGGCCCTAAGAATCAAGAATGCAACTTTACTATAAAATGCATGCAAACCAAATAATCAAACAAGGGTGCCAAACCTCCATCAAACTCACTTAAAGGGGCTTGGCATGCATGTCAATATGATGAAGCCCTAAGCATGGCAAACTAGTATGCAATATGGACAATGCAAGGTGCTCATACAAGCATACAAACAAGCATATGAAGCAAGCATGCAAACCAATGGAATAATGGATTTAGACATGAGTTAGGTAACTCAAAAAAGACCTAAAACCAGTGACTAAAGTGCCTAGAAATGGAGACTAGACACGCACCCGCATGCACATGTTAAGGTACCCACTCCAAGGCACAAACAAAACGACATTCAAGCACACTTGAGATGATTCAAACATGGACTATTAGCATGCATTAAAAGCTCTCAAATTCATTTCAAACATGATGCCAAATCATGCAACAAATCGAATCAAACAAAGCATGCAAATAGCCTAGGCTTGAGGCAAGCTAATAGGGCATTAAACCACACTTTGCACAAACATACATGGCATGCACTAATCAACCTAAAACAGGTTTCTAGCATGTCAAAACAAAGCCAAATGGCTACTTAGATGGCATCTAAGAGTCATTAAATCAAAGGCATGCATTGAAGCCAAAACAATGGGCATACAACACATGCTCCTAAAGCATTAACAAGGCCACTAAGGCAAGCATACAAGCACACCAAGGGGACTGAAATTGCATGTCAAGTGGCCCCAAACCACCAAAATAATGCAAACAACACATGCTACACATGCACACACTTGAGACCAACAAGCCACCATACAAAGGAGCTATATTAAGCATGCTAAAATCAAACCAAATAACTATGGTCAGACCTAAAACATGTTAAAATAAGCACAAAAGCTTCATGAATCAAGGCCTAAAACATGCTAAAAATGAAGGCATACAACCTAGTGCATGTTAAGGCATAACAAGGCATTACATGATAACTATGCTAAGCATGCATAAGAGACCAAAACCAACTTGAAATCATGTTATAACATGGAAATATAAGCATGGAAAACAAGTCAAACATGCTCAACACACACTCAAGCATGAAGCTCCATAAGGAAGCAAAGTTTGCCCTTTTCAAGGACACCAAGGAGAGGGGGTGACCTTCCCCTTTCTTGAGACTTCAAGGCATGCTCTTCACCACTGAAATCCCTCAAGATTTCAGTGATGAAGAGATCCTATCACCAAAATCTCGGATCTCTCACAAAATAGCACAAAAAGTGACCTTTTCAAGGCCTAAGGGTGGTCAAACCTACCCAAACCACTAAACACTCTTAATATACAACAAAGAGGGTTAAAAATCAGAACTTTTTTGTGCCAAACACTAAGCTCAAAAAATGTTTTAAACCAAGTAAAAACAAGGTACAAGAATGGGGGAAAAAGGGAGTTAAGTTCTTACCCTTGTAGCCTTCTTCAACAAAGATGGTGTGATGGCTTCTTTGAGCTTCAAACCAACCAAGAATCACCAAAAACCAACCTCTAGAACCTCTGTCCCAAGAGAAAGGTGAAACACTAGGTGCTACTGTGCAAAAGTAAGGCACAAAACACCTAGTTTAACAAGAGAATGATAGATATAGGATAGATATGTATTCTCTAACCTAAACCAGAGCTTCCCCTCTGTCTAAAATGGCTGAAAACCTCTCAAGAAATCCAACCCTAAGCCAAGAAGAAGAGCCTTCCTCTTATAGAACTTGTAAGACTTACAAGCTAAGCAACTAAGGGCTCATCCCTCCATACACGTGTATGGAGGGGAAGCCAATGGCACACAGCTGTCTGAAAATATCTCAGAAAGCAAGTGCACAGTGTCCGGCCGGCAAAAAATGTCATTTTGACAAAATTGAGTGCCGACCGGCACAAAAGAATGCCGACCGGCACAATATAGTGCCGATGGCAACTCTAGCCAGCCGGTGGCCTCTAGCTCCAGCCGGTGGTGTGTAGGGATGGCTCACAAAGCATTCCCTGCCCTTCCAAGGCAAAACACAAGTGTTTGGTGCAAAACCAAACACAAACGGTCGAGTCCGGACGTCCTGAGGCACGGCGCGCGAGCCGAGAACTCCGGGAACTCCAAACGAACACAAACATGGATAATCACCGAGTGTTCCAACGGTGACGTCCAAGTCTTGAGGACGGTCAAAAATGGGATGTCTACAGCATGACACATTCTCTCTGTATTATCTTTTATTTTAATTTTGAAAATTGAAGCTTTTCTTCAATGTAGCTATCTATGGAGTCCCTTTTCTGCATTTTAATCTCTTGAAATGTAGACTGAATTGTAAACATCAACAATTTCTCTGATTCAAACCAGAGAAAATTCAAATTTCTCTGAGTTCAAACCAGAGAAAATTCAACAACAGAGAAAATTACGCAGAGAAATTAAAATTTCTTTGAGTTCAAACCTGAGAAATTCAAAGAAAATTGAATGCTTTGAATTTTCTCTAATTTGAACCCAAAGAATTTCTGGACTTCCCAAAGAATTCAAGCTTTTGGGATTTTATAAGGGTTTCAAGCTTTTTGTGAGTAACATTTACGATATGATCATCATTATCGAGCCGAGCCGAGCTCGAGTTTCATTAATGTTAACAAGCCAAGCCGAGCTCGAGCTGAGTTTCTTATCGAGCCGAGCTCGAGCTCAATAAACGAGCTTGATAAATAAACGAGCCAAGCTCGAGCTCAGCAAAGCTCGGCTTGGGTCGGTTTGTTTGCAGCCTTACCCTGAAGTCAATGACTTAAAGATTCATATTCAATCAAACGCCTTCCATAATTTCCAAGGCTCTACTTAAGTTGGAAAATTTATTTTTTTTAGAAATTATTCCTTAATCACATGTTTTCTTGGGGATTTAAATTTTAAAAAGGCAATCATTCTTTTTTCTTTTCTTTTTTTATCACTAAGGTAAAAACCCAAATTCAAAGTCAAATTCATTAAAATTGGGAAACCACCCCGTAATTTACTATTGATTACTCGAATCATGGTCAAAATATGAATCACTGCCTAAATTGAACCCCCAAATCTTTGTAATTGGATCATTGTCCCAAATAACTCGGATTGCCACAGAATCAAATCATTGCCATATCAAACTCCCCAGATTTTGGAAATGAAAGCACTGTCTTCCGGATTGTTGATCCCTAGAATCAAATCAAATCATTTCTAAAATATCACATAAGCACATAATTTGCATTCATGCTTATTGGGGAGTAGGATTGCCCTGTCAAAATTTAGAAATGAGATCTAGGATTCACTAAATCATTTAAAAAGGCAATAATACAATCCTAGAAATGAGGGTATCTTGCCCTAGTTTGGAAGGTGCCAATGCTCTCTATATGCAAAAGGTAAGTTTGGTCACAAAAAAGTATATCGGTTATTACTATCAATATACCTCTCATTCCACAAGGAAATGATCAAACAGTACTAATAACATAATCTAATGCTTGCCTTATTGACATAACATAGCCCGCGAATAGTGTCCAGGATATTATGCAACAAACCTGAGGATAGGAGAACGGACCCAGTCAATTTTGTTTAACACTTACCATTGGATCTCGAAGTCATCATCATCACCCATTAGGTGATAGTTGCCCAACCAAGGGAACTTTTAGGAATTTTAAGGATTACTACCGGAGTGATCAATCTAAACAATTGTCTTTCCATTATTTATTGTTTCCCGAAATGTGCCCCAATTTATTTTCAAAAGTGCATCATCAAATTTCAACTTCTATTTTTTTTCAAAATCCTTTTTCAAAATAAAGTCGCTTTTTTTATTTAAATTTTCAAAGTTTTCATTTCCTCTTTTTTTTCAAAAGTTTTGAGGAGTTCAAATTTTATTCCAAGGAATCAATCAAACAATCATCCTTTAGCCAAATATCTTATAGAGGAACCAAAATTTTATTCAAAATGAAAGACTTGGTCATCACTTCCTTGTTTAATAATTCTTAATAAAATTAAGGTTTCCTCAAAGTTAGTGGCCCAAAGATTTTTACATGATGAAAAGAACTTTCCATAATTTCCGAACTCTACTCAAATTTTAATTTCAAAAAATTTCCAAGGAATTTCAGATCTTATTCCAAGAAATCAATTAAACATTTACCTTATAGTCAAATGTCTTCTAAAGAAATTCAAAATTTTATTTCAAAGTGAAAGACTCGGTCATTACCTCCTTATCTAACACTTTTCCACAAAATCAAATTCCCTCTAAAGTCAAAAACCTAAAAATTTCTGTCTAATCATAAACTTTTCATAATTTCTAAAATTCTACTCGAGTTTTCTTCCAAAATTCTTTCTGTAACGCCCTCAAATTTAAGTACATAAACCAGTCATTTAGGATATCCATAGTCATGGGAGAAATAAGCATATATTCATTTATCAGAGTATTCTTTATAAAAAGTATTACATGTTGACAATAAAAGTAAATGCCCTACAGGCTTACAACTTTCCAAGTCAACACTTGGTTTCAACAAAAGAGAGTTCTAACTCTTAACATATTAAGCCCTAGGCTTAAATTATATGTAACACAAAAGATAAGTACAAAAATTAATAAGCCTTCAGCTTCTAAACCTCCCAAGCTACATCCGTAGAGGCGACATATCACCTGTACCTGAAAACGATGTCCCATATAGGGTGGGCCAAAGCCCAGTAGAGATACGCTAAACATAATATGAGAATTAACTAAAACATTACCATTTGATAACTGTTTAACTCATATAAACCAACGTACATCTCTTCCATAACCAATTCATATTCACAACCACATTTTAATCACTTTCCGTTTCATTATCCAAACCAAGTCATAGATATGGTTCATTGTTTATCCGAATAGTTCAAAGTGAGACTACAACTCATACTATCAATAATTCAATCATAATCAATTCAAATGAGACTACAACTCATATTATCAATACTTCAATCATAATCAATTCAAATGAAACTACAACTCATATTATCAATACTTCCATCATCTACGTTATGCAAACGTAATTAAGGTTTCGAAACTTTCACTCTGGACACTCCGGCCAACTTAGTTATCAATGGAGTCCATCCCCTATCTCTTCCCGAACAGGTTTGAGAGTACATCCTCTATCTCCTCCCAAACCATGGAGTACATCCCCTATCTCCTCCCAAACAAGACACATATGCAATGTATTTAAGCGCTTTATCATATACAATGATCAATCCAGACACATATTCAACGTGTTAATTCAATAGTCACATTCAAAGACATAAGTCAGTTGATTAGTTTTAATTCACCTAATTATCATGCAGTGTCTACAACAATCAAGACTATCATCCACCGATAGCCAAAACAGTTATTTCCAACAGATAAATAAATTTATCAAACAGACAAATAAATATATCAATATTTTCATAGGTGAGTGATTAATTAATCCAACTACACCATTCATTCTCATAACTTCCCAATTTCATGATTTTCAACTCAATTTCATATTTCCATAACTTTCCCAAATTAATTAATCGCATTTACTTAGGCCATTTTCCTCTTTTCTTTTCAACTTTAGCCCTAAGGCTCAATTTCCTCAATCTTACACCAATAACCCCATTTTCCAAGGTCTCACATATACATGGAGCTTGACAATTGAAAACCCCTCTTTTATAAATTCAAAACAAACCCTAACTTTCCCAAAACTCCCAAACAATACCATCTATACAAAATACCCAACGTTTATGTCAAAACTCATAGAAAGGAATAGGTTATCCCTACCTCAAGTTTCGGAGCTCAAAGGAGAAGAAGGAAGAAACTTAAAGTGCTCTAAATCCAACCTTTTTCGGATCAAAGTGTAGCCTAAGCAAAGCTCTACCTTTTCTTCAAAGAGACTAGGGTAAAGAAAACCCAAGAGCTAAGTGTATTCTAGAGAGAATGTCTATGTAGAGAGAGAGTGTACCGGATCTAGGGTTTTGAGGAAGAAGGGTATGAAAAAGTGAAGTAGAAACACGCTGCTGCAACTGATATACTCGAGGCTCGCTCGAGTGAAGGAGTGGTCGCTCGAGCGACCAGACACAAAAGAACCTCGCTCGAGTGCAAGAAACGTCGCTCGAGCGAACAATGCAAAGCTTCAAGTCTGAAACCCAGAAGCATGCTCGAGCGCAAGAGTGCTCGCTCGAGCGAAGAAACTCAAAACATAGTCCTCGTTCGCTCGAGCGAAAGAAATCTCGCTCGAGTGAAGAAACACAACCTTCAGGTCAAAAAGAGACACAGACGCATACTCGAGCGCAAAAGTGCTCGCTCGAGCCAAGAGACACACCACTCAAAGCTCGCTCGAGCGAAGGAACCCTGGCTTGATCGAAGGAACTAAAACCTAAAGCTCGCTCGAGCGACAAAAGCCTCACTCGAGCGAAGAAACCAAAATCTGGGCAGCAACTGTTTATTTCAAATCGCATCCAACCTGTTACAAACCTGCCCAATACATCTCAAAACTCAAATACAAAGAATTAAAGGATGGAAATGCAATATAGACAACAACAATCATGACAGAACCCAAGTCCGGAATACAATAAACAATGGAGGGAAAACCGGCATCGCAATACTTTCCTCCCAAGGCGTTTCGGATTTTATTCCAAGTATTTAATCAAACAATTGTGTCCTTAGTCAAATATCTTTTAGAGGATTTGGAATTTTTTTCAAAATTGAAGATTTGGTCACCACTTCCTTATTTACCATTTTTCATAAAAGTTGAAATTCCCCCTAAAGTCAATGACTTAAAGATTCTTATTCAATCAAACACCTTCCATAATTTTCAAGGCTCTACTTTAGCTGAAAAATTTCTTTTTTTTAGAAGTTATTCTTTTATCACATGTTTTCTTGGGGATTTAAATTTTAAAAAGGCAATCATTTTTTTTTTTTATCACTAAGGTAAGAACCCAAATTCAAACTCAAATTCTTTGAAATTGGGAAACCACCCCCTAATTTACTACTGATTACTCAAATCATAATTAAAACATGAATAACTACCCAAATTAAACCCCAAAATCTTTGTAATTGGATCATTGCACCAAATAACTCGGATTGTCATAGAATCAAATCACTGCCATATCAGACTCCAAAGATTTTGGGAATGAAATCACTGTCTTTCTGATTGTTAATCCCTGGAATCAAATCAAATCATTTCCAAAATATCACATAAGCACTTAATTTGCATTCTTGCCTATTGGGGGGGGGGGCGTAGGATTGCCCTGTCCTATTTTAGAAATGAGATCTAGGATTCACTAAATCATTCAAAAAGGCAATAATACAATCCTATAAAGGAGGGAATCCTACCCTAATTTGGAAGGTGCTAATGCTCTCTATATGCAAAAGGTAAGTTTGGTCACAGAAGGGTATATCAGTTATTACTATCAATATACCTCTCATTCCACAAGGGATTGATCAAGTAGTACTAATAGCATAATCTGATGCTTGCCTTATTCACATAACATAGCCCACGAATAGTGTCGGGATATTATGCAACAAACCCGAGGATAGGTGAATGGACCTAGTCAATTTTGTTTAACACTTACCATTGGATCCTGAAGTCATCATCATCACCCATTAGGTGATAGTTGCCCAACCAAGGGAATTTTTAGGAATTTTAAGGATTACTACCGGAGTGATCAATCTAAACAATTGTCTTTCCATTATTTATTGTTTCCCAAAATATGCCCCAATTTATTTTCAAAAGTGCATCATCAAATTTCAAGTTCTATTTTTTTTCAAAATCCTTTTTCAAAATAAAGTCCCCTTTTTATTAAATTTCCAAAGTTTTCCTTTCCTCTTTTTTTTCAAAAGTTTTGAGGAGTTCGGATTTTATTCCAAGGAATCAATCAAACAATCATCCTTTTGTCAAATATTCTACAGAGGAACCAAAATTTTATTCAAAATGAGAGGCTTGGTTATCACTTCCTTGTCTAACATTTCTCTATAAAATTAAGGCTCCCTCAAAGTCAGTGACCCAAAGATTTTTACTTGATGAAAAGAACTTTCCATAATTTCCGAACTCTACTCAAATTTCATTTTCAAAAAATTTCCAAGGAATTTAAGACCTTATTCCAAGAAATCAATCAAACAGTTACCTTTTAGTCCAATGTCTTCTAAGGAAATTCAAAATTTCATTTCAAAGTGAAAGACTCGGTCATTGGCTCCTTATTTAACATTTTTCCATAAAATCAAATTCCCTCTAAAGTCAAAAACCTAAAGATTTCTGTCTAGTAAAAAACTTTTCATAATTTCTAAAATGCAAGTTTCACATTTAAAGTTCGAGTCACTAAAATCAAAAAATAAATCGGGTAACAAATGTTTCAAGTAGCTAAATGCTGGATGCCCCAAGCGACGATGCCATAGCCAAATCTGTTGTCATTTCACATTGGACACTTGTTGCACGTGATGAGCTTGGCCTGCACTGAAATCATCCACAAAATAGAGTCTCCATCTCTTAGTACCACGACCAATGATCTCCTTGGTGAGAATATTCTAGAGAAAACAAAACTTGGGATAGATTAGTGTACAACAACTGAATTCTTCAGTAATCTGTCCCACAGATATTAATTTACTGGAAAGAGATGGAACAAGTAAAGTATTTGACAAGGAGAGAGATGGAGAGAGAAACAGTGCCAGCTCCGGTAACCGGATAAGTTACCCCCATTGGCATTAACAATATTCACTCGTTTTGGTTGAGTAATACTCGAAAAGTCATTGGGATCAAACATCATGTGATCGGTGGCCCCCGAATCAATGATCCAAACATTAGAGACATCCTTAGTGGAACAGCAATGATTTAGAGCTCAAAATATGGAGCTCTAAATCCACTGCTAATGTAATACCCCTGTTCAGTAATATGCTAAATTGGTCCTTAATTTGAATATGATTATGCGTTTAGCATGATTTTATGTGAATATATGTGATTTTGAAGTTTTATCTGTTCACCATAGGCATATCAGTTTGAATAATCTGCTTTGGAAATTAAATTGAGGGCCTTATCGGCCACAGAACCCGAAATTGATTACGCCATTGTGACTGGCATAATTTTTAGAGCCTACAGTGAAATTTAATTGAAAATTGATTCGGGTTAGATTAAATCGATTAAATTGATGAATTAGAGCCCAACTACTTTATTATTATAATATTGGCCTTAGTGGGTTTTGTTGTCAAGGCTTTAAACACTCAATCTCTCTCCTTAGCCTCATTTTGATTGATGATAAACTCAGAAAAGAGAGGAGAAGGTCGGTTAGAAGAAGAGAGAGTAGGAGATTGAGGGTTTGGCTTAAAGCTTGGAAATTTTGGAGTTTTAGCTCAAGAATTGGACTTCTAGGTAAGCCATTGACTCTTGAATTCATGAATTGAACTTGTAATCTTGTGAGCTCAAAGTATTTTGTGACCAAGAGCATGATTTAAATTGGTTTTGATGAGGTATGATCATGCATGCATAGAATTGCTTTTGAATTGCCATAAGTTGCATAATCTAGTATGTATCATGTCAATTAAGCAAGATTTGGAGTTTGATTATGCATGCAAACTTGGTTTGTTGAGCTTTGACACCATTTGCATCTTTTGAAATGAAAATAAAGTCAAGATGGCCATGCATGTTTGAATAATTGAGGATGGGAGCTTGAAATGCATGATTATACATGATAGAGTTGAATTTGGTGTCAATTTGAGACATGCAAGTGTGTAATCTTTGAAATTGAGCTCCTTAACAATGTGTTTTGGTGTTTGTACCTTGTTAGCATGAATATATGAGAACTTTGAGCCTCAGAATGCATGAAAAATGGCTGGAAATTAGAATTGGAGCTCAAGAAGTTAATCTGGAAAACCCAGATAATATCGATATTCAAATGCTTGTGAATGCCCAATTGTTTATTCCCTTATAAGCTTTATGAGTTGCTAATTGGAATTATGGACAAAAGTCTGACACGATTAAATAAATGGACCAAAAGTCGTTTTGACATATATGAATGGACCAAAGGTTGTTTTGACATAAATGAATGGACCAAAGGTCGTTTTGACATATATGAGTGGACCAAAGGTCGTTTTGACTTATATGAATTGACCGAAGGTCGTTTTGACATGAATGTGTGGGCCGAAGGCCGTTTTGACATGAATGAATGGACCGAAGGTCGTTTTGACATGAATGAGTGGGCCGAAGGCCGTTTTGACATGAATGAGTGGGCCGTAGGCCGTTTTGACAAGAATGAACGGGCCGAAGGCCGTTTTGACAAGAATGAACGGGCCGAAGGCCGTTTTGACATAAATGAATGGACCGAAGGCCGTTCTGATATGAATGGAAATCTGAAAGGGGCCAAAGGCCAGAATGTTGAAACTGCAAGTCACTTGATTTGAAATTCATGTAGTTATATATCTGTTAAATAGAAATATGAATTGGGCCCCAGGCCGTTTGGAACCTGTTGTTCTATATTGTTATGTAACTTCTGTATTTAATATTATTCACTGGGCTATCGCTCACGCTCATTCATGTGTTTGTAGGTGAGCCAAGGGAAGCCCAAACCCAGCCCCAGTGAAGTCTGCCAGGAACAATATGAGTTTTAGGAAAGTCAGCCTTGTATCTCATGCACGAGACCTATCCTTGCCATTTTGTTATGCATTAGTATTTTGTCGTGTTGGCAAGGACTTTGTGTATATTTGTATATAGTCTGTTATGGGTTGACTTAGTTTAGATGATCCTATCCGTAAAGAATTTTATGGCACTGTGTTTTGTCGTGGGTTATTAATGTATACAAGTATAGTTTGTTTTGAAGTGCATATAAGTACGGCTCTATGGACAAAGTTTTTAATTTCTGCTTTCGTTTGGCCCCTTTACTCTGTTGAGTTACGTCTGTTTTGGTTTGAGGCCGTAAGTAATCTTAGGATTACTGGCCGGTTATGTCCTTAACCCATACGGGCGAGTTCGGGTCATGACAAAGTCGTATCAGAGCACGAGTTAATAACCTACACACTTGTCCAAAAAGAGCCATAAGCATCTAGATGAGATCTAGGATGCATTCATGTAATAAATATGATGTTGGAAGCATTGATTATATGCTTAAATGTTTTGATATGAACAATTATCTGTCGTAAATTGTGAACTACTTACATTGCAAATTACCTGAATATGTATGCTCCTTGTTACATGCATACTTGTGTATATCCTGTATAAAATATAATGCAAGTTTAATCAGATGGTGAGAACCAGAGGAGATGAAATAGAAGAATCCTCAACTGCTAGAATGGACAAAATGGAAAGACTGATATAGGAAATGGCAGAAGCTTTGAGACAACAACAGGAGTGGCAACAATAGTGGCAGCAACCACACCCGCCACCTCCACCTCCGGCACCACCCGTGCCAGATAATCAAAATGATGACCGGATTATAGTTCTCACCAAGGAATTCAAGAAAATGAAACCACCACAGTTCCACGGGGGATTAGATCCATTGAAAGCCGAAGCGTGGGTCATCGGCATTGAGAAACTATTTGAAGTGTTCCCCTGTTTAGAGACTCAGAAAGTGCTTCTAGCTACTTTTATGCTAGAAGATGAAGCGAGAAGATGGTGGATGTTGATGCGAGAAAATCATAAGGATGTTGACTGGGTGAAATTCTTAGAAATATTCTATGACAAGTACTTCCCGCAGTGTGTCCGGGATAGGAAAGTGGCAGAGTTCATGGAACTCAAGCAAGATAGCATAACAGTGGCTGAGTATGAGGCCAAGTTCACTGAGTTGGCCAGGTTTGCACCACATGTAATTGACACAGATTATAAGAAGGCAAGACATTACGAAGGTGGACTTCGCAATGACATCCTAGAGAGGGTGAATGTCCTAAAGCTGGAGACCTACATTGGGGTGCTTGACAGGGCCATCATATCAGAGGCTAATATAGCTAGACAAGCTAAGCCAGTAACTGAATGGAAGGGTAACAAAAGGCAAGGCTTCTTTTTGAAGAAGAAATTTTTGAAAAAACAAAATACGGGCTCCTCCACTACTTCAAATTCTTCCCGAGGCACAGCTCCCATGTGCAACATTTGTAGCAAAAGGCACCGTGGAGTCTGTTACCGTGCATCATGAGCCTATTTCAAGTGTGGGAAGCAAAAGCACATAGCCCGAGAATGTAATCAGAACAGTGAAAAACTGGCAGCTAGTTCAACAGCATCGATTCCAAAGCCGGAAAATACTTCGAAATCCGCTATTACCGGGGACACAGTGAGACAGGGAAGAGTTTTTGCACTTATTTCGGGCGGTACACGGAATGCCAATGCCGTTGTCTCAGGTACTATTTCAATATGTAATTAGGATGCCTTTGTATTAATTGATTCTAGATCAACACACTCATTTGTGACATATACATTTGCATCTAGACTGAAAAGACCCCTAGAGTTGTTGCCATATTTGTTGTGTGTGTCTGCTCCATCGGGGGAATCTGTGTTATATGACTATATATATCGGTTTTGTGACATGCATATTGAGGATGCTACCTTATATGTAGATTTGTTGCCCTTGAACTTTAGACATTTCGATGTAATTTTAGGCATGGATTGGTTGACCAAGTATTGTGCCACCATAGATTGTGTGACAAAAAGGGTTGTGTTTAAACTACCAGAATAAAAAGAAATTGTGTTTGTGGGTAATGGGATAGTGCCTCCACCATATTTGATATATGCAATGAAAGCATGTAAACTGATCAGGAAAGGGTGCCTGGGTTATCTGTGCTATGTGTTGACTGAACAACCTGTGAATGTTGAATTGAATGATATACCTATTGTTAGAGAATTCCCATATGTGTTCCCGAATGAATTACCAGGGGAATTGGTAGACAGGGAGATAGAGTTTACTATTGAGACTGTGCCAGGCACCTAGCCTATTTCTAAGACTCCCTACAGAATGGCTACGGCTGAGATGAAAGAATTGAAAGAACAGTTGCAAGACCTGCTTAACAAGGGGTTTATCCGGCCTAGCACTTCGCCTTGGGGCGCACCGGTGTTATTTGTGAAAAAGAAGGATAGTACTTTGCGCCTGTGCATCGATTATCGGGAATTGAAAAAGGTAACGATAAAGAACAAGTATCCTTTACCCCGTATTGATGATTTATTTGACCAGTTGCAGGGATCACATGTGTTTTCTAAAATTGATTTGAGATCCGAGTATTATCAGTTAAAAGTTAAGGCAAAGGATGTTGAGAAAACAACATTCAGAACGAGGTATGGTCATTTTGAGTTCCTTGTTTTGCCATTTGGAGTGACTAATGCTCCGGCAGTATTTAGGGACCTAATGAATAGAATTTTTAAAACCTACTTTGATGAGTTTGTTGTAGTCTTCATCGATGATATTTTGATATACTCTAAAGATAGACTTGAACATGAACATCATTTGAGGACTGTTTTACAAATACTTTGGGAAAGGAAATTATTTGCTAAACTAAAGAAATGTGAGTTTTGGTTGGATGAAGTTGTTTTCCTAGGGCATGTGATCAACAAGGAAGGAATTTCAGTGGACCCGCAGAAAATAGAGGCAATTGTGAATTGGCCTACACCGACCAATGTGACAAAAGTTCACAGTTTCATGGGCTTGGCCGGGTACTACAGGAGGTTTGTGAAGGACTTTTCGAAATTAGCTGTGCCACTTACCGAATTGACACATAAAGGGCAACCATTTGAGTGGAACGATGAAAGAGAATCAGCCTTTCATGAATTGAAGACGAGATTAACTACTGCACCAATTTTGACATTACCGTCAGGTACGAAAAATTTTGTAATTTTCAGTGATGCGTCTTATAAGGGTTTGGGTTGTGTGTTAATGCAGAACGGAAAGGTCATTGCTTACGCCTCCCAACAGTTGAGGCCACATGAGAAGAATTATCCAACACATGACCTAGAATTGGCCGCAGTTGTTTTTGCTTTGAAAATCTGGCGACACTATTTGTATGGGGCAAAGTGTGAAGTCTACACGAATCATAAGAGCCTGAAATACTTCTTCACGTAGAAAGAGTTGAATATGCGTTAAAGGAGATGGCTGGAACTGATAAAAGATTACGACCTAGAGATTCAGTATCATCCCGAAAAAGCTAATACAGTGGCTGATGCCTTGAGCAGAAAATCAACAGGGAGTATGGCTTGTTTGCTCACTGAACAAAGGGAAATTTTGCAAGACTTTGAGAAGTCTGAAATTGAAGTGGTAGTATGTGAACAGGGCGGATTGATAGCCGCTATTACAGCCGAGCCAGCAATTGTTGACGAAATCAAGCAGAAACAGAAAGAAGATGAGTTCCTCAGAAAGGTAATTGATGAGTTTGAGACAAGCCCAAAAGTAGAGTTTAGCATTGAGAATGAAATGTTGAAATTTCGGAATCGAATATGTGTCCCTAATATTCCGGAACTAAATAAGAGGGTTTTAGATGAAGCCCACATATCCGTATTTGCTATGCATCCGGGTAACAATAAAATGTATCGGGATTTGAAACAAACCTATTGGTGGCCTAAAATGAAGAAAGAGATTGCAGAATATGTGTCCAAGTGCCTCCAGTGTCAGCAAGTTAAGGCTGAACATCAGAAACCAGGCGGTCTACTTCAACCTCTCCCTATTCCCGAGTGGAAGTGGAAACATGTAACTATGGATTTCGTCGTTGGCCTACCTCGGACTTCTCGAGGTATGGATTCTGTTTGGGTTGTAGTTAATAGACTGACTAAATCTACACATTTTCTACCTGTCAAAACTATATTTACTGCTTATAGATTGGCTACCATTTACGTTGATGAGATTGTCCGTTTACCTGGTGTTCCAGTATCTATTGTATCGGATAGAGATCTGAAATTTGTGTCTAGATTGTGGAAGAGTTTGCAGGAAGCTATAGGAACAGAGCTAAGGTTCAGTACTGCATTCCACCCACAAACAGACGGGCAATCAAAACGAACGATACAAACCTTGGAAGATATGCTTCGCATGTGTGCTTTGGATTTTCAGGGGAGTTGGGAAGATTATTTGCCACTTGTGGAATTTACTTATAATAACAGCTTTCACTCCAGCATCGGTATGGCACCATACGAGGCTTTGTATGGTAGGAGGTGTAGATCACCTATTTGTTGGACAGAGGTCGGGGATAGAGCTTTGCTTGGGCCAGAAATTGTGCAAGATACTTCTGAGAAAATCAAGACTATTCGTCAAAGGCTCAAAACAGCTCAGGACCGACAAAAGAATTATGCAGACATTCGGAGAAGACCTCTTGAGTATGAGGTCGGTGACCATGTGTTCATCCGTGTTTCTCCGATGAAAGGCCAAGTCAGATTTGGGAAAAATGGCAAGTTGTCGCCCCGTTACATTGGGCCATTTCAGATTTTGGAAATGCTTGGCCCAGTTGCTTATAGATTTGCCTTGCTACCGGGATTCGAGCAAATCCATAATGTGTTTCATGTGTCGATGTTGAGAGGTTACCTCCGAGACCCGTTTCATGTGATCGATTATCACCGGGTTGCTATTGATGAAAATATGAAATATACTAAATGGCCGGAACGGATTGTAGACAGGCAAGTTAAACAGTTGAGAAGTAAGTCCATCCCCATGGTGAAAGTAGAATAGAAAGAACATTATGGGATGGATGCTACATGGGAAAAAGAGAAGGAAATGCGACTGAGCTATCCACATTTGTTTCCCGACGAAGGTAAATTAAGTTAGGAGGACCAAACTTCCTAAAGGGGAGAAGACTGTGATACCCCTGTTCCGTAATATGCTAAATTGGTCCTTAATTTGAATATGATTATGTGTTAGCACGATTTTATGTGCCATTATGTGAATATATGTGATTTTGAAGTTTTATCTATTCACCATAGGCATATCTATTTGAATAATCTGCTTTGGAAATTAAATTGAGGGCCTTATCGGCCACAGAACCTGAAATTGATTACGCCATTGTGACTGGCATAATTTTTAGAGCTTACGGTGAAATTTAATTGAAAATTGATTCGGGTTAGATTAAATCGATTAAATTGATAAATTAGAGTCCAACTACTTTATTATTATAATATTGGCCTTAGTGGGTTTTGTTATCAAAGCTTTAAACACTCAATCTCTCTCCTTAGCCTCATTTTGATTGATGATAAACTCAAAAAAAAGAGGAGAGGGTCGGTTAGAAGAAGAGAGAGTAGGAGATTGAGGGTTTGGCTTAAAGCTTGGAAATTTTGGAGTTTTAGCTCAAGAATTGGACTTCTAGGTAAGCCATTGACTCTTGAATTCATGAATTGAACTTGTAATCTTGTGAGCTCAAAGTATTTTGTGACCAAGAGCATGATTTAAATTGGTTTTGATGAGGTATGATCATGCATGCATAGAATTGCTTTTGAATTGCCATAAGTTGCATAATCTAGTATGTATCATGTCAATTAAGCAAGATTTAGAGTTTGATTATGCATGCAAACTTGGTTTGTTGAGCTTTGACACCATTTGCATCTTTTGAAATGAAAATAAAGTCAAGATGGCCATGCATGTTTGAATAATTGAGGATGGGAGCTTGAAATGCATGATTATATATGATAGAATTGAATTTGGTGTCAATTTGAGACATGCAAGTGTGTAATCTTTGAAATTGAGCTCCTTAACAATGTGTTTTGGTGTTTGTACCTTGTTAGCATGAATATATGAGAACTTTGAGCCTCAGAATGCATGAAAAATGGGCTGGAAATTCAAATTGGAACTGAAGAAGTTAATCTGGAAAACCCAGATTTTTTACGTCCGCTCGAGCGGAGATAAGTGCCGCTCGAGCGGAGAAATCAAGCTCCAAGCATTTTTTTTCAGACATGGTTCCCGCTCGAGCGGGGAAGTTGACGCTCGAGCGTGGAGCCATGTAGACAAGCATTCCGCTCGAGCGGCCTAGTTCACACTCGAGCGAAAATTTGGGGTAACCAGTACTTTTGTAGGCTTAAGGGTCCGCTCGAGCGGAGAATCCCACGCTCGAGCGGAGACCCTGTTTTATGAAATTCTAAAAATGCATTCTGTGTTCTGTTTTCCGTTCTCTTTCACTTGTAAGCACTCTTAGGCATATGTTAAGCATTGTAAATGAGTTAATGAGATAAGAATAAAGCCTAAAGAAGAATATGTGAATTAAAGAACGGATTGAACTGTTAGTGACCCTTTGTATTCATAATATGTGTAGGGTCAAGCTCCAGTGCAAATCCACAAGCCGATCATTGTGAGTAATATCGATATTCGAATGCTTGTGAATGTCCAATTGTTTATTCCCTTATAAGCTTTATGAGTTGCTAATTGGGATTGTGGACAAAAGTCTGACATGATTAAATGAATGGACCAAAGGTCGTTTTGACATAAATGAATGGACCAAAGGTCATTTTGACATATATTAATGGACCAAAGATCGTTTTGACATATATGAGTGGACTAAAGGTCGTTTTGACTTATATGAATGGACCGAAGGTCGTTTTGACATGAATGCGTGGGCTGAAGGCCATTTTGACATGAATGAATGGACCGAAGGTATATGCTTGTTCCACTGAGGGAAACGGGTTCATCAGGATTACGTCACTACGAACCTTGTCAAGCCGATCATCTAAGCCGTCCAAAAAGGTATATACTCGATCTTCTTGTACAATTGAAGTAAATTTCTGAATATCAGTGGTACAGACCATCGGATTGGGACGTCGGAAATCAGTTTCCCTCTGTAAGGCCTGAAGGCCATTGTAATAGTTTTCAATCGACCCACCACCCTGTCGTATCTTGGTCACGCATTTCTTGAGATCGTATACTTGAGAAGTGTCTGCGCCGTCGAAAAACGTTGTGGCAATTGCGTCCCACACTGTTTGTGTCGTTGGGAATCGAATGAAGTTACCAATCATGCTTGGTTCCATAGAGTTGATTAACCACCCCTTCACAATCGAATTTTCGATCCTCCATTTTCACCATGTTGGGTCGGTTTGTTGGGGCTGTGGAAGATCTCCATTGATATATCCCAGTTTATCCTTACCGGAGATATACATCTCCAAAACCTGGGACCAAAGAGCATAGTTGGTGCCATCCAACTTAATGCCGATCGGTGCAGGGAAAATTTCATGGTTGGGTGTCTGGTTTTGGGTCAGGGTTTAGGACAGTAGATCTGTCATTCTGGATGTTAGGTCTTCAGGGGTTGGGTTGGTAATGGAGGAGTTGTCGTTAGGTGGGTTTGCCATGGTCGGCTAGGAAAGGTGGAGGTGTAGAGGTATGAAGCAGAACTCCCTAAGATCTCTACTCTGATACCATGTCAACTTGTGGAAAATGTTTAGCTTTCTTTGATTTTTCTCTATAAATTATAAGTACATATATATAGATTTTCATACAGTGATCTATTTTAGGAAATAATCTAATTTAGGTCGTTATTGTGATTGACTCAAAAATATATTTATTGGTTGTCGACAATTTTTTTTTTTGTATACTTGATCCAACTAGCAGTGATGGTTGTTTATTTACTGGGCTATCTAGCGTACCCTTATTTATTTATTTATTTATTTATTTTTCAGATTCTAAGAAGTAGAGCTGCACGGTGTTTTTACTTGTGGGAGTGCCAAGAGTAGGACTAGGATTTAAGTACTTGGATTACTATTTTGTTAGTGGATTATATTAGTGGACTTAGTGGACAATTTCATATGATAAGAATTATCTATTTTTATGGATTTTAGCATTATGATAATTAAGGATTTAATTTGAGTTTTTACATTGTTGGTTATGTGTTGGGCTCTTAGCCTTGCATGCTCACTTAAATAAGTGTGCGGCGTTGTCACGGAGCTTGGGGCATGACACATTCTCTCTGTATTATCTTTTATTTTAATTTTGAAAATTGAAGCTTTTCTTCAATGTAGCTATCTATGGAGTCCCTTTTCTGCATTTTAATCTCTTGAAATGTAGACTGAATGGTAGACATCAACAATTTCTCTGATTCAAACCAGAGAAAATTCAAATTTCTCTGAGTTCAAACCAGAGAAAATTCAACAACAGAGAAAATTTCGTAGAGAAATTAAAATTTCTTTGAGTTCAAACCTGAGAAATTCAAAGAAAATTGAATGCTTTGAATTTTCTCTAATTTGAACCCAAAGAATTTCTGGACTTCCCAAAGAATTCAAGCTTTTGGGATTTTATGAGGGTTTCAAGCTTTTTGTGAGTAACATTTACGATATGATCATCATTATCGAGCCGAGCCGAGCTCGAGTTTCATTAATGTTAACAAGCCAAGCCGAGCTCAAGCTGAGTTTCTTATCGAGCCGAGCTCGAGCTCAATAAACGAGCTTGATAAATAAACGAGCCAAGCTCGAGCTCAGCAAAGCTCGACTTGGGTCGGTTTGTTTGCAGCCTTACCCTGAAGTCAATGACTTAAAGATTCATATTCAATCAAACGCCTTCCATAATTTCCAAGGCTCTACTTAAGTTGGAAAATTTATTTTTTTTGGAAATTATTCCTTAATCACATGTTTTCTTGGGGATTTAAATTTATAAAGGCAATCATTCTTTTTTCTTTTCTTTTTTTATCACTAAGGTAAAAACCCAAATTCAAAGTCAAATTCATTAAAATTGGGAAACCACCCCGTAATTTACTATTGATTACTCGAATCATGGTCAAAATATGAATCACTGCCTAAATTGAACCCCCAAATCTTTGTAATTGGATCATTGTCCCAAATAACTCGGATTGCCACAGAATCAAATCATTGCCATATCAAACTCCCCAGATTTTGGAAATGAAAGCACTGTCTTCCGGATTGTTGATCCCTAGAATCAAATCAAATCATTTCTAAAATATCACATAAGCACATAATTTGCATTCATGCTTATTGGGGAGTAGGATTGCCCTGTCAAAATTTAGAAATGAGATCTAGGATTCACTAAATCATTTAAAAAGGCAATAATACAATCCTAGAAATGAGGGTATCTTGCCCTAGTTTGGAAGGTGCCAATGCTCTCTATATGCAAAAGGTAAGTTTGGTTACAAAAAAGTATATCGGTTATTACTATCAATATACCTCTCATTCCACAAGGAAATGATCAAATAGTACTAATAGCATAATCTAATGCTTGCCTTATTGACATAACATAGCCCGCAAATAGTGTCCGGGATATTATGCAACAAACCTGAGGATAGGAGAACGGACCCAGTCAATTTTGTTTAACACTTACCATTGGATCTCGAAGTCATCATCATCACCCATTAGGTGATAGTTGCCCAACCAAGGGAACTTTTAGGAATTTTAAGGATTACTACCGGAGTGATCAATCTAAACAATTGTCTTTCCATTATTTATTGTTTCCCGAAATGTGCCCCAATTTATTTTCAAAAGTGCATCATCAAATTTCAACTTCTATTTTTTTTCAAAATCCTTTTTCAAAATAAAGTCGCTTTTTTTATTTAAATTTTCAAAGTTTTCATTTCCTCTTTTTTTTCAAAAGTTTTGAGGAGTTCAGATTTTATTCCAAGGAATCAATCAAACAATCATCCTTTAGCCAAATATCTTATAGAGGAACCAAAATTTTATTCAAAATGAAATACTTGGTCATCACTTCCTTGTTTAATAATTCTTCATAAAATTAAGGTTCCCTCAAAGTTAGTGGCCCAAAGATTTTTACATGATGAAAAGAACTTTCCATAATTTCCGAACTCTACTCAAATTTTAATTTCAAAAAATTTCCAAGGAATTTCAGATCTTATTCCAAGAAATCAATCAAACATTTACCTTATAGTCAAATGTCTTCTAAAGAAATTCAAAATTTTATTTCAAAGTGAAAGACTCGGTCATTACCTCCTTATCTAACACTTTTCCACAAAATCAAATTCCCTCTAAAGTCAAAAACCTAAAAATTTCTGTCTAATCATAAACTTTTCATAATTTCTAAAATTCTACTCGAGTTTTCTTCCAAAATTCTTTCTTTAATGCCCTCAAATTTAAGTACATAAACCAGTCATTCAGGATATCCATAGACATGAGAGAAATAAGCATATATTCATTTATCAGAGTATTCTTTACAAAAAGTATTACATGTTGACAACAAAAGTAAATGACCTACAGGCTTACAACTTTCCAAGTCAACACTTGGTTTCAACAAAAGAGAGTTCTAACTCTTAACATATTAAGCCCTAGGCTTAAATTATATGTAACACAAAAGATAAGTACAAAAATTAATAAGCCTTCAGCTTCTAAACCTCCCAAGCTACATCCGTAGAGGCGGCATATCACCTGTACCTGAAAACGATGTCCCATATAGGGTGGGCCAAAGCCCAGTAGAGATACGCTAAACATAATATGAGAATTAACTAAAACATTAGCATTTGATAACTGTTTAACTCATATAAACCAACGTACATGTCTTCCATAACCAATTCATATTCACAACCACATTTTAATCACTTTCCGTTTCATTATCCAAACCAAGTCATAGATATGGTTCATTGTTTATCCGAATAGTTCAAAGTGAGACTACAACTCATACTATCAATACTTCAATCACAATCAATTCAAATGAGACTACAACTCATATTATCAATACTTCAATCATAATCAATTCAAATGAAACTACAACTCATATTATCAATACTTCCATCATCTACGTTATGCAAACGTAATTAAGGTTTCGAAACTTTCACTCTGGACACTCCGGCCAACTTAGTTATCAATGGAGTCCATCCCCTATCTCCTCCCGAACAGGTTTGAGAGTACATCCTCTATCTCCTCCCAAACCATGGAGTACATCCCCTATCTCCTCCCAAACAAGACACATATGCAATGTATTTAAGCGCTTTATCATATACAATGATCAATCCAGACACATATTCACCGTGTTAATTCAATAGTCACATTCAAAGACATAAGTCAGTTGATTAGTTTTAATTCACCTAATTATCATGTAGTGTCTACAACAATCAAGACTATCATCCACCGATAGCCCAAAACAGTTATTTCCAACAGATAAATAAATTTATCAAACAAACAAATAAATATATCAATATTTTCATAGGTGAGTGATTAATTAATCCAACTACACCATTCATTCTCATAACTTCCCAATTTCATGATTTTCAACTCAATTTCATATTTCCATAACTTTCCCAAATTAATTAATCGCATTTACTTAGGCCATTTTCCCCTTTTCTTTTCAACTTTAGCCCTAAGGCTCAATTTCCTCAATCTTACACCAATAACCCCATTTTCCAAGGTCTCACATATACATGGAGCTTGACAATTGAAAACCCCTTTTTATAAATTCAAAACAAACCCTAACTTTCCCAAAACTCCTAAACAATACCATCTATACAAAATACCCAACGTTTATGTCAAAACTCATAGAAAGGAGTAGGTTATCCCTACCTCAAGTTTCGGAGCTCAAAGGAGAAGAAGGAAGAAACTTAAAGTGCTCTAAATCCAACCTTTTTCGGATCAAAGTGTAGCCTAAGCAAAGCTCTACCTTTTCTTCAAAGAGACTAGGGTAAAGACACCCAAGAACTAAGTGTATTCTAGAGAGAATGTCTATGTAGAGAGAGAGTGTACCGGATCTAGGGTTTTGAGGAAGAAGGGTATGAAAAAGTGAAGTAGAAACACGCTGCTGCAACTGATATACTAGAGGCTCGCTCGAGTGAAGGAGTGGTCGCTCGAGCGACCAGACACAAAAGAACCTTGCTCGAGCGCAAGAAACGTCACTCGAGCGAACAATGCAAAGCTTCAAGTCTGAAACCCAGAAGCACGCTCGAGCGCAAGAGTGCTCGCTCGAGCGAAGAAACTCAAAACATAGTCCTCGTTCGCTTGAGCGAAAGAAATCTCGCTCGAGTGAAGAAACACAACCTTCAGGTCAAAAAGAGACGCAGACGCATACTCGAGCGCAAGAGTGCTCGCTCGAGCCAAGAGACACACCACTCAAAGCTCGCTCGAGCGAAGGAACCCTGGCTTGATCGAAGGAACTAAAACCCAAAGCTCGCTCAAGCGACAAAAGCCTCACTCGAGCGAAGGAACCAAAATCTGGGCAACAACTGTTTATTTCAAATCGCATCCAACCTGTTACAAACCTGCCCAATACATCTCAAAACTCAAATACAAAGAATTAGAGGATGGAAATGCAATATAGACAACAACAATCATGACAGAACCCAAGTCCGGAATACAATAAACAATGGAGGGAAAACCGGCATCGCAATACTTTCCTCCCAAGGCGTTTCGGATTTTATTCCAAGTATTTAATCAAACAATTGTGTCCTTAGTCAAATATCTTTTAGAGGATTTGGAATTTTTTTCAAAATTGAAGATTTGGTCACCACTTCCTTATTTACCATTTTTCATAAAAGTTGAAATTCCCCCTAAAGTCAATGACTTAAAGATTCTTGTTCAATCAAACACCTTCCATAATTTTCAAGGCTCTACTTTAGCTGAAAAGTTTCTTTTTTTTAGAAGTTATTCTTTTATCACATGTTTTCTTGGGGATTTAAATTTTAAAAAGGCAATCATTCTTTTCTTTTTTTTTTATATCACTAAGGTAAGAACCCAAATTCAAACTCAAATTCTTTGAAATTGGGAAACCACCCCCTAATTTACTACTGATTACTCAAATCATGATTAAAACATGAATAACTACTCAAATTAAACCCCAAAATCTTTGTAATTGGATCATTGCACCAAATAACTCAGATTGTCATAGAATCAAATCATTGCCATATCAAACTCCAAAGATTTTGGGAATGAAATCACTGTCTTTCTGATTGTTAATCCCTGGAATCAAATCAAATCATTTCCAAAATATCACATAAGCACTTAATTTGCATTCTTGCCTATTGGAGGGGGGGGCGTAGGATTGCCCTGTCCTAATTTAGAAATGAGATCTAGGTTTCACTAAATCATTCAAAAAGGCAATAATACAATCCTATAAAGGAGGGAATCCTACCCTAGTTTGGAAGGTGCTAATGCTCTCTATATGCAAAAGGTAAGTTTGGTCACAGAAGGGTATATCGGTTATTACTATCAATATACCTCTCATTCCACAAGGGAATGATCAAGTAGTACTAATAGCATAATCTGATGCTTGCCTTATTCACATAACATAGCCCACGAATAGTGTCGGGATATTATGCAACAAACCCGAGGATAGGTGAATGGACCTAGTCAATTTTATTTAACACGTACCATTGGATCCTGAAGTCATCATCATCACCCATTAGGTGATAGTTGCCCAACCAAGGGAATTTTTAGGAATTTTAAGGATTACTACCGGAGTGATCAATCTAAACAATTGTCTTTCCATTATTTATTGTTTCCCAAAATATGCCCCAATTTATTTTCAAAAGTGCATCATCAAATTTCAAGTTCTATTTTTTTTCAAAATCCTTTTTCAAAATAAAGTCCCCTTTTTATTAAATTTCCAAAGTTTTCCTTTCCTCTTTTTTTTCAAAAGTTTTGAGGAGTTCGGATTTTATTCCAAGGAATCAATCAAACAATCATCCTTTTGTCAAATATTCTACAGAGGAACCAAAATTTTATTCAAAATGAGAGGCTTGGTTATCACTTCCTTGTCTAACATTTCTCTATAAAATTAAGGCTCCCTCACAATCAGTGACCCAAAGATTTTTACTTGATGAAAAGAACTTTCCATAATTTCCGAACTCTACTCAAATTTCATTTTCAAAAAATTTCCAAGCAATTTAAGATCTTATTTCAAGAAATCAATCAAACAGTTACCTTTTAGTCCAATGTCTTCTAAGGAAATTCAAAATTTCATTTCAAAGTGAAAGACTCGGTCATTGCCTCCTTATTTAACATTTTTCCATAAAATCAAATTCCCTCTAAAGTCAAAAACCTAAAGATTTCTGTCTAGTCAAAAACTTTTCATAATTTCTAAAATGCAAGTTCACATTTAAAGTTCGAGTCACTAAAATCAGAAAATAAATCGGGTAACAAATGTTTCAAGTAGCTAAATGATGGATGCCCCAAGTGACGATGCCATAGCCAAATCTGTTGTCGTTTCACATTGGACACTTGTTGTACGTGATGAGCTTGGCCTGCACTGAAATCATCCACAAAATAGAGTCTCCATCTCTTAGTACCACGACCAATGATCTCCTTAGTGAGAATATTCTAGAGAAAACAAAACTTGGGATAGATTAGTGTACAACAACTGAATTCTTCAGTAATCTGTCCCACAGATATTAATTTACTGGAAAGAGATGGAACAAGTAAAGTATTTGACAAGGAGAGAGATGGAGAGAGAAACAGTGCCAGCTCCGGTAACCGGATAAGTTACCCCCATTGGCATTAACAATATTCACTCGTTTTGGTTGAGTAATACTCGAAAAGTCATTGGGATCAAACGTCATGTGATCGGTGGCCCCCGAATCAATGATCCAAACATTAGAGACATCCTTAGTGGAACAGCAATGATTTAGAGCTCAAAATATGGAGCTCTAAATCCACTGCTAATGTAATACCCCTGTTCCGTAATATGCTAAATTGGTCCTTAATTTAAATATGATTATGCGTTTAGCATGATTTTATGTGAATATATGTGATTTTGAAGTTTTATCTCTTCACCACAGGCATATCAGTTTGAATAATCTGCTTTGGAAATTAAATTGAGGGCCTTATCGGCCACAGAACTCGAAATTGATTACGCCATTGTGACTGGCATAATTTTTAGAGCCTACAGTGAAATTTAATTGAAAATTGATTCGGGTTTGATTAAATCGATTAAATTGATGAATTAGAGTCCAACTACTTTATTATTATAATATTGGCCTTAGTGGGTTTTGTTGTCAAGGCTTTAAACACTCAATCTCTCTCCTTAGCCTCATTTTGATTGATGATAAACTCAGAAAAGAGAGGAGAGGGTCGGTTACAAGAAGAGAGAGTAGGAGATTGAGGGTTTGGCTTAAAGCTTGGAAATTTTGGAGTTTTAGCTCAAGAATTGGACTTCTAGGTAAGCCATTGACTCTTGAATTCATGAATTGAACTTGTAATCTTGTGAGCTCAAAGTATTTTGTGACCAAGAGCATGATATAAATTGGTTTTGATGAGGTATGATCATGCATGCATAGAATTGCTTTTGAATTGCCATAAGTTACATAATCTAGTATGTATCATGTCAATTAAGCAAGATTTGGAGTTTGATTATGCATGCAAACTTGGTTTGTTGAGCTTTGACACCATTTGCATCTTTTGAAATGAAAATAAAGTCAAGATGGCCATGCATGTTTGAATAATTGAGGATGGGAGCTTGAAATGCATGATTATACATGATAGAGTTGAATTTGGTGTCAATTTGAGACATGCAAGTGTGTAATCTTTGAAATTGAGCTCCTTAACAATGTGTTTTGGTGTTTGTACCTTGTTAGCATGAATATATGAGAACTTTGAGCCTCAGAATGCATGAAAAATGGCTAGAAATTCGAATTGGAGCTCAAGAAGTTAATCTGGAAAACCCAGATAATATCGATATTCGAATGCTTGTAAATGTCCAATTGTTTATTCCTTTATAAGCTTTATGAGTTGCTAATTGGAATTATGGACAAAAGTCTGACATGATTAAATGAATGGACCAAAAGTCGTTTTGACATATATGAATGGACCAAAGGTTGTTTTGACATAAATGAATGGACCAAAGGTCGTTTTGACATATATGAGTGGACCAAAGGTCGTTTTGACTTATATTAATCGACCGAAGATCGTTTTGACATGAATGTGTGGGCCGAAGGCCGTTTTGACAAGAATGAACGGGCCGAAGGCCGTTTTGACATAAATGAATGGGCCGAAGGCCGTTCTGATATGAATGGAAATCTGAAAGGGGCCAAAGGCCAGAATGTTGAAACTGCAAGTCACTTGATTTGAAATTCATGTAGTTATATATCTGTTAAATAGAAATATAAATTGGGCCCCAGGCCG
Organism: Camellia oleifera; assembly: GCA_022316695.1. Classification (NCBI taxonomy): domain Eukaryota; kingdom Viridiplantae; phylum Streptophyta; class Magnoliopsida; order Ericales; family Theaceae; genus Camellia; species Camellia oleifera. The sequence continues at coordinate 171,047,694 of CM039315.1, forward strand.
TTTGGAACCTGTTGTTCTACATTGTTATGTAACTTCTGTATTTAATATTATTCACTGGGCTATCGCTCACGCTTATTCATGTGTTTGTAAGTGAGCCAAGGGAAGCCCAAACCCAGCCCCAGTGAAGTCTGCCAGGAACAATATGAGTTTTAGGAAAGTCAGCCTTGTGTCTCATGCACGAGACCTATCCTTGCCATTTTGTTATGCATTAGTATTTTGTCGTGTTGGCAAGGACTTTGTGTATATTTGTATATAGTCTGTTATGGGTTGACTTAGTTTAGATGATCCTGTCCGTAAAGAATTTTATGGCACTGTGTTTTGTCGTGGGTTATTAATGTATACGAGTATGGTTTGTTTTGAAGTGCATATAAGTACGGCTCTATGGACAAAGTTTTTAATTTCTGCTTTCGTTTGGCCCCTTTACTCTGTTGAGTTACGTCTGTTTTGGTTTGAGGCCGTAGGTAATCTTAGGATTACTGGTCGGTTATGTCCTTAACCCATAGGGGCGGGTTCGGGTCATGACAGAGTCGTATCAGAGCACGAGTTAATAACCCACACACTTGTCCAAAAAGAGCAATAAGCATCTAGATGAGATCTAGGATGCATTCATGTGATAAATATGATGTTGGAAGCATTGATTATATGCTTAAATGTTTTCATATGAACAATTATCTGTCGTAAATTGTGAACTACTTACATTGCAAATTACCTGAATATGTATGCTCCTTGTTACATGCATACTTGTGTATATCCTGTATAAAATATAATGCAAGTTTAATCAGATGGTGAGAACCAGAGGAGATGAAATAGAAGAATCCTCAACTGCCAGAATGGACAGAATGGAAAGACTGATATAGGAAATGGCAGAAGCTTTGAGACAGCAACAGGAGTGGCAACAATAGTGGCAGCAACCTCACCCGCCATCTCCACCACCGGCACCACCCGTGCCAGATAATCAAAATGATGACCGGATTATAGCTCTCACCAAGGAATTCAAGAAAATGAAACCACCACAGTTCCACGGGGGATTAGATCCATTGAAAGCCGAAGCGTGGGTCCTCAGCATTGAGAAACTATTTGAAGTGTTCCCTTGTTTAGAGACTCAGAAAGTGCTTCTAGCCACTTTTATGCTAGAAGACGAAGCGAGAAGATGGTGGATGTTGATGCGAGAAAATCATAAGGATGTTGACTGGGTGAAATTCTTAGAAATATTCTATGACAAGTACTTCCCGCAGTGTGTCTGGGATAGGAAAGTGGCAGAGTTCATGGAACTCAAGCAAGATAGCATGACAGTGGCTGAGTATGAGGCCAAGTTCACTGAGTTGGCCAGGTTTGCACCACATGTAATTGACACAGATTATAAGAAGGCAAGACATTTCGAAGGTGGACTTCGCAATGACATCCTAGAGAGGGTGAATGTCCTAAAGCTGGAGACCTACATTGGGGTGCTTGACAGGGCCATCATATCAGAGGCTAATATAGCTAGACAAGCTAAGCCAGTAACTGAATGGAAGGGTAACAAAAGGCAAGGCTTCTTTTCGAAGAAGAAATTTCTGAAAAAACAAAATACGGGCTCCTCCACTACTTCAAATTCTTCCCGAGGCACAGCTCCTATGTGTAACATTTGTAGCAAAAGGCACCGTGGAGTCTGTTACCGTGCATCATGAGCCTGTTTCAAGTGTGGGAAGCAAAAGCACATAGCCCGAGAATGTAATCAGAACAGTGGAAAAATGGCAGCTAGTTCAACAGCATCGGTTCCAAAGCCGGGAAATACTTCGAGATACGCTATTACCGGGGACACAGTGAGACAGGGAAGAGTTTTTGCACTTGTTCCGGGCGATACACGGAATGCCAATGCCGTTGTCTCAGGTACTATTTCAATATGTAATCAGGATGCCTTTGTATTAATTGATTCTGGATCAACACACTCATTTGTGACATATACATTTGCATCTAGACTGAAAAGACCCCTAGAGTTGTTGCCATATTTGTTGTGTGTGTCTGCTCCATTGGGGGAATCTGTGTTATGTGACTATATATATCGGTTTTGTGACATGCATATTGAGGATGCTACCTTATATGTAGATTTGTTGCCCTTGAACTTTAGACATTTCGATGTAATTTTGGGCATGGATTGGTTGACCAAGTATTGTGCCACCATAGATTGTGTGACAAAAAGGGTTGTGTTTAAACTACCAGAATAAAAAGAAATTGTGTTTGTGGGTAATGGGATAGTGCCTCCACCTTATTTGATATCTGCAATGAAAGCATGTAAACTGATCAGGAAAGGGTGCCAGGGTTATCTGTGCTATGTGTTGACTGAACAACCTGTGAATGTTGAATTGAATGATATACCTATTGTTAGAGAATTCCCATATGTGTTCCCGAATGAATTACCAGGGGAATTGGTAGACATGGAGATAGAGTTTACTATTGAGACTGTGCCAGGCACCCAGCCTATTTCTAAGACTCCCTACAGAATGGCTACGGCTGAGATGAAAGAATTGAAAGAACAGTTGCAAGACCTGCTTAACAAGGGGTTTATCCGGCCTAGCACTTCGCCTTGGGGCGCACCGGTGTTATTTGTGAAAAAGAAGGATAGTACTTTGCGCTTGTGCATCGATTATCGGGAATTGAAAAAGGTAACGATAAAGAACAAGTATCCTTTACCCCGTATTGATGATTTATTTGACCAGTTGCAAGGATCACAGGTGTTTTCTAAAATTGATTTGAGATCCGAGTATTATCAGTTGAAAGTTAAAGCAAAGGATGTTGAGAAAACAACATTCAGAACGAGGTATGGTCATTTTGAGTTCCTTGTTATGCCATTTGGAGTGACTAATGCTCCGGCAGCATTTATGGACCTAATGAATAGAATTTTTAAAACCTACCTTGATGAGTTTGTTGTAGTCTTCATCGATGATATTTTGATATACTCTAAAGATAGACTTGAACATGAACATCATTTGAGGACTGTTTTACAAATACTTTGGGAAAGGAAATTATTTGCTAAACTAAAGAAATGTGAGTTTTGGTTGGATGAAGTTGTTTTCCTAGGGCATGTGATCAACAAGGAAGGAATTTCAGTGGACCCGCAGAAAATAGAGGCAATTGTGAATTGGCCTACATCGACCAATGTGACAAAAGTTCGCAATTTCATGGGCTTGGCTGGGTACTACAGGAGGTTTGTGAAGGACTTTTCGAAATTAGCTGTGCCACTTACCGAATTGACACATAAAGGGCAACCATTTGAGTGGAACGATGAAAGAGAATCAGCCTTTCATGAATTGAAGACGAGATTAACTACTGCACCAATTTTGACATTACCGTCAGGTACGGAAAATTTTGTAATTTTCAGTGATGCGTCTTATAAGGGTTTGGGTTGTGTGTTAATGCAGAACGGAAAGGTCATTGCTTACGCCTCCCAACAGTTGAGGCCACATGAGAAGAATTATCTAACACATGACCTAGAATTGGCCGCAGTTGTTTTTGCTTTGAAAATCTGGCGACACTATTTGTATGGGGCAAAGTATGAAGTCTACACAGATCATAAGAGCCTGAAATACTTCTTCACGTACAAAGAGTTGAATATGCGTCAAAGGAGATGGCTGGAACTGATAAAAGATTACGACCTAGAGATTCAGTATCATCCCGGAAAAGCTAATACAGTGGCTGATGCCTTGAGCAGAAAATCAACAGGGAGTATGGCTTGTTTGCTCACTGAACAAAGGGAAATTTTGCAAGACTTTGAGAAGTCTGAAATTGAAGTGGTAGTATGTAAACAGGGCGGATTGATAACCGCTATTACAGCCGAGCCAGCAATTGTTGACGAAATCAAGCAGAAACAGAAAGAAGATGAGTTCCTCCGAAAGGTAATTGATGAGTTTGAGACAAGCCCAAAAGTAGAGTTTAGCATTGAGAATGAAATGTTGAAATTTCGGAATCGAATATGTGTCCCTAATATTCCGGAACTAAATAAGAGGGTTTTAGATGAAGCCCACAGATCCGTATTTGCTACGTATCCAGGTAACAATAAAATGTATCGGGATTTGAAACAAACCTATTGGTGGCCTACAATGAAGAAAGAGATTGTAGAATATGTGTCCAAGTGCCTCCAGTGTCAGCAAGTTAAGGCTGAACATCAGAAACCAGGTGGTCTACTTCAACCTCTCCCTATTCCCGAGTGGAAGTGGAAACATGTAACTATGGATTTCGTCGTTGGCCTACCTCGGACTTCTCGAGGTATGGATTCTGTTTGGGTTGTAGTTAATAGACTGACTAAATCTACACATTTTCTACCTGTCAAAACTATATTTACTACTTATAGATTGGCTACCATTTACGTTGATGAGATTGTCCGTTTACCTGGTGTTCCAGTATCTATTGTATCGGATAGAGATCCGAAATTTGTGTCTAGATTGTGGAAGAGTTTGCAGGAAGCTATAGGAACAGAGCTAAGGTTCAGTACTGCATTCCACCCACAAACAGACGGGCAATCAAAACGAACGATACAAACCTTGGAAGATATGCTTCGCATGTGTGCTTTGGATTTTCAGGGGAGTTGGGAAGATTATTTGCCACTTGCAGAATTTACTTATAATAACAGCTTCCACTCCAGCATCGGTATGGCACCATACGAGGCTTTGTATGGTAGGAGGTGTAGATCACCTATTTGTTGGACAGAGGTCGGGGATAGAGCTTTGCTTGGGCCAGAAATTGTGCAAGATACTTCTGAGAAAATCAAGACTATTTGTCAAAGGCTCAAAACAGCTCAGGACCGACAAAAGAATTATGCAGACATTCGGAGAAGACCTCTTGAGTATGAGGTCGGTGACCATGTGTTCATCCGTGTTTCTCCGATGAAAGGCCAAGTCAGATTTGGGAAAAATGGCAAGTTGTCGCCCCGTTACATTGGGCCGTTTCAGATTTTGGAAATGCTTGGCCCAGTTGCTTATAGAGTTGCCTTGCCACCGGGATTCGAGCAAATCCATAATGTGTTTCATGTGTCGATGTTGAGAGGTTACCTCCGAGACCCGTTTCATGTGATCGATTATCACCGGGTTGCTATTGATGAAAATATGGAATATGCTGAATGGCCGGAACGGATTGTAGACAGGCAAGCGAAACAGTTGAGAAGTAAGTCCATCCCCATGGTGAAAGTAGAATAGAAAGAACATTATGGGATGGATGCTACATAGGAAAAAGAGAAAGAAATGCGACTGAGCTATCCACATTTGTTTCCCGACGAAGGTAAATTAAGTTGGAAGGATCAAACTTCCTAAAGGGGGGAAGACTGTGATACCCCTGTTCCGTAATATGCTAAATTGGTCCTTAATTTGAATATGATTATGTGTTTAGCATGATTTTATGTGCCATTATGTGAATATATGTGATTTTGAAGTTTTATCTATTCACCATAGGCATATCTATTTGAATAATCTGCTTTGGAAATTAAATTGAGGGCCTTATCGGCCACAGAACCCGAAATTGATTACGCCATTGTGACTGGCATAATTTTTAGAGCTTACGGTGAAATTTAATTGAAAATTGATTCGGGTTAGATTAAATCGATTAAATTGATGAATTAGAGTCCAACTACTTTATTATTATAATATTGGCCTTAGTGGGTTTTGTTATCAAGGCTTTAAACACTCAATCTCTCTCCTTAGCCTCATTTTGATTAATGATAAACTCAGAAAAAAGAGGAGAGGGTCGGTTAGAAGAAGAGAGAGTAGGAGATTGAGGGTTTGGCTTAAAGCTTGGAAATTTTGGAGTTTTAGCTCAAGAATTGGACTTCTAGGTAAGCCATTGACTCTTGAATTCATGAATTGAACTTGTAATCTTGTGAGCTCAAAGTATTTTGTGACCAAGAGCATGATTTAAATTGGTTTTGATGAGGTATGATCATGCATGCATAGAATTGCTTTTGAATTGCCATAAGTTGCATAATCTAGTATGTATCATGTCAATTAAGCAAGATTTGGAGTTTGATTATGCATGCAAACTTGGTTTGTTGAGCTTTGACACCATTTGCATCTTTTGAAATGAAAATAAAGTCAAGATGGCCATGCATGTTTGAATAATTGAGGATGGGAGCTTGAAATGCATGATTATACATGATAGAATTGAATTTGGTGTCAATTTGAGACATGCAAGTGTGTAATCTTTGAAATTGAGCTCCTTAACAATGTGTTTTGGTGTTTGTACCTTGTTAGCATGAATATATGAGAACTTTGAGCCTCAGAATGCATGAAAAATGGGCTGGAAATTCGAATTGGAACTGAAGAAGTTAATCTGGAAAACCCAGATTTTTTACGTCTGCTCGAGCGGGGATAATTGCCGCTCGAACGGAGAAATCAAGCTCCAAGCATTTTTTTTCAGACATGGTTCCCGCTTGAGCGGGGAAGTTGACGCTCGAGCGTGGAGCCATGTAGACAAGCATTCCGCTCGAGCGGCCTAGTTCACACTCGAGCAAAAATTTGGGGTAACCAGTACTTTTGTAGGCTTAAGGGTCCGCTCGAGCGGAGAATCCCACGCTCGAGCGGAGACCCTGTTTTCTGAAATTCTGAAAATGCATTCTGTGTTCTGTTTTCCGCTCTCTTTCACTTGTAAGCACTCTTAGGCATATGTTAAGCATTGTAAATGAGTTAATGAGATAAGAATAAAGCCTAAAGAGGAATATGTGAATTAAAGAACGGATTGAACTGTTAGTGACCCTTTGTGTTCATAATATGTGTAGGGTCAAGCTCCAGTGCAAATCCACAAGCCGATCACTGTGAGTAATATCGATATTCGAATGCTTATGAATGTCCAATTGTTTATTCCCTTATAAGCTTTATGAGTTGCTAATTGGGATTGTGGACAAAAGTCTGACATGATTAAATGAATGGACCAAAGGTCGTTTTGACATAAATGAATGGACCAAAGGTCATTTTGACATATATTAATGGACCAAAGATCGTTTTGACATATATGAGTGGACTAAAGGTCGTTTTGACTTATATGAATGGATCGAAGGTCGTTTTGACATGAATGCGTGGGCCGAAGGCCATTTTGACATGAATGAATGGACCGAAGGCATATGCTTGTTCCACTGAGGGGAATGGGTTCATTAGGATTACGTCACTACGAACCTTGTCAAGCCGATCGTCTAAGCCGTCCAAAAAGGTATATACTCGATCTTCTTGTATAATTGAAGTAAATTTCTGAATATCAGTGGTACAGACCATCGGATTGGGACGTCGGAAATCGGTTTCCCTCTATAAGGCCTGAAGGCCATTGTAATAGTTTTCAATCGACCCACCACCCTGTCGTATCTTGGTCACCCATTTCTTGAGATCGTATACTTGAGAAGTGTCTGCGCCGTCGAAAAACGTTGTGGCAATTGCGTCCCACACTGTTTGTGTCGTTGGGAATTGAATGAAGTTACCAATCATGCTTGGTTCCATGGAGTTGATTAACCACCCCTTCACAATCGAATTTTCGATCCTCCATTTTCACCATGTTGGGTCGATTTATTGGGGCTGTCGAAGATCTCCATTGATATATCCCAGTTTATCCTTGCCGGAGATATACATCTCCAAAACCTGGGACCAAAGAGCATAGTTGGTGCCATCCAACTTAATGCCGATCGGTGCAGCGGAAATTTTATGGTTGGGTGTCTGGTTCTGGGTCAGGGTTTAGGACAGTAGATCTGTCATTCTGGATGTTAGGTCTTCAGGGGTTGGGTTGGTAATGGAGGAGTTGTCGTTGGGTGCGTTTGCCATGGTCGGCTAGGAAAGGTGGAGGTGTAGAGGTATGAAGCAGAACTCCCTAAGATATTTACTCTGATACCATGTCAACTTGTGGAAAATGTTTAGCTTTCTTTGATTTTTCTCTATAAATTATAAGTACATATATATAGATTTTCATACAGTGATCTATTCTAGGAAATAATCTAATTTAGGTCGTTATTGTGATTGACTCAGAATTGGTGCAATCTCGTCTAAATACAGTAGGCAATCTCTACAATTACTCCCAATCTTCCGTAATTTACAACTCATGCCAACACCATAAGGAATTTCGTTCCCGAAATTTTAAATCAATCATTTTAACAAATAATCAACATAACAGGATGGCAACAATAGCTAATAAAATGTGACAAATCGACCATATGCAGATATCTAGATAAACACGAATAATAGAAAAGGAAATAGATGATAACTGAGATCTACTCCTTACTCATGAATATAAGCCAAGATCTCAACCATCAAGGGGAAATGAAGGCCCAAATACATGAAAGAAATGCTAGAGTAGAGAAAAATATATCTCAATTATTATCTAGCATAACAACAAAATCAAAGCACTAAATAACACAAATAAATGGATGGAAAAATGGATGGAATCTACCTCCAACGCTTGAAAGTGAACACAAGAAGGACCAAATCCATGAATAGTGATTTTGTGGAGATAGATTCCACAATTCCTCCAAGTGCTATACTGAAAAAAACATGAAATAAATGCTAATCTACTCAAAGAAAAGAAAAAAGAAGGGAGGGAGAGGTAGGTAATGAAGAAAATCTAGTCCAAAAAGTCATGGAAAGAGGTATACGGCAAAACAAAGCCTCAATCCATGAAGGAGAACGTAAAAGGAATAGATTCAACCCATAATCAAGGAAAGCTAAGGTAATAATTAAGAAAATGAAAACTAGAAAGTAAAAAATGGAATGAATCTACTTTCTACGTATGGAAATGAGCACGAGATTCCCAAATCCATGGAGTAATGGGCTTGAGAGAATAGATTCAACCATTCTTAAATAGAAAACACATGTTTGGCTATTAAAATGTGTGAGAAAGTGCTAAGAAAATAAGATAGTGAAGCTTCAATAATCAAACATGGGATTTGGCAAGAATCCTCTAACTACTCAGGCCCAATAAGCTATATATTCCAACAATAATAAGAGATAGAGTATTTGGGAGAAGAGAAAAGAAAAGAAAAGAAAATGGAGAAAAATGCCAAGGGTAGAAGTAAACCACTTGCTAAAGCATACAACAAGCGGAAATGAAGCTCGAGCAACAGATGGAGCTTTCCAAGCTTCTCTCAAGCCTTCAATGGAATCCTCAAAATCTAACTATCAATCGAGGGAGATGAGAGTTGAGAGTGTATTTTGGCATCAATTTGGCTATGTGTGTGTGTGTGAGAGAGAGAGAGAGGAGAATGACATTTTTTTCTCACTCAAAGGGAAGTATATATAAGCCAAAGGAGGGGTCGGATTCAATATGTACACTTGTATATCCAATATATACATGCATTCAAGATTCCAAGATGCTAGGAAGACCATCTTCTAAAAACTATTGTGTGCCGCAAGAAATCTGCGAACACTTGTTATTCCTATAGGCGCAAATATTATCTGCGACTGTAAGAATTCATCAACTGTGGTTGCATGTATGATCTTACCAACTGATCATCCTCAAGTTTGATCACCACACCACCAGTGAGAAACCATATGTGTGATTCTCACCCGCATGTGTGATTTACGGATTGGTTCACTCACGGGTTTGTGAAAACCTGCGGGTAGGGATGGCAATGGATAACCTACCCTGTGGGTATCCATAGAGACCCAATCCAAAAATATGGGTTTTTCTCTTTTTTTTCTTATCCATTGGGTAAGGTAAGTGATATTCTTTAAATATCCACAGGAGATGGGTACCCACTAATTTCCCCAATTTTTTTTATTTTATTATTATTTTTTTTAAGGATTCATAACCAAAACTAAATATACATTCAATCTTTTTCCTTTTATTTATTTATTTTTTTTCAGGTTCACAACCAACTTTTTTTTTTTTTTTTAGATCCACAACCAAAGCTAAATATACATCCAATCTTTTTATTTTTATTTTTAAGGTTCACAACCATTTTTTTTTAATTTTTAAGATTCACAAACAAAGCTAAATACACATTCAATATTTTTTCTGTTGGTTTTTTTTTTTAATTTTTTTAAAATTTTTAAGGTTCACAACAAAAGCTAAATATCATTCAATCTTTTTTCTTTTGTTTTTTTTTTTAATTTTTAAGATTCACAACAAAAGCTAAATATACATTCAATCTTTTTTCTTTTTAGAGGTTTTGCCTATTTGACTATTTTAGTAAACTATTTTAGTTTTTGCATTTAAGAAGATGGGTTCGATTTTTTGTTAGATTGATGTATTGAAAAATGTGTTTGAAATAATGTAGAGATAATAAATGACCAAAATGTCCCTATGTGTATTATCGTTGTTGTTGTGAGTTTCTCAAAAATTAAAAAGGCAAAAGCATCATTTTACCCTTTGTCCGTTACAGCTGTGTATCATGTGGGAAGTCAGCAACAATACTTTTTGAATTTTTTTCTTGAAGAGGCTAAAGTGATCTATAAATTTCATTTCCAAACACTGCCATAATTAAATGCATAAATCACTTTTATCTTCATCATTTTGTAATTATTTTTTACTTTTGATTTTTTTGATATTCTCCAAAAAAAAAAAAAAAGAAAGAAAAAAGAGAGGTCTTAAAATTGTTTCAGTCAATTTTTTTTTCTTTTATCAATAATTTAGTTTTTAAATAAAAAATAAAAAATTAGAAAGAGAGAACATGAGTGGAACGAGGCCGGCAGAGATGGAAGAGTAGGAGAGAGAGAGAGAGAGAGAGAGAGAGAGAGAGAGACTACATTAATTAGTAGGCGTATTTTGACCTTTTTTGATATTTGAATTTAAAAAAAAATAAACACATTAATAAATTATTTAGCTTTTTTTGTCAACCTTAAAACAAAATAAAAAAAATAAAAAAATAAGTTGTTAACATTAAATATATTAAAAAAGAAAGAAAAAAGATTAAAGGTATATTTAGCTAAAACCTTAAAAAAAAGAAGAAAAAAAAAAGTTGTTAACATTAAATATATTAAAAAAGAAAGAAAAAAGATTGAAGGTATATTTAACTTTTGTTGTGAACCTTAAAAAAAAAAAAATAAATAAATAAAAGTGGTTGTTAACATTAAATATAAAAAATAAAAATAAAATAAAAATGGGGATTAAAGTGGCTTGAGAAAAATCCAAACCCATTAAAAAATAAGGAGAGTGGTTCCCATGGGGAATGGAGAATGGGGAAAATTTATTATAAAGGAATGGGGATGGGGAATTAATATCCACCACATTAACCCCCATTGTCATCCCTACCTGCAGGTGCATCAAAAACTTGCGATTTGATCAAAAAAGTTGTGGCTAACTATTTCGAGAGTATTCTCCCTCCTTTTGTTCAATTCAACTTTGTCCTCACTTGTTTTTTTAAAAGAAACAGGTTTTTTAGTTTGTGAAAAATGCAAAGTTGGACTATTTTGAATGATCAAAATGACATTTTATCCTTTTTTAAAACTATTTTGGAAAACATTTTTGGCAAAAAAAAAAAAAAGAGAAAAGAAAACAGGTCTGGGGTTGGAAACTCTCTCTTCATGAAAAAGTTGTTCCGAGAAAATCAAAATCATCTATTTTTGTTTCGTCATTGAAGAGTTTTGGAAGCCACCCAAGTCTTTAAAGCCAATAAAAATGGAGTGTCTGCAGCTTGGAGAATAGAAGATAGTCCAACAAGCCCAACAGTGGTCTAAGCACACCAAAGCATAAAAAATGTAACAGTTTCACTATTGAGAAATATTTGAAATGAGCATAAGTTTTAAAGTTGGTCAAAATAGGATGTCTATAAACAGGCCACTTTGGAGGGACATATCTCTCAAAATACTTTGAGATTTAACCTGCAATTATTATGGTGGATACTCGAGCCCTTGACATTTTGATATAAGATAAACCCCATTTGGCCTCGTGAGATGAGTTTTATGATTGCTTTTCAAAATTTGAACAGATTCTTTCGTGTTTCAAAATTGGTTTGAAAAATGAGATTTATAAAACTAATCAAGCAAGACCAGTGTGGTTAGAAAATAGACTCATATGCTCTATTTGATTTATTAGAGTGAGATTGAATAGAAAGAAATAGTAATTCCTTAAGACTTTTCTATGAAATGAATATTTTGATAAAAATCATTCGATTCGATTCTATTTCATTCTACTCAACCAAACGCTACTAGACCAAATGTGAAGAGTTTTATAATTTTCTGATGTGTGGTTTTAAGATGAGTGAGCAATTTTTAAACTTGGCCAACCTGTTCTACTTTTTTGTTAAAAAAAAATAAAATGATTGCATTGTAAGGGGAAGTGTAGAGAAAATGACAAAATATAATTTCGGATAGGTTGATATTTGATTATTGATAAATTTAAAAGATGGTATGATTTAATTGGATATAGTGGACGTGTATTATGTATTAATGCTGTGGATGTGGATGGATACATTGGACCACGTGTATAATGGCCTTGGGGTGAATTTTTTTGATCAACATACTCAAAAAGATAAAATACCTAATCATATCAATTGATCTGTTATTTTGTTGTACAATTTTGTATACTATGGATTTTGGAATTGATTTTCCTTTTCTTTTCTTTTTTTTTGATGGATACATATATATATATATATTAACTACATAAAAATAATAATAAGAAATTTAATGATAAAGAAAAGATTGGTAAAATTTATGGATTAGTCGTTTGAGAATTGATTTTTAGATTTTGTTTTTTTTTTAACAAGAAAAAGTGTAAAAAAGTATAAAGAATAATATAACAACTTATAATAATTTTTTAACTTTTTAACTATATTAATTACTTCCCAAACAACACCTTAGTAATGTATTGCATACCTTGCCTGTTTTATGTACACTAGATTTAGCAATTTGGTGAGCTAGTTGTTTTGCTCATCCCTTATATGTAATATAATAGGTACGGTCAACAATGAGCGCCACATGGCAAGTTTTCTACCTTAGATGAGGATTGGAGACTTGTGCCTTAAAAGCAATTTTGTTGTATAATCAAATTAGGGGAATTGTTTTTAAGGTCCCTAATAATAGAAATTTAGAGGACAAAGGACACTAAACAAAAATATAATAGCTTAGGTCCCTAAAACATGTGTAGTTTAGATCCAAATTTATTGGACCAAAATACCGTTGTTGGGATCTTCGATCATGGAGAGAGATGATGCTCAGTGACGGCGTCAAGGTTGGTGTCAAAATGGATGTGGCTGTTTTTGTGGTTAAGAGAACAAGCAACGACTTGAGACTTGGTCTTTTTCATCGTTGGAAAATGAACTCCGCCGTTGAAATTGCTAGTGGTGGTGGTGATGGTGGTGGTGTTGAAAGCAGACTACTTCTTCTTGTTGTTGTTCAGATGAGACATAGAAAGCAATCAAAGAACTCATTCTGGGAAGAGAATCCCAAACACGAAGAAGAAGAGAAACAGAGAGAGAGAGAGAGGTAGATGTGGCTTGTTTGATTTTCACTGGAATTTCTCTAGACACATCACAATCCCTTTGGAATTTCTCCAAGTGTGTTTTTGTGTTCATGTTTGAAATTTCTCTAAGGATTTTCACTGGAATTTCTCTGGACACATCACAATCTCCTTGGAATTTCTCTGAGTGTTTGTGTGTTCATTCATGTTTGGAATTTCTCGGGGGTATTTTTACTGAAATTTCTCTAGACACATCGCAATCCTCTTAGAAATTCTCTAATTGTGTTTGTGTGTTCATGTTTGGAATTTCTTTAGACGCATCACAATTTCCTTGGAATTTCTATGAGTGTATTTGTATGTTCATGTTTGGAATTTCTTTGAGCATTTTCACTGGAATTTACATAAATTTTATGTATATAAAACTTGTGCAAAATATTTGGTAGTAACATTTTTAGAATTTTAAACCACGGTAATTAGTATTTAATTTGTCATATTAATGTATATAAATTTTTGGAAAAATTAGTCTAGGTTCCTCTCCCATTTTTAGTAATGGAAGAGATCCACAATATTATTTTATGATGTCTAAGGTCCCTCAACCCCACACCCATATATCAAAGAGAAATTTGAGTCTCTCAAATCAAATCTCATTTCTCTCTCTTTCTCTCTCTCTCACACACACAAACTCTAAGCTGTCTCTCCCTTTTTGTACTATGTCACTATTGAGCTTTAACAATGGTAGATGAAGAAGAACAACAACAAACTCTGATCTACAAATCAAGAAAAACTCTTCCAAATCCACAATGAGAATCACTAGGTTTCTCAAACCCTATGCCATGGAGTATAATCAGTAAGCTCCGTCGTAGAATGACCACCCATTGAGTCCATCTCTAGCGAGTTGAATGGGTTATAGTTTGATACCAATGGTGATCGAGCACTCCTCCAGAGGTAAGAGAGCCTACGACATCTTCTCTCGCCTTCTCAAAGAACGAATCGTCTGTATCAACGGCCCCATCTCCGACGACACTACTCATGTTGTCGTCACTCAACTTCTCTACCTTGAGTCCGAGAACCCTTCCAAACCCATCAACATGTACCTCAACTCCCCAGCAGCGCCGTCACTGCAGGTTCATCCTTTTAACCCCCCAAATCTCAATCTACTCTCATTTTATTTCATTACAATTATATATTTTGATTTTGAGTTCTATATACGAAGTTCACTGTAACCTTGATTTAGTACTTGGGTTGTATGAGTTTTTGTGTGTGAATTTTCTCTGGATTTGGCCACTGTATGAATTTTCTCTGGATTTTGCTACTGTGTGAATTTTCTTTAGATTTTAGCCACTGTGTGAATTTTCTCTAGATTTAGCCACCATGTGAATTTTCTCTGGATTTTGGCCACTGTGTAAATTTTCTTTAGATTTAGCCACTGTGTGAATTTTCTCTGGATTTTGGCCACTATGTGAATTTTCTCTAGTTGTTGGCTGTGAATTTTTTCCGAAAAACTCAAGGATGTGGTGGTTCCTTTTTGATATTTGGTTGCTTCAATTTCTCTATTAATTTGTTTACTTACTCAGATACTAGAAGGAGAAAAAAAAAAACAGAAAATGTGATTTTGAATGGATTTTCTCTGGTTTGATAATGATTGGATATATATTGATCTTGAGGTTCCTTTTTGATCAATTTTCTCTGATTGAGTCAAAACACAATTTTCTCTAGTTTGATCAAAACATAGAGAAAATTATAAGCAAACTAGATAATTAATTTGGGAAAGATGAGGAATGAAGTTGGAAGAGAAAAGAGAACTGCCACTTAACACTCTCTTGTGTGTAATTTTTTCTAACAGGTTTAATTTTCTCTAATGTAGTTATCTATGGAGTATTTTTATGCCTAAACCAGAGAAATTCTCTTATCTGTTTTTTTTTTTTTTTTTGGTTCAATTTTCTCTGATTTGATCAAAAACACAAATTTTCTCTACACAATTTTCTCTGGATAGAGCCACACAAAGCCACACAAATTTTCTCTAACACAATTTTCTCTAGATAGAGCCACACAAAGCTACATAAATTTTCTCTACACAATTTTCTCTAGATGGAGCCATACAAAGCCACATAAATTTTCTCTACACAATTTTCTCTGGATAGAGCCATACAAAGCCACACAAATTTTCTGTAGCACAATTTTCTCTAGATAGAGCCACACAAAACCACACAAATTCTAATGGTATGTGAGTCTGGGAAGAGTTTCTCTTCCATTTTGTAAAACCCAAGTTTTGTATATAATTATTTTTGGATAGATTAGTAATTAAATTAATTTATATAGGTCATTATTAACATCAAAGAATTAGTTATGAGATGGCATTATATTTTCTATTACTTAGATGGGTAATTTTGTAATTTTAAGAAATTAGGTTAATAAGCCCACTTGTTGTGGCTTTAAGTCCGGGGAAACAAACAAAACAAAGGCTAGTGAATTGCTCCATAGATGGCAAGGGTTTGAAAAGGTAAAAGAAAAAAAAAAAGAAAAAATAAGAGAGGTTCACGTGAGGCTGCAATAGGAATTAGAGGTAGCACGTTGCGTGATTTTGGGATATCCATTGGTTGAAGTAAAATCTGCCTGTACTGTTGATTATTAAGTTTATGTTGAGGAATTAAACAATCAATACATTGAGGGGATTTGGAAGATCTATAGGTGCCTATTTAGGTTTTGAGAATTGGGAGTAATGTATAAGTGTAACTTTGGGTGGGTAATAGAAACAGTGGAGCTTTGTATCATGGCTAAGGGTGTGTTTGGCTATAAAGTTGGGTTGAATGGTTTGGTCACTTGGATATTAAAGCAATACATTAATCTAATATGGTGGGGCTTTTGTGGGTGTATGTAACATGTAAAAATATTAATTTATTTGAGGTTTTATTTATTAGATTTGTGTGATTGAAGTGGTGGAGCTAGGTGTTTGGAGTTGGTATTGGAATATTATTTTTAAGCGTTTGATGTAAATAACCCTCTATCACTGTTGGTTCATTTTTATTCCTATTGAATAATTTAAAATTATAAATATTTATTTATAGCCTTCATGTTCTCATTAAATTAAAATATGGGTAAAGTATAAAACAACATCGAATATTATTATAAAAATTATTTGAATATTTTGTGAAACTATTCTGAAAATTGTACCAAATGTTTATTCTGAAAATATTAAATATTTTATTTAAAGGTTGTGTATTGTTTGAATTTTGAACATCATTCTAGTCTGACTATGATTTGGACCCTAGCCAATGGGGGTTATTTATTGGCACATAAATTAGTTTCTTTTGGGACTTTACCATCGACCTATGTATGGTTCTGGGCCTTGTCACAAGTACGTGACCGTAGTCACGAAGACTTGGGTTTGTGTATCGCATCATTGAACCATCTGAATATTGAACTATCGATTTGAATAACGAAATTTCTTCGAATTATCTTATTGTCTTTTCAATTAGAATGTATTAGATTGTAGCAAAAATATATTTATTGGTTGTCGACAATTTTTTTTTTGTATACTTGATCCAACTAGCAGTGATGGTTGGTTATTTACTGGGCTAGCTAGCTTACCCTTATTTATTTATTTATTTATTTATTTATTTTTCAGATTCTGAGGAGTAGAGCTGCGCGGTGTTTTTACTTGTGGGAGTGCCAAGAGTAGGACTAGGATTTAAGTACTTGGATTACTATTTTGTTAGTGGATTATATTAGTGGACTTAGTGGACAATTTCATATGATAAGAATTATCTATTTTTATGGATTTTAGCATTATGATAATTAAGGATTTAATTTGAGTTTTTACATTGTTGGTTATGTGTTGGGCTCTTAGCCTTGCATGCTCACTTAAATAAGTGTGCGGCGTTGTCACGGAGTTTGGGGCATGACACATTCTCTCTGTATTATCTTTTATTTTAATTTTGAAAATTGAAGCTTTTCTTCAATGTAGCTATCTATGGAGTCCCTTTTCTGCATTTTAATCTCTTGAAATGTAGACTGAATTGTAGACATCAACAATTTCTCTGATTCAAACCAGAGAAAATTCAAATTTCTCTGAGTTCAAACCAAAGAAAATTCAACAACAGAGAAAATTACGTAGAGAAATTAAAATTTCTTTGAGTTCAAACCTGAGAAATTCAAAGAAAATTGAATGCTTTGAATTTTCTCTA
This sequence comes from Camellia oleifera, assembly GCA_022316695.1. Lineage (NCBI taxonomy): Eukaryota > Viridiplantae > Streptophyta > Magnoliopsida > Ericales > Theaceae > Camellia > Camellia oleifera. The sequence goes on from CM039315.1 coordinate 171,065,210, forward strand.
ATTTGAACCCAAAGAATTTCTGGACTTCCCAAAGAATTCAAGCTTTTGGGATTTTATGAGGGTTTCAAGCTTTTTGTGAGTAACATTTACGATATGATCATCATTATCGAGCCGAGCCGAGCTCGAGTTTCATTAATGTTAACAAGCCAAGCCGAGCTCGAGCTGAGTTTCTTATCAAGCCGAGCTCGAGCTCAATAAACGAGCTTGATAAATAAACGAGCCAAGCTCGAGCTCAGCAAAGCTTGGCCTGGCTCGGTTTGTTTGCAGCCTTACCCTGAAGTCAATGACTTAAAGATTCATATTCAATCAAACGCCTTCCATAATTTCCAAGGCTCTACTTAAGTTGGAAAGTTTATTTTTTTTAGAAATTATTCCTTAATCACATGTTTTCTTGGGGATTTAAATTTTAAAAAGGCAATCATTCCTTTTTCTTTTCTTTTTTTATTACTAAGGTAAAAATCCAAATTCAAAGTCAAATTAATTAAAATTGGGAAACCACCCCGTAATTTACTATTGATTACTCGAATCATGGTCAAAATATGAATCACTGCCTAAATTGAACCCCCAAATCTTTGTAATTGGATCATTGTCCCAAATAACTCGGATTGCTACAGAATCAAATCATTGCCATATCAGACTCCCCAGATTTTGGAAATGAAAGCACTGTCTTCCGGATTGTTGATCCCTAGAATCAAATCAAATCATTTCTAAAATATCACATAAGCACATAATTTGCATTCATGCTTATTGGGGAGTAGGATTGCCCTGTCAAAATTTAGAAATGAGATCTAGGATTCACTAAATCATTTAAAAAGGCAATAATACAATCCTAGAAATGAGGGTATCTTGCCCTAGTTTGGAAGGTGCCAATGCTCTCTATATGCAAAAGGTAAGTTTGGTCACAAAAAAGTATATCGGTTATTACTATCAATATACCTCTCATTCCACAAGGAAATGATCAAACAGTACTAATAGCATAATCTAATGCTTGCCTTATTGACATAACATAGCCCGCGAATAGTGTCCGGGATATTATGCAACAAACCTGAGGATAGGAGAACGGACCCAGTCAATTTTGTTTAACACTTACCATTGGATCTCGAAGTCATCATCATCACCCATTAGGTGATAGTTGCCCAACCAAGGGAACTTTTAGGAATTTTAAGGATTACTACCGGAGTGATCAATCTAAACAATTGTCTTTCCATTATTTATTGTTTCCCGAAATGTGCCCCAATTTATTTTCAAAAGTGCATCATCAAATTTCAACTTCTATTTTTTTTTCAAAATCCTTTTTCAAAATAAAGTCGCTTTTTTTATTTAAATTTTCAAAGTTTTCATTTCCTCTTTTTTTTCAAAAGTTTTGAGGAGTTCAAATTTTATTCCAAGGAATCAATCAAACAATCATCCTTTAGCCAAATATCTTATAGAGGAACCAAAATTTTATTCAAAATGAAAGACTTGGTCATCACTTCCTTGTTTAATAATTCTTCATAAAATTAAGGTTCCCTCAAAGTTAGTGGCCCAAAGATTTTTACATGATGAAAAGAACTTTCCATAATTTCCGAACTCTACTCCAATTTTAATTTCAAAAAATTTCCAAGGAATTTCATATCTTATTCCAAGAAATCAATCAAATAGTTACCTTATAGTCAAATGTCTTCTAAAGAAATTCAAAATTTTATTTCAAAGTGAAAGACTCGGTCATTACCTCCTTATCTAACACTTTTCCACAAAATCAAATTCCCTCTAAAGTCAAAAACCTAAAAATTTCTGTCTAATCATAAACTTTTCATAATTTCTAAAATTCTACTCGGGTTTTCTTCCAAAATTCTTTCTGTAACGCCCTCAAATTTAAGTACATAAACCAGTCATTCAGGATATCCATAGACATGGGAGAAATAAGCATATATTCATTTATCAGAGTATTCTTTACAAAAAGTATTACATGTTGACAACAAAAGTAAATGCCCTACAGGCTTACAACTTTTCAAGTCAACACTTGGTTTCAACAAAAGAGAGTTCTAACTCTTAACATATTAAGCCCTAGGCTTAAATTATATGTAACACAAAAGATAAGTACAAAAATTAATAAGCCTTCAGCTTCTAAACCTCCCAAGCTACATCCGTAGAGGCGGCATATCACCTGTACCTGAAAACGATGTCCCATATAGGGTGAGCCAAAGCCCAGTAGAGATACGTTAAACATAATATGAGAATTAACTAAAACATTAGCATTTGATAACTGTTTAACTCATATAAACCAACGTACATCTCTTCCATAACCAATTCATATTCACAACCACATTTTAATCACTTTCCGTTTCATTATCCAAACCAAGTCATAGATATGGTTCATTGTTTATCCGAATAGTTCAAAGTGAGACTACAACTCATACTATCAATACTTCAATCATAATCAATTCAAATGAGACTACAACTCATATTATCAATACTTCAATCATAATCAATTCAAATGAAACTACAACTCATATTATCAATACTTCCATCATCTACGTTATGCAAACGTAATTAAGGTTTCGAAACTTTCACTTTGGACACTCCGGCCAACTTAGTTATCAATGGAGTCCACCCCCTATCTCCTCCCGAATAGGTTTGAGAGTACATCCTCTATCTCCTCCCAAACCAAGGAGTACATCCCTATCTCCTCCCAAACAAGACACATATGCAATGTATTTAAACGCTTTATCATATACAATGATCAATCCAGACACATATTCAGCGTGTTAATTCAATAGTCACATTCAATGACATAACTCAGTTGATCAGTTTTAATTCACCTAATTATCATGTAGTGTCTACAACAATCAAGACTATCCTCCACCTATAGCCCAAAACAGTTATTTCTAACAGATAAATAAATATATCAAACAGACAAATAAATATATCAATATTTTCATAGGTGAGTGATTAATTAATCCAACTACACCATTCATTCTCATAACTTCCCAATTTCATGATTTTCAACTCAATTTCATATTTCCATAACTTTCCCAAATTAATTAATCGCATTTACTTAGGCCATTTTCCCCTTTTCTTTTCAACTTTAGCCCTAAGGCTCAATTTCCTCAATCTTACACCAATAACCCCATTTTCCAAGGTCTCACATATACATGGAGCTTGACAATTGAAAACCCCTCTTTTATAAATTCAAAACAAACCCTAATATTCCCAAAACTCCCAAACAATACCATCTATACAAAATACCCAACGTTTATGTCAAAACTCATAGAAAGGAGTAGGTTATCCCTACCTCAAGTTTCGGAGCTCAAAGGAGAAGAAGGAAGAAACTTAAAGTGCTCTAAATCCAACCTTTTTCAGATCAAAGTGTAGCCTAAGCAAAGCTCTACCTTTTCTTCAAAGAGACTAGGGTAAAGACACCCAAGAACTAAGTGTATTCTAGAGAGAATGTCTATGTAAAGAGAGAGTGTACCGGATCTAGGGTTTTGAGGAAGAAGGGTATGAAAAAGTGAAGTAGAAACACGCTGCTGCAACTGATATACTCGAGGCTCGCTCGAGTGAAGGAGTGGTCGCTCGAGCGACCAGACACAAAAGAACCTCGCTCGAGCACAAGAAACGTCGCTCGAGCGAACAATGCAAAGCTTCAAGTCTGAAACCCAGAAGCACGCTCGAGCGCAAGAGTGCTCGCTCGAGCGAAGAAACTCAAAACATAGTCCTCGCTCGCTCGAGCGAAAGAAATCTCGCTCGAGTGAAGAAACACAACCTTCAGGTCAAAAAGAGACGCAGACGCATACTCGAGCGCAAGAGTGCTCGCTCGAGCCAAGAGACACACCACTCAAAGCTCGCTCGAGCGAAGGAACCCTGGCTTGATCGAAGGAACTAAAACCCAAAGCTCGCTCGAGCGACAAAAGCCTTACTCGAGCGAAGGAACCAAAATCTGGGCAGCAACTGTTTATTTCAAATTGCATCCAACCTGTTACAAACCTGCCCAATACATCTCAAAACTTGAATACAAAGAATTAAAGGATGGAAATGCAATATAGACAACAACAATCATGACAGAACCCAAGTCCGGAATACAATAAACAATGGAAGGAAAACCGGGATCGCAATACTTTCCTCCCAAGGCATTTCGGATTTTATTCCAAGTATTTAATCAAACAATTGTGTCCTTAGTCAAATATCTTTTAGAGGATTTGGAATTTTTTTCAAAATTGAAGATTTGGTCACCACTTCCTTATTTACCATTTTTCATAAAAGTTGAAATTCCCCCTAAAGTCAATGACTTAAAGATTCTTATTCAATCAAACACCTTCCATAATTTTCAAGGCTCTACTTTAGCTGAAAAGTTTCTTTTTTTTTAGAAGTTATTCTTTTATTACATGTTTTCTTGGGGATTTAAATTTTAAAAAGGCAATCATTCTTTTTTTTTTTTTTTTTATCACTAAGGTAAGAACCCAAATTCAAACTCAAATTCTTTGAAATTGGGAAACCACCCCCTAATTTACTACTGATTACTCAAATCATGATTAAAACATGAATAACTACCCAAATTAAACCCCAAAATCTTTGTAATTGGATCATTGCACCAAATAACTCGGATTGTCATAGAATCAAATCACTGCCATATCAGACTCCAAAGATTTTGGGAATGAAATCACTGTCTTTCTGATTGTTAATCCCTGGAATCAAATCAAATCATTTCCAAAATATCACATAAGCACTTAATTTGCATTCTTGCCTATTGGGGGGGTAGGATTGCCCTGTCCTAATTTAGAAATGAGATCTAAGATTCACTAAATCATTCAAAAAGGCAATAATACAATCCTATAAATGAGGGAATCCTACCCTAGTTTGGAAGGTGCTAATGCTCTCTATATGCAAAAGGTAAGTTTGGTCACAGAAGGGTATATCAGTTATTACTATCAATATATCTCTCATTCCACAAGGGAATGATCAAGCAGTACTAATAGCATAATCTGATGCTTGCCTTATTCACATAACATAGCCCATGAATAATGTCGGGATATTATGCAACAAACCCGAGGATAGGTGAATGGACCTAGTCAATTTTGTTTAACACTTACCATTGGATCCTGAAGTCATCATCATCACCCATTAGGTGATAGTTGCCCAACCAAGGGAATTTTTAGGAATTTTAAGGATTACTACCTGAGTGATCAATCTAAACAATTGTCTTTCCATTATTTATTGTTTCCCGAAATATGCCCCAATTTATTTTCAAAAGTGCATCATCAAATTTCAAGTTCTATTTTTTTTCAAAATCCTTTTTCAAAATAAAGTCCCCTTTTTATTAAATTTCCAAAGTTTTCCTTTCCTCTTTTTTTTCAAAAGTTTTGAGGAGTTCGGATTTTATTCCAAGGAATCAATCAAACAATCATCCTTTTGTCAAATATTCTACAGAGGAACCAAAATTTTATTCAAAATGAGAGGCTTGGTTATCACTTCCTTGTCTAACATTTCTCTATAAAATTAAGTCTCCCTCAAAGTCAGTGACCCAAAGATTTTTACTTGATGAAAAGAACTTTCCATAATTTCTGAACTCTACTCAAATTTCATTTTCAAAAAATTTCCAAGGAATTTAAGATCTTATTCCAAGAAATCAATCAAACAGTTACCTTTTAGTCCAATGTCTTCTAAGGAAATTCAAAATTTCATTTCAAAGTGAAAGACTCGGTCATTGCCTCCTTATTTATCACTTTTCCATAAAATCAAATTCCCTCTAAAGTCAAAAACCTAAAGATTTCTGTCTAGTCAAAAACTTTTCATAATTTCCAAAATTCTACTCCTGTTTTCTTTCAAAATTCTTTCCTCCGAAGGGGCTTTGGATTTTATTCCAAGTATCTAATCAAACAATTGTCTCCTTAGTCAAATATCTTTTAGGGGATTTGGAATTTTATTCAAAATTGAAGATTTGGTCACCATTTCCTTATCTACAATTTTTCATAAAAGGTGAAATTCCCCCTAAAGTCAATGACTTAAAGATTCTTATTCAATCAAACACCTTCCATAATGTCCAAAGCTCTACTTAAGTTGGAAAGTTTTTTTTTTTTTTTTGTAGAAGTTTTTATTTTATCACATGTTTTCTTGGGGATTTAAATTTTAAAAAGGCAATCATTCTTTTTTCTTTTTTTTTTCCGATCACTAAGGTAAGAACCCAAATTCAAAACTCAAATTCTTTAAAATTGGGAAACCACCCCCTAATTTACTACTGATTACTCAAATCATGATCAAAATATGAATCACTACCTAAATTGAACCCCCAAATCTTTGTAATTGGATCATTGCCCCAAATAACTCGGAGTGCAACAGAATCAAATCACTGCCATATCAGACTCCCCAGATTTTGGGAATGAAATCATTGTCTTTCTGATTGTTGATCCTTGGAATCAACTCAAATCATTTCCAAAATATGACATAAGCACATAATTTGCATTCATGCCTATTGGGGGGTAGGGTTGCCTTGTCCTAATTTAGAAATGAGATCTAAGATTCACTAAATCATTCAAAGAGGCAATAATACAATCCTAGAAATGAGGGTATCCTGTCCCTAGTTTGGAAGGTGCTAATGCTCTCTATATGTAAAAGGTAAGTTTGGTCACAAAAGGATACATCAGTTATTACTATCAATATACCACTCATTCCACAAGGGAATGATCAAACAGTACAAATAGCATAATTTGATGCTTTCCTTATTAACATAACATAACCCATGAATAGTGTCCAAGATATTATGCAATAAACCTGTGTTAGAATGTATTAGAACTATTTCCTATTTCATCATTATGTATATTTAGTATCTTTATTTATGCCTTAGGGTGCTCCTGTAATTATGCTAATGATTTAATATAAAAAGGGATGAAATACCACTCATACCTCTAACTTTTCTCTTTCCAAAATAAACATGGTATCAGAGCCACTCTGAAACCCTCGAAGCACCACACCAGCCCCAGCCACCAACGTACCAACCATAGACACCAATCGAACCACCTTAGCACAAACGTACCCTAGTCTCACCACCACAACACCAATTGCAACCACCTACGGTTCCAACTCAGTCAGCTAGGCTGTTGGTAGTCCCAGCCACAGCATCCTAGGGCTTCGATAGCACCTTAGGGCTCGTCGGACCCCCCTTTTTCCCAACCCAAGTCTGTCGGCAGGCTTGAAGAGCAGTCGTGGGTGTCTTTCTCTCTTCTTAGGTTGCCAATAGACTCTAAAGATCTATGATTCAGTCTGGGTTGTTGGTCTCTCTCTCTCGTGGGTTTGGGTTGATGGGAGAACTTTAATCTCTGACCATTAGTCCTTAGGCTCTCTCTTTATGTAAGTTGTTTTTTGTTTTTTCTTTATATCTCTCTTTTTTCTTTTTTTTTTCTTGTCGTCTTCCAAAAAAAAAATGTACTTTTAAATTTTTTTTTGGTTTTGGTTGTTGTGTTCTCCACTATTTCGGGTTTCTGATTAGACCAATGTTTGTTTGTGAGGGTTCCTTAGGAGAGTATTCATGGCAGAATTGACTAGTGAGTCTACTACTTCGCAGCCTACTTCTTAAGGCGCGAGTCCTGTTTTGCCTCCTACTATGACTGATTCTCTCCACTCTGGCCAGAAAATCACCACCTCTCTTTAATGGTCAGAATTATCTAGCATGGTCGAAGAGTTTGACTATTTTTTTGAAGAGTAAAGGGAAGATGGGATATATTGACAGACTTGTTCTGCCCCCCAGTACCATAGATTCGGGTTATGATCAGTGGGAGATTACCAATTCTCTTATCATGGGCTAGTTGATACATTCCACGGTTTCGGAGATTGGTGAGGGATACTTGTCTATGGGTACAACACAGGATATTTGGGAGGCTGTGGTGACTATGTATTCTCGCAAAGGCAAGTTTTCACAGACTTTTGAGTTGTGCCGCTCCACTGACCAGCCCGTTCAAGGTGAGATGACTATCCTCCAATATTTTACTTTTCTTAGCAATAGGTAGAAGAGACTTGATCATCTTCAGGACTACAAGCCTGTCTGTCCCACTGATTCGGCTGGTTATCAGAAATTTGTTGAACAAGTGCGGGTCTTCAAGTTTTTGGAAGGTCTGAATGTGGAGTTTGATCCTGTTTGGAGTCATGTGCTTGGTATAGATATGTTTCCTTCTCTCCAAGAAGCATTTGCTTATGTGCAAAATGAGGAGAGTTGTCGTTTTGCAATGCTTTCGTCTACCTCTTCGGACCAATCTGCCCTGGTTTCTGCACCCTCTCGAGATGAGATGGTGGTTCCCGTCCCCCTTCAGAGAAAGATACCCTCTTCTGTGACTATTGTCGTCACCCTTGCACCCATGCCACACCATGAGACTTGTTGGAGGTTGCATTGGCTGCCCTCTGGGGGTCGTAGAGATCGTTCTGGTTCTTGTGGGGGTTGATGTAGACACCCCATTTTTGACCGTCCTCAAGACTTGGACGTCATCGTCTGAACACTCGATGATTATCCATGCTCGTGTTCGTTTTGAGTTCCGGAGGTCTCGGCCGCGCGCCTTGCCTTAGGATCTCTCAACTTGTCTGTTTTGTGCTTGGTTGTGGACCAAACACTTGTGTTTTTGCTTATGAGGGAAGAGGGTGGCCTGTTGGCCATCCCTTCAACCCATTGACCAAGGCATGATGCCATCGACCTTGTGTTCTTGCTATCGGCCAAAAGTGTTGGCCGATCGGCACTCCTTTTGGTCGGTCGGCCATATTTTTAGCCGAGACCTTTCCATCTGCTTTTTGCAAATATTTTCTACCAGCTGTAAAAGCTAGTATCCACAATTCACATCCTCCATACACATGTATGGAGGGATTTGTTTCAAGACTCAAGCTTGCTCAACAAGCTTGAGAATTGGAATTCTATAAGAAGGGAGCCCCTTCTCCCTTCTCAGGGGTTCAGAAAATGGAGTCTTGAGAGATAGATATACATTTGTATCTATATCTCCTTGTTGATCCTTGTTTTGTGCTCTAAAGTGTCTTTTTGTCTTACTATTGCACACAAACACCTAGTAGAATACCATCCTTTGGTTACTGAGGTCCTTAGGAGTTATTTTTAGTGTTCTTGAGCTAGTTTTGGCCAGAAGAGGCTACTGGAATAGTGTTCTTGAAGGTGTTCTTCAAGGGTGAGCTTCTTGCTTTTAAACCCCCATTCTTGCTTAAGCTTTTAGACCTATTTGCTTATTGTTTTAAACTTAACTCTAAACTATAAAAATTTCTGATTTTGCATGCTTGAAACCTTTGTTTAAGGTCACTTTTTGGTTTGAGGTTGTTTACCCCCCCTTGGCCTTGTTTGGCCTTGCTTTTGTGCCTTCTTTGTGAGCTTCGGGATCACCTTGTTTTGGCCTTCTCACCACTGAAATCCAGAGGGATTTCAATGGTGGGGATGATGTTTTAAGGTCTCAAAAAGGAGATGGTCATCCCCTCTCCTTATGTCTTCAATACTTGCCTTGAATGCCTCATGTGTGAGCATGTTTGTTAGGCTTGTTTTAGCTTGTATATTAGCATGTATTTGAGGTTATTTTGCTAAGGCTTACCACTTTTTTTGCTTGGATTGATCACTCCATGCATGGTTTATACACTTGTAGTGTAAATCACACACACTAGTCTTGTATGCTTCATGAAGTAGCATGTCATTCTAGCCTATGTTGTGTCCACTTCAGTATATATTTGGTGTTGTCTTACCATGTCATACCTCTGTTTAGGTTTGGTTTGGTTAGCCTTTGCATGCGTCATGCACTTGTAGTGCATTTCATGAAATTGCCTTAACATGCTTTGTGCTTTAAGCCATTTTTTTTAGCATGATTTTGGCTTGACCCAAAGAAGCTTTTAGCCTTGTTTTACCATGTTTAAGGTCTGTTTGGTGTTGTTTTGGTCATGCATGACTTGCTTTGTATAGCCTTAGTTCAATCTAGCTTGTTAGCTTTGAGTATTGAGTCCTCTAGCATGCATTGCTAGGACTCTTCTTATGATTTGGCATCATTTTCATATGTGTTTTCAGTCCATGTTTCATGCTCAAATGCTTGCACTTATCACTCCTTTAATGCTTTAAAGAGTTGATGTTTTATGCCTCATGAATGGATCATTGTGCATGTCTCCATGCTTAGGTCTTTGGGATGTCATCTAAGTGGGTTTTTGGTCTTGTTTTATCATGCCATAACTCTGTTTTTCATTGGTTTAAGTCATGCCATGTGTGGTTGTAATAGGTGTAGTGTACCACCCCTTTTGTAGCCTTACATGCCTTATACTTTTGGTGTTGTGTTCTAGCTTGTGTTGGCTAGTTTCGAGCATGTTTTTGGTCTTGTATTGACCTGTCTTGGGACTATTTTGATAGCCCTTGGCCCTTTGGGGCTTGCCTCGCATGGCCATGTTTTGCGTCCCTTGGCTAGTTTTGAGTTTTAAGCCTTCTTGCATAATTTGCTTGCTTTGTTTGGTTGGTTTAGCACCTTTCCATGTGTGATTTCAGAGTTTACCATGTTTGTCACATGTCCATATTTGTCCCCTTTTAAGTGTTCTTGAAAGTTGCCCTCCCATGCCTAGGTGATAGGCCATCACATGCGCATGTTTGTATGTGCTTTTGTCTATCATTTCTTAGTATTTTGGCCACTGATTTGGGCATGTTTAAGAGCTGTCCACTTTAGTTTAAGTCCATCTTTGCATGTTATTGCATGCTTGTCTTGCATGTTGTTGCATGCTTGCTTCATTTTGCATGTTTGTTGCATGTCATGCATGTTCACATGTTTAGGTTGTATGCCTATTGTATATTAGATGCATTGCATGATCTTGTTGCATACTTGTTGCATGCTTGAGTTGTTCTCATCATGCTTGCATGTTTGTATTGCATTGTGTGTGCATCCCTTGCCTCTTGATCAAGCATGATAGAGGTTGGGACCCCTTATGTGTTTTGTGCATTTCATTTGATATTGAATTGCACACTTGGCTCCTTTGGCCATCATGCATTGGAATGCGTGATTGGTGGCCCAAGGGTCAAGAACTACACTCCTTTGAGTCTTAAACATGATAAGGGGTGTAGTTGCAAACATTGTCTTGTAAATGTATTGTCATGCTCTATTTGTCCTCTGCAGCAGCAAAAGGAGCATTTTACAGGAAAAGATGGCCGATCGGCTATCTTCAGTGCCGGTCGGCTACAAATGTCTGGCTGAGAGAATTATTTTTGGTTGATGACCAGTTTTCCTTGGCCGATGGCCTCTCAGAGTGTCCTTGAGGTGATTCAGAATCATCACAGAGAATTGTGCAGTTTTCAGAGATGTTAAACAGTGTAAACAAAGGCAACAAGAGGCATAGCAATGGATTTCCGAGCAAAGCCGATCAAGCATGCATTTCTTCCTCTTCCCGAGGCTGCTTTACTATTTTCATAGCTTAATTAATTTGTTTAATTAGTTAAGGGTTCTGTAATAATTAATTAACTTGTAAGTTAGTTAATTAGTTGATTTGTATTTGTAGACACCCCATTTTTGACCGTCCTCAAGACTTGGACGTCACCGCTTGAACACTCGGTGATTATCCATGTTTGTGTTTGTTTGGAGTTCCCGGAGTTCTCGGCTACGCGCCTTGCCTCAGGACCTCCGAACTTGACCGTTTTGTGTCTGGTTTTGCACCAAACACTTGTGCTTTGCCTTTGAGGGGCAGGGAATGCCTTCTGAGGCATCCCCACACACCACCGGCTGTGGCTAGAGGCCACCGGCTGGCTGGTGTTGCCACCAGCACTATATTGTGCCGGTCGGCACTATTTTGTGCCGGTCGGCACTCTTTTTGGCAAAATTACCATTTTGCCCTGCCGACCACTTTACAGTTGTTTTCTGAGATATTTTCAGACAGCTGTATGCCTTTTGTTTCCCCTCCATACACGTGTATGGAGGGATGAGCCCTTTGATGCCTTAGCTTGTAAGCTTTGCAAGCTTGGCTTGCCTATAAGAGGACCATTCCTCTTCTTGGCTTAGGGTTACAAAATTTTTAGACATTCTTAGACAGACCAAGCTCTGGTTTTTAGGGTTAGGATAGATACACATCTTATCTCTCTCTTTTCCTTTGTGTTCTAGGTGTTTTAGTTCACATTATTGCACTTAAACACCTAGTCTTTCACCTTTTCTTGGTGTTCTCAAAGATCAGAGCTTGTTCTTGAGATTTTTGACTGGTTTGGAGCTCAAGGAAGCAACAACATCAAGCTTGGTGAAGAGGCCTACAAGGGTGAGACACTAGTCCTCTTTTACCCCATTTTTGCACCTTGTTTTTATCTAGCTTAAAGTTGTTTTTGTGCTTAGTGTTTAACACATAAAAGTTCTGTTTTTTAACCCTCTTTATTGTTTATTAAGAGTGCTTGGTGGTTTGAGCAAGTTTGCCCCCCTTTAGGCCTTGAAAAGGTCCCATTTTAGGCCATTTTGTGAGAGCTCCGAGACTTTGATGCTTGGGCCTCTCCACCAATGAAATCTTGAGGGATTTCAGTGGTGAAGATGGTGCCATAAAGTCTCCGAAAGGAGAGGGCCACCCCCTCTCCTTGATGTCCTTGGAAAGGGCAAGTTTTGCTTCCTTATGGAGCACCATGCTTGAGTGTGTGTTGAGCATGTTTGACTTATTCTTCATGCTTATATTGTCATGTTATAACATGATTTTAAGTTGGTTTTGGTTTCTTATGCATGCTTAGCATAGTTGCCTTGTAATGCCTTTTGATGCCTTAACATGCCTAGGTTGTGTGCCTTAGTTTCTAGCATGTTTTAGGCCTACATTTGTGAAACTTTTATGCTTATATTTCCATGTTCAAGGTCTGTCTCATGTTGTTTGAGTCAACCATAGCATGTTTAACATAGCCTCTTTGCATTTGGTTTGTTAGCCTTAAGAGCATGAATATGTAGCATGTCTTGCTTGCATTGTTTTGGTGGTTTGGAACCCCCTAGCATGCTATTTCAGACCTTATGATGTGCTTATATGCTTGCCTTAGCGGCTTCTTTAATGCTTTAAAAGCATATGTTAAATGCTCCATGTTTTGGTCATGATTGCGTGCCTTTGTGCTTGAGCCTCTTAGATGCCATCTAGGTGCTCCTTAGGCTTTGTTTAAGTCTGCTTGTGACCTGTTTTGAGTCCCCTTGGCCTTGTGAGGCTTGGTGGACTTGACCTTAGTATAAGCCTCCATGGCTTGCTTCAAGTACTTGGACCTATTGTTGCGTACTTGGCTTACTTTGTTGCATGATTTGGCATCATGTTTTGTGTGATTTTCAGAGCTTCATATGCATGTCAATTGTCAATGCTCAACTCATTTCAAGTATGCTTGAATGTTGTTTGTTATGCTTACGTGTTGGCACCTTAACATGTGTATGTGTGCATGTGTGTTTGGCCCCCCATAACTTAGCATTTGGCCACTGATTTTGGGCCTTTTTGGAGCTACCTAGATCATGTCTAAGTCCATCCTCCATGTGGTTTGCATGCTTGCCTTGTGTGCTTACTTAGGTTTGCATTGTATTGCTATATTGCATGCTAGTTACCATGTCTAGGAGTGCATCACATTGGCATGCATGTTAGGCCTCTCGACCAAGTCATGATAGAGGTTTAACACCCTTGTTTGTTTGTTTGGTTTGCACGCATTTGACATCAAAGTTGCACACCTTGTTCCTTGGGCCATCACGTATGGAAATGCGCGATTGGTGGTCCGGGAATCGAGGCACATGCCCCCTTGAGTCAATAACATGATAAGGGGTGTGTATAGTGCATAAATACCTTGAATCACATTGCCATGCATGTTGTTGTCCTCTGCTGCTGTGAGTTGCAGGTTCTGCAGGTGTTAAGTGCCGGCCGGCACTATTTAGTGCCGACCGGCAGCCAATTGACAGCCGATGAATCAATTCAGTGCCGGTGGCTTTTTTTCTTCAGCCGGTGGTGCTCTACCCCAGCCGGTGGTACTCCCCAGTGCCCTGAGAGTCACTCCTTGGATTTTGGCAATTTTCTGAGGAGGAGAGCAGAGGAAACAGAGGCAAATCATGCATGGTAGTGCGATTCCGAACCGGTCCCGAGCGCGCGCTGCATTTGGTCCTCATTCCGAGGCGATTTGCTGTTTAATTAGATTAATTATTCTATTTTAATTAATTTAGTTGATTTGTAATAATTAATTAGCTCGCGTAGTTAATTATTTATTCGTTTATTATTCGGACTGTATTATTATTTTGGTCCCTCCGAGCGAGGGCGAATCTGTAATAAGTGTGTGTGAGTGGGTGTATGTCTTCCAAACCGCCATTTCTTTCTATCCCTTTTATTTACCTGCTTATGTTGGTAGATTAGGGCATTTCTATCTTAGCATACCTTATGCAATGCATGCGTGCATTCATGCATTTGTTTACATGCACCAGGCTCGGTACATCATACAAACTGCATTGCAATTTTCAATTCCAAATTGAATACGTGCTACTCGCGCATTTCACATGCCATGTTTAGGGTTAGCCGAGCCTACTCTAGATTGCATCTACGCCTGCGTTGCATTAGCCACTTAACATGAACTAGGTCATGCATGTTTGCTAACCGGGTTATTGTTTTTGGCACGGAGTACGATGTAAGTTTTTACGCTTTAGCATATCGCATGCGTGTGAATGTTGCCATGACAGTATGCTTACCATGCGGCTAAATGCTTATGTGATATTACTGTTTGAATGCCTGTGGGTGAAGGTTGGATTGCCTGAGTTGGAACAACTCATTGAAATCCGTATTTTAGCCTACTTGCGAGTAGCAAAAGAAAACAACACGTTTTTCGAGACAAAACGGATATGCAATGTTTATTTCCAAGTTAGGCGATCTAGTCTATACTTTTCTGCTGCGCGCATAACATAGTAATTCTAGGTTAATAACCGGAATAAGAATGCATAAAGTTTTCAAAAACGGATATCACGGTTAGTAGAGGCCGGTCTTCGGACCGGGTGAAAGGGGGTGCTCATAGCTGACCTTCCCCGATCGTACCCAAGCTCCCGAGCCAAGACCACTTTGGTGATGACGGACACGTGGCCTTCGGCACCGAGTCAGGGTTTCCTAAATTTCCCATTTTAAAATATTTAGGTGGCGACTCTGTAATCTAGCAAAGCAGTCCATGTTTGGCACTACTTTTCAAAAAAAATCTGTTTTCTCAAACGATTTGCCGGATTTGGACTCTTTGGTTCAGATTTAGAACCGACACAAAAGGGAGTCCGAACTGTAGTCGAGGTCCCCCGCGGACGTGTTACAGTATTATTCTTTCGGTCCCTCCGTCGAGAGAGCGCAATTGTTGTAATAAGCGTGCGTGTGTGTGATGCATGTCTTCCAACACCACTTCTTTCTCCCTTTTACTTAACCGCTTACGATGGTTAGTTTTAGGGCATATTTCATTTAGCATCCTTATGCTATGCATGTTTGCATCATTCATCTATAGTGCATGCACCGGGCTCGGCGCATCATACTAACTGCCTTGTACTTCAATTCCAAGTTGAATACATGTATCGAATTATCACATCCCATATGTCATCTTAGAATAACCGAGCCTATTTCTAGTTGCATTTCACATGTGTTGCATTAGCCATCTTAACATGAATTAGGATCATGCATTGATTACTAACTAGTTCTTTATTTTGGCTCGGAGTACACTGTGAGTGTTTATGCTTTAGCATCTTGCATGAGTATGTAAGTGTTGCCATGATAGCATGCTTGCCATGAGGCTATTTGCTTATGTGATATAACTGCCTGAATGCCTGTGGGTGAAGGTTGGATTCCTTGAATTGGAACAATTCATTGAATCCTCGATTTAGCCGACTTGCGAGTAGCAAACTTCAAACCGTTTTTCAATGCTTTGTTCCAAATTAGGCAATCTAGTCTATACTTGTGTGTTGTGCGCATCACATAGTAATTCTAGCTAATAACTGGAATAAAAACGCATGTGTTTTCAAAAACAAGATGTCATGCTTAGTACAATCCGATCTTTGATCGAGCGAGCGGGGATGCTCATTGTATGACCTTCCCCTCTCGTACCCAAGTTCCCGAGCCGAGGCAACTTTGGTGATAACGGACACGTGGCCTTAGGCACGAGTCAGGGTTTCCTAAATTGCCTCAAAATAAAATATTTAGGTGGCAACTTTGTATCTGGCAAAGCAGTCCATGTTTGGCACTTCTTTACAAAAATCAGTTTTCCAAAACAATTTGCCAAATTTGGACTCTTTGGTGATTTATCGGTCTTGCATTGCACTTTGCGAGATTAGAGTCAGAACCGTGACATTGAGTCCGAACTGTAGTATGCTAGAGAACAAACGAGATTTCGCGCCTTCGCAAGCGCGAAGCCTCGGGAGTTCCCGGGAGGACGTTTACAGTCGATCCGGTCCGTCTAGAGGCCGAGGGCCTGTCACGACCCAAACCCGCCCCTAAGGGTTTAGCATCGCAACCGGCCAGTAATCCGTGATTACCGAAGGCCTGATTAACAATAAAAACAGTAATACAATATAAAAAGGGGTTGGCGGAGGCTAATCAGAAATAAGAGATGTCCAATGAGCTGTGAAAACATGAATGAGAAAAACTTTTATGGATATAACCACATTCATAGCCATATACGCATATACATATCCGATACACGTAGCATACAGGTTAGGGACCTAATCCCTTCACCATAACTATGCAGTCTAATGTCTTAAACATTCATACATTAACAGAGACAAAAAGGGTAAATCTGAAACACCCCAAAACAGCCTTGGCTCGAGCAGACTCGGAACCTCAAAGTGAGGCACAACGGTTGGCTTGACAAAACATGAGCTTAACTCGACGCTTCTAGCTTTGGTCCGGAGCCTGGCCACCTACATATATATATATATATAAACTGTGAGCTAAAGCCCAGTAAATAACAAATGTGTAAAGGGGTTAAGAATGAATGTCCTTTCAGTAAATTAAACAGTCAATTGGATCTGTAGATCAGTTATTCAATCAGTGCCTCATATTTCATGTCATATCAGTCATTTAGAAATCATAGCAGTCATACGTGGTACATCCAATAGCAAAACAGTATAATAGGTCTTAATAGACCGAACAATCAGTTGATGGCCATCAAAACAATAAATAGTAGTAGTTCCAAACATTGGAACTGACAGAGATCTCTGTAACGGTAACAGTAACAGTACGGTAACAGTAACAGTAAGTTGCTATGGATGCCACGAGTGCAGTTCCTAAAATAAGACAAACATTCATTCAGCGAACAATATCACGTCAAGGAGCAGTACAGTCAATCGTTCATAAGATAATTATAATTGAACATATCTTTACAACATTGTTACTCACAAATTACTGGGCTATAAACGGCTAAATAGCTTTTTTGGGTGCCAGACCTACACAGTTGCAGAATGAACACACACTAAATTACATACTCGGGATTAATAACTTAGCCTCTAACTTGGTTTGGTGTGATTCTATAACATTATCCTCATTATGATGCCTTAAACATGGCCTAGGAATGCCTAGGATGGAGTGAGGATGCAAAAATGTACTTTAAAACATTTTTCAAAGCTTGCTGAAAACAGGGGTCTTGCTCGAGCGTAGACTCCTTCGCTCGAGTGACCTGACCGAATAAGATAGGTCGCTCGAGTGTAGACTCTCTCGCTCGAGCGATCTGCAAAACTGTGAAAGTACTGGTTGCTGAAATTCTTCGTCCGATGCTCGCTCGATGCTCGCTCGAGTGTGCGACACAGTTATTCGCTCGAGCGTAGGTCTCGTCACACGAGCGTGCGTTTACACATGCAAAAACCTAAGAGCTTGCAATTTACGCTTGAGCTAGCATTTATTCGCTCGAGCGGAAGTCTAAAAACAAGGTGGTCGATCGAGCGTTGGATCCTTCGCTCGAGCAAGGAAACTGAATTATGGGTTTTCCATATTTGTTCCGAAGCTTCAAACCATGAATCAAACATGCCAAAACACATCCTTTTGGGCCAATTTCTGAAAAACACTTGGAAACTCATAACACAACATGTTTTGAAGATCATTTCATAAAATCAAAGCCCAAAAGTATGGCAATTGAACACAATTTCAATGTAATTTTTATGAACAATGCAAGAACACAACATGCATAAGGTTTCTTGATCTTGAGCTTCTCAAACCATGATCAAATGCAACATTCAACTCAAAACATGGTGAATTCTTGGATTTTAACCATGATAAGAACATGCATGTGAGAATTTCATAGAAATGAACTTCAAACTCCATGGTATGGACATGCATGCATGAATCAACTAAACTCCCTTGGATTTAAGCTCAATTCACCCATTAATTCACCTATTTAATTCATATGTAAGTCCTAGATGGCTCAATAACAAGATTAAAAAGTTGAGCTCTTACCTAAGCTTCTCAATCAAACTTCACCTAAGCCAAAACCTTGAGCAATGTAGACAAGTCTTCAATTCTTCTTAATTCAAGCAAAATTTCTTGTTGAGTTCAATTTCCCTCAAGTCTCTCCCTCTCTCACGTTTGACTAAGGAGGTGGAAGCTAATGGTGTCAAACATATATGAAATGAGAATAAACAATGGCCTTGAAATAATCCACTTAATGGCAAACATGTAATTAACTTAGGTTCAATTAATTCAGCATGATTTATTCTAATTTAATCATCCCAAATCGAAATTTAATTAAACCTACCATAAAATTCTATAAATCCTAATTAGCATATAACACAAGTCAATTTCTGAACCGGTTGCCGATAAGGCGTTCAATTCGTAATTTGAAATCAAAACACGAACAGATCTTTCTATATCGAACAGATAAGAATGCAATTAAAACAACACACTCACATAATTAATTTAGGATTTCATCTTAGTCAATTACTTATCATGCTAAATCATGAATTGACGCTAATCAGAGGTGAGGGTTGTCATAGGGCCCAATGCCCGAGCCCATCATTCTAATACAGTTGAGCCACAGTCCCCAGCTCTGGTTGTTTCTTCTGCTAATATCTTTGGTTTTTCTACTTCTGAATTGGAGGTTACTTTTCACCACTTGCTAGACCATCGGACATCTAGTTCTTCTTCAGGTAACTTTGCTATTTAGGTAACTTAGCTTCTTCTACAAGTGCTTTCCTATCTCATCACACATTGCCTTGGATTATTGATTCTGGTGCTTCAGACTATATGTTTGGGTATTCTGATTTGTTCTCAGCATATACTCCTTTTTCAGGACAGGATAAAATTCAAATTGCTGATGGTACCATTTCTTCTGTGTTTGGGAAAGGTTTAATTCATACCACTGCTTCCCTTCCTTTGTCTTTTGTCCTACACGTTTCCAATTTTAGTGTTAATCTTTTATCTTTGAGTTGTATTACTCGGGACTTAAATTGTAATGTGAACTTTTTTCCTGATCATTGTCTGTTTCAAGACCTTATCATGAGGAAGATGATTGGCAATGGTAGAAACGAGAATGGTCTCTATATCCTGGATCATGCAGACAAGCTAACTTATTCATCCATTCAGTTACCATCTACCAAGGAAAACCTATGGTTGTGGCACCGTCGTCTTGGGCATCCATCTTTTTTGTTACTTCAGCATCTTTTTCCTTGAGTTTTTTTGAAAAATAGTGTTTCTGAGTTTCACTGCGAGTCATGTCAACTTGGAAAACAACACAGAGCTTCTTTTGCTCTTTCTATTAATAAAAGTTTAGTTCCTTTTTCATTGATTCATTCTGATGTATGGGGTCCCTCTCGTTTTGCGTCTTTAAAAGGTTAAAAATGGTTTGTCACCTTTATTGTTGATTGTTCTAGGACCACCTGGGTATATCTTATGAAGGACAAATGTGAGATTTTTTCTGTGTTTCAAAATTTTCATAAAATGATTTGCACTTAGTTTGGGGTGGTTGTCAAAATTCTACGTTCTGATAATTTGAGGAGGATAGGGGGAATACATTGACTCTGGCCTTGCTAGCTATTTTTCCACTCATGGTATTATTTACCAAACTTTTTGTACCAATACCCCTCAACAGAATGGTGTTGTAGAGCGTAAAAACCGCCATCTTCTTGACACTACAAGTTGTTTGTCCTTTGAAATGCATGTTTCTCGATCATATTGGGGGGAAGTTGTTCTCACTGCAACCTTCTTCATCAATCGTCTGCCTACCCAAGTTCTCAACAAACACACTCCTCTTCAAGTTTTGTTAGGGTCTCATTCTTCTAGTTTCTCCATTCCTCCCAAAACTTTTGGGTATGTGTGCTTTGTTCATAACCATTCTCCTACCCGTGGTAAGTTGGATCCTCGGTCTCTTCAGTGTGTCTTCCTAGGTTACTCTGCCACCCAAAAGGCTACAAGTGTTATCATCCACCCTCTCGGAAATGGTTTGTCTCTATGGATGTGTCTTTCTTTAAGTCTCAATCCTACTTCCTGTCCTCACCAGTGTCCCGGTCATCCCTTCAGGAGGAGCTTGGTGTGAAGCAATTCCTGTATCACTACTATCAAGGATTGAGCAAGATGTTAAGGGTGACCCAACTACTAAGATTGTTAAGTCTGAATCTACATCCATAGTGAAAGATGGCAAAGTTTATGTCAGGGACAAAGATAAAAACAAGTTAGTTTGGTACAAGAGACCAATTCGGATTCTCCACTGCTATCTTCTCATTCTGATGAGTGTCCAAAATCCTCTTCTGCTGATGAAACTTCAGGTAACCCTATTCTTTCTGATCTAGATGTTCCCATTGTTAATAGGAAAGGGGTTAGGTCTTGTACTCAACATCCTATTTCTCATTTTGTCTCCTACACTAATCTGTCTTCTTCTTATAAAGCTTTCCTATCTAAAATTTCTTCTATGAGTCTTCCTTCTAATTTTCAGGATGCTCTTTCTACTCCTGAGTGGAAGCATGCCATGATGGAGGAGATGAGAGCTCTTGCTAAAAATGGCACTTAGGAATTGGTTGAGTTACCTAAGGACAAACGACCTGTTGGATGTAAGTGGGAGTACATTGTGAAGCACAAAGCCGATAGTTCAATTGAACGTTACAAGGCAAGATTGGTGGCCAAGGGCTTTATGTAGACTTATGGAGTAAACTACCAGGAGACATTTGCACATGTTGCTAAGATGAACTCTGTTAGAGTCCTTCTCTCCCTTGTCTCCAATCTCAACTGGCCTCTCCATTAATTTGATGTAAAGAATGCTTTCCTCCATGGTGATTTGGAAGAAGAAGTGTACATGGACATTCCTCCAGGCTTTGAGGATGTTAAAACCAAAGGGAAAGTGTGCCGACTACACAAGTCACTTTATGGACTTAAACAGGCTTGGTTTGAGAGATTTACTTAGGCCATGCTGCGATATGGATTCAAACAGAGTCAAGCTGATCATACTTTGTTTGTGAAACACTCACATGGTAAGACAACAGCTCTTATTGTCTATGTAGATGATATTGTACTAATAGGGGATGATGTTGAGAAGGTTCCTCGGTTAAAGGAGTATTTGGCCAATGAGTTTGAAATTAAAGACTTGGGCAGCTTGAAGTACTTTCTAGGTATTGAGGTTGCTCAGTCCAAAGATGGCATCTTCATATGTCAAAAAAAGTATGTGCTTGATTTGCTAAAAGAAATTGGACTGCTTGGCAGTAAAGCTTGTGATACATCACTAGAGCCTGGACTGAAGCTTAGTGAGGATCAAGGAGGCGAGCTTGTAGACAAGGGGAGGTACCAGAGGCTAGTTGGCAAGCTTATTTACTTATCTCATTCGCGCCCTAACATTGCTATTGCAGTGAGTATCGTTAGTCAGTTTATACATGCTCTACATGCAATTCACTTAGAGGCAGTTATGTAGATTCTAAGGTATTTGAAGCCTTCTCTGGGAAAGGGTCTCTATTTCTCCAGACATGGTCATCTTAGTGTGGAGGCATATACAGATGCTGATTGGGCTGGATCAGTCACTGATAGACAATCAACCTCTGGCTATTGTACCTTTGTTGGAGGAAATCTAGTTACTTAGAGAAGCAAGAAACATAATATAGTTGCTGTCTAGTGCAGAGGCTGAATTCAGAGCTATGGCTCAATGGGTGTGTGAGCTATCATGGATTAGATTATTTTTTAGGGATTTGGGGATTGATCAGATAGATTTGATGAGGCTATACTGTGACAACAAGGCAGCCATCAATATCACTCACAATTCGGTTCAGCATGATAGAACCAAACATCTGGAGATTGATAGGCATTTTATCAAGGAAAAGCTCACTAAAGACACTATATGTACACCATTCGTGAGGTCTGGGGACCAACTAGTTAATGTTCTCACCAAAGGATTAGGGAATAAATCATTTCGTGACATTCTCAACAAGTTGGGCATGAGAGATATCTTCGCAACAGCTTAAGGGGGTGTTAGAATGTATTAGAACTATTTTCTATTTCATCCTTATATATATTTAGTATCTTTATTGCCTTAGGGTGCTCCTGTAATTATACTAATCATTTAATATAAAAGGGGATGAGATATCACTCATACCTCTAACTTTTCTCTTTCCAAAATAAACAACCTGAGGATTGGTGAATGGACCTACTCAATTTTGTTTAACACTTATGTAGACACCCCATTTTTGACCGACCTTAAAACTCAGACGTCATCGATTGAGCGCTCGGTGATAGTGCATGTTGTGCTCATTCGAGTTTTCGGAGTTTTCAGCTAAGTGCCTTGCCTCTGGGCCTCTGAACTCTTTGTGTTTTGGCTCGGTTTGTGGACCAAGCCCTGTTGAACTTCCCTGGAGGGAGAGAGAGAGAGAGAGAGAGAGAGAGTTCTGGGAGACCACTTTTTGTGGTCGTAGACCATTTTTCCCTTTTGAAGACTAGTTTCCGGTTTTCGAAGCCTTCGGCCGCGCGCCTTGTCTCGGGACCGCTTAACGTTCTCCGTTTGGCTTGGTTTTTGAACCATGCCTCGTTGCCTTGGTCTAGGGGGACACTGAGGTCTAGGAGACCACTTTTCCCTCGTAGACCGTTTTTGGTGCCCATAGACTAGTTTTTGAGTCTCCCGGCTGCACACCTTGACTCGCAGACTTTCGTCTTGCATCCTTTTTGGTTTGTTTTTGGCACAAATGTTGTTTTCCTTGCTTGGAGGGTGGAATAAGGGTGGGAGACCAGTTCTCCCCCTTGGAGACCACTTTTCTTCCCACCAGCCAGTTTTCTGGTCGGCCAACTGGTCTCCTTGGTCTTTGGACCATCAAAAATGGTCGGCCACCACACTATTGGCTTTCTTTCAGGGTGCAGACCACCTCCCCCCATGGCCAATCACTTTATTTCCTGGCAGACCACTTGTGGTGGTCGGCCGACCACTACAGCTTTCCATCACCTTTTTGGAGATATTTTCTTGCCAGCTGTGATAGTTGGAAGGCACAGAAGTCATCCTCCATACACGTGTATGAAGGGATGGCTTAGAGCCTCAAGTGTGTTCAACAAGCTTCTTGCTTGATTTTCTACAAGAGGGAGGCCCTCCCTTTCTTATCCAGGTTCAAAAAAAAAAGGGGCTGAGAATTATACATAGGGCTGCAAACGAGCCGAGCCGAGCCGAGCTTTAGTGTGTTTGGGCTTGTTTATTAAGATTTTAACGAGCTCGAGCTCGAGCTCGAGCTGAATAAAAATTTAACGAACCGAGCTCGAGCCGAGTTGGCTTAGGCTCGACTCGAGCTCGAGCCTGTTCACGAACGTTAACGAGCCAAAAAATTTATAAATTCATACTTGCATGTGAGACTAAAGTTACAATTAAAACATTGATTATATAATTATATATACAATATATATAAACATACTAAAAAAAAAGTCCATATTTTACTAAAATAATAATATCTACTACCACTATTATACAAATATACTACCTATAGTTAAGTATTATTTACATTTATATTTTTTAAATATATAAATAGCATATTTCTCTTATTTTTTATGCATAATTTTATATTATTTAATATATAAATAATAAATATTAAACGAGGCAGCTAACGAGCCGAGCTTACGAGCCGAGCTTTAGACTGTTTGGGCTTGTTTATTAAAAATTTAACGAGCTCGAGCTCGAGCTCGAACGGCAAAAAAAATTAACGAACCGAGTTCGAACGAGCTCTTACCGAGCCGAGCTCGAGCTTGTTCATGAACGGCTCTGTTCATTTGCAGCCCTAATTATACATACATCTTTGTATCTATCATGCACCTTCTCTTCATTTTTGTGCTTGGAAGTGCATTTTCATCATACTATTGCACACAAACACACACTCAAACACCACCCTTTTGTTGCTGAGGTACCTTGAGGTTGATTTTGGAGTTTTTGGATTGGTTTTGATCCAAAATAGCTGCTGGAGTTGTTGTTCTAAAGTGGTTCTACAAGGGTGAGCTTCTAACCTCTTAATCCCCTTGTTTTGTTTAAGCTTTTGGCCCTACTTGCATGTTGTTTTAGGCCTAACTTTCGACTACAAAAAGTGCTGATTTTGCATGCTTGTAATGTTTATTTAAGGTCTCTTTTGTGTTGGAGGTGGTCCACCCCCTCTTGTGCCTTGTTTAGCCTTGTTTTGTGCTTTCCTTTTAAGCTATTGGGACCACCTCCTTTTGGCTTTCTCACTACTAAAACTTAGAGGAATTTCAGTGGTGGAAATGGTGTTTTGAGGTCCAAAATAAGAGAGGGTCATCCCCTCTCCTTGTATCTTAGATGCTTGCTTCATTTGCCTCATGTTTGAGCATGTTTGTTAAGCTTGTGTTGGTTCCATCTTAGCATATATTTGGGGTTATTTTGACATGGCATACCACTGTTTTGATTTGGTTTTGTCACCTCACGCATGCCTTATAAATGTTACAAACTAGCTTTGTGTGCTTCATAAAGTAGCATGTCTTTCTAGCATGTTTTGAGTCCATGTCAACATGTTCTTGGTGTTGTTTTGCCATGATATACCTCTGTTAAGGTTTGGTTTGATAGCCCCATGCATGCTCCATGCACTTGTAGTGCATTTCCATTCACTAGTCTAATGTGTATCATACTTTTAATCATCATTCTAGCATGTTTTTAGCTCAACTCTAAAAAGCTTTTGTCCATGTTTTAGCATGCTTAAGCTCTGATTTGTGTTGTTTTGGTCATGCATGCATTGCTTTGTATAGCCATGGTTCAATCTTGCTCACTAGCTTTGTGTATTGAGTCCATTAGCATGCATTACTTGGACTATTTTCATGATTTGGCATCATTTGAAATGTGATTTCAGTACATGTAGTGTGGTCATACACTTGCATTTGTCACTTTTTCAATGCTTTGAAGAGTTGGTCCTTTATGCCCTAAACATGAGTCATTGTGTATGCCTTTATGCTTAAACTTGCGAGCTATCATTTCAGTATGTTTTTGGGGTTATTTTTCCATGATATAACTCTAATTTTTGTTGGCGAAGCCATCTCATGCTTGGTCTTAGTAGGTGCAGTGTAATTCTCCCTTTTGGCCTTGAATGTTTTATGCTTTATGATCACCATGCTAGCTTATTTTGGCTTCCTTCCATACATGTTTTAGCATCATTTTGACATGCTCTAGGACTATTTTGGGTTGTATTTGCCATATGCTTCATGTATTGCATAGCTGTAGTGCAAGTACATATGCTAGCTTCAAGCTTTGAGTACCATGGCATGCTTCATTTGTGACATGTACATGATTTGGCATTATTTAACATGGTATTTCAGAGCATATAGCATTGCCATGTTCCCATTTTTTCCACCCTTTGAGTGCCTCTAAGGGTTGTGCATTGTCGTCTTGTTTGTGGCCTAGTGTGTATGCATGCATGCCTAGGCATTTGAGCCCCCATCTCAGCATGTTTTGGTCTTTATTTTGACCTATTTGAGCTCTGTCCATGGTTGGTTCATGCATTTGTGCCATGTATTGCATGCCCCTTGTATAGTCCTCTTTGCTAGTTTTAATGCTTTAAGGACCCTTGCATGCTATGCTTGTATTGTCTGAATGATTTGGCATCATTTCATACCTAATTTCAGTGCTTATAGTGTTGTTACACTTCCACATTTGTCACTCCTTGAGCACTTTTGAGAGTTGTGTTCTTAGACCTAGTTCATGGGCCAATGCATGTGCATGCTTTGTTTTGCATTTCATGCTATCATTTCATCATTATGGCCACTGTTTTAGCATGACTGAGGTCCATCCATATTCGGTTTAAGTCCATTGAGCATGTTTGTTTACATGTTGTTTGCATGCTTATGTTGCCTTGCATTGTGTATGCATGTCCTTAGTGTTGATAGGTTGCTCATGTTGCATTGCACGTGCTTGGATTAGGTGTTAGTCCAAACACGAGAAACGAAGGACGTTTCATACTTGAAGTGATGAAACGTGCCTCATTTCTCAGTCGCCGACCCTCTTGATCAAGCATGATAGAGGTTAAGGCATTTATGTGTTATGTGTGCATTCATTTACATTGATTCGTGCAATCTTGCCTCTTTGGCCATCACGCATCGAGATGCACGATTGGTGGCCCGAGAGTCAAGAACCGCACTCTCTTGAGATCATGAAATGATAGGGAGAGTGGTTGTGCACACATAGCTTGCAAATACATTGCCATGCCCCTTCTTGTTCTCTATTGCAGCAAACTGGAAGAGTGCAGCAAAAAGTGGTTGGCAGACCAGTAAAAGTGGCTGGCCGACCACTTTTTCTGGTCTGCAGCAATGGTAAGTGGTTTACAGGTGGTCTCCCACACCAACAACTGGTCGGCCACCCTCTTGAGGGTCTCCAAGGTGAGTTAGAAGCTATCTGGAGCTTGGTGCAAGGTTCTGAGAACAATTGAAAACAGAGGCAAGTTGGGGCATCGCGGTGGATTTCCGAACGAGGCGATCGAGCATGCATACACTCTCCTCCCTCCGAGGACATCTCTTCTATTTGCTTTACTTAGCTGATTTGCTTATCTAGTTAATGCTTTGTTTTTTTGTACTTAATTAGTTAATGCGCTTAACTATTTAATTTGTATTGTAATAACTAGTCAGTTAACTTGTTAGTTAATTAGCTTGTTTTGTAAAAATTAGTTTAATTAGCTTAGATTAGCTAGTTAGCTCATTATTCGGACCCTCCTGCAAGAGGGCACAACTGTTGTAATAAGCGTGCGTGTGTGCGATGCATGTCTTCCAACCTCCATTTCTTTCTCCCTTCTATTTACCAGCTTTTGATGGTTAGTTTAGGGCATGTTTTAATTAGCATACTTATGTTTCGTATGCGTGCATCCATTCATCTGTTTTGCATGCACCAGGCTCGGCACATCATACTAATTGCATTGTATTTCAATACATTTACTTGAATACGTGTCCAACAGCATGTTTTCAAGTTGCATTCACATGACATCTTAGGATAGCCAAGCCTATCTTAGTTGTATTTTTGCATGTATTGCATTAGCCATCTTAACATGAACTAGGATCATGCATGATTTCTAACTAGTTCTCTGTTTGGGCTCGGAGTACACTGTGAGTGTTTACGCTTTAGCATACTGCATGAGATGTATATGTTGCCATGTATAGCATGCTTGCCATGAGGCTAATTGCTTAAGTGATTAACTACTTGAATGCCTGTGGGTGAAGGTTGGATTGCTTGAATTTGAACAATTCATCAAAATGTATGTTTTAAGCCCACTTGAGAGTGGCAAAATCATGTTTTCTAAGACCACTTGAGGGTGGCAAAATCCTCAATTTAGCCTACTTGCGAGTAGCACCTCTAAACATTTTCAAACAAACAAACATGAGATGTTTTGTTCCAACTTAGGCTATCTAGTCTATACTTGTATGTTGTGCGCATCACATAGTAATTCTAGGTTAATAACCGGAATAAGAACACTTGTGTTTTCAAAAATAATATATCATGCTAGTAAAGGCCGATCTTTGATTGAGCAAGAGGGAGTGCTCATTGCATAACCTTCCCCTCTCATACCCAAGCTCTTGAGCCGAGGCAACTTTGATGATGACGGACACGTGGCCTTAGGCACGAGTCAGGGTTTCCTAAATTTCCCAAAAATAAAACATTTAGGTGGCAACTCTGTATCTGGCAAAGCAGTCCATGTTTGGCACTTCTTTATTAAAATCGATTTTCCAAAACGATTTGCCGGATTTGGACTCTTTGGTGATTTATCGGTCTCACATCACACTTTGTGAGATTAGATTCAGAACCGTGACACGAATCCGAACTGTAGTAGCTAAAGAACAAACAATTCGGGCCCTCGAACGCGGAGCGAGAGTTCTCGAGCGATCTATAACTTACCATTGGATCTCGAAGTCATCATCATCACCCATTAGGTAATAGATACCCAACAAAGGGAATTTTGAGGAATTTTGAGGAATTTTAAGGATTCCTACTAGAGTGATCGATCTAAACAATTGTCTTTCCATTAGTTGTTGTTTCTCGAAATGTGCCCCAATTTATTTTCAAAAGTGCATGATCAAATTCAACTTCTATTTTTTTCAAAATCCTTTTTCAAAATAAAGTCCCTTTTTTTATTTAAAA
This sequence comes from Camellia oleifera, assembly GCA_022316695.1. Classification (NCBI taxonomy): domain Eukaryota; kingdom Viridiplantae; phylum Streptophyta; class Magnoliopsida; order Ericales; family Theaceae; genus Camellia; species Camellia oleifera. Next base: position 171,093,651 of record CM039315.1, read on the forward strand.
TTTCAATGTTTTCCTATCCACTTTTTCAAAAGTTTTGAGGAGTTTGGATTTTATTCCAAGGAATCAATCAAACAATCATCCTTTTGCCAAATATCTTATAGAGGAACCAAAATTTTATTCAAAATGAGAGACTTGGCCATCACTTCCTTGTCTAGCATTTCTCCATAAAATTAAGGTTCCTTCAAAGTCAGTGGCCCAAAGATTTTTACTTGATGAAAAGAACTTTCCATAATTTCTGAACTCTACTCAAATTTCATTTTCAAAAAATTTCCAAGGAATTTAAGATCTTATTCCAAGAAATCAATCAAATAATTACCTTATAGTCAAATGTCTTCTAAGGAAATTTAAAATTTTGTTTCAAAGTGAAACACTCGGTCATTACCTCCTTATCAACACTTTTCCATAAAATCAAATTCTTTCTAAAGTCAAAAACCTTAAAATTTCTGTCTGATCAAAAACTTTTCAGAATATCTAAAATTTTACTCAGGTTTTTTTTCAAAATTCTTTCCTCCCAAGGAGCTTTGGATTTTATTCCAAGTATCTAATCAAACAATTGTCTCCTTAGTCAAATATCTTTTAGGGGATTTGGAATTTTATTCAAAATTAAAGATTTGGTCAACACTTCCTTATTTACCATTTTTCATAAAAGTTGAAATTCCCCCTAAAGTCAGTGACTTAAAGATTCTTATTCAATCAAACATCTTCCATAATCTCTAAAGCTCTACTTAAGTTAGAAAATTTCTTTTTTTTAGAAGTTATTCTTTAATCACATGTTTTCTTGGGGATTTAAATTTTAAAAAGGCAATCATTCTTTTTTCTTTTTTTTCCGATCACTAAGGTAAGAACCCAAATTCAAACTCAAATTCTTTAAAATTGGGAAACCACCCCCCTAATTTACTACTGATTACACAAATCATGATCGAAACATGAATCATTGCCTAAATTGAACCCCCAAATCTTTGTAATTGGATCATTGCACCAAATAACTCGGATTGCCACAGAATCAAATCACTGCCATATCAGACTCCCCAGATTTTGGGAATGAAATCACTGTCTTTCTGATTGTTGATCCCTGGAATCAAATCAAATCATTTCCAAAATATCACATAAGCACATAATTTGCATTCATGCCTATTGGGGGTTAGGGTTGCCCTGTCCTAATTTAAAAATGAGATCTAGGATTCACTAAATCATTCAAAGAGGCAATAATACAATCCTAGAAAGGAGGGTATCATGCCCTAGTTTGGAAGGTGCTAATGCTCTCTATATGCAAAAGGTAAGTTTGGTCACAAAAGGGTACATCAGTTATTACTATCAATATACTCTCATTCCACAAGGGAATGATCAAACAATACTAATATCATAATTTGATGCTTGCCTTATTGACATAACATAACCCGCAAATAGTGTCTGGAATATAATGCAACAAACCTGAGGAATGGACCCAATCAATCCATGGCCACAAACCCAATATACGATAAACAATACTCACAAGAACATTCAAAACAAACAATTTTACATATAAAGAGCATAAAGACTTGGATTATTGAAAGACAATACAAAGAGGTTGCACACATGCTATGAAGATTAAGAAGACGTACCCGGTCATCCACTTTCAGCGTCTTACATGCAATACATAAAATAAAGATGGCCTAAATGCAACTAATACATACTCAGAACCACAGGTAGAGTCCGAACTGTAGGGCTATTCGTCTTCCGAAAGGGAGCACGAAAAGTCAGGCTACACACGTTCTTACATTCATCAACTAAAGATGAAATTGATTCAAGTTACCAAGGGATCAAAGAGTGTGGAACAGTATCTCCAAGAGATTCGTGATATTGCAAATCAATTAGCTCTTGCCCTATCTCCTTTGGATGACGTGGATCTAGTCTTGCACACTTTGAATGGCTTACCTGTAAGACAATCTTTACTGTATTTGAAAAATAAATTTTATTGTGTACTTAACAACAAACAGAATATATAAGAAATAAAGAAAATGAGAGAATTTGTTTGATTAAAAAAATCAAACAAGGAAGATAAAACAAAATAAATAAAAATAGATTTTTATTTTGTTACAAAAACAAAATCAAAGTCTGATTTAAATAAATAAATAAAATAGAAAATAAATAATTAACTTACTTGATTAATTCCTTGAATAATATTCTGATCAACTCCAGTGTTCGACACTATGTCCTTAAGACATATTCGTCCTCTCCACAGTGCTTTCAGAATACAGACGTCTATCTCCCAGGATAAAATGATCAATCTACGAATAAATGCAGCACTACAATTTATTTGTACAACGAATACACAAAGTATATACTCTTTCTCACTAAAAACTAATGCAACAATATGAAGAGAATAATAGCATAATTATTAGGGATGAAAATATTAGTGTAATGATCCAATTGAGGGACTAGTCTATTTATAGAGATGAAGTGGTGGCTTGGTGGCTACGAGTTTTGAATTAAACAGGTATAATACCTGTTCAATTTAAATTAAACAGATATAAAATCTGTAGGCATTGTTTGGTTTTGAATTTCAAACAATTCAAAACCCTGTTTTGATTGGATTTGAAATCTGAACAGATTCGGTTTAGACAGATCCGAAACTGTACAATATTTCTGAAGAGGTGTAATAATTTCGAATTCAAAATTTTGAAATTAATTTGATAGAAATTTGAAATGAATTATTAGACAAATTTATTTCAAAAAATAAAATTTAAATTCAAAAGTTTTTTGCCCAAAAAGATTAGTATTGGGCTGGACAAGCCTAACCCAACCTCGCACTACGCACCCGCGCCCAGGCCCAGTCCAGCCCGTCCGACCGACCGGACGGACTGACAGTAGCGGTGCACGCGTATGGTATTTTTGGGTCCAATGGGTCTACCCCATTTTGCCCATAACCTCCATCTCTACAAACTTGGGTACCCCTTGGGGCACACCCTAAGTTCCAATCCCATGCCTTATAAACCCACTCAAAACTTCCCACCAAATCAATATGGAACAAGCCATTTTTCAAACCTTTAAAGATTTTTCACCAAAACTCCATTTCCATGGAGCACACCTCGGCTTCAATTTACCATTCAACCGATAATGGTTTTGAGCAACCAAATATACCACATGATTCACAACGCGGCATAAAACGCGTTACCACTTTGACCTGCTAAATTCGGCGTACAGGTCCCACCTAAATCATAGACCAAAGTTAGGAAAAAATTCTGTTTTTACCTAGAATTTCCAACCATTTCTAACAATCTCCCACATGAATGAAATTTGATGACAACGGAAATGCAACAATATGCAGAAATTTTCGAAAAAGTATAAATCAAAAATATTTTGCATCAGGATAGGTAGTTTTCGGCCTTGAACCTTCCCTAGTGATAACCTATCGGACTTACTAGCTAACCAATAGACACGATGCCTTGAATTGTTTAGCCGTTTGTGTAAGCCAAGACAATAGATTTCACACAAAATATCTTCTAACACATCGTGGTTCTCACTGTTGTGTTCATTTTAGCCTTGAACGCTCCTAGTTTTCATGAGTGTTTCTAGAGAATTTAGCCTCTTCATTCTCATAGAACCGGCCCCAATTCGACACTCATGTAGGTGATTCTTATTGTGAGTATCTCTTTATACTCGTCTTGATTTTATGCCTTAATCAAGATATAAGTAATCATTAAAAGCAAAGCTTATTCTTATACCCCTGCAGACAACACATGTTGCAGATATCACTCTCACCATAGGAATGAGTAGGGAATTTTAATCCCTTGGTGATTTCTGGCGAGCCACACATAACTTAGTTGTCCCTTTGAACTTAGTTCTTGGGATCTCCAGTCATATAAGTAGGGTTACCATTATGATGACTCTTATATAATAGGATTTAATCACATCCCCTTCGATGAACTATACACTTGCTCTTTTGTCAAACATTTTGTTAACGGATCCGTAATATTCTCTTTAGATTTTATATAATCTATTGAGATTATTCCATTTTAGAGCAATTGCCTTACAATATTATGTCGACGACGAATGTGTCGTGACTTACCATTATACATATGATTCTGTGCCCTGCCTATTGCAGATTGACTATCACAATGAATACAAATAGCTGGCACAAGTTTATGCCACATTGGAATGTCTTCTAAGAAGTGACAAAGCCATTTTGTTTCTTCTCCTGCTTTGTCTAAAGCAATAAACTCGGATTCCATTGTGGATCGCGCAATGCATGTTTGTTTCGTGGATTTCCAAAAAACAGTAGCACCTTCCTGTCACAACCCAAACCCGCCCCTATGGGTTTAGCACCGTAACCGGCCAGTAATCCGTGATTACCGAAGGCCTGCTTAACAGTAATAACAGTAATACAGAGTACAGGGGCTGACGGAAGCCAAAACAGTAATAAAAGATGTCTAATGAGCT